>CM073492.1:73209076-74410504 GCA_037074585.1 Biancaea sappan | reverse complement strand
ACAAAAAACTCACCGTAGAATTCTAATATGATATATATATAGAGTTTGAACAGTTATGTCTGTTCAATTTGAATAGATGTGTCTTTTTATTTCTAACAGTCATGTCTATTCTATTTTGAATAGTCATGTCTATTCAATTTTCAAAAGTCATGTATTTTTTTTAATAGATCTTTTTTTTGAATAGATGTGTCTATTTAATTTATGTCTTATTGTATTTTAAAATAAGTTTAAAATTCAATTTCAAATAAAAGATACATCATTTCAAATAAAGACATATCTCTTTAATTAAGAGACACTTCTTAAATAAAAAAAAAACACATCTTTTAAATAAAAGACACATCTTTTCAATTTAAAAGACACATATTTTCAATTTAAAAGACACACCTTTTCAATTTAAAAGACACACCTTTTCAATTTAAAAGACACATCTTTTCAATTTAAAAGACACATCTTTTCAAATAAAAAATACACATTTTCAAATAAAAGGAACAACAATTAAATTTCTTTTTTTAAATATCATATTTTATCCAATACAAGACTTTTAATTCTACTCAATATTACAAACTATATAACAATCCCCCACTAGTTTGTAATATTTCTACATGATATCATACATAATAGAAAGTATCTTTACAGAGATTTGAACTTCCTAATAGTGTAACACTTTAAAGTTTTGACGAAGTTAGTGGTATCATAAGATTTGAACCATAACTCCATTTGCCAAAACCGAAAGTACAACACATATGACATCATTAACTTTGTGAAGACGTTCCGGTAATCTCGCTTTAGCACTTTTATGGCCATGAGCTAATCCTGGTTTCATGAATATTTACAAGATCAACCCTTTTAAATCTTGTTTGAAGCGGCACCACTTCAATATTCATATAGGTGGTATTGTTATTATGTCCCTGTTACTCCAGACATTTAACAATACCATTAAGACCTTTGTCATCCTCTCTTTGTAACAGTATGCACAACTCTTGACATAATATTATGTAGTACATTCTTGAACAAGGTCTCAATTTAGAGTCTGTGCCTCAAACAACACTTAGTAACTTGTTATTACCCATTGAACTTTTATTGTTAGAGTGTATACTAACTCAAAGTTGGGTTCCCGTTACTAGTGCTTTATTTTAAGGGTTTTAACCCCATTCCAATACAAGTTTGTTGTACTACATCTCTGGGCAATGGTTTGGTCAATGGATCAGCCAAATTTTTATTTGACCTAATATAAACAATTGTCATTGTTCCATTTGTGACTAATTCCCTTATATAAGCATGTCTTAAGCTTATATGTCTTGATTTCCCATTGTAAATTTTGTTGTGAGCTATACACATAGTAGCTTCACTATCACAGAATACAGAAATTGCTGGCATAGGTTGTGGCCACAACTTAATATCTAACAACATGTTTCTCAGCCATTCTGCCTCTTTTCCAGCAGCTGCCAATGCAATAAATTCAGATTCCATTGTGAAATGGGAAATACAAGTTTGCTTCTTAGATGCCCAACTTATGGCACCTCCACCCAAGGTGAATATCCAACCAGATGTGGATTTATTATCATTAACACTTGTGATCCAACTTGCATCAGAATAACCTTCTAATATAGTAGGAAAACCAATATAGCAAATTCCCAAGTGCTTTGTTCTTTTCAAATACCCAAACACTCTAGAAATTGCTTTCCAATGTTCATTACTTGGATTACTTGTAAACCTTGAGAGTTTACAAACAGCAAATGCAATATCTGGCCTAGTACTATGCATTGCATACATCATACTACCTATTGCACTTGCATATTCTAATTGTGCTATCATTCTCCCTAAATTTTCAGTCAATTTTATACTGGAATCATAAGGAGTATTAAACCCCTTTATTTCTAAATGTTTGAATTTATCAAGCATCTTATCTATATAGTGTGACTGTAACAAAGTCACTCCTTTGTTGTCTTTTTGAACTTTAATACCTAAAATAGTATCCACTTCATTCATATCTTTCATTTTAAAGACTGAAGTTAAATACTTCTTAGTTTCAGAGATACCAAACATATTTGTTCCAAATATTAACATGTCATCAACATACAAACATATAACGACACCATATTCACTTGTAAATTTGGAATAAATACATTTGTCAGCATGATTATGTATAAATCCATTTGATAGTATTACACTATCAAATCTTTCATGCCACTGCTTTGGTGCTTGTTTCAAACCATAAAGAGACTTGACTAATTTACAAACTTTGTTTTCATTTCCTGGAAGAATGAAACCTTCAGGTTGATTCATATAAATTTCTTCATTTAAATTTCCATTTAAAAATGCTGTCTTAACATCCATTTGATGTACATGTAATTTATACATTGATGCTAGTGATAAAAGTACTCTAATGGATGTTATTCTTGCTACAGGAGCATAGGTATCAAAATAATCAATACCTTCTTTCTGTGTGAAACCTTTAGCCACCAATCTTGCCTTGAAAGTTTGAATAGAACCATCTGTATTATATTTTCTTCTAAATACCCATTTACAACCAATAGGTTTTGATCCTGTAGGTAGATCAACTAAGATCCAAGTGTTATTGGACATAATTGAGTCCATTTCATCATTTATAGCTTCTTTCCAAAAAGCTACATCTCTAGAAGACATTGCTTCTTGAAAAGTCTTTGGATCATTTTCAACATTTAATAAAATAGGTATCTTATTACAGATATCAGTTCTACTTCCTTCAACAAGAAAGACTAAAGCTTGTGAAGAAATAAAATCAGAACCAAAATATTTTTCTTTTCTAACTCTTTGACTCTTTCTAACTTCTTGATGACTTTCATCAATTTTTCTTTTATTATTAACATCACCAGAATGTGACAATGTATATGTGTCATCATCATTTTGGTTTTGATCTTTCAATTGATCATTGGTAGAATCATGAAAAAATTTATTTTCAAGAAATTCAACATGTATAGATTCTACAATCACATTTGATTCTACATTCAAAAGTCTATAGGCCTTTGAATTTTGTGCATATCCTACAAAAACACTTTTAATGCCCCTAGGTCCTAATTTAGTTCTTTGATGATCATGAACCCTGTAGTATGAAATACACCCCCACACTTTAAAATAATTTAAATTTGGTTTTCTATTATTCCAAAGTTCATAAGGTGATGTTTTCAAACTCTTCGAAGGCACTCTATTAATTGTATAACATGCAGTTAAAAGTGCTTCACTCCATAAATTATGTGGCAAACGAGCATTCAATAACATAGCATTAACCATTTCTACCAAGGTTCTATTTTTTCTTTTTCTTAAAGGATTTCTTATTTGCTTTTAAATTCTTGTTTCCCTTGTGAATATTCTTTTCATTGACAAGATTAACAGTAGAACTTGAAGCCATAATTAGTGCTTCTCTTGCACGAGTTTCATATTCAATTTGAATATGAGTAAGAAATTGTTCTAATGTTAATTTATCAGTGTAGTGCAGAATTTTCTTTCTATAATTATTCCAAGAAGAAGGCAATTTAGAAAGAATTGCACCAATTTGCAAAGCATCTGGAATTTTGACTTCAACATCCCTTAGTTTTGAAACAAGGATTTAGAGTTCATGGATTTGATCCATGATTGGTTTAGTGTCAACCATTTTAAATTCAAAATATTGTAGGGCTAGAAATTTGTCAGTACCTCATTTTTCTGTCTGGTAGGCAGTTTCTAAAGCAGACCAAATTGCTTTTGGTGTCTTCAAATTTGAGTATAAATCATATAAACGATCAGTCAGGGTATTCAGAATGTGTCCTCGACATATGAGTTCATCCTCTTCACGTTTCTTTCTTTCTGCTTTGAGTTGATCAGATTCTTCAGGATTAGGATCTGGCAGCACAGGCAGATGAGGGTTTAAAACATAGTGAATCTTGAGGGCAGTGAGCAAGAGAATCATCTTATCTTTCCAGCGAGTGAAATTAGTGCCATCAAAGCGATCCAGTTTGATGAATTCTTTTGGATTCTCCATAGTAGTGAATGACAGAAAATAAACTCTTTAAAATTGTTAGGAAAATTATGGCTTTGAGGCGTGATAAATCACTTTCTTTAAAGAGTTTATGTCTGTGTATTGGGGAATCACAGGCAAACCCTTCCAGGATACAACAAAGCCCTCTTGGAACCAAAAACTCACCGTAGAATTCTAATATGATATATATATATAGAGTTTGAACAGTTATGTCTGTTCAATTTGAATAGATGTGTTTTTCTATTTCTAACAGTCATGTCTATTCTATTTTGAATAGTCATGTGTATTCAATTTTCAAAAGTCATGTATTTTTTTTAATAGATCTTTTTTTTTGAATAGATGTGTCTATTTAATTTATGTCTTATTGTATTTTAAAATAAGTTTAAAATTCAATTTCAAATAAAAGATACATCCTTTCAAATAAAGACATATCTCTTTAATTTAAAAAAGACATCTCTTTAATTAAGAGACACAACTTTTATTTAATGAAATCCAAGAATAACGTATAGCAATAAATATTAATTTTTAATTATATGCAAAATGTTAAGTGAATAGACTTTTATATTGTATACTCCAACAAAATATTAGGTTATAAATTACGCAATTTATAGGAGGGATAATTAATTAATTCTACAAAACACATTAATTATGTGTAGAACTACAATTCATGCAAATGTACGTATATATAGTGATGATTCATTGATCGGTGATTACAGCGATGGGAGTGGAAGTTGATTTTGGTGTGAGGGACTTATACAAGGCCATACGTGAAAACAACTGGGGTGCTGTAAAAACATTCATTGATCAATATCCAAGTGCTTTGAATGCAAAACTTAATTCAGAAGGCGAAACAGCCCCTCATGTTGCTGTAAGCTATGGGCATGAGAGCATAGCAGAGGAGTTGGTCACATTAGTCCCTCCACAATACCTTGAAATACTTGATGATGAAGGTTTTACACCACTTGTATCCTGCTGTATATGGCGGAGACGTGACTCGAGTTGCAGAATGCATGGTCAACAAAAACAGCAACATTCTAGGAATTTCAACACCAGATATGAACCTTCCTGTTACATGGGCTTTTGGCAATGCTCACAAAGAACTAGGACGTTTTCTCTACTCTGTCACTCCTCTGGAATGTCTCAAACCAGAAAAGGGAGCTCAAGGTCCTATGCTTCTCTTTTGATGTTTCGCCGCAGGAGATCTTGGTAACAACTAACTCTACATATGTATTTGAGAATGGAAAACGCACCGTAAAGTTACTTAAACTTCTAGTCACTTTGAACCAAACCACGAAGTTTTTAATTTTAATTTTAAAAATTAGGTCTATATATGAACTTTTAACTTTGGAGAAATAGGTTCTTACATCCAGTTTCTTCTTAATGTCGTTATATTTGTTGCAACGCCATGCCCTTAATTAAGATCATTTGTCAAATTTGATGGCCCTTAAGATCATAACCTATTTTCTATTGGTTAAAAGTTTAATGATCTAATTATAAGGTTTTATTTCCATTTCTTAAAATACATGTATAATTTTTATTTTTATTTATTATTAAATATATTGATAATTTTATATAAATCTCAAATGAAGTGTTAAATAATTTGTATGAATGGCTATAATTAGGCTTACTAGGGTAGGGTAAGCCTGAACCAAGATAAAGAATAGAAAAATTATTTGAAATTTGAAGGAGTAGGAAGAAGAATAATAGATTCAGAGTTGGTCATTGGTCATAGGTGTATCAGAAGAAGACAGAAAAAAAATAAAATTATGCTTATAAAAAATAAAATGATTAGAAATATAAATGTAATTTATAGGAACATGAAAACAGATATAACCCAAATGATTAGAAATACAAATGTAATTTATAGGAACATGAAAAAAGATATAACCCAACCCAAATGACTAGGACTATAACCAAGAAATATGCAAGGTAGGGAGCAGGGTTGAAGTTTGTGTTTATTACAACTAAGTAAATAAGGCTGATATACTTCACGCGAGAATGAAATTAGTAACAGAGAAAAATAGAGAAAATGGAAAGATGAGAAATGATAAATGGATGATTCAGTATCAAATTCCAGTAGATGGGAAAGAATACAGAGTTGATATCCTTTTTCAAGCAAAGGAAAAGCTCCACTGGAAAACTCCAAAATGATAATCTGATCTAGCCGTCACTCCCCCTCCTTTATTTAACCTAAGGTGTACCCAAAAGCAAAACGAAACAACAGTAAAAATAACAGAATTGCAATGCTGGTGCATGTGGTCCCCTCGAATATCAGTCCATATAAAAATCACGTGTCCACACTGGCTCTTTCCTCATCCTCCTGCTATTCAGTATATTACTGTCCTGTGTCCTCATTTGCCACATCGTGATCCTCCTTAGCAGCCACGTCTCTATTATCACGATCCCCCTTAACAACCACGTCAGGTGCTCTGCTGTCATACACAGCTGTAGTCTCAGTATTCATATCAGTAGTGGTCTCTGTATTCATATCGGAGGCTGACAAGCACATCCAAAGACACGTAATCTGAAAACATCAACTTGTCTAGGAAATAAAATTTCAAATGGTGATTTATGAGACAAAGTCAGAGAAGGTAGACGATTAATTAAATATATTGTAGTAGACATCGCATAGTCCCAAAAGTTTTGCGGAATGGAAACATGAGCCATGACAGCAAATCTATTTTCAACAATATGGCGGTGCTTTCGTTCCACAATACTATTTTGATAGCGAGCATGAGGACAACTGAGATGATGAAAGATATCGAGTGAATTAAGTGTTTTAGACAAAGGGAAATTCACCACCTCAATCAGATTGAAGAAACATACCACAGATTTGAGTCATAGGAGGCTACAACTGAATAGTTGGCTGTTATAGATGGTGGAGAAGGTTGCTGATAGGCTTGATTAAAGCAATGATAACAAGTGATATGTCAAGGAAATTCACTCATATTGTCAAGGAAATACACTCAATTTTCAACCTCCCCACATGCACCTACCTTCAAGAGTCCACAATGGCTGCACCTCCTAAGCTGCCAGATTCAATCTCTTCCAGCTATGCCCATGTGACCTTGTTCCCCTAGAATTAGTATAAATAGGTTAAAGTTTCATTGTACTGGGAATTCAGAATCAAGTTTTAAGCTTTGCTTTTGAAACTTTTAAGTTTCTTTTCCTCTTCTGCTCTGCCTCCCTTTTTCCTGAGCCATATTTTGGTATCAGAGCAAGGTTCCAGAGAGAGGGAACGCCTGAAAAACTGCCTGAGATTCACTGTCGAAGTTTTCCGGCGACGTCAAAATCGGCCACCTTCGAAAGTCCCATCTCCGGTACTCTTTCAGGAAAACTGACGTCGGAATCGTGATCGGAAGGGTCCAAAACCTTGGACTGGAGAAGATCAACGCCGTCTGACCAGCCACGCCCCGCCACGCGCCCCCACCGGAAGATCACGCGCCGGCCATCTGCTCCACGCGCCACACGCGCCTGCCAGAGGTTGAAGACGACCACGTCATCAGCCACGTCATCCACCCAATCAATAAGAGGTTGCCACATGTCAATACTGCCACGTGTCCAGCTGATTCTGTTGACACATCATCACGCCACGTCACCATCCACGTCATCAGTCTGTGCAATCTAAGTTTACCACGTGTCAGAACTGCTGCCACATCATCAGAGAGTAGCCAATTACTGATCGCCACGTGTCAAGTTGTAGCCACGTCACCCGCAATTTCCAGATTCTCATATTGACCCCGGAAGTCTTCTGAAATATTATTTTTACCCCCAAAACTTTCTGAAATTACAAATTTACCCCAGAGCTTTCCCAAATTCTACTTTTGCCCCAGATCTTTCTGAGATTTCATTTTTTACCCCAGAACTTTCTAAAATTCCTCTTTGGCCCCAAATCTTTCTGAAATTTCATTTTTACCCCATAACGTTCCAAAATTCCACTTTTGCCCCAGATCATTCTGAAATTTCATTTTTACCCCAAAACTTTCTAAAATTTCAGTTTTGCCCCAGATCTTTTTGAAATTTCACTTTTACCTCAGAACTTTCTGATATTACACTTTTACCCTCACAACTTTCTGAAATTTTATTTTTACCCACAATTATTTTTGAAATTACACTTTGACCCCCAAAAAAAATTTCACTCCAATTCCACAATTTTTTTTTAATTTTTCTCATCCATCTTCAATTTTCTACAACCAAACTTCAAACTTTTTCTCCTTCCCTAGCCAACAGAAATGCCTCCTAGAAGCAGACATGCACAAGAAATTGAATTGAACGAGTTGAGAAATCAACTTCAACAGTTGCAAGAAACAGTGTATGCCCAGCAAACACGGCTTGAGACCCAGAAAGAGCGTCGATGCAAAAATTCAAATAACAGCAGTTCATCAACAACTTACAATCGCTACACCGACAATGTTAGAATGAAAATTCCTGAATTCAATGGGAATAACCAACCTGAACAATTCAAAGACTGGCTTAAAAAGGTTGAACGGATTTTTGAGTACAAGGAGGTCCCAGAAGATCAAAAGGTGAAAATTGTTGCCACTAAACTCAAGAAGTACGCTTCTTTTTGGTGGGAAAATCTTAAGCGAAAGCGCGAACACGAAGGGAAGCGCAAGATTCGAACTTGGAAGAAAATGCGACGCAAGTTAACCCGTAAATTCTTGCCTGAACAAACAGGGTTTATGGGAGTGTCACTTATTTCTATCCTTACTTCGTCACAAATTCCTGAAAAGGAAGAAGAATCTATACCGACAGGGTCAGTACATGATAGTGATGTCATACCAGATGACGATGATGACATATTAGCAGAGCCAGTATATGACAGCAATATCATGCCAGAAGAGCCAGTATATGATGATGATATCATGCCAGAGGAGTCAGTGTATGATAGAGAAGTCAAGTTGACAGAATCAGCGTATGACAGTGATGTCATGCTAGCAGAACAAGCATATAACAGTGATGTCTTACCAACAGAGCCAATATATGCTAGTGATGTCACTTCAGCAGAGCCAATATATGATAGTGAAGTCACATTGACAGACCATGATGAGACACTGGTAATTCATCGAAGCCTACATATAGCGCCAGCAAAAGACGAGTCTTGGTTAAGTCACAACATCTTCTATCCTATTGAAGATAAAATTTGTGATGTCCACATTGGCAACAAAAGTTATGACAATATTGTGACCGACTACATGGTGGAAAAGTTGGAGGAATTATCCTTTAATCATTCGTATCCTTACAAATTTCATCAAGAAGAAGTTTGCTGTGATGTTGTGCCTACGGATAATTGTCATCTTCTTTTGAGAAGACATTGGCAATTTGATCGTTGTGTCCAAGACGACGGCCAAACAAGCATATACTCTATTAAAAAAATGGAGTAAAAGAGATGTTAGTGCCAATGCCACTTGGTGAATGCAATAAGAACAAACTAGAAAGATACGATTTCACTTTTTTACCGGTCTTTCTAGTTGTAATTCCAGAAGACAATCCACCAGGAGTGCCACCTAAGAGAGACAATGACATCAAGCAAGACTCGAGGGCGAGTCTCGTCCAACCCAGGGAGAATGTCAAGGAAATTCACTCATATTGTCAAGGAAATACACTCAATTTTTAACCTCCCCACATGCACCTACCTTCAAGAGTCCACAATGGCTGCACCTCCTAAGCTGCCAGATTCGATCTCTTCCAGCTATGCCCATGTGACCTTGTTCCCCTAGAATTAGTATAAATAGGTTAAAGCTTCATTGTACTGGGAATTCAGAATCAAGTTTTAAGCTTTGCTTTTGAAACTTTTAAGTTTCTTTTCCTCTTCTGCTCTGCCTCCTTTTTCCTGAGCCATGATGGCACTGTGACCTGGCCGCGAACAAACTTTACACACAATACGAGTGGACGTCACCAGCGAAGAGGTTTGACCACCATTGAATCGACCACCTCCAAATCAGCCTCCATTAAAAAGATCACCACGGCCGCCACGTCCCCTGGAAGAGCCTCGACCATCTCTGTTCAAAGAAGATGGTTGAACAATGGCGATGTTTGCAGTAATTTCAGGCGTCGATGGTGAAATCGATGTTTTCTTGTTCAATCTGACTTCAAAGGTAAGTAGATGGTTGAGTAGTTCTATGGAAGAAGGAAGAGGTATCAAGGTTAGAAATGAGGCCACAATCGGATCAAAATCAGATTTAAGACCCGATAGAAGGTGAGTTGTGAATTCCATGTCCGTCAATGGTTTCCCAATCTCGACCAGCGAGTCTGCCAAGAGAGAGACCTTCCACCGACAATCTGCAACTGAGTCTCCTCCTTTCTTGAGTGATGCGAGTTGAGAGTGAATCTGAACATATTTTGGCTTGAGTCTGATTTTATAAAAAGTGTTTCCAAGGTTTTCCAGACTTCTTTGCTGGTTTTGCATTGTAGGACATGGGCAATTAAATTTTCTTGAGTGGGCAGATGAGAACTGAAAGTATTAGCTGGTCTTGATGCATGAAGCAATTTTGAATATTCAGGGTTAAGAGTGGAGTTTTCGAGAAATTGAGGAGTGGGTGAGATAGCTTCATCTATATAGCCAAACAATTTCTGATCATGTAGATAAGGCAATATTATTTGAGCTTTCCATGTCAAATAGTTTTCATGTGTTAATTTTAGTGTAACAAAGTAAGGTAGTGATTTGATGGGATAAGTATTTCAGAGACAGACGAGGTCTAAGAGACAGATGCAGATGTTCCAGAGGACATGATTTACAGTGTTATGTAGAGGTATGTAATTTTAACCGAGATATGAAGTTTGAAGACTTCAAACATCTATATGATATTGTTGTACACATGTGGAGAGGAATCCTTTTGGAAGGACAGTACTATAGTGGTACTTAATCCTTTCTGCGCCTCGTACATTGAAACCCTAGCTAACAGGGGATTAAGGAGCATGTTAGCCCCGTGACCAGAGGCCACTCTCGAGAGGGAGGCTACAAGATATGCAGGGTTTGTATGTGGGGGTCACATCGGGTGATCGGATGATGGATGTGGAGAAATACGATGTTGTGGCAAGTAGATGTGGAGGGTATTAGTTTGAAATTTTGAATGTGGTTCCTCGAGGGTATTTTATTTATGCACTACAAAAAAATGAGCTATTAGCCACAGTTTTTTAGCCATTATTTTTTAACCAAAGTTAATTAAATCATGGCAAAAACAACTATTAATTTTAGTATCTTGCCTTGTATGGATTAGACGTGAATAACTCTTACTTAACCGTAGGAAAAAAAAAAAAGGCGCCCAATATTTTTTTCATCTCCCTCCAATTATTTTTCCACCTTCCTTTGTATTCTTTTTTCACTATTTCACTTTATCTTTAACAGTTCTCTTTCTCCTTTTCACTCGTTGTTTCCGTCGAGCCTCCACCTTATTCTCCATCTTCTCGTCCACCCTTAGTTTCACCCTCCGCCTTCAGTTGTGTCAACGGCTAAGAGACTGACACACAAGGCCATCTGTGTTTGATTGAGTCTCCATCGACAGGTATTCGTATCATATTAGGCATCTCCGTCAATAGGTATCTTCATTTGTGTTTGATTGCTTATCATATTAACACTTGAAGTTTTAAAAATTGAATCCACAATGCCATATCTAACAAGCTTACTCATCTGCAACAGGATTACATGGTCGACAGGTTCAAGGTTTTTTAAGAGGTTCATGTTGAGTTCCCCAATCGTTGTGGTTTGTATTTTGTTTTATGTTGTTTTAGAATAAATTGGAGTGTGGCGTATCTTCCATGAAGGATGGAAGTGGTTGCGAGTTAGATTAATTGGTTTTTCTCTTTGACCCTATAGCTAATGGCCACCATCACTATTTGTTTCTTTTTTTTTAATTAATGGTTTAATTAAGAGTCTCTATATAAATGTTCTCCCCTTGGAGTCTTCGCTTGCATTGTCTCTACTTGTAGAACGTCTATGCCTAAACCAAAGCACTAATCCCATTCTGATTAACCTTGCGTGAAGTGTTAGAACCTATACTTGACTACCACCTTAAGAATTTAAAACAAGTACCTAATTGTCATGTTGGTCATGTCTAATCTTGATATCTTAACAATAAGAACCCAGGATGTCCAGTTTTCCTTTGTTAAGATAGGGCAGATGTCCACAGATTTCGTTCCTTTCTTGTAGCATGTGTAATGTTACTTTTTGTCCCTCTTACTGAATTAGCTTTGTTTTGACTATAATAATATCTAATTTTAGGTATGTTTGTGTTGTCTGGGTCATACAGCTGAAGCTCTTCTGTCTATATTTCAAAATGACTTTTTGACAATCTGTAATACCTCAGGGTGAGTGCACTAAGAACAATTCAATCGCCATTTCATATATTGGTTATGATCAATTATTAATGTTGAAGATTTTTCTTGTAAACCATGGATATGAGGATAAGTTCCTATTTTCTATTTTTCTATCTTAAAAAGTAAAATTGATGTTTTATTACTGCATCCAATATGCCGATTTACTAAGTCCAGCATAGAACCTGAAAGTCTAGATTTATTGGAAGTAACTTGAGGTCTTAACTGTTCATTTGATTTCTTAAGCCATTCTTTTGAAATATTATTAGACAATTCAAAGTGCAATCTGGATCATTATTGAAGATGCGTGCTTGTCATGAGTGCTTGATTTCAGCTTATGTTATTTTCTGAAATCATGCGCATAGAAAATAAGTAAAAGACCATTCCCTGCAAAAACGGGTGTATTAGTTGGGATGCTTCTTACTAAATTCTGTTGAACTTTAGAATTCAATATGTTTCTTTTAAACAGAAATTAAATGGGATTAGAAAACACAACATTTTTGCATTTTAAGCTGAGAAATAACATAAGCTTAGAGTCAGCATATAGTGATTCATTTTTTGTTTATCTAAGATATTGATTACATAAGTTAGGAAATGTTCGATTAGACTCAGAACAATGAAGCAAATTGAGAGTTAGGAAATGGAAGACACAAGTTACTATCATTTTTGGCAAATCTGTGGACTCGTAACTTGCAATCATTTAGCCAGCAGATAGTAGTTGCTATCTGTGTACCGTTTATTATAAATTAAATACCTTATACTAGCTTCATAAATATGTTATGAGGAGGTTGGGAGGACCTCCCATGTCTGCAGAAGCAAAAGTGAGAGATTTCTGCGAGAAAG
Organism: Biancaea sappan; assembly: GCA_037074585.1. NCBI lineage: Eukaryota > Viridiplantae > Streptophyta > Magnoliopsida > Fabales > Fabaceae > Biancaea > Biancaea sappan. Next base: position 74,397,354 of record CM073492.1, on the reverse strand, counting down.
TAAGATTAAGTAATTGATTTCTTGATGACTAGGACAAATTTATCTATTTAATTTGTAGATTGGTATATTGCACAGCACAAGTTCAAAATTTTGACAGTTGACCATGCCTCCTCTTTCCTTTCCCCACATGTTCTTAGGTCTCTTTTATTTCTCGCCTGTGGACAAGGTCCATTGGGAATTCTTAGTGGGATTTTTAGTAACAAACAAGAAGGCAAATCTTGAATTTAGATTTTATATTGAAGATTATATATTCACAATTAAATCCCGTCTCCCCTTTTTTATGGGTGTGAATTGGAGATTAATGAAAATATGATTGATTATACATAAATGGCAGGATAATTATGCTTGATTATGAGTTGGCAGTATCTCATCTTTTTTTGGGGGAGTGGCACTAAAGTTAGGTGACCAAATACCCTTTTGTTTCTTCTAACATTCATATGCTTTCTTAATGTAAAATGTTGTTATATTCTCTTAAACTTTCTCATCTTTGTTTTCTTAAGATTTTGGTTTGTTACGCAAAGATTGGCTGATGATTTTGTTTGCTTGCATCTAAGTTAATAAGCATATTTTTACTTTTATACATCCTTGCTCTATTTTTCTCTTGGCCCTTTAGTTGTTGATGTTCTCATTTTTTGTTAGCTAGTTTTGTGGATTTTTTATGATGTTTTGGCCTTTTACTTTGCATTTTTTTTACTGGTTGATTCTAAGGATTTTTCCTGATGTTCTGCACTTTTAGTTTGCATTTTTTGCTAGTTGGTTCTCTGGATTTTGTAATTTTTTTTAAAGATAACATTAAACAATGTTACATAAAAGAAATAAAACTCTCACCAAAAGCCAGTCACTCAGAGAATGAGCAATTACTATCAAACTTTATGGGATCACTCAACAGCATTTTACGGGAGGGAAAGTTATTGTACAATATTAATAGTTAGACGTGTATATTTGTACTGATTTAAAATGATAAGAATGAATGGATTAAAGTAAAGTTGACTAAAGTACGCCTCTTGTGTTTGTGAAGAAGGGGCATTTCTGAAACCGTTCACAACCAATTCTACAAATACATGGGATGCATTCTACATAACACAATAGGATTATCTCCTTCCTATTCTTATGCTACGCGAGAACAAGAAAATTCTATTTTCTATGGGCTGTTGATGTTTGGCTCACAATTAAATATCAAATTTTAAAAAAATATAATTTGGGTTATTAATTTTTAAATATTAAAAACTTACAACATAAGAATAATATTCTCTTATTCTGGCTAAAACAAAAAAGAATCATAATTCCCAAGTAACATAATGCACCCATGATTCATTTAAAAATTTGATGCACCATTAATTGGGCATTTTGATCCTGTAGTGAAACGAATTTTACATATTACATGTAATTCAGTTAATTTTGTTTAAATAAGTAAACATAATGTAATTATAATTGCAAGACAATTAGGAGTAAGGATCTGGTGCTTCTTTGTAAAGACAAACACTAGATACTTGTCTTGTAATGACAAATATTGTGCTTGTTCTATAAAGATGAGCATTGTGCTTGTCTTTATAAGGACCATCAAATTTTAGATCCAACGATTCAGATTTCAAATAATACTTTTGACAGTTTTTTTTTTTTAAAAAAAAAAACCATTAAAATTTCGATCGTTGAATCTGAAATTTTATAGTCCTTGTAAAGACAAGTAATTTTCTTTCGACAATTGGGCCTGATGATGGAGAGAGAAAACAATTGGGAATGGGGTTCTCCACCTTGAGAAAATCGACTCACATACAATTGAATACATTTCCTAGACAAACTTTTAGCGGACCAAAAAGGGGGAAATAATTGATGTCAGAAAAATAAAAAGCAGCAAAATAAATCAGTGACTTTTTGGGTGAATAATAAATTGATGATTTATTTCATGAAAGATTACTTTCTTAGGTCATGAAAAATTAATTTCCTCTCCATTTATCTTCAAGCTTATATATACCTAAATTTTGTGTCATATTTTTATGAATTTATTTTTCATGAGTTATATTTGGTAGTGTTAAACAATTACTAGATCTTCTTTTTGTTTAGTATATCTCTAGCCTCTACTTTATGTTTAGTATATCTCATTTTGACTAAATGTATTTTGATACATTCAAGTGCACATTTTGAAATATATTGATTTAGCTTAAGTATATTTTCTTTTCCAAACATTAATGTATATTTTAAAAAAATATTAAATATAACTTAAATTTCTTTTCTAAAAAATAAATTTTTAGTCACTATTTAATCGTAGCGAATAATTGTTTTAAAATGTTTTACAAAAACACAATTACATTTTTTTGTCTTGGTTTTACCCTGTGCATCCATGATTAAAACCATGGCAAATAGATGTAACCACAGTTAAAAAACACAGCTAATAACAAAGCCTATACTTATTTTGTTATAAAACATTCGATCATGATTACACACTGTTAGCTACTGTTTTCAAGGAATTATGGCTAAGTACCGGTATATTTTTTTAGTGATATCATACTCGATTTGATTACATTTGTGTTTACGAAGATTTTTGGTCAAAATCAAGTTTGACAACAAATATTTGATTTTATCTAGAGCAATTGTATTCTCAAAGTTATGCGGTAATCTCATTTATGATGAAAATGTGTCTAATGAGAATAACTTCACAAAAGAACATGAGGCTTGAAATGTACTTTTTTGCAAGAAAGTTAAATGAAAACGGTAAAAAACGAAAAATAAATGCAGAAAGAAAATTGTAGAATGTAAAGTGCAGAAAAGTAAACTGCAAGAAGTAAAGAGCAGAAAGTAATCGACGAAATGTAAATAGGAAAAAGTAAATTGCAGAAAGTTAAAGTGCAAAAGGTTTAAAGAAAAGTGGTTAAATTGCTGGAAGATAAATGAAAGCTTTTAAATTGCATGAAGTTAAAAGAAAGCGATAATGGACTAGAACGATAAAAGACTTTGAATTAAATTTAACTGTAATGTAAGGTAAAAAGCATACTTTGATATTGATCCTTTAATCCGCTTGCGTGAGATGTTAGGATTTTTAAACAAGAGTTACCAATCCCTTTTGCAAAGATTAACATTGTATTTTTAAATGGCAGTTTACAAGGTTTGACGCAACTATAGTCTTCGACAGCCTTCGTTCAACAATTTCTTGCTTCCATCATTTGACAACCAAGTCATATCACTAATTGACATCTCCATTACCTGATGTCTTTTGTCTTTAGACTCGTTTGTTTTATGATATTTTAATCGAACTTGCCTGTCGAACGATGTGCCTTTGACGATTGAATTTCAACAAATGTACATGGATATCTACAAATCATTACGAGTTCAATGTCTACCCTTATTTTTTTCTATCAAATTCATCTTTGTTGAACTGCTGATCTTTGTCGAATGTACCAAATCACCATTTCGACACTTAGACAATCGATACTATTTTTTTTATTATTGAGGAAGATTACTTGATGATCAAGCAAACTTTTGTTTGACAAATACATATATTTTTATTTAAAAATAATCGTCCAATAGATGTCCCCCAAAATTTTGTTCTCAACAAACACAGAGAGAATTAAATTTTAAATGGCCTCATAACTAACACCAAATTTCTAGGGATTTGGCTAAGAATCATGATTATCCCTAATAGTTAGGCCATTTACTCTGCTATTTGCGCTACTTGCATCATCCTTACATCGTTGTTCTTTGAACCTTCAAAAACTTCTGAAAACCTTCATCCCCGAGTTACTCTCAACAATGGCATCTTCTAGTGATGCTAGAGCCTCTTCTTCTGCCAAACAGTCTGCCATTGCCAAGAACAAGAATGTAATCTGTGATTTAGTCATGGATCGTTTTGAACTGTGGCAAAAGTCAAAGGTAATCCTCTCTATTCCCGAATCTTCTTCTACTCCTCCTCATGTATTTCTAGGACCTGTGCTAACTCCAGAGACCTTCCTAGCAAACCTCTGTCTGGTGTTCCCCTGTAAAACCCCCAACAAAGCTATTCTCAGTTCAGGTTCATCGATTCTCATTCATTATTTTCAAAAGGTTGCCAAGAGAATGTTTCGAACACTACCTTCTCGGGGTGATAGATATCACGCTTGGCTTGATAGAGTGCAAGAACAGAAAGGCAAGTTTTGGAAAAGGATGGGTATTTTCAACTTCATCCAACTCTCGTGATATACCACAGAATCGACCTTGCCATGATTGGAGCTTTGGTCTTTTTCTAGAACAAGACCACCAATAACTTCCATTTTTCATATGGCATGAAAGGTTCAACAGTTTTTGACTTATCAGCTATCACAGGCCTTCGACCAGATGGGAGAGTCATTCACTTATACCTTCGACCTCATTAAACTATAGAGGTTTATTCTCCCAAACACACCTCTTTCTCCTCTTTTGTGAATTTCCACCACAAAAGTTCATTCGACGTGTCAGATAAAGAATATGTTGCCATCCTTTTACTTTGGCTGTCGGCTTATGTGTTTGGCTTAAAATCTGTAATAATAGCCAAATCCCTTTAGCCCTTGGCCAACCTTATCCATGAAGGCGCTCAACTTACCCTGAACTAATGGTTCCTTGCAAATCTTTTTCAATGTATGAGCCAAATGGTAGACAATATCAGGGCTCAGTCAAAGAAAGAGAATGTCGGGGGCCTTGTTTGGTTGCTACAACTGTGGTTGAATAATATTTTGAAGTAACGTCAGTCTATCAGGTCTTCGTTTGAAGAATTGGCTAGTTATATGTTGGGTTCATAAAGTCGAGGCTTTGCTATTTGACATGTGACTCCCTTACCAAGGACAAGAAGAAAATTTTCTTTTACTTAAAATTTTTTCATTCTATTGTCTGGGATTCGACGAAGATAAAATTCGCTCCATTTACTGGTTGTCAAAGAGGTCCCAAATGGTTTACTCGTCCAATAACTTTTGACAAAAAAGGAGTTTTGATCTGGTCAAATTTTATCTATCAACAGATCATTTTTGGAGGTGCTCTCGATATGGAAGATGCTAGCTTTTATGTCCATCTTCCCAACACAATCACTCGATAGATGGACTTTTACTAATCTATTCTAGCTCTTTACTCATCTACACCAGAAAGCCACTTCGTCAATGCCTATATCTCCAAAAAAGGGGACATTATGGAGCTGATGAGAGAAAATCACAGACGCCATCAACACCTAGAGCTTGTCCCATTTAAGATTTCACAGGCAGTGTCAAGATGTTTTGTCAATTGGTGGTCAAGATACTATCAATCATATCGAAAGAGTATTAGGACCTGTTTTGACATCCTTGTCAATTTTCTTGTATAGGAAAGCAATCTGGTGTCGAAAGCTAAAGGTGACCATTTGGAGGAAATTTGAGCCTTCGAAAAATTCTACAAGATAAAATGGGATCCTCGCTGCAACCATTAGATTGTTCAGAATGTGGAAGAAATCATAGCTAAACAAAAACAAAAGTGTAGGGCTTGACATGGGTTCAAATATTTAGAATTTCTTGATGTCGATATTCCACTAGAATTTATTAAAGAAGTTCCCTTTTCGGATCCAGTGCCCTTGCCCTGTGCTATTTTGGTTTGGCTAATATATTTCTTGGGGAACCGATGATAGTAGGTAACTTTAAACTTGTTGAAAGACATGGATTTGTCACAAACCTTTTTCAAACAAAGAATAATGAAGTTACTTTCGCTTGTCGGTTTGCCCTCCTTTCTAAACAAACTAATGCTGTAAAGATTGTCGCCGAGTTTCCCCAAGGTATACAATCCTGTTTGTTCAAAGGCAATGATCACTTCTGACCACTCATGTTTATGATTTTATTTGCAGCGCTCCCCTTAAAGGAGCCCTTGACTGGAATAATTGGTCATTGTTGAGTCAGAAGAAGAGGAGGAAGAAGATTGTTAACCTCTTTAGAGAAGGAGAAGATTGGTCAAACCGAGTAACCAATCGACAACTAGAACGAGTGATCATTCGGCTACTGCGTCTCCTCAACCCAACACATCCAAAAAAGAAACTACTAGGCTTGAAAAAGAAAAAGATCCAACAAAAAGAAAAATAGTCTTTTCTGACGTTGAATGTGTTGCCAAGAAGTCCAAAGCACATAAAGGCCTAGTAATTTTTAAACCAACCGTCGAGTATCAGGTATATTTTAACTATCGAGTATTATGGTTTGTCTAAATAAAATACAATCATTTTGTTTCCTTTGACAAGACAAAGAGTCTATTCCTGAGCACTCGACTTCACTTGCTACATTCGACAAACCAGACCTGCAGACCCAACCAAGAGTATGGTCCCGAGAAATTTCTTATATTGGACATGTATCTCATCTTGAGACTAAAATGAATTTTTGTTTTAGGATCTGGATCTAGAGGTCTTAAGCCCAATTATTGAAGAATCCATCAGAGTTCTTCAGGGCAAAGCTCTTACCACTAAAACTTCTATAAAAGTTCCTCAAATTGAGGCTCCGCATTCTAAAGTTCTTTAGACTAAGGCTCTGACAATGTCACTGCTAGTCAAAACCCATCAAGGAGAGCTTACAATTAAAGCAGCTCAAGATTTTCTTGCTGAGGAATTGGCAGCTATTCATTCTCCACCTTGAGGATCTCTATCGCATGGACAGGAGCTGTGCCTTTCAATTCCCAAGAAGGCCACCTTGTTGTCGACTTGCCTTCACAAAGTGATCTGCCATTTGTGATCAGAGAAAATATAGATATGGAGGCGTTGATGGTTGATGTTTCTCCTTTATCTCCCATCCCTAGTCCAATTCACCCAACAGTCCAAGTAGGACCTTCTGATAGTCCAAGTGCTGATGATCTAAATATTGATGCATTGATAAATATTTTGTTGGGTAATCCAACTTCGTCAGTTTCTTCTTTGGTTCAGAGGAATCTTCAATAGACCCAAGGGTCAACAAACTGCTAAAAGAGTTAAAGAACTTCCTGGATTACTTTTTCGAGGTTATTGCTTCTGATGAATCCTTAAGAAGCAAAATTCAAACTATCTTGGACGAACTTGAACCGGTCAGATCACAACTTCCTATCTCCTGTCGAAACCTTTATTCATCCTTTAAGGATTTCATCAACAATTTATTTGACAAAGTTCCTACTTTCAATCAAGTCATCTCTACTTATAACAAAAAGATGTCAGAAAAAGAAATCATTCTCAGTCAATTGCGAGAATTCAAGGTTAAAAGAGATCGACAAGATGAATGATTACAAAAATGAGGGAAAGTTATATAAATGCTAACAACACTATTAATCAGTATAGAGAATGCTTCAACGAGTTAGAAGAAAGAATAAAAAAGTCAAAAAAGAAATGACATCAACTGAAGTGCTGAGAGACAAGCTTGACAATGCTCTAACTGTACGTGTGGCAAAACGAGAGAAAATAAAAGCAAGTGCCACAACCATAACGGTCAATGCCCAAGCTATTGTCAAAAAGATAAAGTCTTTGGAAACTGGCTATCTGACGGCCTATGCAGACAAAGAGACATTAGCTTCTGACTAGGAACATTTACGTCAAAAGGCTTATCCAACAAATTAGTTATTTTCTTTTTATATATTGTCGATCCTTTTAATCTAACAAATTTCAATCATTTTTGTATTTACATAGCATTCGACAATTTATATGAAGTACAATTGTATAGGTTTTGATGCAATAAAAATTCTTCATTCAATCTTTATTGCTTTAGGTATTTGCCATTGATTGATTTCATTTTTAATCCAGTATTAACTTTGTCAAGAGCATAACCATTACCAAAAAATACTTTCATAATCATAAATGGTCCTCCCATTTTGGCGATCACTTGCCATGTTCTTGACAATGTTTCTCAATCGGCAAAATTACCTTCTATACTATATCGCCTAAGTTAAAAGATTTGTATTTAGCTCGACTGTCATAAAATTTAGCAATTCGCTCTTTTTGTCAAATTAAATTTTCTAAAGCAATCAATCTTTTGTCAGTTAACTCATTTAATTCATCAAACATTGAATCCTAATAACTTTCAACTGGTAATTCATCTTGTCTTTGAAAAGAAATTGACTCAAGATTAATCTTGATAGGGAAAATGGCATCATGACCATAAACTAATTTATATGGTGATATGCATGTCGATTCTCTTAGCGAGTTTCTGTATGCCCATAGAACTGATCAAGAGTGTTATGCCGATTTCTAGGCTGTCAATCAACATGCTTTTTAATCAGGCTTATAAGCATTTTGTTGAAGATCTCTACTTGACCATTTACCTGCGCATAGTAAGGTGTCAACGTAATTAATTTTATTTTTCTAGTATCAGCATAATCTATAACTTTTCATCTAGTGAAAATGGTACCTTAATCGGTTGTTAGAGTTTGGGGTATCCCAAACCTGTAAATGATGTGACTTTCAATAAAATTGATCACATCTTGTTGAGTGACATCTTTTAGCATGATTGTTTCAACCCACTTGGTGAAATAATCAACCCCAGACTAAAATATATTTTTGCCTTTTTGACGAGGGAAGATGTATTTGACCTATTAAGTCCAAAGCTCATCCTTGAAATAGCCATGTTTAATGATTGAATGTAATTCACTAGCTGGGATGTTTTGTATATGGCCATATCATTGGCATTCTTCACAAGACTTAGTAAACATTATACAATCCTTAACTAGTGTCAGCCAGTAATATCTCCGTCGTCAAATGATCCATTTCATTTTATCTCCTGCTTGGTGAGCCTCGCAAATACCTTCATGAACTTTTGACAAGGCAATGTATGCCTCTAACTCACTCAAGCATTCTTTTAACTGTCCATCGACAGTCTTTCTATATATTGTCCACCTAACATTACAAATTCAATGCTCTATATTTAAGTTTTCGTTCTGTGTCAGAACTTAGATTCTCTAAGTACTCAATGATTGCTTTTCTCCAATCATTGCTTGTATGAACATCTTTTTGTCATACATTCCTTTCTTCCAACGGGTATAAGAGTTCTATGATTTCTATTAAATCTGACAAAACTTTCTGAGAAACCTAATACCCTGAAGCTATTTAGGCTAAATCATTAGCTTCTTTATTTGATTCCCTAGGGATGTGTTGGACAATAGCTTCATCAAATTTTTTCATTAACTTACTCACCATAGCATAATACTTTATCAAATTTTGATTAACACATTTATATTCCTGAGTAAGTTTGATGACTAACTGGGAGTCTCCAAATATATGCACCATTTGTGCTTTCATTTGACAAAGTATCTCTAACCCGAATTAAGGCTTCATATTTAGCCTCATTGTTAGAACAAGAGTACTTTAGTTCAAACATACATTTGGTTGGAGTTCCCTTTGGGGAAATTATTAAGATCTTAACACCACTTCTTTTTTTGTGCCTTGATCCGTCGAAATAAAGACGTCATGGTCTCAAACTGAAAAAATTTATGTCATTATCTATGTCTAAGCTAGGATGGTCGACTAAAAAGTCAGCCAATGCTTAACTTTTGATGGCTTTCGTTGGAATATATTGTAAAGAAGATTCTAACAGTGCAATAGTCCCTCTACCGATACGTCCATTAAGAACATGTTTGGATAACATAAATTTTATTATTTGTCTTCGACATGAGAAATACATTATAAGGTATCATATAATATTTCAGCGTGATACAAGAAAAATACAATGACAAACATAATTTCTGAATTGCACTATATCTTGTCTTTGCATCGTTTAAGACTTGACTAAGGTAGTAAACGGCTCTTTCGACACTACTCTCATCATCTTGATCCTATAAACATCCTATGGTCTCTTCAGAAGCTAAAATATATAATTTCAATGGCTATCATGGTATTGGTGACATTATAACTGGAGGGTTTGTTAGATATCTCTTAATTTGATCAAAGGCCCCTTGATGACAAGGCTCCCAGACAAAAATCTTGCTTGGCTTTCAGCTTGACCAAAGATGAAAAGACTCTAATCCCACCCAACAAGTTGGTTATGAATCTTTTTAAGAAATTCACTTTCCCTATGAAGAATTGCAATTCCTTCTTATTTGTTGGTGCGACGGCTTCCAAAACTGCTTTAATCTTATTTTTGTCTACCTCAATGCCTTTTTTATGGACTAAAAATCCCAAAAATTCGGCATCCTACACTCTAAAAGCGCATTTCTTCGGATTCATCTTAAGGTTGTGCTTCCACATTCTTTCAAAAGTCTACCTCAAATGCGTCAAGTGATTTTTCTTATCTTTCGACTTAACAATGACGTCGTTGATGTAAACCTCTATAAACTTCCCTATAACATCATGGAAGATGGTATTCATCACTCTTTGATAGGTGGCCCCTGCATTCTTCAAATTGAAAGGCATGACAACCCACTCATATGTCCTAATAGCTCCTAGACATCTGAAAGTGGTTTTTGACACATCCTCCTCAGCTATAAAAATCTGATTATAACCAGCATGACTATCCATACAACTTAAATTTTTATGCACAGACGTTACATCTACTAACATATCCGTTATGGGCATTGGATATTCATCTTTTGGAGTAGCCATATTCAAATTTCTAAAATCTATGCATACTCTTAACTTACCATTTTTTTAATAACTGGAACTACATTCGAGAGTCATTCGACATACCTGGTGGTTCAAATGAACTTAGCTTTAAGTAGATGTTCGACCTCCTCTTTGATTTTCAATACCACTTCGGGAGCTAATCTTCTATTTATGTATTTGATAAGTCTGTATCCTTCATTGAGTGGTAATCTATGTTGGACAAGGTCTCTACTTAAACCAGTCATTTCATTGTAATCCTAGGCAAAGCAATCTCAGTATCCTGTAATTAGCATGAGAAGTTCTTCTTTGAATTCCTTTTGGCAGAAATACACTTACAAAAATGGGTCTTTTATTTTCTTCTATGCCCAAGTTCTCCTCTTCCAAAGGATCTTCTACTTCGACATTTATCTTGTTGTCGGGCTTCTTCTCAAATCCTAAATGGCCATTATCTATAATGCAATCCAACAACATAACTTCCGTTGTATTGACTTCTTTGTCGGCCAGGTAGGCCGACAACCTATCTATTTGAGCCTTGGCACTTAGCCAATTTTTGTCAGCCTTATCCATTAATTTGACACCAAATTGATCCATCAAGAAAACCTTTAAAGCCTCCTTATTAATCATTCCATCTTCTGTGGCAACTGGCTTGACGTTCGGAGTGTAAATTCTGAAGTCGACATGAAGCTGCTGTAAGTAACATAGACTATCATCTGCTTCGACAAATTCCACTTGATCTTTGCCATTCCATAGAATTAATTTCTAATGCACATTCGACGGGATAACTCTGACAGTATGGATCCAATCTCTACCCAATAATATATTACAACTGGACTTTGACGGAATTACTATAAAAAAAGTTGCCCTTTCAACAGATTCGACATAGATATTTAGCATCATTACTCCGTTGGAAGGAGAATATTTGCCACTAAAATCAGTGACAACCATATCCATCTGAATTAAGTCAAACTCATTCTTCCCTAACCTCTTGAATATGGCTCTTGGTATCATATTAATAGCAGCTCCATCATCTACCAGAACTTGGTTAATGGGCTTCCCTTCCAATGAGGCCTTGATATGCAAAGACTGTAGATGTGCCTTTTGCACCTCAGTTGGTTTTTCAAACTTGGCTAATTTATCGCGTCTGGCATTCCAATCATCTTCTAGACTGTCAAAACTTGAAATTAAATGATCTTCTAAAAATAACCAATCCTCCTACAAGTCTTCTAAATCTTTCTCATTCTCTCCTACATAAATATCATAATGAGCTTCATATTTTGGTGGTATCACATAAATGAGATTAAGATTCATGTTGATAGGATGCTCATCTACATCTTCTTTTCTTCCGATGTCTTATTCATCAATGTCTCTAAATTTGCCTTCACTGGGTCCCAATCATCTTTATCCATGAATAGCCAAAGTTTAAGATAATCCCTATCTACTGGACCATTATCAGAACCTGTTTCTGACAAAGTTGTTCCTATGGCCATGATCACGTCTTCTAAATCCTTATCCATATCAAAATCCAGGTCAAATTCTTCTTCATCATTGAAACCCAAAGGATCTTTAGGATCATTAAGAGCGTCTATGATCTCGTTGACTGACAAATCCATGTCAAACATATGGCATTCAAGTTTAAACTCGACAAGTTACCCCTCTTGTTTAACCTTGGCTAAGGTCTCTTTTTTTTGTTTGACGTTACTACAAGAACCTTGGCTAAGGTCTCTTTTTTTTGTTTGACGTTACTACAAGAAAATTAACCTTCAGTGGCAATTTTTTAGTGGCGACTCAAAAAGTCACCACTGAAAGTCGATTTTTAGTGGTGACTAAAGGAGTTGCCATTAAAAGTTTGACTTTTGGTGGCAACTTTTGAGACTGGCCACTAAAAGTTAAACTTTTAGTGGCAACTTTCATAGTCGCCACCAAAAGTCAATTATTTTTAAATAAAATAAGAAAATTAGACTTTTGGTGGCGACTTTTATAGTCATCACTAAAAGTTAGTGGCGACTCTTGTAGTAGCCACCAAAAATCAATTATTTTTAATAAAATAAAAAAATTGTTTGGACTTTTGGTGGTGACTCCAACAGTTGTCACTAAAAGTCTGACTTTTGATAACGACTTTTGAGAGTCACCACTAAAAGTCAATTATGTTTAAATTAAATTAAAAAAAAATTAGACTTTTAGTGGTGATTCCCATAGTTGCCACCAAAAGTCAATTATTTTTAATAAAATTAAAAAAAGTTTGAACTTTTAGTGGCGACTTTTATAGTAGCCACTGAAAGTCCGACTTTTGGTAAAAGTCAATTATTTTTAAATAAAATTAAAAAAATTAGACTTTTGGTGGCAGCTCCCATAGTCATCACAAAAAAGTCAGTCGCCACCAAAAATCAATTTATATATATATATATATATATAATTATATTTTTTCTTATCTTTTAATCTATTAATAATATATATGTCTTTTATTAAGTTAGATATTATTTTATATCGGTTTTATGATGTTTTTGGCTTACAATATATATATATATATATAAAATATTTTTCCCTTATGTATCACAAATAAAGTAGTGACATAGTGGCAAGACACACATGGTTAAAAGGTAAGGAACTCGGGTTCGAATCTCAGGTATGCATATGTTTAGTTTAATTTTAATATAAATTTGAATATTACACAAAAAAAAAATCGAGTCACTCCAGGACAGCGAGATAGTGGACTTGACAAGACCCGCATGGGCTAAATGGGTCTTAGGTTGACCGATCGGGCCAAACCGAATTCTAAAAAATGACAATTGACTTTTGGTGGTGACTTTAAAAGTTCCCACTAAATGTTTACTTTTGGTGGCAACTAAAAGGTCTTTTAGTCGCGACTTTGAAGTGACCAAAAGTCATTTTTTAGCCAAAAAAAAATTTTTGGCAATAAAAATCACTTTTGATGGTAACTACAGTCATTACTAATTGGTAACTTTTTGTGGCGACTCCTTTAGTCGCCATCAAAAATCTTCCAGAGCAGACTTTTAGCAACAACTTAGTCACCACTAAAAAGTCACTATCAAAAGACTTTTGGTGGCTACTTTTAGACTTTTGTCGCCACTAAAAGTCTTTTTTTATAGTGCGTGGGATCTTCCAAGATTGCTTTTATTTCTTTATTAGTCTAGTCTTCATAATCTTTCCCTTTGACTTCTACCATGGCCACTTCTTTTAATTTATCACGTTTGGCCTTCTCAGTTTTCACCAATTCGACCGGCCAGCTTCCTTTTGAAAGGGAAAGGAGTATGTTTCTGTCACGTTCAAATTTCAATGGTGTCAATTGCATCGATTTTCATGCCTTCGCTATCACTTCTTGAAGCCATACACTTAAAAAATTTAGTTGTGGCTGTGCCATGTAACGTCCTTATTTTACTATACTAAAATCTGAAAAAAAAAATTTCAAATTCTAATGCTTAATACTCATATCTTCAAAAAGAACATTCTACAATTGTTCTCAGTACAAATCATAATTGGTTATACATAATAATTGAAATTCTAAACATAAGATAATTTTACATTCGTTTGAAATAAATTACAAATCTGTCGTACATATTAATTTGATATCTAAACTTAAAAAACATAATCTATAATTCTAATACTTAATAAACTTGAGTGCTCTAAAAGTGTTCAATCAATCTTTACACCTTTCCCCTTATAGTCAGCCCCTGAAATGGTCAGTTGGAAAAGCACAAAAAGGTGAGATAAGGGTATCTCAGTAGCTAGCATAATTTTATAAATATTTATAAATATACCATTTCAGTCATAAAAGCACTTATATCATAAAAATCGGTCCATGTAATATAAATTCTCAGTTCAGTGTAATAGGTTGATGAAAAATTAGCAAGCTGATATATGAATAAATCATGGAATCAAGAATAGTTTGTGGCACACTCAACATGGAAAAGATAGTCTGCAGAACTATTTTTCCAAGCTAAACATGAGAAAAGGCTACTACAGTCCTTTAACTCAAGCTAGAAAGATTCCAAACTAAAACATGGAAATATAATTTCCAAGCTGACATGGAAATAGAATTTCCAAGCTGACATGGAAGCAGAACTCCCAAGCTGAACATGGAAGTAAACTTCCAAACTGATATCATGCTAATTTCATCATGAAAAACATATTTCACTTTAAATAAAACTTCATGGACATAAAATATTCAAGTAGTAAAACAAGCTTTTATGAATTGCTAAGCTACCTGTACTTTGTAGTCTAACTTTTTAGCTCAAATAGCTATTCAATCTGTCTTGAAATTCGTTTCACGATTTTTGACCGTTGACCGTGGGGTAGTTTGCACTGGTTTTGGTTCTGATTTTTGCTTCCTATTCACTGCCACTTCTCCCTTAGCACTTGTGTGGGTTAGTAATAGAAGAATCTCCTCAAAGTAGCTCAAAAAAATCGACTTTAATGTTGCTATTTGCTTCTTCCAAAAATCTCTATTTTATGGTTGAAAAACAGAGAATGTTTTTTCTGCTACTGTCCAAGCTGCTGTACTCTCTTTTTCTCACTCTCTCTCGGCTGTGAATGGTGTAAGGAAAGGGGAGGAAGATGTTGCTATTTATAGCTAAAAATTTCTTTTGTCTCTAAAGCCTAGAAATGTTTAGAAAACTCAAGATAACTCAAGATAAACCTAGACTAACCTGGAATTCTCTAGAATTATCTATATCATTCTACAACATTCTACACTTATCTAGGAAATTCAAGAATATACAAGATATCTCTAAAACATACAAGATTCCTCTAGAACAATCTAGATTCATCAAGGACATTCAAGAGATTTCTAGAGTCTCAAAATAAAAAATATATATTAAATATTTAATCCATAATAATTTGGGATGTTACATGCCACATTTTCTTCTCATGGTGCAATGATTTCCATGTCAGGTAGTAGGTTGGTTTCAACAACTAAACATTTCTTCTGTTGAGAATTCCTCTTATGAAGTCTTTCTTTTTTCCTGATTCTCAATTAACTGGGTATAAGCCATTGCTTTCCGACGTGCCTCTATGGCTTCCATATCATACAAGTGAACACATCTTGGGCAAATCTGGAATGCTATTGAACCTTTCTTTCTTGCCATGAATTCTTCATAAGTCTCTCAAGACTTTTGATTTGTGTCGTATGGATCTGTCATAGGGTTGATGTCTACTTCTACTTCAGTTGAGTATACTTCGACATGCTTCTTTCCTTTTCTTTTCACATCAACCATGCTAATTTTCAGAGCAACTTAGCTATCAATAGTTGCAACATTTGTTTGGAAGTGATTAGTATCAATCTTCATGTCTATTTTTTTGTCAGCAAACTTCAATCTTCCCTCTTTCAAGGCTTTCTGGATCAAGTCCCTGAAATATACACATTTGTTTGTCACGTGACCTAATACATTATGAAATTTATAATATTTTTGGATCTTTAATTTTATTAGGCTTTAACAGCTTATGATTATCTGACAATTTTATATCTTTTTCTTCTAACAAAATATCAAAAATTTGTTTAGCTTTTGTTATGTCAAATGTGTATACGTTTCTATTGACATGGCTCATTTTTTCTCTGGCCCTTATAGGCTTTATAGCCTAACAAGTATAGGGAGGTCCATTTTTTAATTCGGCAAGATTTATGTCGTAATCATCATTTTCTTCCTCTACGTCGGATTCTTTCATTCTGACATAGTTTTCTTTTTCTCTTTTGAGGAACTTCTTTTGCTTTTGTATCTTTTTAGCTTTCAACTATTCTATTTGTCAAACTTTACCCCCTAGTTGGGCAAGGTCAACTAAATATTGGTTAACAAACTTTTTCCTGATATAATAATCTAAGCCTTCGATAGCCATTTTGACAATCTCAGCTTCAAGAATTACAGTAAAACATCTACTCCTTATTTGCCCAAATCTTGCCAAATAATTTTCGACAAATTCATTGTATAATCTTTTAATATTAAACATATTTGTCAGACTAACTTTCAGATCTCATCTAAAGAATTGGTCATGGAATCTCCTCTCCATCTGTGCTCACGAACGAATAGAATTTGGTCTTAATGTCAAGAACCAAGAGAAGGCATTTTTCATGAGCGAACTAGGAAAGAATATCATTTTGAGTCCTTCATCTGTCGCTAGATCTCTCATTTCAATGGTGTACCATGCAATATGTTCGATGATCGATTCACCACTTTCTCCAGTGAACTTGGATAATTTAGGAACCTTGACCATTCCTCTAGATAATTTTGCATATTGAACCCAATCAAGGACCGCTGAGGCGAAATATAGCTAATTAATATAGCCTACTTGGTTCACATTTCGTTCAACTTGGTTCCCCACAAGGTTTTGTCAGAACTCTCTTACTGTATTATTTACCTATAGCTCATTTCGACGCAACATTTGTGCTGACCATGTCTCAACTGAGGTTGATGTTGGTCTTGACCTTGTACAATGTTATTTTGATTTTGGCCTTGATCTTAAGCCATAATCCCTTGTTCTGGTTGAACATTCTTAGGCACAACAATCATAGGCCTGAGTTAGTCTACTCATTTGTAGTGTATTACATGATATTGGTATTTTTCATTAAGGGCTTTAGCACAACACCCATTTGTTGTGTCAACATACTCACCATATCATGATTACATTTCTCCATTTGCTGTCAAATATTAGCCAATGAACTTACAGTAGATGTGGCGACAGTATTTGGCATATCTCTCGACATATTTAGGAAAACATGTCCCAAATTCAGTCTTTTCTGTTGGAACATAGTAGGAGTACTAGTTCCTACCATATTTGCCAATGCAAAACTTACTGCTTGGCCTTGAGTCATTTGTGATAATTCTTTGAAATATAATTATTATGACTCTAAATTCAATCATTTTAGCTAGTTCTTTATTTAATCTTGTATGATTATATATAAATTTTATCCTTCTTTTAAGCTTTTATAGTAGTTTTTAATTGTTTAATTTATCTTTAGCTCATTTTGATTTCCCTTTCTTTTTTCTTGTAGGTTGAAGTTTTTTCCTAAAGCCATAGCTTAGTGACAAGAACCATAGCTCAGCAATGCTGTGGCAGAAGCAATTTTTTGATGAGTGTTGTATCGCTCAGCGATGACGTCTTCCAGTTTCTGTGTTCCTCCTAGCGAGTTCATCGCTAAGCGATGCAATCCATTGCTCAGCGATGATGTCTTCCATTTTCCGTGTTGGAAGCCTTTAAAAGCCCTATTTTGCTGTTGAACGAAGAACTTTTGAAGAAATCTCAAATTTGGAGGCGAGGATGGCTGGGAGACGAAAGAGAGTAAAGAGAACTCAATTGGGAACGATCAGGACCTCCGATTCTCTTAGTTTTTCTTTTGAACTTCAATATGATTTCTATTTTTGCTGTTTTCTTCTTTAGAATCATGAATCACTAAACTCTTAGAGCTAGGGATTGATGTAGCTTGTTTCAAATAAGGTTTGACTGATTGTATGGATTCTTTTTTATGCAAATTTGATTGTTGGAGTAGTTTTTACTATTTAAATTTCCTCTTAAATGATTGATCACCATTTTATGAAATTTGGGGTTTATATTGATACTAAGGATGGTTCAATATAAAGTCACTCTTGTAATTACTACCATAAAATGGGTTAATCTAGGGATAGATAACTCTATTTATGTAGTCTTTTTAAATTTCTTGAGCTTAATCACCTAATCAAATAACTATACTAAGGAATTGGGCAATTATTTGAATTTGGTTGGATTGAATTTCATGGAATTGGGTTTAATCAACTTTGAGAAATTGGCCAACAACAAAAGAATTTAAAATTAAGAGGAATTATCTTTTGATAATTCAAAGATTAATTTGTCTATGAATTACCTGGACTAAGAAATAAGTGAAATCAATTTCTTGCGTCCTTTCATCCATTGATAAATTTCTAATCTTGCTTTTGTTTTTTTTTTTTTGGATTTCCACTTTAAAAATTATTTAGAGTTTCCTTCAACCTAATCTATATTTTGTTCAAATAGAATCTAAATTAGCGAAATTGGTAATTGTCAATAGTCAATCCCTGTGGATACGATACTCTTTTCTCACTACTTTATTACCAATCGTGACCCAGTATACTTGATGAAAAATCCACATCAAGTTTTTGGCGTTGTTATTGGGGATTGACGGTATTTTGTCAATATTAAGTGTAGCTAATAGGATTCTAGTTTGGATTTTTCTTTATTTTTTAATTTTTTAATTTTTTTAATTTTTTACACTGTTCAATTACTTTGTTACTTGTTAGGCTCTAAGTCTTTGAACGCTTACCCTTTTATTTGTTTATGTAAGGTACCATCGACCCTAACTCACTACTTTTCAATCCCGAAATTGAAAAGACATCTAGAGCACTCCGTAAGCAAACTAAAAGGGAAAAATAAGCACAATCTGTAAGTATGGAAAAACATAATGGAGTTCTTCCTTCTTCTCCAGTTAAAACACTCTTGGACTATAGCATCCCAACTGTTGAGGGATATGGAGCTAGCATCCCTAGACCTACGGTACAGGCGATGAATTTTGAGCTGAAGCCTACCTTACTCAATGTGGTTCAAAATAAACAGTTTAGTGGACATCCTTTGGATGATCCAAACTCATATATATCTCGATTTTTACAAATTTGTGATACTATAAAGCTAAATGGTGTAAGTGAGGATGTAATCAGACTCAGGTTATTTCCTTTCTCGGTGCGGCATAAGGCGAGCAATTAGTTGGAATCTTTACCCAAGGTGAGTGTCACTACGTTCAGGTTCGAATTCCATAGATAATATATATGGTATTGTCTATAATGATAGACAAATGAAAGACTTTCTAAAGATTTCATCCACTTGAGATTTTGAAAATTCGGATGCATTGATATTCCCTTTTTTTCATTCTAGTTATTAACACGGGAAGGGGTGAAGAAGATTAGAGATACAATCAAATATCTGTGATTAATCTCCCCTTCTCCTTATCCCTTCTTCTTCCAAATTGTTTTCCGAATCCAAGAAACAGGTGGTCATTCCCTTGACTCGTACTGATGAGAATTTGACTCCACGAGAAATTGAACAAAAAGCGACAGAATTGGCCTATTTCTTATGTGTACCAATTGAAGTATTTTGAAAAAAAAAATTAACTGAAAAATGAATGCTTTCTTAAAAAAATGGAAAAATGCAATCCGCGAGGGTGAGCTAACTACAAAAACCCATCCTCAGTTCAGATTGTAAGCTGCAACTCACCTACATAAAGCCGGAACAACTAGTAATCGCCGGTCAGCCATACAGCGACACGTGCTGTCCCAAATGAATAGGGTTGCGATAAAGGAAGAGACATCTATATAGATAGCTATAGCTAGAGTTATATCGTGACACGAGCTGACTTAGTGCATAAGTTTTTGACTTGATATTTTCCTTCATCTAAGTCCTCCAAGTTAAGAACAGAAATTACCTCTTTCAAGCAACAAGATGGGGAATCTTTAAATAAGGCTTGGGAGTGATATAACAACATTCTAAGGAGATGACCCTACCATTCATTTGAGCTTTGGATTCAAGCTCAAAGTTTCTATAATGGGTTGCTACCATACACTAGATCTATGGTAAATGGTGTAGCTGGTAGAGCACTAAATTGTAAGATGCCTGAACAAGCTTGGGAACTATTTGGAAAGATGGCTTGCAATGACTATCAGAGTCAAAATAAGAGAATAGTTTGATACAGCTAATGTGAGAGCCATTAGCCATCCTCTAGTCATCTACGACTTCTGTGCAGGGAATCATGCTAATGAGGAGTGCCCAGGTAATATGTTTAACTCTTCCTCATCTTCTGCAGTTCAACAAGTGAATTATATGAGGAATCCTCCAAGGTAACAAAATAACCCATATTCTCAAACATACAATCCAGGTTAAAAGAACCACCCCAACTTCTCTTGGGGGAATCAAAATAGTCATGGTGTTTCAGATAAACAACATTTCCCTTCTCAGATGCTGCACTAACAATCTCATATTAGCTCTTTTTCTCAGTCTTATTCAAATGATAAACTTTCATCCTTAGAAAGTGTGGTAGAAAAGTTAACACTTTAAACCACAGCTTTCATTCAACAAACATCTTCATTTATGGAGGAAACTAGAACCGAATTCAGAAACCAAGAGGCCTCTATCTGAAATCTTAAGACCCAAGTGGGATAGATTGCAAGGCAATTGGTGAATAGGTTGCAAGGGTTGTTGCCTAATGACATGGTTGTCAACTCAAGAAAGTATGTGAATGCCATAACCACTAGAAATAGAAAGGTGATAGAACTAGTTCCAAGGAAAGATGTGGCAGTTGAGGAGAATAACGGGAAGATGGGAAATATTGAAGATGCTATAGTTCATGACACTTCTCCACAAGTAGTGGAAAGAAAGGAAGAGATTGAGAAGGTGAGCAATCCAAGGGCTTCCGCACAGCCAATCAAGGTACCCTTCCGTCAAAGACAATGCAAACAACAAGATGAAAGACAATTTAGAAAATTTTTAGAAGTTTTCAAGAAACTTCATATCAACATACCGTTTGTTGAATCACTTGAGCAAATGTCAGTGTATACTAAATTTATGAAAGAGCTTTTGGCCAAAAAGAGGAAAATTATGGATGATGAGAGAATCACTCTGAATGAAGAGCGTAGCATGATCATACAGAGGAAGTTACCTCCAAAGCTCAAGGATCCAAGGAGATTTTATATCCCTTGTACCATTGGGAATGTCACTTTTGAGAAGGTATTATGCGACCTTGGGGCTAGCATTAATCTTATGCCTCTATCTGTTTTCAACAAGCTGGGGGTTGGGTGAGTCAAACCCATGATGATGACTTTTCAACTAGCCGATAGATCCCTTAAACATCCATATGGGATCTTAGAAGATGTTTTGGTCAAAGTTGGAAAATTTATTTTTCTAGTGGACTTTGTTGTCTTGGATATGGCAAAGGATGAGGAAATCCCTCTCATATTTGGTAAGCCATTTTTTGCCCCTGGGGGAGATGTGATAGACATGCCCCATGGAACTCTAACATTGAAGGTTCAAGATGAGGAAGTAAAGTTCAATGTCTTCAATGCTAAAAAACAATCTAAGAAGAAAGAAGGTTTGGTGCATACCAAGAGCATAGCTATCAATCATGAGGTTCTTGTGAATGCTACAACTTCTTATTTTGCATTATCTACTCATAAAACAAATCAACTTCAAGGCTCCTTCAAAGCTTTATCTAATCCATGATAACCTCTATGAAAGTCTAGCTTAGGACTATAAATTAAGCACTTCTTGGGAGGCAACCCAAGTTTCTCATTCCTTCTTTTAGTTTTTCTTTTAGTTCAATTTTAATTTACTGTCTTGCTTTGTTTTTATGTGGTTTTCTTTAGTTTGCATGTTTTGTTTTGGAGTTATTCTGCATTTTGTTCTTGATGCTCTGTTAAGCTGTTTCTACTACCTTTTTTCAGCATTCTAGTGGTCCAACGCTCAGTGCTGGATTCGCAACACCTAGCACTGGAAGTTCCTGTGAAATATTATGTTCTGGTAGTGTATCGCTGAGCATTGCGCTGGCCTCACAACGCTCAGCACTAAGATCCTATTCTGCTATATGAGGATGAAGACGAAAGAGACAGTTTCCAAGGAAGTTTTCTGTTTCTCACCCTCGTTTTTTCTTTTGTTTAGTGGTGTTTGTTTTGGTTTTCTGCTCCGACAATGAGGACATTGTCACATATAAGTTTGGGGGTGGAGTTTAGTTTCTTTGATTGAGTAGTTAGTTTTCTATTTAATTTGCTTGTGTGTTAGTTTTGTGTCCTGTTTGTTGTTTTCTTGGCTTCCAGTATCCAATGATAGCTTGAGTGAGTTTTATGCAGTTCTTAATAATGACTTATTGCTTGTAATTCTGAATTTTGTTTTTCTTTGGAAATTGAGAAGAGTTTTGTTGATTTGCTTAAAATTTAACTTTTATTATGTTATTTTCCCAAAAAAAAAAATTTGTTGGTCAGAGTAAGTGTATTCTATCCTTTCGATTCTCCTCTGTTGACCATTCTTAATGCTCACTTGATCATGAAGAGTATCTTGGCTCTTCACATGTTGATAATATTTAGTAGTTGATTGCAAGTCTAGTTTAAAAAAGATTGAGTAATTTTTCTCTCCATTCTAGAACTTGAATTTTTTATCTTTGGCTTGTGGCACTTCCTTAAAATTTATAAAGAAAAGGAAATAAGTTGCAGCATGGTGGCCTAAGGGTGTGATGTGTGGATTAGGTGCATGGTCCCAACTTCAGTATTTAACTATGTCAACTACTAATAAAAGTGAATAGGGTTGGATGAGTTCAGGATGTGTGGATTGGGCACACGGTCATGCATTCCATTTCAACTTCACTATTTTCCCCTTTCATTGTTAGTGTCGAGGGTTGGGCTGTTGATGTGTGGATTAGGCGCATGATCAGTCATTCATTTACCAAGTCAATAATTTTGAATAAAAAAATTAGAAACTGTAAAAAAGAAGGTTGTGTTGAAGTTGTAGTTTTATTCAAGTTTTAGAATGCATGAGCCATATAAATTGTTATATTTGGCTTGCTATTAACAAAAATTCTTGTTGGTTGAAAAAGCTTTATTGATTTGTGCTCAAGTTTGCATATCTTGGTGAAAAAAGGATCAATCTTAGGACTTTGTATGCCTTCTAGGACTAATAACTTTTTTTAGTGGGCTCACAACATACTAAGTGTATTTTATTTTGGGTGAATTATCTTTGTCTTCTAAGTTTCCTTGAAAGAGTGGTCTAGAATTCTGTAATCAGGTTATTACTTGTGCTTTTTGGTGAGTAGTTTGAGGGTATTTGGAAGTTGGAAGTCACCCTTTGCTATGTTGATTTTCTATCTTTTGTTTTTAGTTGTGTTTTTGGTTGTGTTTTGCTCGAGGACGAGAAAAATGACAAGTTTGGGGGTGTGATAATTCTTTAAAATAGAATTATTATGACTCTAAATTCAATCATTTTAGCTAATTCTTTATTTAATCTTGCATGATTGTATGTTAATTTTATCCTTCTTTTAAGCTTTCATAGTAGTTTTAATTGTTTACTTTATCTTTGGTTTTTTTTTTTATTTTTCTTTCATTTTTCTTATAGGTTGAAGTTTTTTTCCTGAACCCATATCAGCGACAGGAACTATAGCTCAGTGATGCTACGACAAAAGTAGGTTTCTGATGAGTGATGCATCACTTAGCGATTCCATGTTCCTCCCAGTGGGTTCATCGCTAAGCTATGGCAATCCATCGCTCAGTGATGACATCCTCCAGTTTCCGTGTTCTGTAATACCTCTAAAAATTTGTATATGTAAATATATATATATATACATGGTAAATGAGTATTTAATAAAATGAAATGTGACAAATACTATGTAGATAATTTGAATCTTGGGTGACTAGAGAAATTTGTGGAGTAAAATAATGTTTTATGAGAGAAAATACCCTCAGGGACTAAAATGAAAGGACTGAATTGAAAAAAATTAAAGGTTTGAGGTGAAAGGATAGTTTTTCCTTTAAGTTCCCGAAGTAACCAATAATTCAACTGCCTTCGTCTTTCTGTGATTTGCACAGTAAGCTAAATTATTAAAGCACACCATAAATTGAATTATTTTATTGGAAATGTCATTTTCATGAATAGTAAATCGAATATTTTATTAGCGCATAGCGTTAAATAGTACCCTTGACTTTTTATATAAATAGCTCTTTTATTTCACTTCTAAACTCATACTTTCAGCTTTTCTTCTCTCTTCTCCTTTAATTTCCCTGACTCTGGTGCAAAGATTTTGGGTTATCATAAAAGCCCTCCTCTATAGCTTAGATTCGAGGTGAGGAAATATCTTACTGTGCTCTTTTAAATTCTTGCAATAATTTAGAGGCCAAAATTCTAGTATACTCTGTGGTTGCGGTTAGGCTGATCTTCTACATGAGGGAAGAATTAACCTCAGTTCCTTAAGAATTATTATTGATTACGAAGATACTATAAGGATACTATATTTTTTTTTTACAAGAACCTATATATATTACCATATATATGAACAATGTCACATATGTGTGTAGTGTTCATGTGTAAAGTTGATTTATTGTTGTCTAAATATGATTATATTTGTAATTGATGGAGGATGTTACGGGGATGGGTCCTTGTGTAGGAGTAAAAAGGGAGGAGCAGGAAATAATAAGGGTGGCAAATCATGTTAAACAAAAATATGTTCCAATATAAAAAGTATTGAAAATGGGGGTGAAATAAAGGAGGCATTTATAAAAGTAGTAACAAGGGAGGATGTGGCGGGAGCCGTGGGGCAACGACCACCTTATGTGGACGAGACCCAAAAATTTCTAGAATTTAGTTTGAAATTATGTGATATATTTTGTGATTTCATATGAATTATTTTTTATGTGATAGAATAGTATATTTCCTCACTGAGTAAAAATATACTCATGCCTTTCCTCCCCTCACATATTTTCAAGAAGAAGTAGAGGCATATCTAGCTAATTGTTCCAGTCCTCAACCCCATTGATTGGGGTAAATCTTTGTTATCATGTAAAATTTTATCCAAAGTATTTTAGTAGTAGCTCTGTAATTTAATAGGTAAATCTTGGACGAATAATGCTTGTTTGAAAATGCTACTTATTAATGAATAAATAGATATATTTGAAATATCTATTGTCTTCATTAGAATCATGAATCTAAACTCTTAGAGCTAGGGATTGATGTAGCTTGTTTCAAATGAGGTTTCACTGATCGTATAGACTTTTTTAATGCAAATTTGATTGTTGGAGTAGTTTTTACTGTTTAAATTTCCTCTTGAATGATTGATCCCCTTTTTATGAAATTTGAGGTTTATATTGATGCTAGGGATAGTTCAATATAAAGTCGCCATAGTAATACTACCATAAACTGGGTTAATCTAGGGACAGATAACTTTGTTTATGTGGTTTTTGTGAATTTCTTGAGTTTAATCATCTAATCAAATAATTGTACTAAGGAATTGGGCAATTATTTGAATTAGGTCAGATTGAATTCCAAGGAATTGGGTTTAATCAACTTTGAGAAATTAGCTAGTAACAAAAGAATTTGAAATTAAGAGGAATCATCTTTTGGTAATTCAAAGGTTAAATTGTCTATAAATTAATTGGACTAAAAAACAAGTGAAATCAATTCCTTGCTTCCTTTTATCTATTGATAAATTTCTAATTTTGCTTTTGTTTTTTGTTTTCTGGATTTCCACTTTAAAACTTATTTAGAGTTTCCTTCAATCCAATCTATATTTTGTTCAAATAAAATCTAAATTAGCGAAATTGGTAATTATCAATAGTCAATCCATGTGGATACGATACTCTTTTCTTACTACTTTACTATTTGTCTGTGACCTGGTACACTTGCTAGAAAATTCACATCAATTTGACATGTGGGATTGGCTAACTAACTTCCAATCCCGAGTTGGGTCATCATAAGAGGAACATATCTTTGAGGTAATCCATATTAAGGCACAAACCTTGTTGTTTGACTGCCTACTAGATTTGGTGACACTAGTGTCGATCTAGATACTTGTTCCATTATGGGATTTCCCAAAAGGGATACTTTTGGCATAAAGTCTCATTAGCAATTGTTGCAACTGTTGGCACATTTGTCGTGGTTACGACAGTTGTAGATGCAAGTAGTGAACTTGTCACTGGATTAGCACCATTTGCGTTACTCATGATTTCAAAATTGTGAGTATGAGAGGAACAAGGTATGAATTTACCACTCCTCAAACACATACATTCAACTAGTTACTCTGAACTTGTCCCATCAGGCATGCCAATTTGTTTATGAAGATTTTTGGTCAAAACCAAGTCCGACAACAAATACTTAATTTTATATCCATAGCAATTTCGTTTCTGCACTTACTTTCCGCTTTTTACCATTTTCATTTAACTTTCCTGCAAAAGGATACATTTCAGGCCTCACATTCTGTTATGAAGTTATTCTTATTCGATATATTTTCATCACAAACGAGAATACCACATATCTTTGAAAACACAATCACCCTCAATAGAATCAAGTATTTATTGTTGAACTTATTATAAGACATGCATTGAACTAATACATGAACCATTGTTACTTATTGTTATAACTTGAAAAACTTTTTTAAAATAATTATGTTAAGAATATTTGTTTTGAAAAAAAATTAAAAATTATTTAATACAAAAAATTTATACACAATTTTCTTATTTTAGAAAACACTATTCTAAACAATAAATTTATCTATTACCATATCAAAGTTTTTAAAAAATAGAAACCAAAAATTAAAAAATATGAGTTTTAGTGGTTAAAAGTCTGACTATAGTTAAATTCACCAAAATAAAAAAAAAATTGACTTGGTGGCGACAATGAGAGTCGCCACTGAAAGTTTAACTTTTGGTAGCGATGATGAGAGTTACCACCAAAAGTCTGACTATTTGTTAATTTCACCAAAATGAAAAAATTGACTTTTGGTGGCAACTATGGGAGTACCACTGATAGTCTAACTTTTGGTGGTAAATATGGAAGTCGCCACTGATAGTCTGATTATTGTTAATTTCACCAAAAAAAATTAACTTTTGCTGGCGACTATGAGAGTCTCCACTAAAAGTCTTACTTTTGATGGCATTGTAACTATGGAAGTCACTACCAAAAATCTAACTACTGTTAATTTTACAAAAAAAAATTGACTTTTGATTGCGATTATGAGAGTTGCCACCAAAAGTATGACTATTGTTAATTTCACCAAAATTAAAAAAATGACTTATGGTGGTAACTATGAGAGTCGCTACTGATAGTTTGACTTTAGTTGTCACCAAAAGTCTAACTATTATTAATTTCACCAAAATAAAAAAAATTGACTTTTGATAACGACTATGGGAGTCACCACTGAAAGTCTGACTTTTGGTAGCAACTAAAGTTTGACTGACTATTGCTAAATTCACCAAACAAAAATTTACTTTTGTTGGTGATTGTGGAAGTCACCACCAAAAGGCTGACTATTTTTAATTTCATCAAAAGTCTCCACTGAAAGTTTGACTTTTGGTAGCGACTATGGAAGTTGTCACTAAAAGTCTGACTCTTGTTAATTTCACCAAAATAAAACAAATTAACTTTTGGTGGCGACTATGAGAGTTACCATTGATAGTTTGACTTTTGGTGGCGATTATAGAAGTCGCCACTAATAGTCTAACTATTGTTAATTTTACCAAAAAAAAATTGACTTTTGGTGATGATTATGAGAGTCGTCACTGAAAATCTAACTTTTAATGGCGACTGTAAGAGTTGCCACCAAAAATCGACTTTCAATAGTAACTTCCATAATCACTACTAAAAGTCCAAGTCACCACCAAAAAATAATTTTATTGTAGTGTTATTCCTGACTCATGAAGGCATACCATATACGTAGCTCACTAATAATTGAATCTATATCAGGTGTGGTTGGCTTGAATTTTTGATCTCCCTATTCTTCTTTTATTTTTAAATTTTTGAGGCATCTTTTTTTTTAAAAATTTTTTTGAAAGTATCATATTTTTATTGTGCAAGTAGCCTGCGAAAGACAACACACAGTGTCCTCTGATAGACGACACATATTTTCTCAAACATTATTTTTTTGGTTGCTCGTTGGAGTTTTCTTTGTTTCTCTTGATTTTCAAAGCCTCTCTCTTTCAATCTCTCTAATCATGCAACCAATGCCCAGTGTTAAAATGACTTTTTAATCCATATATCTCACCTTTATTTTTATATTATCTCTCTATCCTTATTTTTTTTAATTTACAAAATTAAAGTACTTTCACTATAACGTACATGTGTCGCTCATGTCAAGAGAGACAAATGTTAGATATTGTCACTAACAGGAGCAACACATATTTCATTGCGCGACACGTAGCATAGTTTTTCACTATTTGACTGATACATATTTAGATTTGTATTTATTTTTTTTTTGAGACTAATAATGTCAGTTTTGAAATTAGATTTAACTTAAATACATTCCTTTTCTCTATATTATAATTTTTTTTTCTTTCTCAAAGTCTCTCTCAATTTTCATTTTTTTTCTTGAATTCTCATCCTACCTGTTCGTCATCGAATAATATCTTCTCTCTCTCTCTCTCTCTCTCTCTCTCTCTCTCTCTCTCTCTCTCTCTCTCTCTCTCTCTCTCTCTCTCTCTCTCTCTCTCTCTCTCTCTCTCTCTCTCTCTCTCTCTCTCTCTCTCTCTCTCTCTCAATGTGGCAGTGAAGCGAAAGTGGGGAGTGAATGAAAGAGACACACACATA
This sequence comes from Biancaea sappan, assembly GCA_037074585.1. NCBI lineage: Eukaryota > Viridiplantae > Streptophyta > Magnoliopsida > Fabales > Fabaceae > Biancaea > Biancaea sappan. The sequence continues at coordinate 74,368,583 of CM073492.1, read as the reverse complement.
CAAAATCCTATGTGAATTGTATTATTGATTAAAAAAAATAAAATTGTAGCTCAGGAAGACTGTCATTCTATCATTTCGAAGGGTTATAAAGTAGTTATGGTGTGCCAAGTAGCGAGCCAAACGAGATTTCAAGCATTGAAACATGAAAATGGAAATGTTTGAAAATATTTTTTTCATTGCTTGTATTTTTTCTGTTTTCAGCTTGATGTTCAATAAATTGTGAATTGTATTATTAATAAAAAATTGTAATTAGTGCATTGACACACACACAACCCAATTTCTGCTTTTCCATTGTGAATGGAATGTAGAGTGTCGGTGCTGCACATTTCACTATTTATAATTTTTTATTAATAATACAATTCTCATTGGGTTTTGTGTGCGCTAATTCACTATTCACATTTTTTTTATTAATAATACAACTCATTGGGTTTTGTGTCTGTTTGTCTCTTTTATTAATAATACAATTCACGTTGTAAATAATTAAAAAAAATGATATAGGAGAGACAGACACATTCACGCCTCACTTTCGCTTCACTGTCACATTTCTCGACAGAGAGGGAGAGGAAGATCACTTGTTCAGTTTTTAACAATAATTTTTATCGTTATTAAAAATTTTTAGCAATAATTTTTTAGTTATTAAACTGTTGTTAAAGATTTTTAACAACAATAAAAATCGTTGCTAAAAATTGAATAGACTTCTACTTAAATTTTTTTTAAAAAAAATCCGGGCGCATATTATTCAGTGGCATACATGTAAGATAAGAATGCAGATAACGGCAGCGGGGAGACAGAAAAAGTTTTGAAGAGAGAGAGAGAGAGAGAGTATTTTGAAAAAAAAATTATAAAATAGAGTACATTTAAGTTAAATATAATTTCAAGACTAATATTATTAATCTTAAAAAAAATTAAATACAAACTTAGATATGTATCAATTAAACAGTAAAAAACTATGTCACAAGTCGCATATTGAAACATGTGTTGCTTCTGTTAAAAATGATGTACTGTATTATTCCTAACACAAACGACATGTGTACGCTACAATAAAAATAATCTTGTTCTATAATTAAAAAAAATAGAGATAGAGAGATAATTTAAAAATAAATGTGAAATATGTAATCTGAATAATAAAATATCACACCGCAAGCTATATGCCTATAAAGTGGAATATGCGCAGCAAAAGTAAAATATCACATTTTGAGAAATGAGCAGCGCTTTGGCTTCCTTTATTGCCTTCATTATCTCTAATTTATGACTCTGCTGCACACTCACACGACCACATTAACTGTATTTGTGCACTAATTTTCCAACACTCGTGCTCCACGTTTGCTCCTTCCACCTCATCATCAAAGACGTCATCTACTATAATATTGAAATGCTCTATGGATCATAAAGCTTTTTTGTTTCTTCGTTTCACTTTCACAGCACTCTTGGTTGTGTGCCACGTACGCGGGTCATGACGTTATTGTCCGCATCACGATCAAAAATTCAAAATAACTTAAAATTTAAAATAAATATGAAATAATTTTAATTTTAATTTATTTTATGAATTAGATGTTAAAAGAATGGATTGGCTATATATAATTTAAATCTAAAATAAATATGAAATAATTTCAATTTCATACTAAATTTTGAATTTAAACATAAAGTAATTTCAGGAGGGAAGAATGGGAAGAAGATGATGTTATATAATTGGTTTAAAGAGAAAAGATACGAGAGTTTAGTAATTTAATATAAATTTTAATTTTAAACAAGCTAAGCATTTGGCTAGTGCTGACTTTCTTAAGTTTCAATCTACGATATAATATGGGCCTATGGCCACTTACGAAAAACAAAAAGAAGAATATCTTCAAAAATCTTTCTAAAAGTGCTAGTTAATTGAACTAAATTGTGTATTTTAGAAATAGAAAGAAGAACCTTATTTTTTGTGAATAAATAAAAGTGTAATTTACTCTATAAATATAAATTATTCTCAAATCTTATTCTACACATAAATATTTTTTAAAAATATAATATTTCATAATTTAATAAAAGGAAACTCTATTACATATTATATATTCAATAAATTGAAATTCATGTAATATACATATGTGTGTGAGTGTGTAATAATATAACATTTCATTTATATTATATAATTTAATATAACATATACATATTATATATTATATATATATATATATATATATATATATGACCCGTCAGATCACCCAATCAAAACCTGAGATCACAACTTGACAAGCTGGAGCCCATTTCTATCTCAATTTTGGCATCAATAAATGCCAAAAAAAAAAAAGCAACAAAAAAAATGCAAAATAAAAAAATTATAATTGGCCAACAATCAAATATTCATAAAAAATTACTTTTAATTTTATTGCACAATTTATTATTTTAATTATAAAATATTATATAGTTATTTATTAAATATAATAATTTATGTCTAAATTATTATTTTAGGATACATCTTTTAAAATATTTTGATTATAAATTTAATATATTTATTTATCAAAACGTAAACTTATCAAATATTTAAAAATTAAAATATTATTTTGTCTCAAAAGTTAACATATTAAATGTTTCAACAACAATAACAACAAAGCCTTATCTCATTAGGTGAGGTCGACTACATAGATCGCATGATACTATTGAGTTCTATCAATGACCAACTCTTTAGCTATCTCATTTATCCAAAGATCTCGTTCAATAACTTTTCTAAGTGTCTTTTTTGGTCTTGCTCGACCTTTTTTTACAGGGCTCCAAACCATCTGCTTAACTCTCCTTACTGGTGCTTCCAACAGTCTTCTTTGATCATGGTCAAACTACCTTAACCAGTTTTCAACCATTTTTCCTCAATAGATGCCACTCCAACTCTACCTCGTATACGATTATTACGGATCATATCTCTTCTTGTATGACTACATATCCAATGCAACATCCTCATCTCCGCTACTTCAATTTTACGTTCTTGTTGTCTTTTCATCGCCCAACATTCACTGCCATATAAAATCGCTGGTCTTATAGCAGTACGATAAAACTTTCCTTTGAGCTTATCAGATACTTTTCGATCACAAACAACTGCTGATACCATTCTCCACTTCAACCATCCAGCTTGTATCATATGTGCTACATCTCCAATAATTTCGCCGTCCTCTTGTATAACTGATCCCATATACCTAAACTTTGACACTTGTGATACAACCTGATCTACAATGTTAACTTACAACTCGTTTCTAGCTTGTCGCTTGTTAAACTTACAATGCATATATTATGTCGTACTCCTGCTCAGACGAAAATCGTTCATTTCCAAAGTAGCTCTCCATATCTCAAGTTTAAAATTAATCTCTTCCCCTAACTCTGTTATGAGAACAACATCATCTGTAAAAAAACATACATTTAGGGATTTCTTCTTGGATGTGTTTCGTCAGAACATCTAAAACCAAATCAAACAAATAAGGGCTCAAAGATGATCCATGATGCAGGCCAATCTTAATAGGGAAGTTTCTAGTCTCCCCTCTAGACGTTCTCACACTAGTTGTAGCCCCCTCATACATATCTTTTATAGCTCTAATATATGCAACCCGTACACTTTTCTGCTCCAAGTCTTTCCACAGCACCTTTCTTAGTACTCGATTATAAACTTTTTCCAAATCAATAAATGTTATATGCAAGTCTTTTTGTTTACTTTGATACGTTTTCATCAACCCTCTTAGAAGGTAAATAGCTTCCATAGTAGATCGTCCTGGTATGAATTCAAATTGATTTTCAGAAATACTCGTCTCCCTTCTTAACCTACGTTCAATCACTCTTTTCCATAATTTTAGAGTGTGACTCATAAGTTTAATTCCTCGATAGTTTCCGCAATTCTGAATGTCTCCTTTGTTTTTGTATATAGGCACTAAAGTGCTTCTTCTCCATTCCTCAGACATTTTTTTTGACCTTAAAATCTCATTAAAGAGCTTAGTTAGCTAGATAATACCCTCCTTCCCTAAACACTTCCAAACTTCAATAGGAATACCATCAAGACCAACGGCTTTACCATTATCAATTCTTCTAAGAGCTTCCTTGACCTCATCAACCTTAATCCTACGATAATATGCCAAATTTTGTTCTCTCTCCAAGGCTGTTAAATTTTCTATATCACAAGTTGATCCTGCTCCGTCATTAAAGAGCTTGTGAAAGTAACCCTGCCATCTATTTTTAATATCTCCATCTGTAATCAAAACTTTTCTTTCTTCATCCTTAACACATCTTACTTGATCCAAATCTCTAGATTTCCTCTCTCTAGTCTTCGTAATCTTGTAAATCTTTTGTTCCTCCTTTTTTGTTCCTAAGTCATTGTAAAACTCTTCAAATGCTTTAGATCGTGCTTCACTTACTGCTTTTTTAGTCTCCTTAGCCTTCCGATACCTTTTCCAATTTTCTGAGTTATTGCACAGATGGATAGCTTTAAAGCATTTTCTTTTAAATTTGATCTTCTCTTGAACGATCTCATTCTACCACCAAGATTCCTTATCTCTTTGTCCAAAACTTTTTGATTCTCCTAAAAGTACTTTAGCTATCTTTCTAACCCTCTTGGTCATCTCATCCCACATGATGTTAGCATTTTCTCGTAACTCCCAAGACCCTTCCTCCAACAGTATTCTCTTAAAATTCTGTTGATTCTCCCCCTTTAGCTGCCACCACTTGATCCTAGGATTCATCACCTGTCGATGCTTTTGTTTCTAACCCTTAATAACCACGTCAAGGACCAAAACCCTAGATTGAGTTGCCACAAGTTCCCCAGGAATAACTTTACAATTTTGACAGATTTTTCTATCAGGATTCCTTACCAAAAAGAAGTTAATATATGACCTTGAAGTTCCACTCTTGTATGTGATTAAATACTCCTTTAACTTCTTGAAGCAGGTGTTGACAATCTTGAAATTATAAGCCGTTGAGAAATCAAGTATAGACTGTCCTTCCTCGTTAAGCTCCCCAAAACCAAAACCACCATGAACCTTCTCATACTGTCCTGCTTCTTTGCCAACGTGGCCATTAAAGTCCCCCCCTCGGATGAAAATCTTCTCTTCTAAAGGTATGCTTCTGACCAATCCCTCCAAATCTGCCCAAAACTTTTCCTTAAGATATGCATCTGTCCTTACTTGGGGTGCATAGGCACTTATGATATGGATAATATCTCTTACAATAATCATTCTTAAGCATAGAATCCTATCCCCAATCCTTTTTACCTCCACCACACTCGGCGTCCATTCCTTGTCAACCATAATACCTACACTATTCTTTGTCCTTACTTTTCCCGTGTACCAGAACTTGAAGCCTGAACAGTGAAACTTCTTAGCCTTTTCTCTAACCCATTTAGTCTCTTGAAGGCACAAGATGTTAATTTTCCTCCTTTTCATAGTGTCCACAACCTCCATGGATTTTCTTGTCATGGTCCCAATATTCCACGTACTAATCTTGATTTTGCTCTCCTGGACTAGCTTCTTTACCCTTAACCTTCTAGGAACAATCTCTTGTGACACTACATTCGATCGACGATGTATTAGCTCTAGCTCATTTGACATTGTACTCAGGCCATACCGCGTATTGCTTCCGGGCAACGACCTAGTAGTAGTGGACTTTTGTCATTTAACACTACATCCGAGTGTCGATGTAGCGGCTCTGGCTCACTTGTCACTGTACTCGAGCCATACAATGCGTTGCTTTCAGGCAACGTCCTAGCATTAGCATAATATTGTCGTTGATCTATGTTCATGAGAAATTCAACAAAGTTTTACATTAGCTGTCGAGAGCCTAACATAACCCTCTTCCTTTACCCGGGCTTGGGACCGGCTATAAAACATAGGCGGAGTTAACATATTAAATGTTTAAAATAATATTTTTTTTTACACAAAATAATAAATCTTTGGCTATTTAAATTATGAAAGTTAGCTTATTTTTATTCAAAATATCAAAATTAAAATTAAAAAATTGAAAAAAAAGACATAAAAGCTCGCTAGGCTAGGGCTTGGTCCTCCCTTCTTTGGCTCTAACATATTTAGAGTCCGACCCAACCAATTTTTTTTTAAAAAAAAGGGTCGAAATTTGTTTAGCTAATTCCTTAATTATTTTTTTTGCAGACCAACATGCCAGTTCGTACAGTCTAATAACTTTATGTTGTGAAAATAGCCTTTTAAAGGCTTTGTATTTCAAAATATCTTTTTAATAGCTTACCTGAACAGAGGTAAATTTTATTATTATGAAACTAATTTGGATTAATGTCAGAAAATTAAGAGCTGACAGTTTTGTTTTATTTGTTTTAAATATAATTAAATATTTTGAAACTGCCCATTAATTTTCTGAAACTGCCCATTAATTTTTGAAACTGTCCATTAATTTTTGAAACCGAATTTTAATTGTATTAAAATTCTTGTCTGCCTCATTAATGTTTAGCAGCTATAAAAGGAGGACTCATTCCTCTCATTTTACACACTCACACAACAAACTGTTGTGCTCTTCTCTCTTCCCTCTCTCAAACTCTTCAGGTTACGCTCATCAAAATTTCTGTTGTTCTGTGGTCTGAGAACATTTTCTCAGAAGAATCTGTTTAATCCTAGAGGGAGTTCTGTAGACACAGATTTTTAGCTATGGTCGCGGAATAAATTCCTTAAGGACAGTATCTATTACAAAGACGCGACTCAGATTATTTTTGTGTTGGTATCCAAATTTTACAACAATCTTAAGGAATTTAGTACTATCAATACTGTCATAGTCGCAACTTCGGCATAGTATAAGAACTCATGTTCACAGAGATAAAAATCGTTCATCTCAATTCTTCTTATTATGAATGGTTTTCTCTCACTACTTGAGATTGAGAAGTAGTTTTTTGCAATGACTCTAATCAAGGGATTTAAGTGAATATTATTATAAAATTAAAAAAAATATATACCTTTTACAAAATCATGCCGTTGATTTATTCTAAATAAGAGTACGATTCTTATAAATATGTTTTGTTGCGTATCGTTTTAATTACACATATATATAATTGAAAGGTCATTCATATCCATTCATATCTCTTAAACATTGGCTTGGCTTCCCTTATTTGCATGTTTATCAATGTTATTGGCATCTATATACATTATTGCTTTAATGAGTTTAATATGTTCTATACGTTGATGTACACTGAAAACAATTACTCTTCAGTTTATATCATTTAAGGCCAACATGTGAGTTTGTATGGTGAATAAGGAAAGCCAACTATCTACTACGTGTGCCTTTTATGTATATATACACCGTGATGCTTTTAATTTATATGCCTTTATATATTTGATATAGAGAAGATGATATATATTGGATATATATATAACCGTAGTTCTGATATATATTGATGTTACTTTATTGTTTGGATGTTGGCTCTCTTTAATTTGCAATTAAAGCTTTAATTCTCTGTCTTGGCCAACGGTTTTCAAGGGAAAGAGAAGAATTGGAATGGCAAACACAATATATATATATATATATATATATATATGAGATATATATTTGTGTGGTATTATAAAATTTAAGTACATGATATTTCTAACACTTTATCTAAGGTGATAAATATTTGATTTTCAATTATGTGTATTTTAATGTTTTGTGAGCTTATTAAAAAAAATTATTTTTTTTTGGTTGTTGCTCACAAAAGGAGATTTTATTTGAGAGAATTTTTTCACTATATGAGATACATATGATGACGTGTGTTGATACAAGACTTTAACTTTGGCTATATAGTGTCTTGTGTATCTAAAATATTACAAGTTCTTTTAACTTGGTTTGAAAAAATTCTTTTGAAAGTAGATTGTGCATATATTTGCGTTGTGTGGAGCAAATACATATTGATTTGATCCACTATTATATATCATATACATTGAGTGAAATTATTATTTGCTATTTTTTTATGAGCACAACTCATAATTTTTTAAGTTCTAATTTTGAGTGATCATGAAGTAATCAATTTTGCTCATGAAGAAAATTTGTGCAATAGTGATTTCTTCTCCCTACATCATGAGGTATGTTACACTATTTTATTCTTTCTCTTTTTGAGAATTTATATTAATAAAAGAGAATTTATATTAATAGTGGGGGCAAGAGGAAAAATATTTTTGGATAATATTTTTATAACAACAAGTGGGGGATATATGTTGTTATGTAAGTATGTTGTTATAAAAATATACAAATTTTCGTAAAAATATTTTATGGTCAATAGTTAATGATATTGTGGTCTAATAGAAATTATGGGTTTATTATATTTGTGTATTGAGTATGTCCCATAAATTTCTATTGACATAATTATTGATAATATGAAAAGGCTTTCTTAAAGCTCACATGCGAACTATTTTTAAAATTTCTTTATTTTGAGAATTTTATTTATGTGGAATTCTTGAAATTAACATATGTATGAAGGTTTTAAATTTAAGAATTCAAAATAGCTTAATCTTAAGCTTTTGAGAGTTTTATTTTGGAACATAACTTTTGTAGATTTGTGACCAAATTTGAAGATATTGACATATAAATTTTGGGCCAATTTGAAAATTAAGAAAACTATCTCATTGAGATGATGATACGCTGTCAATTTCTAAGTTGAGGAAACCATCTCATTGAGATGATGATATGCCATATATATATATAAATTGGAATTAGCATTTTCTAATTCCAATCCATGATAACTCTTTAATTGTACATAGAGGTACAATGTTATTGAGTTATTGGTTACAAATGAGATTGAAAAGTTCAAAAATAATTCTGTGAAATTATTTTCTTGAAAAATAATATTATATGATGGATGAATTTAGATGCGCATATATGTTATGCGTTTGATGCCCATCTATAATAATTATAAGGTTTTGTATGAGGTTTCATATGAGTTGTGTAATCATACTCTGATAAATTTAAAAATATGGGGGTATTTTGCAAAGTTTATGTTACATGACTATGAGAAAAATAAATTAACTATAAAACCTTAGTTATTATATTGTTAATAGTTTCTCTTTGTGATTAGTCAAAATATCTCTTTTAGTTAAAGATGGATGTGCATATATGTGAAAGTAATAGATGTTAAGGATGAATATTTGTCTATATATGTGTGATGTAGATGTTACATAAAGCCAAATATTCCTTTACATCTAATATTGACATGAAAGACATGGGTGAAGTAAATGAGATTTTGGGATTAAAACCATAAGGAAAGGTGATGAGATTTTACTATCACAAGAACGTTATGTTCAAAATTGTCTTAAAAGTTTGATTATCAAGATGACAAACTGGTGAAAAACTCCTTATGATTTTAACACTCAGTTAAAGAAAACAGAAGAGAGTCTCTGTTGTATTTAATAAACTTTACCTAGCCTGATATATCATGTGTTATATGTCAGATGAGTGTCGATATGTACACAAATCCAATAAAAGAGTTGAGAGGTATCGTAATTTACGATATCATATAAAGTGAATTTTCCATTGTGTTAGAAAAATACAATGATATTAACTGAATCTTTAATTCAGATGAGACAAAGTCCACTAGTGGTTAAAACCTCACCCTGGGTGGTGGGATGTTATTTTGGAGAGAGCAGCTATACAAATTTATAGATTCACTATAAAATCAGAGTTTAGTGCTCTGGAGTTGGCTGAAAATAAGACTAAGTAGCAGAAAAACTACTTAGCAAATTTTTTAATTGGGTAAGAGCCCAATGATGTCAGTGTCTGTGATTGCCAAGTGACAATAGCCATTGTAAAGAACAAACTTTCAATGGTAAGAGTAGACACTTGTGCTGAGACACAAAGTTATCAAGCAATTGCTAAAAAAAATGAATTTGAAGTATACTGATCAGTTCTGTAAAGTCAAAAGTGAATTTGGCCAATTCACTGACTAAACATGCATGAAAGAAGGAAATTAGTCCTTCACACATCGAGGGGAATTGGACTTAAGCCAATATGAAATTAACAGCGGCAGGAACCCAACCTTTGTGATTGGAGATCCCATGAAGAAGGTTCATATGGGTAATAACAAGTCGTCTGTTAATTCTGCTAGCACTATATTCTTAGTCCATTTCCTATGGTGTTAAGTGTGAAAGTGCTAGAATGCATTGACTTGTGGGTTGAGCGTAAGCTCTTTATGATATTCATAGCCCTACATTAAGGGTGGTGTATTCATTGCAGATACACTTGATGAAGTCACTTATATGAGTGTGGAGTGGGGCCGCTCCCATGAGATCGTGGTGAAATCTCTAGAGTACTCATGAATTCCAGGCACGCGTACGGCCGAAATAACGCACACAATGGCGTTAATAGCAGAAATGTGAGGGGTGAGATGCGACTCTTAAGGTCACTATCTTACGACTAAGAGTATGTTGGTTCATAGAAGCTATATGCTTCACTGACTACTCTGTAAGATAAATCTTATCGGTCTAGGTCTGGTTCATAGTCTAAAAAGAGACACTAGATTAATGTGTCTACACCCATATATGTAACCCAAAAGTTTTTTGAAATATCTTTTGAAATATGTGGGGGATTGTTGTGAAAATAGCCTTTTAAAGGTTTTATATTTCAAAATATCTTTTTAATAGCTTACCTGAACAGAGGCAAATTTTATTATTATGAAATTAATTTGGATTAATGTCAGAAAATTAAGGGCTGACAGTTTTGCTTTATTTGTTTTAAATATAATTAAATATTTTGAAACTGCCCATTAATTTTCTGAAACTGCCCATTAATTTTTGAAACTGTATATTAATTTTTGAAATCGAATTTTAATTGTATTAAAATTCTTGTCTGCCCCATTAATGTTTAGCAGCTATAAAAGGAGGAGTCATTCCCCTCATTTTACACACTCACACAACAAACTGTTGTGCTCTTCTCTCTTCCCTCTCTCAAACTCTTTGGGTTACGCTCATCAAAATTTCTGTTGTTCTGTGGCCTGAGAACATTTCTTAAAAGAATTTGTTTAATCTTAGAGGGAGTTCTGTAGACACAGATTTTTAGCTGTGGTCGCAGAATAAATTCCTTAAGGATTACAAAGACGCGACTCAGATTATTTTTGTGTTGGTATCCAAATTTTACAACACTTTAGTCTCGACAGATAGATTTATTTCACAGATCTGAAAAGTGGTCATTGTATGTTCCAAGTGAAGTCAAATTTCTATTATTTTATTTTATTTAGTCCTAATTTCTGGGTCCAGATTTACTGCCTTGAAAGACACCATACCTTTTCCTTTAGTAACAAAAAAAACTGTTGTTGAAAGTATTAATACTTTCAGCAACAATTTTTTTGGTTGTCAAAAATTTTAACAACAATAAAAATTGTTCCTAAAAAAAGAAAGACATGCTACCCATAATCAACAAATCTGGACCCAGATCTCCACATTCGAGCTTGTCAGATATTCTTACTATTGCCTACATGCTCCGTAGAGTGTGAAGCCACGGGCAAGAGATATTAACTTGTTAGTCCATATGATCTTTATTTTGATAAATTTTTATTTTCATAATTAAAAGATTACTAATTAAATATCAATTTTCTTATTTAATGTGTGACTTTTTTAAATTTTCAATTTTTTAATCTTTTGAAGGATTACATTGTGAGAAATTATGCATTTTAAATAGATTAATATGATTAATCATGATAATTAATTTCACTTAACCATTTACTTATTCTCAGTGCAAGAGAGTCACATGTATGAAACCGCAAAATCCATTTCAGATTTTAAAAAAATTATGTCCCAAACATATTTGAGATGAATTATGTGACAAATCTAAAATAGAATCTGTGATAGATTTACAAGTTCGTTGATACCAACTAAAAATTTTCTCTCAAATCTGAGACATTTAAGATGAAATCTGAGATTGATCTGTAAATTGTTACTTTAGAGGTCCAACGTAGTGATGGAAGCTATACTACTAGGAGTGTTAAGAAGAGATTCTGAGGCCAAGGCACTGAGATCTAGGGTTGCGATGACATACAATGGGTCCCACATTTTAGTGGGACCCACATCCATTTATTTTTTAAATTATTTTTGCCAATATTTTCTTATTTTTTTATTTTTTAAAAGTTTTATTATTTTACAATAAATTAAATTAAAATATTATGTGGGACCCACATCCGTTTATTTTTAAATTATTTTTGCCAATATTTTTTTATTTTTTATTTTTAAAAAATTTATTGTTTTACAATAAATTAAATTAAAATATTATTGTAAATTCTAAAACCTAAACATTAAATCTTAAATTCTAAACTCTAAATTCTAAACCCTAAACTTTAAATCCTAAATTCTAAATTCTAAATCTTAAATCATAAACCCTAAATCCTAAATATTAAACCCTAAAATTTAAATTTTAAATTCTAAATCCTAAATTCTAAATCCTAAACCCTAAATTATAAATCGTAAATCCTAAACCCTAAACTCTAAACCTTAAATTAAATATTATTGTAAACTCTAAATCCCAAAATCTAAATCTTAAATCTTAAATTAAATATTACTGTAAATTCTAAAAAAATTAAATTCTTTCTATTCTTTAAAAAATAAAAAAAATAGCACTGGACCTCCTCGAGGAAATCCGCGCTCCTCAGATCTATAGGGGCCGTTTGGTATCCAAGAAAGAGTTGGAATGAAAAGGAAATAGAAAAATGGAAAGGAAGAGAGAATGGAAAAAGGAGGAGGAAAAAAAAAACTTGTTGGTATGCAATGAAAAAAAAGAAAGAAAATAAGATTATTATATTTTTTAAAGATAATAGAAAATAAATATAAAAGTAATTTACTATTTTGCCCTTAACCCAATAGCCTCTGCAGAGCCGGTCAACCGGCTGCCAATGTCTGGTAGGAGCTAACCTGCCTGCTGCACTACAGGCCAGTCGACCGGCTTGCTGCAGCCGGTCGACCGGCCTGCAGTAGCTGGTTGATCGGCTTGCTGCAAGCCTGTCGATCTGCTACAGGCTGGTCGCCTGACGGCCAACACGTCGGTCACCCGTCAACCGATCGCCAGCCACCATGCTTTGAAAGGTTGGATCTTGCTTGTTAGGTGCTATTATTGTGACTGTAAATAATTCAAAACCTGCACTGCTAAAGCGTGCCTGTGATGCGGAAGGATACTGCGATGCCAAAGAAGACACCGAAGGATATTGCGGGTGCTACTATTTTAATTTATTATATGAATGTGTGTGCGAGTGCGAGATGATCGAGAATAAAAGTGTGAAATGAAGATGCGGGAGGACAGAACGCGAGAGCAAAGCGTGGGCAAATTTGACATTTTTCTTCCTTTCCCTTTCCATGACTGGTTTTCCATCGATGAAACGATGGAAACGAATATCAAGATTTTGAAGGAAGAGAAAATGCCGGCTTCCGTTCCAACTACTACAGCCAACAATACCAAACAATAAAAAAAATATACAGTAATAAAAATACATTTTTCTTTTCTGCTTTTGTGAGCATACCAAATGGCCCCATAGTCTCAACCCTCTCTTCAAATCTATATCCATCTCTATACCCAGAGCCCACACCCACCATTCATAACAAACTCCTTGGTTTTTATACAACGTCATGATATATATATATATATATATATATATATATATATATAAATTTTTTTTGTCTTCCATGTATCCCTTTTTCCTTCTTTCATTGTGTTTATATTGAATAAATTTTCAACTTAATTACATTGAAATCTAGCCAAAATTAATTATGACGATAAAGGCAGTAATAAGAACCAATGCTAGAGTATTAATCATATGCATTTTAACTACAACTTATGACAATTACTAGATTATACATGGTGGTTACTAACCCTTGATAAAAATATTTACAGATAAATCTCCATAAATTAATATTTGATAAATTAATAATTTTTCTAAAATAATTTTTTCGCCAATCTCAACTTGGGCTAGTTTACAAAATTAGTAATTTTGATAAATCATTAAGATGATACTTTTTAAGAAGACCCATATATAGATCTATAATCCTCTTATCAATATCGTAAATTAATAATTCTCTAAAATTAAAAACATAACTAGGATAATTTAGTAAAATATGAGTCTAATTTTGTTTGTTTTTCTATGAAATTTAAATGTAGGTAGATTTCATCTCTAACTTTTCTCATTGTTTTCAAAAGCTCATGTCTTGTGTTCTCAGATAATTGCTTGAGAGTGTTTCATATTGTATCATGACTAACTTTCAAGTGATATTTTTCATCTAGCCAACGTTGTAAATCTTTTTGAATACATGTAGGATGATTTCTCTTATACTCATATAATGCTTCACATATATAATGGATCATGCTTGATTTTAAGACATCTTTTAGATAAAAAGTCATTGTTGATTATGATTTTAAGAATTTTTTCTATATTGTTTATATGGTAATTTCCTTTATCCTCAGACGTTTGAATATGTATTTTTAGTTTTAGTATAATAAATTATGTATGCAAATAACTTGTATTAAACTTTATTTAATTAGTTAATACAATAAACATTGTTTAAGTACTATAAACAATGAATACTATTTAATTACTTTTGTTCATAAATATAAATGTATGATTTTTTTTAAAATTAATTCACAAAATATGATACATATACATTGTATATTAGTGATAGACACAATGATTTTTTATGTTATTAAATTTATATTTGCTGAATCGAAAAATTATTCAAATTAATTGTATATTAGTGATAGACACAATAATTTTTTGTGTAATTAAATTTATATTTGCTGAATCAAAAAATTATTCAAATTAATAAATTATTAATTTGTCGATTAATTAATATCTCTCTAAATTAATAAAATTTCATGGTTCCAATATATATATATATTAATTTATATAAGTTTTACCCTATATATATATATATATATATATATATATATATATATATATGTGGGGTAAATCTATATAAAGATTAAATTTTTTTATTGTTAAATTATTTTAAAATTTACGTAAAATAATTTTTTATTATTATAAACTTAAATTTTAAGATTATCCAATTGTTAAAAATAATGATTTTATTAGAAAGTCAAGCTCTTTGTATAACTACAAGAAAAATTGAGATTAGCGACGGACAAATCCGTCGCTAAATTAGTCGAATTCCGTCGCAAATATATTTGCGACGGATTTTGCGACGGAAAATATTCCGTCGCAGAAACGCTCGTCGCAAATGATTTGCGACGGATTCAATATCCGTCACAAAATTTGCGACGAAAATTTTTCGTCGCAAATTTTAATTTCCGTCGCAGATAAAATTTGAGAATTTGTGACGGAAATCATTTCGTCGCTAATAATTTCGTCACTAATTCCGTCGTAAAAAAATCCGTCGCTAATTCCGTCGCTGATCAACGATAAAAATTTGTATGAAAATTCCGTCGCTAATTCTGTCGCAAATTCCGTCGCTAATCAACGACAAAAATTTCTGTAAAAATTCCGTCGCTAATTCCGTCGCTAAGTTTTAGACTTTTTTTTTAATATATTTTGCCAATCATGATAATTCTAAAATTATAGAAATATAACCAACAAGCACTAGCCAACAATTATAACATTTAATTACATCAAAAATTCCATATAACAAAAAGGTTTACTTGTTTTTTCATGATCCAACATCATGAAATGCAAAGTCTTAACAAAATATAAGTTTCAGTAAATAAACTAGTCTAGGGGGTGATCTGGGGGCTGTGTCTCATCATCATCATCAACAGTAGGAGTATCCTAGCGCTTATCAACAGAATTGATGAAGCGGTCCACCATTGAATGCATATCATTGATGATGGTTGCTTGTGCATCGATCTTCTCCTTTTGAGTGTTAATTTCCTCCTTTTGAGCCCTAAGTTCATCTATCACAGACTTCGTCCGACGTTGTAGCTCCTCCTCAAAGTCAAGATGTAGATCTGATGGCAGAACAGAATAAGGACTAGAAGTACCAATCTCACACGCCTCTGACCCTATGCCAAATATGCGCCCCTTCTTGTTCTTCCCTCCTACTGCTTTGACGCTCCTGCATAGTTTAGTGAATATTAATTTTAAAGATAATTGTGTGTAACAATTAAAATAAAATAAGAATAGATTAGATTAGATACTACCAGTCGACGCATGTGCTCGGAGGTAAGAATGCTACCTCCGGTGTGTAATGTACCCCTAATACTTGATGCCCTTTTTCTGCGTGCCTTATCACGCCTCTCCTTGTAATCATCTTGCTCCAACTGTTGAATTAGTTGCTGCATGATTTCCTCACTAATCTACTTGTAACGTTTCTGCACAAAGTAACCAAAAGTTAATATTTTCAAGTAGAAAAAAAATTGTTTATCAAAATCAAAACTTACCTTCCATTCTTGGAACCATAATTCTCGTAATTCTGGAGGAGTAGTCTTATGGCCCTTAGTGCAAAATTTTCAGCAGTAAATTAGTTTCAAATGGAACCCAACAAACAATACAATCATATCCCATATTTCCTATAACTCATCCTCATTTATTTCAATTTATAGCTCAACTATTCTAGCCATGGGGAGATTTTAATAAGCCCTTGAAAAAGAAAAATTGACCAAACATAAAATTACTCTTCATCTTAATCCATGGGGAGATTTTATGCTCGGGGTACACACGATGACGCATTAAACATTGGGCATAAATGGAAGAATCATTAATTAAAAGACCCCTTTTATTCTTGCCTTAACATAATTAGTATTAACTTCTCAACTTCTCAAGTTCTTAGGATGATAAAAAGGCAAACAACTCTCAAACATTCATCCAAAACCTTACTAGCTCCAAAGACATGAAAAGGGAGGTCAAAACCAAGGAAAATTCTGCACTTTCCTTCAACTAGGCTTAAACTAACTTTGACTCAACCGTTGTTTCTCAAAGACTTAAATGTATTCACTTGAAGAATCATTGAGTGAATTTGTTTAGGTTTAAGAAGTTAGGAGGATAGCTCTTATCTCTTTTTTTTTCCTACTGAAATTAGACGCAAACCCCACTTAAAACCATTTAAATCTTTCAAAAAGATTACACATATTCTGTTTTGGACTGAATTTTGTATTCCAAACTTTCTAAATTTTCTGGGCAATAACTACAACTCTAAAATTTATGAATGTTGGCAGAAAATATCCTTAGCATGTCTAGAATCTTAGATAAGAATTTCAGAGAAAAATAATACAATTTGCCCCTCCAAAACCTCAGTTTTGTAACCGCTGTCCAGACTGTTTCTGCAGTCTCAAAGTCTCGGTTTTGCAAGCCTTTGACCTACTATTTCAACTCTAATTCTTATGAAACTTGGTAAACTTATAATTTAGTGTTATAACATCCTTCCATAAAAGTTTCAAAGCAAAATATGACCAATTGGACAGTATAACATAGCTTTAAACAAAATTGGTCAGATTATCCTAATTTCTGAGGTAGGTTATGTTTTATTTGCTGTCATTATGCTTAGAAATACTTTTCCAAACACTATGAGGCTGTCCAGTTCACATCTACGCAACATCTATGATTTTAGTTTCAAAATGTTGACTTAACTCTTATATTTCCAAATCACAGCGGGATATAACTGAAGATTGAACAAAACCCAAATTTTATCAGCATTTTGCCCATATTATTCCTCGACCCAAGTTCTCTATCCTTACTCTGTTTTAAACTAAAAAAAAAAATCCAGCCCTTGATTTAACATTCAACAAACTCTCACTCAACTTATAAAACCTTGGAATAGCACTTGAAAGTGAATCATTTAGCACTTCTAATTTGCTGTCGAAAACAGAGGCAAAAACCAGAATTTCTGCATAATCAAATGATGTATTCGTATACCCAGTCACAAATCACATAAGGTTTAGCCAATCAACGACTAAACGTAGAGCTAGACAGAAAAGATTCAAAACCAACAAAAAGGAACAACAACCATATCATTTAATTCACTTTTCTCCTTAGGGTTCCAATCATCACGAAATGGGAAAAATGGAAGACAAGAGGGAATTTCTGCACTTTACCTCATAATGGAGATGCTCCGAGAGGAGGGTGGCCGCCGATGACAAGATTCATCGAAGAGGAAAGCCAACGGAGGGAGGAAAATCAAAAGTGGTGAAGGCCGAGGGAGAGTTTGAGAGAGAGAGAAAAGTCAGAATTTGTGTGTGTCGTGTAAATATGAAATTAAAAAGTTAGAATTATTTCAAGTTATAATTGCAAAATTGCTTTTAAACAAGTTTTACACAAACCAAATATTAAATTTAACTATTTTTTATTTTAAATTTCTATTTTTATTAATTCTTTAAATAAAAATTAAATTATCAAAATTTTAAATTTAATGTTGAAAGTTTTCTATTTTTTTGTAATCAATTCTATAAATAAAAAATAAATGAATATTGCTCAAACTAAAAATTAATTAAAATTTATAGTCATTTAAATGTATTCAATTTTAAAATAAATATGAAAAAAATTGTTAAAATATAGAACATTTAAAAAAATATTAAAAAACTGAATATAATTTTGCAAACCAAAATACACCATAAGCTTTCCAGAATCAATATTATCATTTTAAAATTATTTCCGTGTAACTTTTTTTTTAATGCTTTCCATTGATACTGAATGTAATAAAGTTTCCAAGTTACATATTTTATTCGTATAACAATCAACAAATTGCACTTTTTTATCCATTTCTTTTTAGTTAATTAAGAACCGGGAAAGAATAATTTTCGCTGTTTTTTTTCCTCTTAAATTTTTTTATTTTATGCTAACTAATTATTTAAAGAATTGATTAAAAAATGGAAATAGAAAATTAAATATTTTATGCTAACTAATTTTTTAAAACAAAAATTAAATAAATAAGATGTATACAAAAAAAATAAGTAAATTAGTTATTTCTCATATCAATAATTGCAAAGCTTATTAACAAAGTACTATCAACTACGTAATTCACAATTAATCTTGTTTGACTTTAATTATTTGTAATCTGGATTATTGTGGCACAACTTCAATTAGAGATGATAATTTTATATAAATATTAAATTAATAAAATAAAATATAAAAATTTATTTTAAAATGAAACTTAATTTTTAGGAGGTATAATTTTTAGTTTAAAAACTCCCATAAATCTATTTTATTAATATTTATTTTTTTCAATTTATTTGACAATTGGGGATAAATGTAAAAAAGAATGAGATGAGAGAAATGTTTCTGACGGAATTTTTGATGACAAAATTACAAATTTTTTGCGACGGAATTTTCCATCGCAAAATTAAAAATTCTTTGAAACGGAATTTAGCGACGGAAAAAATATTTGCAACGAAATTTTGCGATGAAATTTTCCGTTGCAAAACTAAAAATTCTTTCTGACGGAATTTTATGACGAAAAATTCCATAAATTTAATCAATAACAAAAATTTTCCGTCGCAAAATCCATCACAGATTCTTTATATTGTAATTTCAAATTAGTGACGAAATTTACGACGAATTTGTGACAAAATTTACGACAAAAAAATTTCATCGCTAATTTACGATCGTATAAGAACATTTTACAAGCATATCGGTAGCAACAATTGGTTTAGATTCTCTCTCTTTGACTCCCTTTTCCATAGCTCTTCACAACCTTTGGATAGTTGTGAAGAACTAAGGAGAGCCAATAACAAAAAAGAGAATCTCTCCCAATGGTATTATTAACGTCAAAACAATAAAAGGTAGAAAAACAACTCCACTCATATTATCAACATCAAAAGAATAGAAAGGTGAGTCCACTTTAGCTCTTTGTTTGCCATTGCAGGAGAAGGATGCTGTGCAATATCGTATAATTGTGAGGCCTCGATCGAGCGAGTGACAACTGGTAAGTGCTTATCATCGTTGCTTTTTCCCTGCAATATTATAATTAATTAGTGTTAAATAATTAATCTTAAAAATCTAAATTATTAAAAATAAAAAATAAGAAGAATGACGGTGAATTAAGAATAAAAATAACGTAGAAATAGAAATAAAGACAGATTTATATAGGGTATCTTAATTCTTGTATTAAACTCATTAAGAATAATAAATAAATAAATTAAAAAAAAAGAGATAATATCAATACACTATAGCATGGCATGAATGACAGAACTGCTTTTCGAGCTCCACAAGTTGGTCACGAAACTTGCGGATGCATACGCTGAAGTGGGTAAGCTCACAATCTCTGTAAATTCGGAGCAACTGGTTACATCTGCATTAGCATAAATAGAGGATTGTGAAGCGGCAAAAGGGGACCCAAAAAGAACAAAAAAAAAAAAAGAGCACTGCAAAGTGGAGAAAGAGCACACAGTGAATAGTGGAGGAGACTCAGACTCGTGAACACAGAGAGCAGACACAGAGACTTGAGCGAGAGCCAAGAGATGAAGGATGAATGAAACTGCTACTGAATTGATGTTAAACTGCATGTGTGCGTGTTTTGAGTCTCACGCATGTTTCGTTTCTTTCCTTTTAATGTGTGTTACATATATGTGTGTTATGTGGATATATATATATATAGATATGCGTGTGTTTTGGGTTAATATGTGGATGTATGTGATATATATAAATATACACATTTGAGTGTGTGTTTTTAATTGACGATGTGTACCAATATGTGTATATATGTGTCATAAATTAATTAGATTAAGTCTATATTTTATCTTGCTTCCTTTTTTCAAGTAAAGATATTTTTTTTTATGAAAATCCAAAAAAAAATATGCTTCTATTTTCAAGATAATTTTGAAAAAATCCAAAAAATAATTTTCCTTTATTTCCATTTTTAAAATAATTTTAAAAATCCAAAAAACAATATATTTCCTTTGTTTTCATTTTCAAGATAATTTCAAAAAATTCAAAAATATGTTTTCCTCTTAAATTATTCCACAAAATAATTCTAAAATCCCAAAATATTTTAACTCCTCGCGGAGGTAAATATTTTGTTTCTTCAACTTGCTTTCGGATTCCAGATTCAACGTAGAATGAAAATAAATGCCAAATCTTTTGACACCCCTATTGCTTTTGATGGATAAATGTTGAGAGTTCATTTTAATAATGTTAAGAGTATTTACATGGTCCCACAACTTGACACCACATTATGCTGCAAAGTGTTCTTGCATGCAGTGGCGGAGTCACATTCATTCTGAAATTTATAAATTTTTATGTAAAATTTTTTTTTTGCATTTTGCCCCCTTTCTTATTTTTTTTCGAACCTCCTTAATATTTTTTTGAACTCTAGTGACTCATTTTTTTCTCTGCTGCTCATAGTCACAAGACCCCCACTCTCTAAAGTCACAAATTTTTTTTTGATAATAGTTAATTTCTCATTTTATTGTTAGGGACCTTTTTGTAAAAGTTTGAAATTTAGAGTTTTTGTACATAGGTCTAATTATATTAAATTGATTAATTGATTATGTAATTAGAATCATGAATAACATATTTGTGAAGTCAATTTCATAAATTTTTTTTTATGATGGTTAATTTCTCATTTTATTGTTAGGGACCTCTTTGTAAAAGTTTGAAATTTGAGATTTTTTGTATATAGGTCTAATTCTATCAAATTGATTGATTGATTATACAATGAGGATCATGAGTAACATATTTGTGAAGTCAATTTCATAAAATTTTTTCTTGATGATAGTTAATTTATCATTCCATTATTAGGGACCTCTTTGTAAAAGTTTAAAATTTGGAGTTTTTGTACATAGGTCTAATTATATCAAATTGGTTGATTGATTATACAATTATGATCATGAGTAACATATTTGTGAAGTCAGTTTCATAAAATTTTTTTCTTGATGATAGTTAATTTATCATTCTATTATTAGAGACCTTTTTGTAAAAACTTGAAATTTGTAGTTTTTGTACGTAAGTCTAATTCTATCAAATTGGTTGATTGATTATACAATTAGGATTTAGAAAAATAATGATTTTTTGTAATGAAAATATTTAAGAGGAAATTACCATCAAATGAACAACAAATTGAAATTAATTTAAAAGAATTGTCATCATATCTAAAAAAAAATGAATGAAAATTTTGCCCCCCTGACCGAGGGGTCCTGGATACGCCACTGCTTGCATGTGAGTTGTGATGCTTTATAATAAACCGTTCATTTGTCTGTTCTTATGGGAAATCTATGGCATCCAAAACTTTGAGGAAATTGGAGGAAACCTTGTGCCACTCATCAACTTAGAAGTTACTCATGGAGATATTAGACAATATCATTCCCATTTCTGAATGTGATTCATTTCCTAAGGCTTTTACTTATTTATTTTTCTTCTTTTCATTTTCTCTGTGTGTTTGCAAATGGTTTTCTTGTTACAATTAGCACCTAACGTCGATGATGAGTTGGAAAATGACTGATTCTTGTGGAATAGTTTATCAATTCCTATCTTTAAGTGAAGTTTTATTATCTTATTGCGTAATTGTTAATTAATGTCATAGGATAATAAATAAAAAGTCAAATAATCTTTAACAAGATAAAAGGTCGATTCAATCGAAGTGAATCTTTTTTTTTTTAAATAAAGTACTTACTATGCGACTATATAACAATATAAGTGGAGAAGAATTTATTTTAATAAATAAATTTATTAAGTTAAATCCTTTGAAAATTAGATAAAATACTCATTATGTGATTGTATAACAATGTTAATGAGGAAAAATCTCCAAAAAAGTTTTCTTTTAAAATAAATTCCAAAAATATTTCTTTAAAAATAGTTTTTTTTTTAAAAATAAAAGACATAAACACATCACTAATTTTTGATGAATTACATAGATTTTGATCTCAACTGCTGGGTATGTAGGCCTTCGGCACTGTCTAGCCAAGTTTGCCCTTGTATATATCTTTATTTGTTCTTTTTTTTTTTCCATTTTTTTTACTTTTTCTTTTATGTAATTGATAAGGGTAATTATTTAAGACGAATATAAAATAATATACACTTTCTAAATCAAATATATATGGTACCTAACACCTTCCCTATACAGTTTAACTTCTGAATTCATTTTTTTCTTTAAATACAGACTATCCATTTTAAAGGTTTTTCCCAAATGTTTCCTATCAAATTAAATTTTGGTAGCAGCTTCTAATAAAATTGATTTTTAATTTTAAAAGTCAATTTTATACTATTTTTTTTTTCAAAAAAAAGTAGGCTAGTTACATTTTGGTTGTGACATAGTGAATAGAAAGTTAAGTAGTACCCAAAATAGTGAACCGAATACATACATGTTCCCAAAATAGTAAACCGAATACACACATGTCCCAAAATAGTTAACGAAGCGCAAGTACTTGAGACTTCAAATTTGTGGTCATAGCTTCAAATTCTGAAATTGAATTCAAGTGAATTGCTTTATGTGTGATAATAATGATAATGATTTATAATTGCTTATATATTCATAGATGTATTTATGAATTTATTATGTTTTTATGATAGAAATGATTTCTTTAACATTAGTTGTATGTAACACTAAATATTCGATTATTTTGTTATAATTGACGTTATATTTATCATAACATTGAATCTAACATCAATTATGATAACTAACGTAAAACTCTTTTAATATCAATTATATTCAACGCTAATAATTTAAAATAATAGATACTATACTATAATTTTTTTTTTAGTTAACACACATCGACTCTATCCTTTCTGTATATATCATTTCATTTCATTCTCATCGTCAGCATTTTCCAAAGCGACGATGACTCCAGATGCACCACTGCTTCTCCATTATCTACTTCTCTTCTCCAAAACATTTTTTCTTTGTCTTCTTAGGATATATTTGTTGGATATAAAGAAAGAGGAAAAAAATGAAAAAAAAATGAAACTCTTTTTTGAAAAAAGATTTTATATTTTTGAAAAAGGGTAAATATATTTTTTATTGCCATCGAAAAATTACCAACAAAAGTCTTTTTTGGGAAGTGTTCTTACTATTTTTCTAATTCTTTCACTCTTGACGAATGATTAACCGCAGAACTTTTTAATTTTTATTATAATATGTCTAAGATTTGAAGATGATCTTTGATTTTATTAAAAGAACTTTTCAGAACATTTTACAAGCCAATCAGTACCAACCATGCGACAATGACCAAAAGAAAAAAAAAAAGGTAGAAAAGCAAGTCTACTGCTATTATGACTTCAACAGGATAAAAAGTAGAAAAGCAAGTCCACTAATGTTGTCAACATCAGAAGAAATAAAAAGTAGGTCCTCTTAATTATTATATTATTGACATCTTCTCGTTGCTTGCCTGTCAACTAATTGGAGAAGAAGGATGCTCTGCAATATCGTATAATTGCGAAGCCTCGATCGAGCGAGTGAGAACTGGTAACTGTTTGTCATCGTTGCTTTTCCTTTGCAATATTATAATTAATTAGGGCTTTAACACGGAGAGTTTGAGTTTTAATTTCATCTATTTTATTGTTTTTTACATTTGTGTAAAATACTTTGGAATAGCTATGTATAGAAATCGTAAAATGCAACAGATGGCTAAGGACTCAGCCAGTTCTCTCTAGCTTTACTCAATTAATTATCAACTAATAGGGCATTTTTTTAATAAGAATTTTTATTTATTTTAATTTTGAATTAGTTGTGTTTCACCCACAACAATATTCATGCAAGCGTCTGAGATATTCTCACTAATGCCTATATATATATTCGTGTCAAGACACAAGCAAGGGATATTATCTTGTAAGTGCTTATGTTTTTTTTATTTTTTATTTTGGGATAAATTTTAATTTTCATATTTAAAAAATTACTAATTACCAATTTAATTATTTTAAGTGTAATATTTTTAATGTAGTCAGTCAATAATTTTTCTATATATTTTTAGTCTTTTGAAGGAGTAAATTGAGAAATTATATTTTCAAAGATCAAATTACAATTAAATAATCATGATGAACATGATGAGGTTAAATTATTTTTGGTAAAATGATCATTTGGTCCATATAATTTTAGAAAAATTTTTAATTTAGTCTACAGAATTTATTTATATACTTGATCACTATACTTCGTAAAATTGTAAAAAGAAGTTTCTATCATCAGTTACCTTAGGGACTGTTTGGTTTAATGGAAGGGAGGAAAGGGGAGGGATTTTAATAGAGGAGAAGAAAAGGGAGGGGAGAGAAAATAAAATTTCTTTGTTTGGTTTAATTCGAAGAGAGGGGCAAGGGAGGAAAAATAAATATTCTTTTGTTTGTTTGCAAGGGAGGGAAAATAAATATTCTTTTATTTGTTTGCAAGGGGAAGGAAGGAAAAGTAAAATAAAATGACTATTATAGCATTTTGATTGTATGATCAATAGAACATGATAAATTTGTTATCACTTATATTCAAATAAGTTAGTTCATTTATTATGTTGAAATAATATAATATTTTAGCAGTTTCAATTTAATTCATCTAAAAAACATCTCAAATATATAACGTGTTTTAAAAATCATATAAAATTTTAATTTTATTATTATCGTAATAAGAAAAGAAGCTAAATAATTTTATTTTTAGAAGAAACAAAAAAATAATTAAGTATAATTTAGCTAACTGATTAAAATCCTATTTTGGTCCCTCACATATATCCTTTTTTTTAATCTGGTTTTTCATAGATTTTCATTCTCAATTTGGTCGCTTACAGATTAATATGTTATCAATTTAGTTCTTCAAAAAAATTTATATTTTCAATTTGGTCCCTTATAAATTAATATGTTACCAATTTAGTCTTTTACTTATTTTCATTCTCAATTTTATTCCTAACAAATTGATATATTATCAATTTAGTTCTTTTTTTGTTGGCCATAACTTTTGATGGTAACAACTTTTGATGAAGGGACTAAATTGACAACATATAAATCTATGAGGGATCAAATTAAAAATAAAGACATGTGAGGGATTAAATTAATAACATATTAATATATTGAGAATGAAAATCTATGAGGGAATAAATTGATAATATATCAATCTATAAGGGGCCAAATTGATAATAAAAATTTGTAAGTGACTAATTTGAGAAAAAACATTTGTGAGGGACCAAATTATTAATTTACTCAGTTTATTATTATTATGATTTTTTTTTTGGTTTTCCTTTACTATTTAGTTATACATATAATATATTATTTATGTATAATAATAATAATAATAATAATAATAATAATAATAATAATAATAAAACTTTTATATAGTCAAAATATATTAATAATATATTATTTAAGAAGCAAAATAAAAGAAGTTAGAAGACAATCTTAATATTAAAAAAAATTATTAAGGACACTTATATCTTTTATATTGTTACAATTTTCTTTTCCTCCAAATCCCTCTATTTTCGGAGGGAAAGAAAATAAGAGGGAAAACAGATTTTTCATTTACATTTTCCCTTCCTTCCTCTTTAACTAATCAAAATAAACAAGACCAAATTAGAAAAATTCCTCCCCTCTACTTTCTTCCCTTCCATTTTCCTCCAACCAAACAATACATTAAAGGGGGCAAGGTACTGCAATTAATAGAGACTGAATTTCAAATGTTTCATCCCACAGCGTAAAGGAATTAAAGAAAAAAATTTATAAAAAGCTCAACCTTTTGAGAGGTTAAATTTTCTTATTACTAAATAACCTTCAGATTTGTGTGTATAATAAAAAAAGTATTTTACATAAATTTTGAGAAAATCTAATTGGAAAAATTAAAGCCCCTTGAAGATGAGGTTGGTTCGGAATCCAAACTTCAAGTAACCTTGTTAAACGTTGGGGCTGTTGCGTATAAAAAGATCTTACTTCATGCACAAGTGCGTTATTTTGTGGTGGCATTATTTTGTTAAATTAAAAACTGATTTGATTCTATTCAGTGACATATATGTCATACTATATCATCACCATATTTTAGAAATTTTACATGAATATATATTATATGGGATAAATTAAAAATTGTTTAAAATTATAGAAACCAAATGTATATTTTTTGGTCCCTATAATTTTATTCAATTTTCAATTAGATTTCTCATAGTTTAAAAATTTATAATTAGATTATCATAGTTTAAAGAGTTTTAATTTAGTATCTTAAAACTGTTGTCAATACTCTATTAAATATTGTTGACATGGTTAATTACATATCATCAAGACATTCAAAATATACATGATTTATGCTTAAAAAACTAGATGCAAATGAAATGAAAAAATTATCTGAATGTTCGTATTCATCAAATCTTTTATTACGTCAATACAGTTATATGTACCAGTAGTAGTGAATGAACTTTCTGTTCTTCTTTCTAACTAACCTGAAGCTAGCCTATAACTACCTAACTATTTGCTTTTTGTCAATGACAAAACTACCCTTCTAACAAATTATTTACAGGATAGTATTTCTACAGTTTAAGTTTATTCGTCCAAATTTATTGCATAATGTAAGCTGAATCAATATGTCTTATACATAATGTGAGTTTAATTATCTACTTTTTTGAGCGGAAGAAGAAGAATCTGCTATATAAATACAGTTCTGAGTGATTGTTTGTGTCATGAAAGCGAAGAGTGTGTATTGTTTATGATCTTTGTCTTGTTTTATCCACAGTCTGCAACAACTACTTGAGAAGATTGAGTCCGCCACCCCCTACCTAAATTTCTCATCCAACAAACAGATTTATATTGAGTTATGGCTAGGACGGGAAAATTTACGTTTAACGAGATAGTAATAGAACCACTTACAAAAGAGAATCATGTTGCCTGGTTTGCATTGATTAAAAATTTTCTGATAGCTCGAGATCTCTGGAAAGTGATTGATGGTACCTTTAAAAAGCCACCTGAAGAAGATGAAGATGATGAGCAAGATTTTGTGAGATGGAGAACAATGAATGCTGCCGCGTTGCATGCAATTCAGATCTCATGTACCCCCGAGTCTTTCAATCATACAATATATTACTCTGAAGCCAAAGTTGCTTGGGATGTTCTCAATCTTATCTACAACTACAATCCACTAACAGAATTACCACAATCTTCGCCCCAAGGTGATCACTAGCCTGCCCTATATACTATTTTCATTGTGTATTACTATGCTTTTATTAACCATTATGTTGTGCGTCTCTTCCAATCCTGAATAAATTTAGGCTAAAGTATCTTTTTGGTCCTTTAACTTTGTTTTAGAACCACTTACGACGGAGAATAGAAAAACATGGTTTGAAGGTATTAGAAACTATCTAATAGCTCGAGATCTTTGGGAAGTGATTGATGGTACCTTTGAAAGACCACATGAAGAAGATGAAGATCACAAGGAAGATTTTGAGAGATGGAGAAGAAAGAATGATGCTGCATTTGATGTGATTCAAAACTCATGCACACCTGAGTCTTTGTCTCATACAAGAGGAGTTTCTGAAGCTAAAGTGGCATGGCATATTCTCTTTCGTACCCATAGCCAACCATGGTCACAGCCTCTAGTTCCACCACAAGGTCAGCCTCTAGTTCCACAGCAAGGTCTATACTTCATTATATATTAATCCTTTGAATTATTGACAAATAATGACTTAGTTTTCAATATTAGAACGTAATATTTTACGTTCTTAAACTATCAAAAAAAGTAAAATATCATTACATCTATAAAATTAACATTAAAAAGTTATATGATTATAATAAGAGAAATGCAAGTCAAAGCTCACGATCAAGGAGAAAAAATTGAGAAAGTTGATAGAAGCATAGGTAACATTTAATATGTTAATTTTAATTAATTGATATGATATGAGATTATTTTCACTTGTTGTGATTGTTTAGATGTAAAATATTACATTGTAAAATTTGGGGACTAAAATTGTACGATAATATGTAATTTTCCCTTTTTTCATTGATGGTTTGAGCCTATCATATCTTACATACAAATATTGAGTCACTAACAACTTTTATTTAATGAAATCCAAGAATAACGTGTAGCAATAATGAATATACTACTTACTAAGTCTATGTGGACTGAACCTATAAACTTTTATATAGTACAGTCCAACAAACGTGTTGCAATATAAACACTCATTATTGAGTCTTTGACTTAGCCTACACATAAGTTATAAATTACGCGATTTAATTCATATTAATTTTTGGCTTTTTTGTTTTTCTTACATCATACATGGCAGTGGAGGGATAATCAATTAATTCTACAAAACACATTAATTACATGTAAAATTACAATTCATGCAAATGTACGTATATATGCTGATGATTCATTAATCGGTGATTACAGCGATGAGAGTGCAAGAAGATTATGATGTGAAGGATTTCTATAAGGCCATACGTTATAACAACTGGGGTGCTGCAAAAGCATTCATCGATCAACATCCAAGTGCCTTGAATGCAATACTTAATTCAGATGGCGACACAGCCCTTCTTGTGGCTGTAGACAATGGGCATGTGGACATAGCGGAGAAGTTGGTCACATTAGTCCCTCCACAATACCTTGAAATAGTGGATTCATGTGGGACTACACCAATTGCTCTTGCTGCTATGATTGGCGGAGACTTGACTCGAGTTGCAAAATGCATGGTCAACAAAAATAGAAACATTTTAGGCATTTCATCCCCAAATATGAACCTTCCTGTTACATGGGCTTATGGCAATGCCAACAAAGAACTTGGACGTTATCTCTACTCTGTCACTCCTCTGGAATGTCTCAAACCAGAAATGGGAGCTCAAGGTTCTATGTTTCTCTTTTGGTGCTTCGCCGCAGGAGATCTTGGTAACAACTAACTCTACATAAGTATTTAAGAATGGAAAACGCACCGTAAAGTACCTAAACTTCTAGTCACTTTTTGAGTCAAACCACTAAGTTTTTAAAAATAGTTTATACAAATGATTTAAATTAAAAAAAAAAGATGTTGTTTTGACTATCTGTCATGGTATGATTGTGATAAATAGATGTTGCTCTGGATTTGCTTCAACGGTGTCCAATGTTGCTTTTTTCTGAGACGAAGGGGGATGAGTGGACACCTGATGGGTGGACACCAGTTATGGGTATTGCAAGCATGCCTTCAGCATTTCCAAGTGGAAGTAAACTTGTGTTCTGGAAACGATGGATTTATCACTGTTAGTGTTACTACTTTGATGCTTTTAACGGTCTCATTCTTTTTCTTCATTTTAATTTCGTAATATATAAACCAGTTGAGACCAAGATAGAAAGCCCTTGTTTTCATGAAATCTACTATGGTATGGGTGTATCTCTTAATTATATAAGTAGGATTAAATAAGAAAAATAATCCCCAACATAAGAATAAATATTTAATTTTTCTTTTTCATATATATATATATATATTATGAGCTCTTTTTTTAAATTTCTTTCATCTTTTTTTTTTGGTGCAAGATGTACATATACAATCAACAACAAGAACCAATTCTGTTCGAGTAGACATTCAACAGCAAGGTAAATTGAGGAAAATAGAGAGTATACAAAATCCAAGCCTGCGTTTTACATTCCTCATGATTTATTTGAAAAGTATGAAGTGAAATACGATTCCAATGTGTGAATATATGGTCCTAAAATTTATAAAATGCAAATTTTATAATTTTGATTTTTCTTAATTGGTTATGCTAAAAGAAACTCAATTGAGCCATTGGGCATAACCAACATACATCTTTGATTTATTTTCATTGAATATAATATTATGTAAGTTTAATCAATTGGGGTTGGAAAATTTCGACCCCAGTCATAATAATAACATTTGGAAGCGGAATCTCTAATACCCAAGTTCAGCTCAAGATGTAACCTATTGAATAATACAAATATTTTATTTTATTGTATAAAAATATGAAAATCAAGTTGGCAAATCATTAAAGATGGAGATTAACTTTTTTCCCATATGTTATTGAGATAATCAACTTGAATGCTGTGGTACTTAAACTTTAAAATTCCTAATCATTCATATATGTACTCCTTGCACAGTACTTGATATAGCTAGTGCAAAGTGATCATCTCCAACGCCTATAATCTTTTAGGCATTTAATAATATATATGGCATATGCTAACATTTTCTTTCAAAAATGAGATACTTCTTGCAATTGAATGTGATACAGCAACATGTGAGATACTAATTATATATGTAGGAATATTGAAGGAAATATATGAGGTGAAGTTGCTGCATGCACAAGCTGCTCAAATTCTAAGCCTAATTTGCAACATGTTACCAACTGCTTTCGATGTGCCCGCGATTGAAGGAATAGTTGCAGATGCATTGTTTGTAGCAGCCAAAGCAGGGATTGTTGAGTTTGTGGCTAAAGTAATAAAAGCAAACCCTTCAACAATACTCCTTGTAGATAGGACAACAACCAAGCACCTGTTCTTCTACGCTGTTGAATATCGTCAAGCTGAGGTATTCAACCTCATCCACGACAGTAACTTCAAGAATACACTATCAGCAAGAATAGATAAACAATCTGGAAATACCATGTTGCATGTGGTAGGCATGCTGGCTCCTTCTTCCCGACTTAATCGCATCTCTGGCGCTGCTCTTCAAATGCAAAGTGAATTGCAGTGGTTCAAGGTTAGCTGAAAAATTGCTTTTTTCTTTCTTTTTTTTTAGTCATAACTCTAATATTTTTTGTGTGTGTGTGTAAAACCTATGGTGGTTATAAGAAGCCTAATATATTATTTAGAAATCCATTATTAACTTCAAATTTTGAACTCCCCAGGAGTACAATTTAAGCTGATCCCTACAAAATTTTTGTCATGTAAAATTTTACAATAAATTATAAGAAAAGTACGTAATATATTAATGGAAACTCAGAAAGTTGTTGAACAATATTGAATGGATAGTTTAAAAAAATTAAACAACATTTTATATTTTGATGCTCATGAATCAAGAGATAGGATTTGTCAATGAGTTTTTATGTAAAAGGGTAAATTAATGTTATGCTAAACAATTCCTTCTTTTGTATATGTATATAGAAGTCCTTATATATGAAATAGAAAAATGCATGCAGTAGGGTAGACCATGTAACAATACTTTATGAGAAAATCCGTCACCGTTAATATATATTTCATTCTGTTAAAATAAAATTAGGAGTTGGAGAATGTGGTGCCTCCAGGATTTGGGATAAGAGAAAACAAAGATGGCGAGAAGGCTAAAGACATATTTACAGAGAAACACAGTGAGTTAAGGAAAGACGGTGAGAAATGGCTGAAAGAAACAGCTTCTTCTTGTTCTGTTGTTGGCACTCTTGTTGTCACCATCATGTTTGCTGCTGCTTTTACTGTTCCTGGAGGAAACAATCAAGATTATGGATACCCAGTATTTTTGAAAGACAAGTTATTTTTGCTTTTCATAGTCTCAGATGCTTTGTCATTGTTCTCTTCTACAACTTCTGTGCTCATGTTTCTCGGAATACTTACGTCACGTTATGCAGAAGAAGATTTCCTCTTATCCTTACCCAGAAAGTTGATTATAGGTCTTTCTACACTTTTTTTCTCCATTGCAACAATGATGATAGCCTTTTCAACTTGCATTATCCTCATATTACAGCATACATACTCATGGTGTCTTCTTCCTGTTATCATGCTCGCTGGTGTTCCAATAACCCTGTTTGCGTTGTTACAATTCCCTCTTCTTGTTCAGATGATTTCTTCTACTTATGGTCCAGGCATGTTCAAGAGAAAGGTGAAGCAGAACTCATAAAATGTATGTGTAATTGATATCTTGCTTGATTGATGTATGACCTTCTATTGAATAATACGATGTTTCTTGGAAAGTGATATAGATTGTTATAAGGACTTCAAAATGTATGACTAATAATCGTTTTACGGAGATATTGCCTGATATTTTAAAGGACCTATTTTGACATGTGATGCAAAAAAAAAAAAAAATATGTGGAGGTGGAGTGTTTGGTACCTCCTAGATTATCTTTGTGCTTTTACAATTTCCTCCCTCCTTTTTAATTAAGATCATTTGTCACATTAAAAAAAATGTGCTCTTATTGTTTAAAATATGTGTTGTTTATGTATACTTCTTTTTCATTATTTTCTTTTCTTGTTGCATTCTACTAACAATGACCAGGTGCCCCAATTGAAACGAGCCATGTGAAAGGAAAAAAAAAAATCCACAAAAAATAACTTCTAAATTAATTGTCAAATATTACAATTTTACCTCCAATTTATTTTTCAGTTACTTCAATTTTTGTACTAAAATTTCTGTGTGAGAATTGTTGTTTTAAAATGATTTGTCATCACAATGGTTAAATATTGACAAAAAAACAAAGATACAATTACCCCTTTTCAGATATATTTTCTAGCTTCGTTTTTGGAAATA
Organism: Biancaea sappan; assembly: GCA_037074585.1. Taxonomy (NCBI): domain Eukaryota; kingdom Viridiplantae; phylum Streptophyta; class Magnoliopsida; order Fabales; family Fabaceae; genus Biancaea; species Biancaea sappan. Next base: position 74,335,421 of record CM073492.1, on the reverse strand, counting down.
TAATTGATCTAGATTAGCGTCACTATTTTTATCGTGACTTCCTAACTTTTTCAATTTGTTACGTCTCACTGTGTATGTATTTTTCTTTTAAATATTTGATAGTCATAATATTAGTTTGGCCAAAGAAACTGAAGGGGGAACAAAACCACATTTCACAAGAATATGAGTCTAATTAAGAAACAATGGGGGTAATTAACTGAAACTTTTTTAAGAAAAAAATATTAGGGAGTAAAATTGTAATACTGAAAACAAGCTATAAGACCAAAACATCATTTTGGTCCCTCACAAATGCCTTTTTTTTCAAGTTAGTCCCTAAAAAATTTTTATTCTCAATTTGGTCCCTTATAAATTGACATGTTTTCAATTCAGTCCCTCAGATATTTTCATTCTCAATATGTTACAAATTGATCTGTTATTAATTTAGTCTTTCCATATTTAAATTTTTAATTTGGTCCCACATAGATTTATATGCTATTAATTTAGTCCCTTCATCAAAAGTTGTTACCATCAAAAGTTAATTTAGCTTTCATACTAATATCGGGCATTTTTATATATAATTTAGCCCTTATCTTATCCTTTTTGCATCTTCAATATTGTGAACTCTCTAATTTTATTATATTTTTGTAATTATTGGGTCTAAAATAATTATAGAACTAACATGTTTTAATTTCATATTTTTATGAGCTTAATTGATTAGAGACCCATTAACCCTTGTGCTTAATTTAAAGATTTAATTAATTAGAGAGTTAATGCTAATTTGAATGAATTGGATGACAAGGAAGTTGATGTGGCACCCTTTGATGACATGACAGCTGCCTGGACGTTGACCAAGATGTGGTGGATGTATGGGCCCCATTTTGATACAAAATACTCTGCATTTTTACAAGCATGCTGTCCAGATTTATACAAAAACAGCAACCACTTTCTACAACAAAAAAAAAAGTATTCTGCAACACTTTTTCCATGAAATTTTCTGCACATCAATGCTGCATCTTCTGGCCAAAAATAGATGGAAAATGACACCACAAAGATACAATTTCATCCTCCTCCTTGGCAGCAAGATAAAACACCTTCAAACTCCAATTTTAGAGGTTGAAGAACCATTCTTCTTCCACCTTCTGTAGAAATTCATAGGTTACCCCTTCTTTATTTTGGTATATTTTGGCCTCTATGAAAGGCTAAAAAGTGTTGTAATCAGTCCATGGATAAATTGGAGTTGTAATTTGAATTCTTGGAGCTTAATCAGATAAGTTTTCTTGTTGTTTCTTCTATTTCATTTATGTTCTAGCTTTCCTCTATGTTTTCAAATTCATATTTGTACTAGTTAGACTTTATGGATGTGATTACTAGTTTGAATGTTTCAAATTTGATTCTTGTTATTACTAGTTGGTGTAGCAAGTATAATATAAATAGCTTGTTTAGATGATTATCTAACTTGATTTGGTTAGGGCTTCATGGGGTTATGCTTGGTGGAGATTTTTCTATCTGTAACTTTGATGTAATCCATTTCTAGAAAGTTTTCTAGGAATCTTAATTGATAACCAAATGATAGAATACAACTAGGAAAGATTAAAGATGAGAATGATGATAGTTGCAACTATAGGGATTCTAAGGTTGATTGCATTTGTGTTAGTGTAATTTCTGTTTGTGTTATGTTTCTATTCCGTTCTATTTAGGATTAGTGTTATGTTGTAATTTAGTTTTATGCACTTAATTTTGCAATCACCCCTCGTGGTAATCAATAGGTAATTAGTGTAGATTAGTGTTAGAATAATTAATTAGGCAATTAGAAGCAAAGCTTCTTGAGAGAAAACGATATGGGATGATCACTGTACTGCAAGTTGCCACGAATCTAATTCTGGACGACTCGATGGTCGTAATGGCTTGCACTACATACCAAATGATGTGAACCTCCCGTAGAAGATTGGAGACCCAATAATAAAATTGGAATCCATGCCCTAAAATTATAGATACTAAATTGTGTGAACCCGACACATAATTAGACAAGAACTTAACACATAAAATTAGATGCCACAACTTAAGTTGAAGAACCTAAAAAACTCACCAATGGAGAAGAGAACCTCTTTGGGTTTCAATTGCTAACCAAATTCTATCCATTACAAGTGTTCAAGCATCTTATTTTTTTTGTAATAGGGAATATATTAGAAAAGAGAGTGATAAGGTTCCTTCATACAAAACAATAGACAATAAATAAAACTAAAATTAACTATTACAAAAGTACCCCAGATAAAGATTTTCCACAAAATGAAGAGTAAGATAAGTTTTTGAGCATTTCCCATGAGTTCTTGCATAGTTTGCTAAACTGTCAACACAATAGTTTTGGCTTTGATTAATCTTGATTGGGTTTATTCTCATACTTGACCATAAGGAGCCTGCAATTTTCAACAATTATAAAAAGAGGATGAAAGTTAGTAATTTCCTGAGTCATAAGAGAGTGAAGGTTTTGGCAGTATGTTTCGATTTTTAGATTTTTTATATCAATCTCTAAAGCTATTCGAAGACCATGAAGAAGAGCCCATGCTTCAGCCAGAATAGAAGAGCCAGCACCAACATATTTAGTAAAGCCTATAACCCATTCAACTTTTTCATTTCTTATGATGCCTCCAAGAGCGATCTCATTGTCTTTAGCAGACCCATCCACATTCATTTTAAACCAATGTCTAGGAGAGCTGTCATATCCCAAGAACTAGGCTTGGGACCGACATGGAAGAGTACTCCCTGTAAGCCTTATTTCTACCTGAAACCCATGGCAATATTTGACAATCTTGTTATTATAATTAATTTCATAGCCATCTTATCAAGTTTTATTTTAACATTCAAAAAAGGCAATAGAACAATTGTTTCCCAAACTAAGATAGACCTCAGAATCTTAACCAATATGCATGACCTAGTTAACCTACCCGATTTCAGAGCCATCTATAAAACAAAAGAAAGGAAAGGGATAGGACCATACCATTACTCCGAATAAAGGGAGCCTAACACTAACACTCGCTACCACTGCTATACTTCCTTCGTACCTGAAAACTTTATGATATGAGTCATACCAACCTAGTAAAGAAAATTCTACCCTACCTTGGCACATAAACGTAATACAAATAAATAAATAAATAAATAAATATAGGAAAGTATACATACAATCGTACCTACAATTGAAAGTATACTCATAAGCATGGTATCAAATTGATGCAGGTGATCACCCTACAATTGCAGGGTGGTATATAATCACCATTTTGTGGCAGAACAGAATGGTGTTGCTGCTGTAATGCTGCTCCATTGCGTTTTATAGGTAAAGAAAATTGATATAAACTCAATCACTTAGTCTCATATTAAGATCTAAGTTGAGAAGAGAGAGAGAGAGAGAGAGAGAGAGAGATAAAGAGAGAGATCAATTTTCTTGCATGGTCACCATCACCGGAGATCTTCTATTGGTCGTTTCTATTCATCTTTGGTTTTTCACAGCCTCAAATCAACTACTCTGTTTTCCTCCTTTGTGCCCTGTATCTAACTTTCTTAGTTTCAGAGTCTCAGTGGATGGAGCAGAAGAATAAGACTGTGAGAGTTAGACTGAGGAAAGCTATAAGGGTGGAGCTTTATAAGTGGAGCAATAAGGGTGGCTGTGGCGGGGGCCATGGGCAATGATCCAGTGGTACCTTGGACGACCCAATTGGTACGAAAAAATTTGTGTAATTGATTGAATTGTTTACTATTGTGAATTTTTCTGAATTATCTTATGTTGAAATATGAATAGTTTACTTGGATGTTGTTGAGAGCTATTTGGATTATATTGAATCGTATTATAATTGGTTATGAATGATTGATACATGTTATCATTATGATGTTCTATAACTGTTTTTCGTCGCAGCGTTGTGTTGTCCCCTCACTAAGCATGTGGTTCACTTATACCCACCTTATAAATATTTTCAGAGTTATTAGTTGAAGATGAGCTTCAAGTAGGAGGTAAAGGATTCATAGCTAAAGACTCCACTTAAATCCAAGGATGGCTAAACTCTTATTCTTGTGTCTTTTGCCTTGCTACTCTAGAGTTGCTCTATGATCGTATAGGTAACCTAGGATTTGGATTGTTGTATTTGTGAATTGAGGAATTATGTATATAAATGAAGTAACTGTATTGCTAATATGTTTGTAAATATTTCACTAAACTTACTCGTTACGATGGAATGCAATAAGGGCAAAGAACAATACATTCTTTTTACGTAGTTGGATATCTATAAACATTTGAAAGAAAGACTTCCTTAAATAATTATTTACATTCATTTATCTGTTATTAGAATGATTTCTATGTTGGCTTGATAAAATATACTAGGTTCCAGGGTGAGGTTAGACTCACTCTTGTGCCGGTCACCTATCCTAGGTGGAATGTGACAATGGAGTTAGTTGAAAGGCATTTTTGGGTTATTTTCTAGATGAAAAATATTTCACGAGGGGGGCTTTTTGTTTCCAAATCCAGTTCAAGCTTTAAAAATTTAGATCAAAATTGTTGACATGGTTAAAAACATATCATGATGACATTCAAAATATACATGATTTATGCGGAAAAACTAGACGCAAATGAAATGAGAAAATTATCTGAATGTTCTTATCCATCAAATCTTGTATTTCGTCAAAACTGTTATATATACCAGTAGCAATAAATCAACTTTTTGTTCTTCTTTCTAACTGATCTGAAGCCAGCTATGACTACCTAACTGTTTGCTTTTTGTTAACGACAAAAATACCCTTCTAACAAATTATTTACAGGATAATATTTCAACAATTTAAGTTTATTAGTCCAAATTTATTACTTAACATAAGTTGAGTCAATGTGGCATATACATGTGAGTTTAATTATCTACTTTTTGAGTAGGAGAAGAAGAATCTGCTAATTAATATAGTTCTGAGTGAGTGTTTGTCTTGTGAAAGGGAAGAATACTGTGTGTATTGTTTATGATCTTTGTCTTGTTTTATCCCCAGTCTCAAACAACTACTCAAGAAGATTAAGTCCACTACCCCCTGTACCTAAATTTCTCACCCAACAAATAGATTTAGACTGAGTTATGGCTAGGAATGGGAGATTTGCATAAACAAGATAGTTGAAGAACCATTTACAAAGGAAAACCATGTTGCCTGGTTTGCATATGTTGAAAGCTATCTGATAACTCGAGATCTCTAGGAAGTGGTTGATGGTGCCTTTCAAAACCATGTTGTACGCAATTCAAACCTCATGCACACTCGAATTTTTCAATTATATAATGCATCACTCTGAAGCCAAAGTTGCTTGGGATGTTCTCAATCTTATCTACAACTATAACCCACCAACAAAATTACCACAATCTCCACCCCAAGGTGATTGCTAGCTTGCCCTATATGTAATTTCCCTTTTTTTCATTGATGATTAGAGCCTATTACATCTTACATGCAAATATTGAGTCACTAACAACTTTTATTTAATGAAATCTAATAATAACGTGTCGCAATAATAAATATACTACTTACTAAGTCTATGTAGACTGAACATATAAACAAATACCTTACTATCTCTCAATATTGTCAGTTAATATTCCCCCTGCCCACCTTCTCTTTTTTTTTTTTATGGTTTGAGCCACACCATAAAATTATGGGAAAGAGTGATTGAACGTAGGTTAATAATGGAGATGGGTATTTCTGAGAATCAATTTGGATTTATGTCAGGACGGTCTACTATATAAGCTATTTATCTACTAAGAGGGTTGATGGAAAAGTATCAGAATAAATAAAAAAGACTTACATATAGCTTTTATTGATCTACAAAGGGCCTATGATCGAGTACCAAGAGAAGTGCTGTGAAAAGCTATGGAAAAGAAAGGTGTTTGTGTTGCATATATTAGAGCTATAAAAGATATATATGAAGGGGCAACAACTAGTGTAAGAATGTTTGGAGGGGAGACAAGAGACTTTCCTATTAAGATTGGCCTACATCAATGATTATTTTTGAGTCTTTATTTGTTTGATCTAGTTTTAGACATTCTGACAGAACACACTCAAGAAGAAATTTCCAAATGCATACTTTTTGCAGATGATATAGTCCTCATGGCAGAGTCAAGGGAAGATATTAACTCTAAACTCAAGTTATGGAGTTATACTTTGGAATCAAAGGGTTTCCATCTGAGCAAGAGTAAGATAGAATATATGCATTGCAAGTTTAACAAGAGGCAAGCTGGAAATGAATTGGAGGTTAAAATTGGAGATCAAGTTTTACCACAAGTGTCAAAGTTCAAATATCTAGGATCAATTATACAAGATGACAGTGAAATTAATGGAGATGCTACACATAGGATACAAGCTGGGTAGTTGAAATAGAAAAAGGCTTTGGGAGTTGTGTGTGATCGGAAAGTACCTGATAAGCTCAAAGGAAAAATTTACCGTACTGCTATAAGACCGGTAATATTACATAGGAGTGAATGTTGGACAGCGAAAGGTCAACAAGAACAAAAAAATTAGAGTAGCAGAGATGAGGATGTTAAGATAGATGTGTGGTCATACAAGATGAGATAAGATCCACAATGATTCTATACGAAGCAGAGTTGGTGTGGCACCTATTGAGGAGAAAATGGTAGAAAATTGTTTAAGATGGTTTGGACATGTTCAAAGAAGATAGTTGGAGGCACCAGTAAGGAGGATTGAGCAGATGGTTTGGAGTCCTGTGAAAAAAGGTTGAGGAAGACCAAGAAGGACACTTAGAGAAGTCGTGAAATGAGATCTTATGGTAAATGAGATACCTAGAGAGTTAGTTTTTAATAGAGCTCAATGGCGTCGTGTTATCCATGTAGTCGACCCCACCTAGTGGAATAAGGCTTTGTTGTTATATGGTTTGAGCCTAATATTTATGTACAAAATGTTAACTGAATAAACTTTTACATAATATACTCCAAAAAAAACATGTGTAGCAAAATAAACACTCATTATTGGTCTATGTGGCTTAGTTTACACATAAGTTATAAATTACGCTATTTAATTATATTAATTTTTGTCTTTTGATTTTGTTACATGGTAGTGGAGGGATAAATAATTAATTCTACAAGAGACATTAATTATATGTATAACTATAATTCATGCAAATGTAGGTATATATGGTGATGATTCATTAATTAGTGATTACAAAATGGAAGTGCAAGTAAATTTGGATGTGAGGTATTATTTGTAAAAGGTCATATATGATTATGACTGGCATGCTTCAAAAGCATTCATCGATCAACATCCCTTCATATGGCTATAAAGTATGGGCATGAGCTCATAGTGGAGGAGCTAGTCACAAATTAGTCCTTTTACAATACCTTGAAATAGTGGATTCATATAGGCTTACACCAATTACTCGTGCTGTTGTATATGGTGGAGACTTGACTTGCGTTTTTGAATGCATGGCAAAAAAAAAATTGAAACATTCTAATCATTTCAACCCCAGTTATGCTCCTTCCTGTTACCATGGCTTTTAGCAATGGTCACAAAGAAATTGGATGTTATCTCTTATCCTTCACGCCTTTGGAATGTATCAAACTAGAAAAGGGAACATGATTTGATATATTTCATTTAGAATTATGTTTCTTTTTCTCATGCATGTCTGTTTCTTTTAGAATTATATTTTTTTCTCATCGCGTGCCCTGTTCTGACCAGATACATGTCTTCTCTGACCTGGTTCGCCTTCTTATCTTTTTTTCTTTCCTTATTCCTTTTAACCCCCTCCCCTTCAACCCTATTCCTACCCTTCACAACCTCTCCATGTCTATCATCTCCAATACCATCTTTGTTGGCATAATCCTCTCCGATGCTATCAAGATCCATGAGATCTATTAGTTTTGGCATCGCTCCAATTGGGTCTTCTTCTGGTCCTACGTTTACTACCTGTAACACCCCAAGTGTTATTGTGTAATTCAAAAGGGCATAATTATGGGGATGCAAATTTTTTGCGAATTGAGGAGTTCCAACTAGGGAAACAAAGGGTCCTAAGGTTGAATAAGGTCTAAGACATGTCATAGGTTAAGTAAATTTGCAACATAAAGGAAAAACATATGTAATGGGTATAAGAAGTACATCTAAGGACTAAAGTGAAAAGAAAATAAATTATCTAAAAACTTTTGAGAAAAGGCCGAACAAGAATCCATGAGGAAGAATAAATCTTATGAGGATAAGTATTGAGCCGTTATCTTAAAGAGGTTAAACATAAGGCTAGAGTGAATTTTGGACACTGGGAGGGATTTAAGTGAACATTTACAAGAATTATTTATTTTGTGAAAATGGAACGTGATGATGTGTATATTTTTATGAAGTATAGATGGGTTGTCACATCCCATCCAGGGTACATGACCAGCGCGAGAGTGAGCCTAACCTCACCTGTGCACAAAGATTCCCTTAAACTGTCAACTCTAAAAAATGTTAATGAGAGGGTATGAGCAACCATTTGCCTAGTGAGAGAATAACATTTCACTATAACAAAAAAATAGTTACCATGCATCATAATGCTAAAATGTGCTAATTATTCATTAACCAACATATCTCACAATATAACCAATTTAGAATTAGTCATAATAACAAGAAGATCAATCAATTATACAATTTTTCATTTCCCGTACCAACCGGGTCGTCTAGGGTACCATTGGATCGTTGCATGCAGACCCCGCCGTATCTACCCTTATCGCTTCATATATAAATCTCCACCCTTATGGCTCCTTGTGGAATCTCCCATGGGGTGCACTACCATACTTGTGTTTCTTTCCAATCACATACACAAACACAGTCAGTTATCAAAATCTAACATCATAAAACAATTATTCGTACATAGCACATCTCACCCATCAATGGACAAATAAATTTACCCATCAAAATATTCCATATATCAATACAATTCTCATATCACTCACAAACCATAATATAATCTCAACAAGCAAAATTCATCACATAATAATGAACTTGACATAATCAGAAGAATCACAACTTTCTTACTTTAATCACAAGGTTAAGAAACATAGGTATGTGAACCTTCCAAATAAGTATGTATAAAGTGGGTATAGTATATGTGTATATACATACACCTCATGTATAAATAGTGTATATATATAAATATACACACACATGCATTTCGTTTGAATTTAAGACATAATGCTTCATATGTGTGTGTGTATATACATATATATATATATAAACATATGTATTTCATTTTTCGCACTTCCAAAAGAATAGTAGAATGCATACATGCATACGCACTTTCTAAATTCCCTTGTGACTCAATTTAATAGATGAAAACATAAATAGGCATATACACACATTTAGAACTACACCTTTCACATCTCCATTCATTAAAAAAAATGAGACAATATAATTGTACATACATAACTCTACAAGTCTCACAATTATTTATAGCTCATCATTCCATTCACGCACACTAGTAACATGAATTCAAACATACCACTATATATTTTAATCACCATTTTCTTCAATTAGGATATACTGCATATTTTCACTATGATGCAAAGAGTTGCAAAAATGCTTAGTCATAGAAATTGTTAACCCACTTACCTTAATTCCGAGCTAAATTATACCCTTCAAACCGGAGAAGGATGTCAAAGATCTTATAGGAGGCCTAGAAAATAAGCCAAAAAGTAAACAACACCGTTTTAGAATTTAAGTCACCAAGCATTCAACATTTGTTTTGTTTTTCTGCTAAATTTGGAACTAAATTTTACAAAATTTCTGGTATCAATCCATAGTTCCAAAATTCAAGATACTTGATATATACCTTTATTAGTGTGTTAATATGCTAGGATAAAAATTTTAGCCCAAAAATCCTCCATTTATCCCATCAAATGGTCTCAGAATTGCTGGATTTTGCTGACTGTTCTGTTCTTTCATGAAATAAGCCACCTTAACCATTTAAAATACAATGAAATTTTTCAGATCATTATATTTATGTCTTCTCTATATGCCATAAAAATTTCAGGTCAAAAAGAGGCTTTTAGCTACCAAAACTGACCCAATTTCCAAAACTGCTCAAGCTTTACTCTACACTGAACAAGTGTTGTTCACATGCTTATTTGAACAAGTAAACCAATTTTTATGAACTTGATACTTTGCAGATCCGATTATCACACTATAAAGAATCTCTTCACAAAGTTTCATAACTTTAGGAGTTGATTTGGTTGTCTAAAAACACATAAAACCATAAACATGGTAGATCAGTCTTATTTTCATACTCTCTAGTTTTCAGCTACTGTTTTAGGTGCACTGAGGATACCAAACCAGCCCAGAAAATTTTGAAATAATTTAGGCATATTCTTGGACACTATATTTAGCTAATACCAAATTTCATGACCATTGGAGTTCATTTCATACCTCTAACAATTCCAACCGTTCTTAACAGTAAATAACAAGCAGAAGAATTATGCAGAATTGCATATTTTCATTCCCAACTCTGTTTTTAGCCTCCCTTCCATTTCCTTTGGTTCCCAATGATTCCACCCTTAGTCTTCCACGTCCTTGAGTCCTAAAACATTTTTCTTTAACACCCATTCTCTTTTGAAACACAAACTCAGATCATCTCAAATTGTTTCTCGTAAGTCTCAACCATTATAGTTCAAAACTCTGATTTAATTTCCCTTGATAGCCACCACATCACCAATCAAACAAAAACCCAATTTCCCCATCCAAAGATGTTTCAATTCAGATAAGGAAGCAAGAAGGATGACTTAGAGCTTAAAACATACCAACATTCATACTTATTTAAAGATTCCTACCAAGGGTTACAAACGCATAAGAAAAAAAAATGGAGAAGAGGGAAATTTCTGCACTTTACCTCATAATGGAGACGCTTCTGGGAACATGGCTCATCAAAGAGGGAAGCCAACAAAGGGAGGAGGAATCAAAAGTGGAGAAGGCAAGAGACTTCGAGAGAGAAAGAAATCAGATTATTTGTGTCCGTGGAAATAGGTGATTTTGAGTGTGTACTTGTATATATATTCATCAAGGGGCTTCTAATTTTGTGTGATAGGAAGATGATCCACGTGGCCTCACTCCCAAATGGCACATTGCTCACTTTCTTGCTAAATTATGCAAGACCACCTTCTTCAAATTAAGTTTTCATTTGAGTCCTTAAAATTTTGTAGAAACTCCAAATTTTACCCAAAATTCAAAATTATATTTTTACCGTTTCTTGTCTCACATTTCCCATTGATTTAATTCTTCTGCTTAAATTAAGAAATTTTCAAATAAGTCCTCAATAATCTAATATTACAAATTAATCCTCATTATATTTTTGAAATCTAAAATTTTAGTTTCTCAAAAATTTTCTTTTCTTCTTTTATTATTTTTTTTAAAAAAAAATTTAGAGGTCCACCGCATTATTTTAAAATTTGGGATATTACATGGGTGTCCTAATTATGATTAGACTTTATTAAATACTTTGCATTTCTATTGATCAAATGTTGTTTTGATAAAAGGATCAAATTGAAATAAAATAAGTTGGCCCCATATTACACTTTTGATACGCCCATCATTTTTTTCTCTCACTTTTTCCCTCATCATTCCGTGGCCTCTCCTCTGCCAGTGTCCAGCCCGTTCCTTTCTCTTCTTCTTCAATCATTCAAGGCAAGCTTAAAAAAGGAAGGAGATCATGGAGACTTTAGAAGAACATTGAAGGGTAGGCTTTCATCTCCTTCTTTCTTTCTTTCTTTCAAGAACAAAAACCCTAGGTTAGCTTTTGGAAAAAATTGTGCATAATGTCTCCACAGATAAATTGATGCTGGATTATTGTTCTAATGTGTTGATGGAAGGAAACTATGGCTAAATATAGTTGAATCCTTGAAATAAACTTAGGTTATTGGATGATTAGAAGTTGGGTAATCTCTTTCTTTTAATGTTGTTGGAAGTTATGTGTTTTTAATTGATTAAGATGTGCTTTAATCTCCACAAGTCACCCCAAGATGGATCCCTAAAGCTTTGGGTATAAGATGGTGAAGCTAACCCAAGGTTGGAGCCCAATTTCAGACTCCAACCATGGCTGCCCAGCCTAGGCGCCATGGTCTTAGTAGTCAAGGTCAAGAAGAAGAAGGGTGGCACCTCGGGCGCCCAAGTTCCACCACCTACACATGTCCTATATGTTGTAAAATATGGCCCTTTTCTCAAGTTTTTATGGCCTTAGATGTTGGTTGATGTTTTGAGACTTTTGGAGCATTTTTGGAGCATGCAATTCACCCTTAAAGAGAAGAACTTGATGGAGGATTTTGAGCAAAGGTGAGGGAACCTTGCCTTGTATATTTCATTTCCATAGAGCTTTGTACCTAGGGTAAAATTAATTCCAATTATGTGAGGATTGTAATAATGTCTAACATGATAGAAAATTTCTTGTGCTTTCTCTTAAGCAAAGAAGCATATTTTTGTTTGGGATTGATTATTGCAAGAAAGAATAGGAAATCTTGGATGCTTGCATAAGTGGGTAAATCATCTTTGTGATGGATATAGTTGGTATACCATTAGGAATAAATAATAAAAATATGATTACACTGATAGGCCATAATGATATGCTCAAAGTATATACAAGTATAAAGAGCCACACTATGTTAATGTGTGCAAGATATATTTCTAAGTAAATATAATGCAACCATGTACCACAATATGTAATAACAATTTCATTGAAATTGTAAGCCCATCCATGTGCATATATATGGTAAAAGTTTAAGCATGCCTATTGCATTGAGCATGCAAGATCATGCAATAGATGTATAGTCCATCCTAAAGCATATAAATTATTTAATGATGTAAATAATAGTTTTCATATGAATAACTTCAAGAGGCACAATGATGAACATGATAGATTTCTTCAAGGTACGTGATGTATTTGAATATTAAAATCTTATGAAATGTTATTCACATATATGATGATGTTGTATTTTGTGCATGTATATGTTTATCTAATAATTTGTGCACGAAAGTGCTGCCTAAGCTTTCATGATGTGGTTGATTCATTTCTTGCAATCCCATGGCCATGGTGAGGGACTAGGTTGAGTAGGAATTATAGCAACCCCAGTAGCAAAAGTGGCCTGACGAGCCTGTAGTCCACAATGCCGTTATTAGTGAAAGGGCTTGGTGGGTCAAGTTTCCTTAATGACCTGATGTTTCTCCAGCGAGCTTGATGGGTTGCCAGAGTCGGTGATGGTGATGACCTATAGTGACCCAATCAACTAAGCATTTTGACAATTAAATGAATTGTTATGATTATGATTATAATGTAATGATGTATACTTAAATTCTTGTATTTGATATGTTTACAAGCATGACTTTAATGTTAGTAAATTGCAAGTGGATCTCTAGCTTCTGATGGGTAATATGAATGTATAATATTGATAACTAGTTGACCGACTACATTACTATGCTCTCAACATTATTCCTTAGTATTTCAATAGGTGAGGATTAATGAAACGATAAAAGAATCATATGATATGCTTATGAACTTGTATTTACAAGAATTTCATATATGTATATACAGTAAGCCCTACTATTTTTTATATTACGAATGTTAAGTTGTTCCATGCCTAAAAGATATATATATATATATATATATATATCCGGAATAAATTTAGTTATTTCCATTCACTTATGTAGCTCTCATATTATTTCGTTTCTTCATATCTTATTATGTGCATGGTAGTACATATTTCTACTGCTGTATGTGAGTGTTGTGGTAGTGCTATTTTGATGAGCTAGTGGTTGGACTCACCCCTTTACAGCTTCAAGCATAAAAGACTACATAGCCGAAGACGTTCAAGTTGAAAGTACCTTCCCTTCATTTGGGTAAGGTATTTTTTTTAAAAGTCATATCAAGTTAGGTATTCTTAGTTAAGCTCTGTAATCGGGTGGGACATGTTACGATGTGCACTCATGTAAAAGATAGTAGGAACTAACACAAATATTGTGAACTATAATTGCATTTTATTAGCCCTAAGGCTATATGCCATTAGTTTTGATGATGACAAATGTATTTGAAATGTAACATTGATATATATATATATATATATATATATATAAAGGTTAATTATCATATATATGCTACAAATATTTTAGCATGATTATGTTATTTAATATGTGATGTTTCATATATTGAATCATGCTATTATCATGAATTGAACTAATGGTTTGCAAGTAAGATATATTTTATAGATTGGTTCAAAACAAGAAGAGTTAGCATTGGATTGAAGAACAAGGAAAACCAACATCATGCTTCACTCAAAGAGAACAACATATAAGGATAAAGCTCCAAGAAATGAAGAACTAGAAGATTTGAAGTCTTGGAAGCTTGGATGCATCGAGATAGCCTATGTGTCTACATAAGGTATATTTTAAATAGGCTAGGAAACTTGTGCAACTCAGGGAATTAGATTTGCATCCATTGGCTTAAGTATTTTGAACAAAAAGTTAGTGAGATATGAATTTTACACAAGTTAGTTTTTGACCTTTGGTCACTCTTTATATCATATCTTCCAAGCGGAAAATCAGTTTTTCAAGAATCTTAATCTCATTTGATAGTAGACTCAAAGATCTTTCCAATGGTATATTATTTATTCAAAATGGACCAAATGAGAAAGATATAACTATGTAAAGTACAGCTTGAAAAACTGAAAGTTAATTTTATTGCACTAAAAAATTAATTTATTCTGACCTACGGTCGGTATTTTGATCATTTCTTTTAAATATTTTTGAGTGAAACATCTTTCATTTGAAACTATACTCCAAGGGCTTTCCAATGTTATATAATTTGTTTAAAATGGAGTTCAAATGAGGGAGTTATAATATTTTAAAGTGAGCTCAAATGTATGCTGGAGGTCGACCGCTTGCCTGGACCAGTCGATTGGCAACTCTGAAAATACTATATAACTATCATATTTGAGCTGGAGGTCGATCGGTTACCACTTGGATTGCACTATAAGTGTTGTAACGGCTAGTTTCTTAAATCCCTATATATAACCTTGGATACTACTACAATGTGATATTAACTTGTTCTATCATCTTTGAGAGAAAGGAAAGCATTCTTGAGCCAAATCTTGCATATTCTCAAATATTTGAGTTATTAGAGATTCATTTGTATCCATCTACTGTTTAAAGAGAGTTTCTTTGTATTGTTGATTCTGATAAACACAAATATTATTTTGAGTTGTGGTTCATAAGTACTGGTGTTGGAAGAACTTACATTGGGTTGAGGAGGAGCCCGAATTCATAAATTCTCCATTGTAGCGATTCGCAAGTACCCGGATTGAACTTGCAATTATAGTGGAAATACTCAAGTGGTTTTCTTGAAGACTAGATGTAGGCTTAGGATTAGCTGAACTAGTATAAATCTCTAAGTTTGCTTTCTCTATCCCTTCTCTCGTTATTTTGTGCACTTGTATATCTACTCTTTAATTCCTAGCACTTTACAAATATTCATCTTGATAGCATATTAATTTTCTGTATTGTATTTATTATCTTAAGCATTGCACTTTTACAGAAAATCATTTTAACTTCCAATCAAGTTTTGTGAAAAATATATAAAACCCAATTCACCCTCTCTTGGGATCCAACCATTTCTATCATGTTTATGATGAGTTAAGTGCATAGATGCTTTTAAACTAAGTGCTTTGAGTGTTATTTATCATTAAAAAGGGAATGTTTACTAGTTTCAGCTGCAAATCCAGAATTGCTTTTAATCTAATGATAGTTAATAAGGGTTCTAAGTAAAAGTTAGGCTTACGGCAGTGCAGGCTAAGCACCGTCCGCACCAGTCACATGCCCGATTTTGGGTCGTGACATTACCTCTCCCTATTCCTCCATACGTGGAGGACCATCTTCTTCATCCTCTATCGCCATAAACTGACCTTCTTTTAGTTCCTCAACCACTCCATCACCACCTTGATAACTAGCATTTTAATATACTTTTTAGTCCCTAACTTGACTCTTTTGCATACTTTTAGGACTTAAATGATTAAGACCCAATTTAATCCATTTCTTTATTTTGTAGAAATTACTTTAGAGAGCTTTCGCTGATTTGGAGGCCAACTAATATGCTTATGTGGCATGCATTAGTGATGTGGATGTTGACATGACTTAAGTTACTGACTAGGCACAACTTTTTGACCAAGTTAATGACATGGATGCCTACTAGATGTAGGCCCACATCTTCTAGATTTTGTATGCAAATAATTTATACATAGAAGGCCAATTTTGTCAACATATCAAGATTAAATTCGATGGTCAACAAAGAAGTTTAGAAAAAGCAATGTTGGATGCTCCTAAAACATAAAGATAATGGCCTACCATGTCAAATGATGAAAGGAATTCAACAAAGAAGGGAAAATGAAAGACAAAGTGATGGTAAATGGGAGACAAATTGGTGGCTCATTGAAGAAAAATTGGAGCATGATGATTGGTGGCCAAGATGGAGTCACGTAAGCCATTCATCTATAAATACCCTTCAAGCTTGCATTATGAAGTGCTCTTCCTTCTCAGTTTTTCTTCTTCCTCTTCATTCTTGTAGATTAGTTGCTTATAGTTTTTCTCCTCTTCTTTAATTTTGTTTGTCCTCATACATGGAAGGGTTTACCTCCTACATAGAAGGCTAAATTTTCTGTGTAATCAATCTAAGGATGCAACTGGTTGTTATACTTGAATTCTTGAGTTAATTAGATAAGTTTTGATTTTTTGTCTGCTTCATTTTCATTCTATTTTTCCTCCTACTGGAAGGCTTTCCCTCCTACATAGATGGTTAATTTATTTTTATATTTTTGTTATTATGATTTGCATATCTTAAATATGAAATCTATTATAAATATTTTAGTCTATGTTTAATCTTGTCAATACCAATTGATATAACAAGTATGAATGATTATGACTTGTAATTATGATTGTAATACATGATCTTGGTTAAAACTTTATGAAATTAAACCAAGTTATTGGTTAGAGAAGATTTTCCAGACCTCAACTTTGGTGACATCCAGTTTTCAAATATTTTCCAAACAATTTACGTGATAACCAAGTGATGACAAAAGTTAAGCTTAATATTAAGATAAGGATTATGATAGCTACATAACTAGAGAAATCATAGATTGATTATGCATTATGTTCTAATAGTGTTCAACTACTTTATTATTTTCTATTCTGCATGATTTTAACTTTGTCAACAAAACCACCCTAATGTTGTAATTATTGTAATTAGTATCTTCAATGCCTGATGAAGTAATTCGAAACAAGGCTCCACGAGTGAGAACGACTTGGGGATCACTATACTGCAAGTTTTCCGTAGAATTCAATTCTGGGTGATTCGATAGTAGTAGTGGCATAAATTAGTTGTTGAATTAGTTGTTCAATTGTGTTTTTAGTTGAATTCAGATTTCTCAGTGTTCTAAAAAAATATTTCCATTTATTTATTTTATTTAGTTGGTTTTACCTGTTACTATTCATATGGGGCAAAACTTGCTTTGATTAACCTGAAAACTAATAGTCCACTAAATTCAAGCCTTCTGAGCAGAACTCCCCCCGACTATTTCAGCCAAATTTCAATGTTTAGACTGTCTTTTCCATTTTACAATGTTTTTCTATTTTCTTGTGATTTTTCATTGATTTTTTGTAGATTTTATTTTTGAGTTCTATTTGTTGTTTTTGTGCCTTCAACTTGTGAAGGATTTGTCCAAGAAAAATCATTTAATTTTGGGCTAGTCAAATTTTGGGTGTTTTCCATAGGCCATAGCATAGAAACAGTAGTATTAGTGTGTCTTGTGTATTTGTGTTTTCTTTGTATATTTCATCTTCCTAGTTTATGCCAAGGTCTATTCAAGAAGAATTAGTAAGTTTTAATCCTGAAATTGATAGGACCTTCCATAGGCTAGTTAGGAGTAGCATAATTAGTCAGCTCTTTTCTGATTTTATTAGCATTGTTATAGATACTATAGATGTAGATTTAGAGATTGAGTCATATTTTGAACCTGGTTTTGCATTGATATGAGTGGCTTTAAGTCTGGTAAGATCACAAAAATGGATGACCAAAATGCAATTAGGGATGAAAATAGGGCTGCTAATAGAGTTGAACATAGAGTTGAAAATAGAACCATTAAGGAATTAGCTACCCCAGATATCCATTACCAACCCCTTTGCATTAATTATCCTAACCTAAATGCCACTTTTGAGCTTAAGTCTGGCCTGATCCACCTTCTTCCTATGTTCCATGGTCTAGTTGGAGAGGACCTCTACAAACGCTTAAAGGAATTTCATGTGGTCTATTCCACTATGAGGCCTCAAGGGATAGAGGAAGAAAAAATAAAATTGAGGGCTTTTTCATTTTCCCTAGATGGTGTAGCCAAGGATTAGTTGTATTACCTACCCCACTACAACTATTAGAAGTTGGGAAGAACTGAAGAGAATATTTTTGGAGAAAATCTTTCCAGCTTCAAGGACAGCTGCCATTAGGAAGGAGATTTGTGGTATTAGGCAGTTAGGAGATGAGAGCTTACAAGAGCACAGGGAGAGGTTCAAGAAACTGTGTGCTAGTTGTCCCCATCATTAGATTAATGAACAACTCCTGATACAATATTTCTATGAGGGATTGATACCTATGTATAGGTGTATAGTGGATGCAGCTTCTAGTGGGGCAACTAGAGATTTGCTTGCCGATATGGCACAAAATGCCTAATAGTTTGGAATTAGGATGAGTGCTTCCCCAACCCGAGGTGTGAATGAGATTATGATCCCATGGATCAACAAAGAATTGAGAATAAAATAAAAGAGTTGGCATCCATGGTGACGCAAATAACACTCACCTAAAGACATCAACCACCCCTTCCTTCCTTTAGTTTGTAGCATTTCCTCTTTGGCCACTCATAGCAAAGACTAGTTTCCTCAATTGCAAGATAATACTAAGTCTTGTGCTGGCATCTTTCCTGACTCCTCACAACCACAACCACAACATTCCCATCAGTCCAAACATGACCCATTTTCTTCCATATACAATTCTAGATAGAGAGATCATCCAAATCTGAGGTACGGGAATACCTCAAATCAACATTTCTAAATAGATTTAGTGCTCTTGGTCCTAGTAGTGTCCCTTCTCCTTCACTCCCTAATAGACTAGAACCTAGCTTAGAGGATCTAATTAACCAATTGGCCACCAACACTATCCAATTCGAGCAAAGAACTGAGTATAACATTCAAAATTTAGAGACTTAAGTAGGCCAATCAGATAGCACTATAAATGAGCTTAAGAGCCAATGTTTTGGTAATCTCCTTTCCCAAACTGTGGTCAACCCTAGAGCAAATATGAGTGTCATTTTTCTAAGAAGTGGAAAAGTGTAATAGCTTTAGCCGCTTCCCATCCCATTGATGTAGCAAAATTAGATGGGTAAAGAGAGAGTCCCTCATCCTTAAATAGCTCAAAACAGAAAGATAAGGGTAATGAAAAAATTAAGTCAAAATGTGTCAGCTTTGATGGAACCACCACCATTAGTGTCTAAGTGCAAAGATCCTAGCATTTTTACCATTCATTGTACCATTGGGAATATGGAGTTCTTTAATGTTTTGTTCGACTTAGGTGTCTCAATCAATGTCATGTATAAGACAGTATACCAAACTTTGAAAATTGGGACCTTTTCCTCAATAAGAGTAATAGTACAATTAGCTAATGGATTCACAACATATCCATCCAGAGTACTAGAGTATGTTTTAGTAAGGTTAAAGATTTTTTCTTCCCTGCAAATTCTTATATGCTTGAAAATTTTATTACTCATGGACATGCACCATTGATTCTTGGCAGACCATTTCTGAAAACATCAAAGACCATTATCAATGTGCACGATCAAGGTTGTCAAGATCGGGATTCGACACAAGATTGAAAAAGTCATAGGAAGGATCAAATCGTAGGATCGAATTGGGATCATAGGATTCTATCCAATATATAAAAAATATAATTAAATATAATAATGACAAAAACTTTGTATATAATACAAAACTATCAAAAGCTAATTATCTGTCAATAAAACAAGCTCAGATATCAATGTATCAATCATAAATAGATAATCAAAGTATCAAACATTGATCAAAAGTTATAAAAATATTAAATACATAAACCATGTAAAACCAAACATAAATGAAATATAAATTAATCATCATTCTTATCATTATCCATATCATCATCATCATCATCATCAGAATCCCTTAATTCTACATCTTTATTAATAAAAAATTTAAAAAAAACACATAAATGATAAATAAAATAATTTAAAAAATTTAAAAAATTTGTAAAAATTAAAAAAAACACATAAATGATTTACAAACACATAAATGATACAAAAAATCTAAAAAATATAAAGAAATTGGTAGGATCTGCAGAATCCTACGATCCTACAATTTATGATCCAGATACCGATCCTACATGATCCCATGACAAAAATGATCACACGTGAAATCTAGATTGTTTTCAAGCATAGGATCCTACGATCCTACGATTCTACGATCTAACTCCCAATTTTGACAACACTACCATTCATTGTACCATTGAGAATATGGCGTTCCTTAATGCTTTGCTCAACTTAGGTACCTCAATCAATGTCATGCATAAGACAGTATACCAAACTTTGAAAATTAGTACCTTTTCCTTGATAAGAGTGGTAATGCAATTAGCTAATGGAATCACAACATATCCAACCATAGTACTACAAGATGTTTTAGCAGGGTCAAAGAATTTTTCTTCCCTGCAGATTCTTATGTGCTTGAAAATTTTAGTACTCATGGACATGCAACATTGATTCTTGGCAGACCATTTCTAAAAACATCAAAGGCCATTATCAATGTGCATGATCAAGGTTGTCAAGATCAGAATTTGACACAGGATCAAAAAAGGCACAGGAAGAATCAAATCATAGGATCGAATCGAGATCGTAGGATTCTATCAAACATATAAAAAAATATCTATAAAAAATATAATAAAATATAATAATGACAAAAACTTTGTATATAATACAAAACTATCAAAATCTAATTATATGTCAATAAAAACAAGTTCAAATATCAATGTGTCAGTCATAAATAGATAATCAAAGTATCAAATATTGATCAAAAGTCATTAAAATATTAATTACATAAACCGTATAAAACCAAACATAAATGAAATATAAATTACTCATCATTCTTATCACTATCCATATTATTATCATCATCATCAGAATCTCTTAATTCTACATCTTCACTAGTAAAAAAAGTTTTTAAAAATTTAAAAAAACACATAAATGATAAAGAAAAAAAATCTAAAAAATTAAAAAAATTGGTAGGATCTATAGAATCCTACGATCCTACGATTCTACGATCTGGATCCGCGATCCTGCACGATCCCATGACAAAAATGATCACACGTGAAATCAGGATCATTTTCAAGCATAGGATCCTACGATCCTATGATTATACGATCCAACTCTAGATTTTGACAACACTACTGTTCCTTGTCCCATTGAGAATATGGAGTTCTTTAATGCTTTGCTGGATTTAGGTGCCTCAATCAATGTCATGCATAAGACAGTATACCAAACTTTGAAAATTAGGACCCTTTCCTAGATAGGATTGGTAGTGCAATTAGCTAATGGAATCACAATATATCCATCTAGAGTACTAGAAGATGTTTTAGCAGGGTCAAAGAATTTTTCTTCCCTGCAGATTCTTATGTGATTGAAAATTTTAGTACTTATGGGCATGCACCATTGATTCTTGGAAGACCATTTCTGAAAACATCAAAGGCCATTATCAATGTGCAAGATGGTACTCTTTCCATGGAGTTTGCTAGAAATAAAATTCATTTTATTATTTTAGAGCAATCCATGGAAGAGTCCTCATCTTCTGTTATGCATTTTGTGAGCCTTATTGACACATTGGTGGATGATGATGTTGACGATTGTGCTAACCTTGAGATTGATATGGTCTTTCATCTTTCTGATTATGTGGATGATTTTTCATGTGACGGCTATAATTCTGATTTGTGCCAAGCATGTTTAGAAATTGAAAATGATTTGAGTCTTGTCAAATCTGAATTTCCAAATTCTGAGTTGTGTGAACCAGATTTGGATTCTGTTTCTATTGTAGAATTTGTTGTTCCTAATTATGGCTGCAATAAAGATTTTGATTACTTTTCTACCTCTCCTTCTGATTTTATATTTGATTATGTTTGTAATTATGATTTACTTTCTATTTTAGTTTTTGATTTAGGTCTTGTTTTAGATGATAGTTTTTTTAAATTCTGTTTTAGATAATAGCTCTAGTTTAGATTTTAATTATGTTTTAGGTAGGAATTTTTATTTTACTTATATATTAAATTCCAATTTAGATAGAAGTAGTTCTTCTTTGTTTCCTTTTCCATCTTCTTTCCCTTTTTGCTTTGATACCTTTATGGCAAGCAGAGCTTTTTCTTCTCTCTTTAAGCAGGTTGGCATCAAGCAATTAATTATTTTCACAATCCAGCCAGTTGCTCTCAAGCAAAGCTTTTGGAAGAAGCTGGTGCCATGTAATTAGAAGACGTAGAAAAGGCATGCCAAACTGATAAGGCTATTTCCTTTCCCTTTTCTCTCTTTTATTTTTGTGTCCTTTATTTTTATTAGACTATATGTATTGTTTGCATTGAGAACAATGAAAAATTTAAATGTTTGGGGGGGGGGGGAGGGAGAATGAAATTGTTTTGAATTTTCATGGTCTTTGATAATTTTTTCTGTTATTTTTTTATATGTTTTTGTCATGTTTTTAGCTTCTTTTTTGCACTTTTTGAAGTATTTAGCTTGTGTTTTGGTGCAATATTTTATTATGGCTCTTATGTTCAATTTTTAATGGTTTCTTTATGGTTTTTGGAAGAAGTTTTTGATGTGGAATTATGCATGTTGCAATAGTTTAGATTTGGATTCATTTAGCATGATTAGAATTTCAAACTTAAATGGCAATAAATTTGGTTATAATGAGTTTTAGTTATAGTCTTTTAACCATGAGGATTTGAGCCTAATTGCAATATGCTATTGTTTCTTGTTGTATGCTTCCATGATTTTCACCCTAGAACTTGTCTTGAATCTTGTTGAGACTACACTACACGTGCATACTTGGAGATTATTTAGGCATTTCTTTGTGACCCATTTTTAGCCAAATAGCCATCCCTTGTAATTGTTTCCATTGTATGCCACTTTGTGCCTTTTGTCCTCTTTCTTTTCTGCATTTTCACCACTTTTTCCTCTCAAACTGGAATTTTTCTTTCCCAACTTGAGATGTGAAGAATTTTTAAATTCTTTTTAAGAGATTGATGTGCTAGAAATGATGTGAATTTTAGGGGCAAATTTGAAATAAATAATTCTCTCTACTTTCAATTCCAAGAGAAGAAAAAAATGGCCATCCGAGAAGAGAAAGAAAAAAAAATATATATATATATATATATATTTTACGAAAAATGAAGAAAAAAATAATGTTGACATCAACAACAAAAAAAGAAGGAAATGAAAAGAATATATGAGTAGAAAAAAAATTTTGGACCCAAAATTAGTTTTTATTCAATCTCTTGCATGTTTATTTGTTAATGCTTTCCACATTCTTAAGTTGTTCTTCACTTTGTTTCTTCACTACTAGAAAACCATTGATTAATTTGATAAAATTTCGTCGCAAATAGGTCTGCGACAGATTTTGCGATGGAAAAAATTTCATCTAAATAACATCTGTTGCAAATTAGTTGCAATGGATTCATTATCCATCACAACATTAGCGACGAATTTTTCCCATCACAAATTTAAAAATCTATCGCAAGCAAAATTTAGGAATTTAGGGATGGATTTTTTGTTGCTAATTTTGTTGTAAATTTGTGACAGAAATAGAGATGGAAAATTTCATTGCAAAACAACGATGAATATTTTCTTTGCTAATTCCACACTAATTTGCAATGAATTTAGAGATGGAAAATTTTGTTACAAATGAAGAACGAATGTTTCTGTCGTTAATTCCATTGCTAATTTTTAGACATTTTTTTAATATTTAACCAATCATGATTATTCCAAACTTGATTTGAAACCTGTGAACAAACATAAATATAGCCAACAAACACCAGTCAGCAATTACAACAAAACACTACATATTTATATATAGCAAAAGGGTTTACATGTTTCTTCATGATTCATCATCATGACAACAAAACACTACATGTTTCTATATAGCAAAAGGGTTTACATGTTTCTTCATGTTCTATCATTATGAAATGCAAAGTCATAACAAAATATAAGTTTCTACAAGTAAACTAGTCTAGGGGGTGATCTGAGGCTGTGTCTCATCATCATCAGCAGGAGTATCCAAGTGTTTATCAACCGAATTGATGAAGCAATACATCATTGCATGCCTTTCATTGATGATGGTCTCCTGACCCTCCATTATCTGTTTTGGGCATCAATCTTCTCCTTTTGAGCACTAAGCTCATCCATCACAGACTTCACCCCATGCACCTCTAATCCCATGCCAAATATACACCCATTCTTGTTCTTTCTTTCTACTGCTTGTGGCCATAACTTCGCATCGGTAGCATCATCATCTTGTTGTTCGCTACCCTCACTTATAGTTGATGCTTGCAATGATTTCAATCTAGTAGATTCCTCCTGTTAAATGTTTATAGCCATATAATTTATTTTGTTAACTACCATGTGATATGTGAAATTTTTTGGATATAATCAATAACACTACTTGATTAAGCAGAGGTTCTTATGATGACATCATTTCTTAATCATATTTTGAGTTTCATTATAAATCCTTTGTGTTTTCATTGCTTGCATATAGATATATGGTATATACATATATCTTTATATTCATGCCAATATGCTAATAAAAGCAAGACATGTAATCCTAAAGCACTCAAACTGTTTGCAAGAAGTATGGGCACTATGCAGAATAAAAAGAAACAAACATATGCATATTTCAGATGGTTCACCGACAACAATTAAATAATCAAGTGACATACAATTTTGCATCTAATAGTTATGGCTAAAAGAGAAGACCAGTGTATGTCACTCCAATACAATTAATAAAATAAGGAAAAAAAATGAAGACCAAACCTCTACTGCACATGTGGAATTTCCTTTTTCTCTTCAGCACTAGAGCCCTGCCACCCAATAAAACCAATAATGACACACTTCCTGTCATGAATGGACTTTATTACTGTTACTTTTATGGTTTTGTCCACCCAATAAGGCTAATTCTCACTTGCTACCATAAGTATAATCAATAAGTGAAATCAGGAGATGTTGTGAAAAAAAGGGACTAAAATGTTGATATTCAGCAAGAAACATAGTGAACAAATATACAAATTCAATTTAAAAGGACAACATGTAACAAGACCAATTATCTAAGTTTAGATATAATTAACTATTTCACTTCAATTGCACTAAAAGAAATGAAAACACCATAAGTGAGGAGATGGTTCGAAGAATAGACTCCAATGGATTTTAAAGAACAAATGCCTTTACTATAAGCATATAAAGATATATTATCCCCATCGAAGCAATAAATGATAATGCCTTTTAGTTGATAAAGAGACAAAATTCAATCAACTAAATAAAGCATTAAAAGGACCTTCAATTTAAAATAAACACAACCAATTGCCACAAACTAATTCAGTGCATTGAACGTAAGCATCTTAAAATAAGGTTTCAGTATAGACTAAATGATTTAGGGAGACATGAATCTGTAAGTATCTCAAAATATTCATTACTAAAAAAAACAGAGAAAAACTTGTGAAAAGAATCCACTTCCAATATTTCTAGGATAGATAATATAATTTTAAAGGGGATACCTCCCCATGACCATCCACAAAGCCATTGCAATCATGTCTTTCTTCACTCAACACCAACTTATGTTCCAACTGCTTAATTGATATCAATATAATGTCATTAAAAATAATAAAAGAAGATATCAATAATGCATGGATATTGAAAATAAAAAAAATAAAATCAAACAAAACAAGTTAGTGAGTATGAGAAGATTGAAAAAATTAAAAGGGCCTCAAAAATTATGTGAGGCCATGTTTTGAACCATCGAAATGCAACTCACTTTATTTCTTTTAGGTGTAATGTAAAAGTACTGGTCCTAATACTTTATCCTCTTTTATTCATGTATAAACTGTTTGAATTATTAAAAGTACCAATAGTAAAATGATCACCTTCTTTATTAACTTTGTAGAAAACCAATTTGTTGAAAGTGATGACTGCAGCTAAGAACTACCTGCATGAATGCAAACTATTGAACTTCTAACTTGACAAGAAAAGAATAAAGGAACAAAGAAACTATATGAATACACATATTCAATAAAATGAGAACTATTTTACCATTATGCTCAAGCCCTTTTTACTTTTTCTTAAGGATAAACAGCCAAACAATAAGTATCTCCTCAAAACAAACATAAAAAGAATAACAATTTTAAAAAAAAACAACAACTTACTACTCCCCAAAACAAACATAAAAAGAATAACATTTTTTTTAAAAAAAAACAACTTACTACTTGCAATATATCCAAACCCTCCAGTTCAGGAGGTTTCAGATACGTAGAGTAGTAGCCAAGATCATATCTGTTTGAGAACAAAGAATCAAATTTCTCTTCATTTAATAAGGACCACCCATTGCAGCTATGTAATCCATCACTACAGTGGCAGAGTCAACTCTATTATGTACCCAGTGGCATGAACTAGCTCCAAACCCTATCCATTGATCCCTCTTAACCATAAAATATTCATAGTAGCTCATGGATTCACTCCTGTATTAAATTTTACAAGAATAATCTCAAAAATTCTTTAATAGATGAATTTTGCCACCTAGAATCCTAAACCAAACCTCACTTTCAAAACCAAAAAAAAAAATTCATACTGTTGAGTCCCTAACACTAATAATCTATGAAATCTAACCCAAAATTTATTTTTGAGCTTGTATTATCTTACCCAATGTACCTTCTTGAACCAATCGAACAATATAACCCTTAGCCTCACAAATTTATCGACGAAGAGACAAAGAAGAAAAGAAGAGGCAATATTCATACCTGATTTTTGCGCTTATAAGCTTCGAAACTCTACCAAGCTTCCAAAACCCAGACCAGATTCACGCTAACCATAGAGGGAGTCCACCTTAGGGCCATAGTGAAGATCAAAAGAAGAAAAGGGGAGGATGAGACAGCTCCCCCTTTTGGTTCCCATCAAACCCTTAAGTTTGATCTGTGTGTTCACACTGGGTCATGGCGTCAAAATAGAAACATAAAATTAAATGGAGAGGGAAACCAAAAAAGGGACCTGGGCCCTCTGCCCTGCAGAGCACTCTGCTCTTCACTTTAGCAACAGTTTTTGACTTTTAGCAATAGTTAAAATTGTTGCTACTGTTGCTAAAAGTATATACTTTTAACAACAATTTTAACTGTTGCTAAAAGTCAAAACTATTGCTAAATCTCTGCTCTACAAAGTAGAGGGCCTAGGTCCCCAAAAAAGAGAGGGTGAAGGTCTGAAATTTGAGAGGGAAACATGAAAATCGAGGAGGGAAGACAAAAATAAAAATTATAAGGAGTATAATTTATTTTATTTAAAAATAAGATTTTAATGAAAGGTAATTAAATAAATAATTGAAAATTAATTTATTTATTAGTTTTTTAATATAAAAAGGTATTGAGAAAATTAATGAAGAATTAGTTTGATTCTAGTATTTTTCTTTATTAATTAGAGGTATTTAATCTAATTTGAGGAAAAATAATAATATAAAATTAATTTATAAAATTTAATAATCATGAGTTCTGCCTAGAGAGAAGGATAGATGTAGGATTTGGTTGATTGAAAAAATTTTTATTTTATTTAAAAGAATTGCTAAAAACTTGAAAATTTTATTCATTTTTTAATTATTTTATTGAAAAAGTAAAAATTATTTATTTATTTTAAAAAATTTGAGACATTTGATGAACAAGACTTAGATCATAGATATCAATTTTCAATTTGTGTGTATTATAAGGAAAAACTGCCAAGTTTATGAGAGAACAAAATTCATAATTTTATATAAATATTAAATTAATAAGTGATTGGATGGAAGCAAAAACATTTACAAGACTTCTACCCACACACTAATACTACTAAATTAATTATAATTTTATATAAATATTAAATTAATAAAATAAACTATTATAATTTATTTTAAAATTAAACTTTATTTTTAGGAAGCATAATTTTTATTTTTATCTATAGTTTTATTATTATTCGTAAATAAAATAATCCTATTAAAAATTAACTAATAAAATAAGAATTAAAAATTTGAAATTATCTTATAAATTATAGATTGCAAAATTAATTTTAGAATATGTATTTTCTATATTTGTAACAAAAATATTTTGTAAATATATTAATTACTTATACCTACACCACATTTAGTTTAACTATTTATACCTATGGTTTACTTATTGTCACTATAAATAACTGTAGGTACATGTCATTTTTCTTGTAATGGTAGTAGATCACGCTCCCTGAAGGTCTTAGTGGGGTTTGATTTGGGAACTAAAAAAAGAGATAAGATGCTTGGTGAAACAGAGAAGAGACCTGAAGATCTGAGTAAATCTAAGCGCATGAGGTGCTGGGAAATCATGATGAGGAAGAAATGCGTCTAAAATTCATGAAGTGTGAGAAGAGACCACCTCACGTCAATGCCTTGTCTTCAACATCCCTCCCTTAGTTGTTGCTCTCTCTCTCTCGCTCTGACCTAACACAGCTGCTACTTTCTCCACCACACTTACACTCCACACGATGAGAAGGTAACGATTATGATTAAAAGTGAAACTACTGGAGGGATTAAGGTCAAGAGGCAGGTATTGGGGGAAATATTGGAGGGAGTTGAAATAGAGAGGGCCGTGAAACTAAAATATGAAAGAGGTGTGTGAGCTAAAATATTTGAGGGAAATATAACGTTGTTTTTTTGAAACCGACGTTAAAAAACTGACGCTATATCCCTTTTTTGTAGTGAGCTAAATGGCTCTCTAGGATTTTGTTTTTAATTAAATTAATTTAAATTATTATATATAATTAATTTAAAATGTATATTCTATCGTATGTTATATATATATATATATATATATATATATTATAACATCTCGGTACCCCAGGCTATTATTTATGGTGAGTCTGAATGTAACTTGAGAACAAGGGAAATTTTGTTTTTTAAAAAAACCAAATGAAACTTAGGATGAAAGTGAAAAATTTTTGTTTTGGGGGCAAGAAATTCTGAAAATCATTCCAAATACTTGCAGGATTACTAATATATTAAATATTAGATTTAAGGACTCACTTAAATCTTTCAAAAGAATTATTTGAGGATTATGATGAAATAAATAAATTGAGACCTCATTGGTGTTTCTAAGTGAAGATTGAGGGATGGAAATTTTTATGTAGTGTTGTGGATGTGTGTAATATATGTGAATTAAGAAGGAAAAAAAATCTAATCTTGCCTTCATTTATAGTTTGTTTATAAGACCAACCCATTGCATTTTGGTAATTCCACCCTCTTAGTATGTATATGTATATGAGTATATGGCACACACACATCAGATTTATTTTCTCTCTTCCTCTTATGTGTTCTCTCTAGCCTCCCGTGCCCTGCCTCTCCCCATCGTCTGCCACCTTCATCCCATACAAAACTTCCCGCGCCCTACCTCTCCCCATATATGATGTACTATAATTGATGAGATTGTATTATGAGTTATGATCTATGTGGAATGAGTTAAGAGGTGGCACTATATGATTTGTCTTGATTGTGGAATTTATACATCAATGGATGGTTGATGTAATTTGTGGAATGATACTTATGTTGTGATGTGAGATCTTGATTTGTGATTGTTTTTTTGTTTGAGAAAGAAAGGAAAGTCATAGTGGTGTACCCCATGGGACGAATCTACATGGAGCCATAAGGGTAGAGATTTATATATGGAGCCATAAGGGTGGATGCGGCGGGCAACAATCCAGAGGTACCCTGAACGACTCAGTTAGTAAGGAAATTGTGTGATTGATTGATTGTTTGTTGTTATGAGTTGATTTGAATTGTGATATATTGCGATGATTTGGTTACATTTATGATTCATTGGTTTGTTGCGATTATATTGTGTCGTGGTGATGGTACTTGGTGGAATCGAAAATGTAAGGTCGAGAAATAACCATATACATATATGAGCTCCATATGATTAATTAAGTCCGAATTAGTTTTTCCCTTATATTTTGGATTGGTTGATTACTTGTCGTTTGATATCATCTATCTATGTTAAGATGTCTAGCATCATATGGTTAACTGTGACCTTATGTTTTGTGGCAAGCTATGGTATCATTTTGAGTTCTCTATGAGTAGACCTACGATGTGTACAAGTGAGTATATCTCTAACTACAGGTATGAACAAATGCATGATTCTTCATATTTTTGTATTATGTTTGCATGTAGAAATAGGATAAAGTTTTCCTCACTCGATTAATATGACTCATTCCTTAACGTTTTCAGGTGCAAGGGAGTTTAACAGTGGTGTCGATTATTATGTCAAGCTCCCCTTTGTTTGGGGATGTGGTATAGTCTCGCCTCCCTCTCTGTTTACTTCTATTTTTCTCTAGACATGCTCTGTAATTGGGTAGGTTAACTAGGTTTTGTATGTCAAATAATGCTTAATTATCGCTAGGATTTACATATTGATTGACTGTGCATATGAATCATGATCGGGCTAATATATTTGGAAATAAATAGTTTTAGTGACTTCTTTCACATGTTAAAAAAATTAATAAATAAATAAAATAAAATTAATAGATTGGTTTATTAAATTAAATTATTAATATTGTTGAATTTTTCTGTGGGTTTTGGGTAGAAGTAAGGCTTATAGAGGAAGGGTCGAGTCCTCTTCTGTGCCGGTCACATACCCGGTCTTGGGATGTGACATATATAATATATTTTTAATATATTTTATTATTAGGCAACAAGATATATGCACTTTTTCTTAGAAAAACTCCCCTAAATTTATTTTATTAATATTTATATTTTTCAAAGGATTTGACAATTGGGGGGAAATAAGAAAAAAATGAGAGGGAAGAAAAAATTAAGGGAAGATTTTAGACAAATTGATATAATTTTAAAATATGGAATAATTGGAGAAGAAGAGTTTAAAAAAAGAATAAAAATTATAATTTGAGTGGAATTTTGTGACGGAAAAAATGTTTGCGACAGAATTTAGTGACCAAAAAAATGTTTCCAACAAAATTTTCATTTGCAAAACTAAGACTTTCATTTGCAAAACTAAGACTACTTTTTGATGAAATTTTGGTATGGAGAAACACCGTGTCTAATTTAATAGACAGAACAAGAATTTTGGGATGAAATTTAGCGACGAAAAAAATGTTTGAGATGGAATTTTGCGATGGAATTTTCTGTCACAAAATAAAAAATACTTTGCAACCCAATTTTGGTATTAACGCCAATCAACAATTGAAATTTTCCATCGCATTCCATTGCAAATTCCCTATGTTGAATTTCAAATCAAGGACGATAATTTTCTGTTGCTAATTTCCATCGCTAATTTATGTTTTTCTAGTAGTACTTGTTCTTTCTTTCCATCTTTCCATTGTTTCCACTTGCTCTCGTACCAAAATTACACCCTTGTAAAGCCCTTTTGATTCATGCATACATATGAATATAAGTAGTGGAGATTTAAATCTTTGACTCGATTATGGTAATGATTTTGTGATAGGATGATCTTGAGTGAATTACCTTAAACAATTGAGAGAATACAATGCAAACACTTTGTCTTGTGAGCATATTATTACTTAAATTCATTCTTATCAAATAATTGCCATGATTCTTGAGCATTAGATGTCATGACCCCCCATTTGAGTACGTGACCAGCGTGACAGGGGCACTATAGCACACCATAAGCCTACCCTGAAAGACATGTAATGAAAAGAATCAGTCAACTAGCATTAATATCATAAACAAGGAGGAGCACATTCAAAAGTCTTAGAGGTTCACCAAGTACCTATTTGTTTGCATTCTATAACCACAAGCCAAGAATACAACAAATAGATCTCTTACAAAGATTAAACTTCATGACAATTTATGTTTACAAAATTACACCCGACCCTCACCTATCCAATTTACAGAGCACTACTAAAACTACTACAAAATAAGTGAGGAACCAAAATATGAATAATACCCTGGATAAGGGGTGTGGGCACAAATCACACCTCACAGGGGATGCTCTCTCCAGTAGTCTCTGAATCTGAAATATTGGGAAAATAGGAAGGTGAGACAAGATATCCCAGTGAGAATAACTTACAACATATACATATGGATAAAAAACAACAAAAAGAAACAAAATAGTTATGCAAACATTTCTATTACTCATGTAGAACGAGGCCAATTGACTCCCAAGCAATTCATGACCACAATGCATGGGCCCTTTTTGCATGCAGCAAAGTGAGACCAAGGATACTAAAGCCAACTGTACATAGTCAATATCACATGTCACTAATATTAGTTGGAAACCAATCGATTCCCAAGCAATCTATGACCACAACGCACGGGCCAATATTGTGCATGCAGCAATGTGAGACTAGTGACACTGAAACACAACTATGTTTCATTAGCAATACATATACATGGTTTAAGCCACTACGACCATCGAGTCGCCCATAATTAAATTCATGACAATCTTGTAATATAGGGATCCCCAGGTCGTATTCACTCAAGAAGCCTCACTTTTAACCACTAATTAATTGTTCTTGACACTCAAACACTACTAACATAACACATAAATGGGGGGTTGTATTGATAGAATACTGCAGAATTGAAAACCACACTATAAAATAGTAATAGTAATAAAGAGTTTGACAACAAAATAGAAGATGCAACCAGCCACTAAGATTTATGGGAGTGTAACTATCATCACTTAACTCATTAACTCAGTCTTCTGCTCATTTCACCATTTGGTTTTTATGAAAAGAATTATAGAGAAACTTCCAGAATTTATATTGCTTATAACTATAGTCAAGAAGAACTTCATTAATCTATAGCTAGATATAACTTCAAATGACCTTAATGAAATCAAGTTAGATATTATTTAAGCAAGACATTTCGTTTTACTTACTTTTTCAACCAGTTAAGCAAGATTATATCTCAAATACATATCAGTTCATGCTTTTACTAGTTCATATCAGAATCTAGTATCAACATAAACACGAGCAAAACAGAAAATGAAAATGAGATAAAATGGAGAACAAAATACTTATCTTACACTGAAAGCTCAAGTTACAACATCCCAAGTTCCCGATGACTGATTATGATGAGATTTTAGCCATCCATGAGAGCAAAATACCAAAACAGAGGAAAGTAGAGCTGCGAATTTTGCTAAGTTCCAGAAAGTGTAGAATGTGTCTGAGTTACAAAGTTGATTCCAAAAATGCCTATGTAATATTTTGTCCTAGATGCCCTCAAGTTGACTTTCAAAAGGTGCTGAAGTGTTGCTGTTTTACTACTGCCAAAGGAGGTCTGATATGCTGATGCAGATTCATGAATTAAGGGTAGCAAAAAATACTTTCTTGGTACAGAAAAAGTGTAAGAAGGGAAGCTTCCATGTTCAACAAAGAATGGAAAAAGAGAAGGTACATGCATGCCAAAAAATGCTGAACACATCTGATTGAGTGGGTCCCACTGCCATGTTACCAAGTCAGCAATGAAGTGGTGTCCAGTTAGCAAAAACATCCACTGGTTCACGCCACTACAATGCCGAATCGCCCAAAATTAAATTCTTGGCAATTTTACGATATAGTGATCTCCAGGTCATATTCACTCAAGGAGCCTCGCTTCTAACTGTTAACTAATTGTTATAAACACTCAAATACTAAAAAAAATACATAAACAGGGGGAGGTTAGTTATGATAGTAACAATAATAACAAAATTAAAACAGTAGCAGTAAACAACAATAAACCAGCAGCTAATCAGTAGCAGGACAATGATAGAATGGATTGACAGTAAAGGTGAATATATAACTAGCCACTAGGATTTATAAGAGTGTAACTATTACTACTTAACTCATTGATTCAGTATTATTATCATTTCACCATTTGGTTTTTATGAAAATAGTTCTAGAAGAACTTCCAGAAATTTTAATGCTTCTAACTATAATCAAGAAGAACTTCATTAACTATAGCTAGATGCAACTTCAAAAGATCTAAACCAAATCAAGTTAAATATCATATAACTACCCATTTCGTTTTACTTGCATTCTCAATCAATTTAGCAAGGTTATATCTCAAATATAAATCAGTTTATGCTTCTACAAGTTCATACTGGAAATTAGCAGCAACAGAAACAGCAGAACATAATAGAAAACAAAATGAGATGGAATAGAGAATAAAACAACTTATCTTGCACTGAAAGTTCAAGCTACAACATTCCAAGGTCCTAGTGATTGATTACAACAAAAGTTTAGCCCTCCATGAGAGCAAAATCAAAATAACAATATAGAGAAAACAGAGAGGAAGAGTAACCTACAAAAATACTATGTTACAGAATTGAAAGAGTAATGTCTGAGATACGAAACTGATGCCCCACTAAACCTAAGGAGTATTCTACCCTATATGCCTTCAGTTGACTTTCAAAAAGGGCTAAGGTGTGGTTGTTTCTTTCTATAGAAGAGGTAGCTAGCAGACAGCAGCAGAAACATGGAATAGGTGCAATAGAAGAGTTCTTTTGTGTGCAGAATCTGAGACCTTCCATTTTCAACAAAGTTTGGGGAAGAAAGGGGCTGCATGCATGGCAAAAAAGATTGAATAATCTAAAATAAGGGCCCCACATGTCCATGCCATCTGGTATGCATAATGGAATGCCAAGTCAGCATCCTACTCATCAGAAAAGTGCTACATCAGCGTCCATGTCAGTAGGAGTGCCATGTCAGCACCATATAATCAAGAATACTCCAATATTAATTTCTGTAAAACACACAAGATGGATTAAATTGAGTCTTTTATAATTTAAGTCCTAAAATACAAAAATAATTCATTTTTCATCCAAAATTGATTTAGACCCAATAAATTGTAAAGTGTAATAAAATTGGAGAATTCTCATAGATGAAAATTCAAATAGACCAAGATAGTGGTTAAAAAGTATATAAAAATGCTAGATATCAAATCTCCCACACTTAGTCTTTTGCACTCCTGGCCAAAATTAGTTAAAAGCAACAAAGGCACCAAAGCACACAACAAGAAGTGTAGAAAGTATGCAATAATGAAATAGTTCAAGCTTGAAAAGATTTAACACTAGGAGAAGACAAATCTTAAATTTCTAAAAAGTTCAAGAATCATGGCAATTTCATTGACAATAATGAATTCAAGTAATAATCTACTCACAAGGAAAGGTGTATACACTCTATTCTCTCAAGTGTTTAAGGTAATGCACTCACATTTCAACTTATCACAATTCACTACCATAAGCTTGTCAAGAATCTAAATCTCTACTACTTGAATCACATACATGCTTGAATTATTAGGACTTTACTATAGATGCAAGGTTAGGTGAAGGAATGATTGGAAGGTGTAAAGAAATACACAAAACAAAGTTTAACAAAAACTTAAAGAAATGAAGAGCATCAATCAATCAAGTCATAAGAGATTGAACTATGAAACTTGGGCACAAAAATGTTACTTTTCTTTTCTTCTTCCTTGCTCTTTTCCTCTTTTTTTTTAATTCTTTTTTATCTCTATACAATATATTTTTCATGAAGAATTGTCAAAATTTTCTTTTCTTAGCAAAATTGAATTTCAAAACAGCCTACAAATCCTTTTTTTTTGCACATGCTCAATCTCTTTTTAAAAGAAATTTCTAAAGCTCTTCAAATCCTAAGTTGGGGACAAGAAAGAATTTGTTTTAAGGTGGAAAAGGGGTTGAAATACAAGAAAAAAAAAGGTGGAAGCAAGGCACAAAGTGGCACACAATGGAAACAACACATAAGATGGCTATTTGGCTAGAATGGTTGCAAGAAACAAATGCCTAAATCATTTCTAAGCATGTACATGTAATGTAGCTGCAACAAAGATTCAAGACAAATTCTAGAGTGAAAATCATGATAGGGAATACACACAAGAAAGAATATTATTTTGCAATAGAGGCTCAAATTCTCATGGTTTGAAGACTATTACTAAAAATTTATTAAAAACAACGTCATTGCCATTTTACTTGAGTTCCTTAGAAAAAGAAGACTGAATTCTTTTCATGCTAAATCAATCCAAACACTTAAGCTATTTCATAATGCATGCTTTCACACAAACTTTTTCAAAAAGATAGCATCAAATTCAGACAAAACAGAGCAGCAAAATTCTGCACTGCAGAATTTCTGGCCACTCGGCTTCACTGACACAAAACTATACCAAAACAGATACAAAAGACATCAAGTAAAATTCTACAGCTAGAAGACATATAAAGCTTTAAAAACATGTAAAGAAAGTAACAAAAATCAATGCCAAACAGTACAGAAAATTTGTGCAATACAGCTAAAAAATTATGGACAGAACAGAGAAAAACAGAGAAAACATGTAGAAAAATTTTAAATCAGAAACCAACGTTTTCTCCAATTAAATTCTCTCCCCCACACTTAAATATTGCATTGTCCTCAACACAAATCAGCACCAAACATCAAATAAATAGGACATAAATTAAAAGGAGGGAAAGAGTACGACCTTATCATAGAGCCGGCACACTATAGAGTCAGTTTCCTCTATAGTTTCTTCTTAGAAGCCCTCATAGAACTTCTTCAACCTTTTCCCATTCACCATGAATTGTTTGTTGGTGGCCTCATTTTGAATTTCTACTACACTAAAAGGAAAGACATTAGTAACAACAAAAAGGCCAACTTATCTAGAGCGAAGCTTATCGAGCATTAGTTTAAGGTGAGAATTGTAGAGAAAGACTTTGTTTCACACTAAGAATTCTTTCTTATCAATTTTCTTATCATGTGAAGCTTTTGTCCTCTCTTTATAGATGCGTCCATTCTCATAAGCCTTTAGCCTTAGTTCTTCTAATTCTTAAAGTTGTAACTTCCTTTCGTTACCGGCTAGGGTTATGTCTATATTGCATTGCTTTACCGCCCAATATGCCTTGTGTGCAATCTCCACCAGCAGGTGACATGCTTTACCAAATACCAAATGGTATGGAGTCATGCTGATAGGAGTCTTGAAGGCAGTTCTATAGGCCTAAAGTGCATTATCAAGCCTCTTGCTCCAATCTTTTCATTGGGCTGCACGATTTTCTCTAATATTTGCTTTATCTCTCGGTTGGAGATTTCCGCTTGCCCATTGGTTTAAGGGTGATAAGGTGTAGAAGTTTTATGCACCACCCCATATTTCTTTAATAACCCTTGCATGTTTCTATTGCAAAAGTGTGATCCTTGATCACTGATTATGGCCTTGGGGACATCGAATTTGTAGAAAATATGTGAACGAAGAAAATCTACAATAACAATAGAATCATCAGTTCGGGTGGCTTTAGCTTCCACCTACTTCGACACATAATCTACAGCAACCAAGATATACATAAAGCCAAAAGAAACTAGAAAGGGACCCATAAAGTCTATACCCCAAACATCAAAAATATCATAGAAATGAAGAGGTTGTTGAGGCATTTCATTACACATTTCTATTCTTTGACACCTAGAATAGTTCTTACAAAAATCATAGGCATCCCTAAACAAAGTAGGCCAATACAAACTAGAATCTAACACTTTTCGTGTTGTTCTTTGGGGACCAAAGTGTCCACCACATGCAAGAGTATGATAAAAAGTAAGTACAGATGCAAACTCATGATTTGGATTACATCTCCTAACAATTTGATCACTATAAATCTTCCATAAATAAAGGTCATCCCACACATAGTACCTATCTTTGCTTCTTAATTTATTCAACTAATATTCATTTTGGTATGCAGGTAATTCTGATGCAACTAGAAAATTCACTAAATCAGCATACCAAGGCTCACTAGTACCATGCAAAAGGGAAAAGCACTCATCTGAGAAGTTGTCTCTAATAGGGAGATGTTCCAATGGAAGCTTAGAAAGCCTACTCAAATGATCCGCTACTACATTCTCTGCTTCACTTTTATCTTTGATCTCCACATCAAATTCTTGGAGAAGTAGCATCTATTTAATCAATCTCGACTTCATATCCAGTTTCATCAGTAAATATTTCAATGCTGCATGGTCAGAAAGCACAATTACTTTGGAGTCAAGCAAATATGATATGAATTTATCTAAGGCAAAGATAATTGCTAAAAACTCCTTCTTTGTAGTTGTGTAATTTGACTGAGCTGAATCAAGAGTACATGAAGCATAAGCTATGACATGCAGCTTCCCTTCTACTCTTTGTGAAAGTACCACTCCCACAGCATAATTGGAAGCATCACACATGAGCTCAAAGGGGAGCTTCCACTATGGAGGTTGGATGATAAGAGAGGAGATGAGCTGCTTCTTTAACTCATCAAAGGCTAACCTGCAAGCATCATCAAAAACAAAATCAGTTTCTTTCTAAAGGAGTTTAGAGAGGGGTAGAGTGATCTTACTGAAGTCCTTGATGAATCTCCTATAAAACCATGCATGGCCAAGAACAGAGAGAACTTCCTGTACAGAAGCGGGGTAAGGTAAAGAGGAGATAACATCAACATTTGCTTTATCTACTTCTATACCATGTGATGACACTATGTGGCCTAGAACTATCCCTTGCTCTACCATAAAATGACATTTCTTATAATTCAAAATCAAATTCTTTTCTATGCATCTCTGAAGTACTTTCTCCAAATTTTTCAAGCATGTATCAAATGAATCTCCATAAAAAGAAAAATCATCCATGAACACTTCCATGCAATCTTCTACCAAATCAGAAAATATACTTATCATACATCTTTGAAAAGTATCAGGTGTATTGCAAAGACCAAAAAACATGTATCTATATGCAAAAGTGCGGAAAGGACAAGAGAAGATGGTCTTCTACTGATCTTCGGGTGCTATGTGACTTTGGAAATATCCAGAAAAACCATCAAGAAAATAATAATGAGACTTTCTAACAAGTCTCTCCAGCATCTATCAATAAAAGGAAGAGGAAAATGATATTTTCTTGTTGCTTGGTTTAATTTCCTATAATCAATGCAAATATGCCAACTATTTTGCACTTTAATGGGTACTAACTCATTGTTTTCATTTGATATAATAGTTACACCAGTTTTCTTTGGTACCACTTGTACCGAACTCACCTACTTACTATTAGAGATAGGATAAATAATGCCAACTTGGAGGAGCTTACTTACCTCCTTCTTGACCACGTTAAGAATCATAGGGTTGATTCGTCTTTGGGGTTGTCTCACTGGTTTAGCCTCTTCTTCAAGAAGAATTTGATGCATGCACATGAAAAGACTAATCCCAAGAATGTCTGCTAAAGTCCACCCAATCACCTTCTTATTCTTTTTCAGCAAATTTATCAATTTTTCTTCTTGATTGGGATTCAAGTTGTTGGCAACAATGACTAGAAGTTTGTCTCCTACTTTCAAGAAAGCATGCCTGAGGTTTTCTAGTAATGCCTTTAACTCCAATGCAGGTGGTTAGATGGTGGATGGAATTAATTTTTGTGGAGTCACATCCAAGGAGGCACCTACATATTCAGATTGATCAAAGATATAATCCTTGGCTAGAGAGAAAGAAGGGTCAGCAGCATAAGAAGAAAGAGATGAAGAATGTACAACATTACAGTTTAAATCACTACACCTACAACTAACTAAAACAGAAACAGAATCAAAATCTAAGCGGGAGAAAAATGACAGAATCAGAATACAAATCAGAATCCAAATCAGAATGCAACTCAGAATTGTCAACACCTAGAGAATTTTCAATTTTAGTACAAGCTTGATAAAATTCAGAACCATCACAATTGCATTTAAAGGCATCAACTGAATCAGAAATCTCAAGAAAGTCAGAAATTAACTCAGCTTAGAAATCATCACATGCCTCATCAACCAAATAATCCAGAAAGTTAACCACATGCATATTAGAATGATTTTCTATAGGATGTTTCATGGCATCTAAAATATTAAAATCACTTTTGTTGCCATAAAACTCTATGGACAAAGTCCCTTTATACACATTAATAATGGTTTTTTCAGTTTTCAAAAAAGGTCTACCAAGTATTAATGGTGCATGGCCAGGAGTGTTATCACTCTCTATATCCAGAACATAAAAATTAGCAGGAAAAATGAAATCTTTAACTTTTACCAAGACATCTTCAAGAACTCCTGCTGGGTGTATTGTGCTCCTATTGGCAAGTTGGACAATCACTCTAGTTGATGAGAGGACACCAATCTTGAGGCTGGAGTATATTGATTTAGGCATGACATTAATTAAGGCTCCCAAATCTAGCAAAGCATTGGAGAACTCCATGTTGCCTATTGTGCATTGTATTGTGAAAGTTCCAGGATCTTTGCACTTTGGTGGCATAGGTGGCTGGATGAGTGTAGAAACATTCCTCCCCAAATTTAGTCTCTCATTGCCCTTTAAACGCCTCTTATGAGTGCACAACTCTTTAAGGAACTTGGCATACTTGGAGATTTGCTTAATTGCATCCAAAAGTGGAATGTTGACCTCAATTTTTCTGAAAGTCTCCATAATCTCTTTATCCATGTCAGATTCAGAAGTTTTCTTTGATTAGGTTTGCCTATTAGGGAAAGGAAGAGATATTCTCTGAACCACTTCTTCATCCTTTTTGTTTTGATCACTGGTTGAGGATGAAGGAATACTTTTCTACACATCTCATTTTTCTGGTCTAAATTTAGAAGGTGGACGATCTACTACTTGCTTACCACTCCTTAAAATGATGGCACTGACATTGCCTCTTAGATTGATCACTGGTTGAGATGGTAAACTCCCTAAACCTTGACTTTTCAGCTCATTTACTGTTGTAGCTAATTAGCCAATTTGAGTCTCTAAGTTCTACATATTTGTTTATGTTCTCTATTGAAATTGGAGAGTGTTGGCTATTAGCTCCTTCATTAAATCCGCAAGACTAGGCTCAGGTTTCTTGGGTGCTGGAGGAGGTGCATGGATAGGTCCAGGTTGGTTATATCTTACATGAGGTAGCTGGTAAGGAGGATTAGAGGTATTTCTATATTTGAAAGTATGATGATCACACCACCCAGGATTATAGGTAGAGGAGTAAGGGTCATACCTCTGTTGCTGTGGTTGCTGCATGGTTCTACTAGGGAATATGCCAGCACTTGGCTCAGTTAAGGTCTCTTACAACTGAGGACACTAATCAATATGATGGGTATTCAAGGAACAAATACCACAAACTGAAGTGGAAGGAGGCAATGGTGATCTCTGATTTAGTGCTAATTGCCTCACCATAGAAGCTAACTCTTCCAATTTATTCTCTATCTTTGTTGCTTCATGGGAGGTATCCTTATTTCATTCATAGTAGTTGCTGGATCATTTAATCTAGTACCAAATTACTGTGCATTTTGAGCCATCTTGGCCAATAATTCATTTGTCGCAACAGGGGTCTTATCTACCAATACCCCACCAGTAGCTGCATCAACTATGTATCTGTTCATTAGCATCAATCCCTCATAAAAATACTGAATGAGAAGCTGCTTTAAAATTTGGTGGTTTGGACAGCTTGAACACAACTTCTTAAACCTCTCCCAATACTCATGCAATGATTCACCATTTAATTGCCTAATCCCATTGATGTCTTTTCTTATTATTATTGGTCTGGAGGCTAGTAAGAATTTTTCTAAGAACATCTTTTTCAGGTCATTCCATCTTGTTATTACAACAGTTGACAAGTAATAATGCCAATCCTTGGCTGCCCCATCCAAAGAGAAATGGAAGGCTATCAGCTTGATTTATTCTTTTCTTACTCCATGTTGTCTCATGGTAGAGCAAACAACATAAAATTCTTTCAAGTGTCTGTGTGGGTCCTCTCTTGCAAGACCATGAAACTTTGGCAGCAAGTGTGTCACATCCCAAAAATTGAGCATGTGAAAAGATACTACTCATTTGATAAAATTCTCAAACATACGTTATTTACATATATTCTGTAAGGTTTTACATTCAACCTTAATCATTCATTCCACACTACAGAGTTATATTCATCTGATAAGCAAATATAGACATATATAGTCTGATATTTCTATCTCATCGCAAGCCTAGGAGACCTATAGAAAGTACAGAGCGTTTCTAGTATCCACATAAATAAGTACTGGTATCCCACCAGACAGAAATAGAGAGTAATCCCAAGGGGCTTCTAATCTTCCAACGGATACTCTTCTTCTTTGTTTTCTGTATCTGAAAAATAATCATAGGGAGTGTGAGTTTATTTAAAAACTCAGTAAGTAAATAACTGTACTATATGGAATATCAAAAGTACAAATACCACATTTACTCATATAATTAATTGTCTTATACATCGAGTAGTATGGGACTCTAACCCTTTCAAACTCATGAATAAGATTTCTTAGATATACAACGAGTAGTATGGGACTCTAACCCTTTCAAACTCGTGAATAAGATCTCATCGGTATACACCGAGTAGTATGGGACTCTAACCCTTTCAACTCGTGTATAGGTTTCATAGATATGCACTGAGTAGTATGGGACTTTAACCCTTTCAAACTCATGTATAAGCTTTCTTAGATATACACCGAGTAGTATGGGACTTTAACCCTTTCAACTCGTG
Organism: Biancaea sappan; assembly: GCA_037074585.1. Taxonomy (NCBI): domain Eukaryota; kingdom Viridiplantae; phylum Streptophyta; class Magnoliopsida; order Fabales; family Fabaceae; genus Biancaea; species Biancaea sappan. The sequence continues at coordinate 74,292,629 of CM073492.1, read as the reverse complement.
TATAGGTTTCATAGATATGCACTGAGTAGTATGGGACTTTAACCCTTTCAAACTCGTGTATTAGATCTCGTAGATCTTTACTCATTGACAAGATAGTAAAAATTTATTACATAGCACAATTGTCATGAAATAAAATAATTTCTACATACTCTTATTTCTACCGATCATCATATACTCCCATATGAAAATTGATTGTTTATTATCCAAATAATATTGTAAATGGGACTTATATTGTACTTTGACTAGTAATATCAAATTAGCTGATCAAGGTTATTCACTCACCTTGATGTTTGTCCAAGTTTACCTTGTTCCACACTAGAATTTGTGTAGGAAAATTTCCTAGTAAAATATATTACAAGTAAACATAAGAAAGGAAACAAAATCACGAAAATACGCAAAATTTTCTGATTGCTACAGTGACGGTTTGCTACAGTACGGTTCGCTACAGTGGCGGTTCGCTACAGTAACGTTGACTGCTACAGTACCGTTGACTGCCGACACTACAGTACTACTACAGTACTCGAAGAAAATTTTCCAGAATTTTTCCGAAATCTCTGGTTGCTACAGTAACTCGAATTTTTGCATAAAAATCTTTCAAAAATTCATCCTTTCCTTTCTTGTTTCAAAACCAGAATTTCAACTCTTTTAACCGATTATAACTCAAATATAACTTCTAAAACTACTAAGATTCATGAATTATCATCAAAATCTTCAAGAACAAAACCTCCTCTGATCTTCTACATAAACTGAAATTTAAGGAAAATAATGAGATTAAAGCTTACCTTTAATCCTTACAAAGCTTTTGAACCGAACAGATAATCAAAATTCTGAAGATCAAGGAAAGGATTTGAGAAGAGGGTGAAGAAACGAGAGAAAGAGAATTTACTATTCACTTCAGCTGCTTCGATCGTGAGAAAAAAATAAGGGGGTACTATTGAAACTTTATATTAAATATTTCTAATGGGTTATTCAATAACTCATGGGTATCCATAACCCAACATCCAAACCCATCCAGTCAATTTACAATAAATGGACTAATTGACCATTCTGAAACCACTTTTCCATGAATTTCACCATTCTTAGAATATATCCCACATTGTGCAAATATTTAGTCCAGTCATTTAACTCAATTTTCATAAATAATATTCAAAAAGAACAATTAAATTTGAAAATTAAATATGACCAAAATAAATAACTAAAGTAACGTTGTAAAATTTTAAAATACTCTTAAGCGAATTATATTCTGAAATTAACGGGTATTACAAAGTGGATTAAACCAAACTCTAATTCGAAATTAGCATCTAACTTAAGATAATTTATGCACAATGGTTGATAATGCATATCAGGTGCAATCAACTCTTTAATGGATTGCTCTTGCCTATTTTGAGGCACTTTTGCATTTTGATTATCCATCCTAGTTGTCCTAGCTGACTCAAAATTAGTTGACTCTATCACAATATCATATTCACAATCTGATTCTAACTATACACTATTGACAGCAAGATCAACAATTTTGGAAAGAAGGTCAGAAACTATACTACTCCTAATGTTATTGCTTCTTACTAGCTATGGAAGGTCCTATCAACAATAAAGGTGAATATGTAACCAGCCTCTAAGATTTATGGGAGTGTAACTATCACTACCTAACTCATTGATTCAGTATTATTCCCATTTCACCATTTGGTTTTTATGAAAACAGTTCTAGACGAACTTCCAGAAATTTTAATGCTTCTAACTTTAATCAAGAAGAACTTCATTAACTATAGCTAGATGCAACTTCAAAAGACCTAAACGAAATCAAGTTAAATATCATCTAACTACCCATTTCATTTTACTTGCATTCCCAATCAGTTTAGTAAGGTTATATCTCAAATACAAATTAGTTTATTCTTCTACAACTTCATACTAGAAATTAGTAGTAGCAGAAGCACCAGAACAGAACAAAAAACAAAAATGAGATGGAATAGATAATAAAACAACTTATCTTGCATTGAAAGTTCAAGCTACAACATCCCAAGGTCCTAGTGACTGATTACAATAGAAGTTTAGCCCTCCAAGAGAATAAAATCAAAAAAACAATGGAGAGAAAACAGAAGGGAAGAGTAACCTACGAAAATACTAAGTTACAGAACTGAAAGAGTGATGTCTGAGATACAAAAATGATGCCGCACTAAACCTAAGGAATATTAGACCCTAGATGCCTTCAGTTGACTTTCAAAAAGGGCAAAGGTGTGGCTGTTTCCTTCTACAAAAGAGGTAGCCAGCAAACAACAAAAACATGGAATGAGTGCAGCAGAGGAGTTCTTTTGTATGCAGAATCTAAGGCCTTCCATTTCCAGCAAAGTTTGGGGAAGAGAGGGGCTGCATACATGGCAAAAAGGGCTGAATAATCTGAAATGAGGGCCCCACATGTCTATGCCATCTAGTACGTGAAAGTAATGGTTAGAACCCAAGAGGAGGGGTGAATTGGGTTTTATAAATTTTTCACAAGAATTAATTAGAAGTTAAAATGATTTTCTGTAGAAGTGTAATACTTAAGATAATAAATACAATACAGAAAATCAATGTGCTGTCAAGATAAATAATTATAAAGATCAAGGAATTAAAGAATAGATATCAATATGCACAAATTAAAGAGTAAGGGATAGAGAAAGAAAACTCAGAGATTTATACTGGTTCGGCTAATCCAAGCCTACATCCAGTCCTCAAAAGACCACTTGAGTATTTTCACTATAATTGCAAGTTTAATCCGGGTACTTGCAAACCACAACAACCACGCAAATTTGATCCGGGTATTTGTGAAACCACAATAGAGAATTTATGAATCCGGTCTCCTGCTCAACCCAAAGCAAGTTCTTCCAACACCGGTACTTGCGAACCTTAACTCGGAATAATATATGTGTTGATCAAAATCAACAATACAAAGAAACTCTCTCTAAAGAGTAGATGAATATAAATGAAGCTCTAATAACTCTAATGATAGAGAATATGCAAGATTTGGCTCAAGAATATTTGGATCTCTCAAAGATGATAGAACATGTTAATATATCATTGTAGTACTTGGTTCTAGCTCAAAATCGTGTATCTAAGGTCATATATATAAGATTTTAAAAAACTAGCCGTTATATAGCCGTTACAGCACTTATAATGCAGTCCAGATGTCGATTAGTCGACCAGTTGGGATCACCTAGTCGACCACCCACTGATAGTAGCAAAATATAGCATTTTCAGGACAACTGGTCGACCAGTCGGAAGCTGTCTGGTTGACCACCGGCTGGCAGTAGTGAAATACAGATTTTGAGCTTTCTTTAAAAATTTATAACTCCTTCATTTGAACTCCGTTTTAAAAAAATAATATACCATTGGAAAGCTCTTGGAGTCTAGTTTCAAATGAGCCAAGTTTCACTCAAAAATTATTTTTTTGTTTAAACGATATAATAAAAACACTGACCATAGGTCAGAACAAAATAATTTTTTAGTACAGTAAAATCAACTTTCAGTTTTTCAAACTATATTTTAAATAGTCATATATTTCTCATTTGGACTCTTTTTTTAATAAATAATATACCGTTTGAAAGATCTTTGAGTCTACTATCAAAGGAGATTAAGATACTTGAAAAAATGATTTTTTATTTATGAGATATGATATAAGGAGTGACCAAAGGTCAACAACTAACTTTTGTAAAACTTCATATCTCACTATCTTTTTGTTCAAAATGCTTGAGCCAATGTATGCAAATCTAAATCATTGAGTTGCACAAGTATACTAGCCTATATAAAATATACCTAATGTAAACACATAGGCTATCTTGATGCATCCAAGCTTCCAAGACTTCAAATCTTCTAATTCTTCATTTCTTGGAACTTTATCCTTGCATGTTGTCTTCCTTGAATGAAGCATGATATTACTTTTCCTTGTTCTTCAATACAATGCTTATTCTTCTTGTTTTGAACCAGCCTATAAAATATATCTTACTTGCAAACCCAATGGTTAGTTCAATAGCATGATTCAATATATGCAACATATATATTAAATAACATAATCATGCTTAAGTACTTGTAGCATATATATGATAATTAATCTTTATATATATATCAATGCTACAATTCGAATACATTTGTCATCATCAAAACTTATGGCAAAAAGCCTTAGGGTCAACAATCTCCCCCTTTTTGATGATGACAAATCACCACAGAAAAATATGTATCACAAGATAATGCATGCAATGTTATAAGCACATATATTTTTCTATTGTTTCTTCTCCCCCTATTTGACATCAACAAAAAGGTGTAAGGAACACAATATATAGAAGTTAAATCACATACCTTCTTTAAGCCAGGATGTCAAAAGATGTCAATATAGCATGGGGTGAGGATACATCAAAACTTATCATTGATTTCATTGACATGTAAAGAAAATTTTAGAAAAATTTCTCATGTCAAATGAAATGAACCAAAAGATAAAATTAGAAGGAGTTTAGGATTAGGCTCCTCCCCTTTAAACTGTGCACGTTATGAAAAAGAAGAATGAATAATGAATATCCAATTTTCAAAATGTATTCTTTTTCAAGATCATCTATATATTTTCAAGAGAGATAAAGCTCACCCTGAATTTCATAACCCTTTGTTTTTTAAAAAGATTGTTCAAATCATTATAAAGGAAATTCAGTTTTTGATTGCAGAATTTTGAAGTAAGATTTTTGAAGAAATTTCTGCAATATTTTCATTGAAAATGATTTCTGCTTGTTTATGAAAAGGCATTTTTAGTAAATAGCAGAAAAATTGAACTCTTTGAAATAAAAAATAAACATCATTTGCTGTCATATGATAGAAATATTTACAACACATAGCAGAAGTATGATATATGGATTAGCAAAGCATGATATAAACAAGAATATTAATCATAATCCATAAATCGAATAATAATATTTTTCAAGATTTCTGAAAAACAATTTCTGCATATATGCATAAAATCATTTCAACATATAGCAAAAGTGATTTAAAATAAGGATACTCAAATCCTTTTCTTTTCAAAACAGATAATGCTTCAATATGGCAAAGCAATTTCAGCATAGTGGAAGCAATTCAAGAGTTTCACGATATTTTTCTAAAACATTTTGCTTCGAAGGAATTTAGAAACGTTTCATCTAAGGAAGCAATATATATGGATTAGTGTAATAAGATATATTCAAGCATATAGGTCATAATCCATACATCAAACATCAATATTTTTCATCCCCTTTGTCATCTACAACAAAAGAGATCTTTAAAATCTTTTCTTTTTCAAAAAGAATGTTGCTTCATATGATAAAACATATTAACATAACAGAAGCATTTTTAAAGTCCTTTTTCAAAACAAATTTGCTTCATAAAGGATAAGATAAATTTCAGCACAAAGGAAGCAATTTATATGCCCATTCAAAATGAATTTATATATGTATCTTGAGGATGAGTACATGTAAAAATTTTGACAGCCACTCTAATGCTTAAGTTAGTAATGTAAATCAAAAATTAAAGGCAAAGTTAACTGCTTACGGTCGTATGCATCAAGCATTATCATGATGCAAGTAAATTATTGCCTTTCATTTACCCACAAAAGCATTATATGCAAGTATGTGTATCTATGAAGATGTATCAGCCTCTACACATTTCATTTTATTCAAGTCATTTTAAATTTTTGACTTCTCATTTTGTATGAGTGCATGTGGAATCATGAAATATTATTCTTGTCCATAGCCTTCGTTCATGATGCATGAATAGCATACACAACATATGTTCTTAGATACATGTAATCACAACATGATGCAATCAACCATGTATATTATACTTAACTGAAAGCTCTCAAGAACAACACAACAAAGTAGAAAAATACGGTTCTGTTTATCACCATTTGATTAATATTTAAAATTTTCAAACAAAACAAATTAAATCAGGCGCATATCCACCGAAATTGACTTTCGTGGTTTTGCCATTAATGTGATGCGCTGTTGGTGTGCATGCCTACCCTAGACTTCTGGTTTCCAGCTTGCAGAAATCCATAAGATGAGGGTGTAGGGGTATGGCAAAGAGATATGTTCTTTGACTCTAAGTCATAATTTTCTCTCTATAAAGACTGCCCCAGAGTTCTCAATTACCACACCACAAAGAGTATTCATCTTTGAGCTTACAACTTTCTAACATTCCTCTCTCTTCATACTCCTACAAAAATTTCTAAAATTTCCAAACCATGGCCACAAGAAAGTTCATTGATCTCACAGTAGAGGCCAGGGAGGAAGAGCTCGACTTAAACTTGAGTCTAGGCGAGGACAATGGCAAAATACCTTTGAGGGATCTCAAGAGAACCGAAAGAAGAAGATGAAGATCGAAGAAGCTGAGGAGATTAGTACAGGCCATACATCAGAAGACAAAATTGCTTGTTTGGAGCAGGAGGTGAAGAAACTCAAGAAGATGATAGAGGACCTGGAGAAGTTAGCTAAACGCAACAATGCGGCAATGACTTCAAGAATAGATAGGTTCTTCTGTTGGTCTACCCAATGCTTCTACAATCAACAACAAAGAAGTGTTGATTGTATGAATGGGATTTACACTACCCTTCGTGACATTGCTCAGTCTCTTGCTCCAAGGAATGGTCGAGAGGTGATGATACAATACAACCCTCCTAATCCAAGACCACCTCGCCTTTAGATTACTCATGCACGAGTAAACCTTTTTTTTTTTGCAATGTAATCCTTCAGTTTATTTTTTTAATTCAAGTGGTTTCTTTCAGATGACGATTCTTAAAAAATTATAATAATAATAATAAAGAAAGATAAAGAAAATCAGCCACACAAATTCATCACAATAGAAGGATATATATATTTTGAAAAATATATATCCATTTTAAAGATAGAAAGAATTTTCTGACATGGATATATATATCATCATTTCAAAGCAAAAGCAAGTTACATACTTACTCAAAATAAAACATATTATAACATGAGTATGTAGTAGTGAAATTGAGGTGATAAGGATTAATAAAATATAATTGGATATAAACTATAATCCATAACCAATGGTCCATAAACCATAGCTTTGAAAAGATATGACATGTATAATGCTCAAACCATGATGAATGGTATAAAGATAATATCTTTATATACAATGATATGATCAAGTATGTAAGATATCAAACAACAATATATTATTGCAATGAAAGTATGTCAATAAAAAAATTGCGAACATAGCTAATTATGATCAGGGAGTATCACTCAATTAAATAGTAAAGTGGTAAAGGATGGAGATACTTATCAATTTTGGCAAACTCTTATTGTTTCTTGAAGTTCCTCCTTAAGATTTTGATATCCTTGTTTTCCTCATTGCCCTTCTTTTGATCCTATCTTCTTGCAATTGTAATGATCTTCATTGATTGATTATTTGCCAGATCCTCTCAAAAATAATCTCTTATAAGATCATCTATGAAGCTTTGAAGAGATCATTAAGTACATATCAGTAAAATTTAAATCCTTCATTTACTGTCATCCGCTGGTCGACCAACGTGTCCACACTGGTCGACCATCATAGGGATACGAAAGTACGAGAAGCTTACTGTCAAGCATTGGTCGACCATTGTGAATGAACTAGTCGACCACTCCTTACCATAATAGTCTTATTTACTCACTGTCTCGAGTTGGTCGACCAATCTGAGGACCTTGGTCGACCACTTGTCTCAGCGTTCAACGTTCTTCTCCTGGCGTTGGGCGTTGGTTCAATGTAGGCTTCGTTGGTCGACCACTGATAGGAGCGTTGGTCGACCAACCAACTTCAGAACTATAAATCTTACTAATTTCGGAGAGCAAAAGAAAAAGAGTACCTTAGAGGATAGATTTGAGAATTAACTTCTGCAAGACACTTTTGGTGGAGCACTTTGAAGCTTAAATTAGCAATGTCCAAATAAATCTCGAGAATCAAGAGCAACATTATGTTTAAGATATGCTATATTAATAAAAGTGCTATGCTTCCATGAAATGCAATTTTTCAAGAAATTTAATTTCATTGAAAATATTTAGGCAAGATTACAACAAGGATAAACACTATAGGCAGGAGTAATCTTATTGTTGTGAAAGCAAGAGAAGTATGCATGTAATGGAAGCAAGTTTTCATCATGCGGCAAAAAGTAGACTTTGAGCAGTATTTAGAAGAAAGATTTTGGCTCAAAACAAAATTTGAATCTATAGGTCACACACATAAGAATTGTTTTTAGATATAGCATGCATGAATATCAAAGATAGATGAAAGGCATGCTAGAAAACAAGCATAAGCATTTGATACAGTAAACATATCAATCAAATTTCTTACAATACATTCCAGCTTATATGTTTACTTGTCTATTGCCTCCTTTTGACGCAAGAGAGTGGAGTTTGAATGATGTAGCCATTGAAAAATTCATTTCCGCTCCTTGTTCGAGGTAAATCTGTAAATTAATCCTTTGTCTTTGGTACCCAAATTTCTTTGGGTTTGCCTGGGTCATGAGTTCCTTTTTGAACCCATTTCATTTTTACTCCATGAACAAGATTTTTCTTATAAAAACAGGAGTAAGATTTGTGTCATTTCAGTCCATAATAGAAACAAGTGCAAGTTGGACTATTGGACATCTTTGCATAAACAAAGATGTTTTTAAAATGCTTTTGGTTTGATTTCTTTTTAGAAATAAGACCAACTTTGTTAAACTTTCTTCTTTGTTTCAAAAATGAGGTATTTAAAATTTCTCTACCTTGAGAGAGTTTTTCAAGTGTGTTTTTAAGATTATTATTTTCCTTTTTCAAAGAATCACACTTGGTACAAAAGTAATTTTTGTTGGAAGAGATATTTGCTTTTAAAATTAAATTCTCTTCTTGCAAAGTTCTATTTTGATTTTCAAAAACAAAATTCTTTTCCTTGGAAATAGCAAATTCATTTTTCAATGTTTCCAACTCATTTTCAAGAGAAGAGTTTTTCTGTTTTGAAACATTTAATTTCTTTGCAAGTTTTAGAGATTCTTCATGTAAATCATAAAAAGCATCTTGTAATTCTTCAAAAGAGTAGTCAAATGAATTTACCTCATCTTCATCTCTGGCCACAAGACAGATGTAGTTTTCTTCATTTGTGTCTTCCTTATCAGAATTAATATTCCCCAAATGGTGGATAGGTAAGCTTTCTTTGATGATTCAGCTTTTGGTTGAGTTTTGGAATGCATTTTCCTTGTTCTTCCTTGACAGGCATACAAGAACCATTTTCTATAACTTCCCAGAGTTTATGGTCTACTAAAATTAAAAACATTTTCATTTCATAATTCCAATATTGAAAATGATTAGCATCAAAAATTGGAGGTTCTGTGAAAGAACAATTTTCAGAAATAAACCAATCACTATATCCAACCATGCTAAATCTTAGACGGTTAAGTCTTTAAACAAGAGCCCAAGCTCTGATACCAATTGAAAGTAATGGTTGGAACCCAAGAGGAGGTGAATTGGGTTTTATAAATTTTTCATAAGAATTAATTGGAAGTTAAAATGATTTTCTGTAGAAGTGTAATACTTAAGATAATAAATACAATACATAAAATCAATGTGCTGTCAAGATAAATAATTATAAAGATCAAGGAATTAAAGAATAGATATCAATATGCACAAATTAAAGAGTAAGGGATAGAGAAAGCAAACTCATAGATTTATACTGGTTCGGCTAATCCAAGCCTACATCCAGTTCTCAAGAGACCACTTGAGTATTTCCACTATAATTGCAAGTTTAATCCGGGTACTTGTAAATCACAACAACCACGCAAATTTGATCCGGGTATTTGTGAAACCACAATAGAGAATTTATGAATATGGGCTCCTCCTCAACCCAAAGCAAGTTCTTCCAACACCGGTACTTGCGAACCTCAACTCGGAATAATATATGTGTTGATCAAAATCAACAATACAAAGAAACTCTCTCTAAAGAGTAGATGAATACAAATGAAGCTCTAATAACTCTAATGATAGAGAATATGCAAGATTTGGCTCAAGAATATTTGGATTTCTCTCAAAGATGATAGAACATGTTAATATGTCATTGTAGCACTTGGTTCTAGCTCAAAATCGTGTATCTAAGGTCATATATATAAAATTTTAAAAAAACTAGCCGTTATATAGCCGTTACAGCACTTATAATGCAGTCCAGATGTCGATTTGTCAACCAGTTGGGATCACCTGGTCGACCACCCACAGACAGTAGCAAAATATAGCATTTTCAGGACAACTGGTCGACCAGTCAGAAGCTGCCTGGTCGACCACCAGTTGGCAGTAACGAAATACAGATTTTGAGCTTTCTTTAAAAATTCATAACTCCCTCATTTGAACTCCGTTTTAAACAAATAATATACCATTGGAAAGCTCTTGGGGTCTAGTTTCAAATGAGCCAAGTTTTACTCAAAAATTATTTTTCGGTTAAAAGATATAATCAAAACACTGACTATAGGTCAGAACAGAATAATTTTTTGAGTATAGTAAAATCAACTTTCAGTTTTTCAAACTATATTTTAAATAGTCATATATTTCTCATTTGGACTCTGTTTTGAATAAATAATATACCATTGGAAATATCTTTGAGTCTACTATCAAATGCGATTAAGATACTTGAAAAATTGATTTTTCATTTATGAGATATGATATAAGGAGTGACCAAAGGTCAAAAACTAATTTTTGTAAAACTTCATATCTCACTATCTTTTTGTTCAAAATGCTTGAACCAATGTATGCAAATCTAAATCATTGAGTTGCACAAGTATACTAGCCTATATAAAGTATACCTAATGTAAACACATAGGCTATCTTGATGCATCCAAGCTTCCAAGACTTCAAATCTTCTAATTCTTCATTTCTTGGAACTTTATCCTTGCATGTTGTCTTCCTTGAGTGAAGCATGATATTACTTTTCCTTGTTATTCAATACAATGCTTATTCTTCTTGTTTTGAACCAACCTATAAAATATATCTTACTTGCAAACCCAATGGTTAGTTCAATAGCATGATTCAATATATGCAACATACATATTAAATAACATAATCATGCTTAAGTACTTGTAGTATATATATGATAATTAATCTTTATATATATATATATCAATGCTACAATTCAAATACATTTGTCATCATCAAAACTTATGGCATAAAGCCTTAGGGTCAACAGTATGCAGAATGGAGTGCCCAGTTAGTATCCTACTCATCAGAAAAGTGCCACATCAGTGTCCATGTCAGCATGAGTGCCATGTCAGTGCCACATCGTCAAGAAATCTCCAATATTAATTTCTGCAAAATACACAAGATGGATTAAATTGAGTCTTTTATAATTTAAGTTCTAAAATACGAAAATAATTCATTTTTCATCCAAAATTGATTTAGACCCAATAAATGACAAAGTGTAATAAAATTGGAGAATTCCCATAGATGAAAATGCAAATAGGCCAAGATAAGGGTTTAAAAAGTATATAAAAATGCTAGATATCATCCACCTTAGCAAGAATTCTCCAAAATTAATTTATGTAAAATACCTAAATGGATTAAATTGAGTCTTCAAAATTTAAGTCCTAAAAATATGAAAATAATTCATTTTCCATCCAAAATTAATTTAGACCCAATAAATCATAAAGCATAATAAAATCGGAGAATTTTCATGAACGAATATGCAATAGGACTAAGTTAAGGACCAAAATGTATATAAAAATGCTAGATATCAATACAGCAACTCAATAGTCAATAAACATGTGTTTCATAGTCAACAACACATAACTTAACCATATTCATAGCTCATTCATTTTAGGCATAATCATTTCATAACAAAGTAGAATTTATCAATATCTATTTTAAATTCAACAGCCATCAAAATCTCAAAAAAAAGTTCCCAACATCTCAGGATAAGGAATTTACATAATTCCAACTAAAGAGAAATTAGTTATCGTCACCTTAGCCAAACTTTTCTTACCGAAGTTTCTCTCAATTAAGATTGTTTGCATGCCAAAAGGAGAAGAGCTCCTAAAACTCTCCCAAAGCCCACTGACCAAGAGGTAAGAGGAAAAAGAATCAGATTAGCAAACTGGATCAAGAACCAGGAGCTAGCACTTACTCTGGCGCCCAAAGGTGCCAAGGGGGCAACTCTTGAGTTGAGCCACCTATGTTGCCAGGTGGGGGTGCCTTGGACGCCAGTCGTGGCACCCAGGCACTCATGGCTGGGCAACCATGTGTGGCTTGACCAGGCTTCCTAAATGCCCAAATCCTTCTCTTTTTAACTACACAACACATACAATAGATATGGGGACGAAAATGGAAAGTTCAAAGGACCCATTTCTGATCCCAACACTCAATAACAATATCAAGGCATCATCCATACCAAAGCATAACAATCTCATCTAAAAAAATGGCTTTAACCCCCTTCAACCATAGAAATCGAGAACCTCAATAAATACTACTAAAATTTGCTTGAGAGAATAGTAATTCTAGCTTGAAGAGGCTAAAGACATCACTCATTTCAACTATAGAGCCATCTCCCCATGGAATATCCTAAAACTTCCTTTAGGGTTTCAAGATTAGAAAAGAAGATAATGGGAGAGCATACCTCAAGGAAAGTAAAGCAGCACACAAGAGGGATTTAAGGGAGGAGACTTGCCCAGAAATCTAAAGTGTATGAGTGTGTATCTTCGTGAGTGTAGAGTGATAGGAGAACTGAGGGAGAGATGTCTGAAGTGGTGAATGGGAGAGAAGAGGGAGACTAAGTTCCAAAGAATGGGTCACCCAAAATTGCACAATTAAGAAAAATATTCCCATGTCCTTTTTGAAATAAAATAATCAATAAAAATATGAATTACACTTTAGACTCCAATAAAGTTATAATACAATTAATTTCCTTGTGCACACATAACTTCTTCACTTGGTTAAATTTTCACTTACCGAATCAAACCACAATTATGCTTGTTAAGTTCACTTTAAATTTCACCCATCAATAATTATACGCATATAATGTTCTACCCATGCACAATATTATTATACCAAGTCATATAAAAACTTTTAAATACAACATTCAGGACAATAATTAACACAATCTTATACCTACAAAAGAAACCAGGGTATAACATTAGAAATTTAAGATTTACTTCCTTTAAGTGCTGAATCTTTTCAAATTTAGATTACTCCATCGTTGTGTATTTTCACACTCTTGTTTGTTTTTTTTTTTAATTTTTGTGCTTTAAATGATTTTGCCTAGGAGTGCAAAAGACTAAGTGTGGGGGGATTTGATATCTAGCATTTGAATATACTTTTTATCCCTAACTTGACCTTTTTTTTTCAAATTTATTATATTTTGTGATTTATTAGGTCAAAATTTATTATGGAATTAAAATGCTTTATTTTTATATTATAGGACTTAAATGATTAAGACCCAATTTAATCAGTTCCTTTGTTTTGTAGAAATTATTTTTGGAAAGCTTTTACTGACGTAGAGGCTAACTAGGACGCTTATGTGGCATGCATTAATGTGGATGTTGACATGACTTAAGCTATTGACTGGGCACAACTTTTTAACCAAGTTAATGACATGGACGCCTACTAGACGAGGGCCTATACCTCTTAGATTTTGTATGAAATAATTTATACATTGAAGGCTAATTTTGTCAACATATCAAGATTAAATTCATTGGTCAACAAGGAGGTTAGAAAAAGCAATCCCACTAAAACATAAAGCTAATGGCCTACTGTCACGGCCTAACTCCAGGGCATGTGACTAGTACAACACATAGGTACCTCCCATAGATGTAAGTGTAATAACTGTGATTTTTGTGATGCCTAAAATAATAAATATTTGAGCCATTATTAGTATAAAAGGAATTCCCATGACCATATTTGAAAAACTTCTTCTTTTATATATAAATTTTGGAATAGTGAAATTTGAGTTATGATAGTGCTTCCACCCAAGTTTTAAAATATAAAAAAAAATGTTACGATTGTGACAAATTTCTTGGTATCACACTTGATTTGGAAACTTAAGACAAAGGACCCTTGAAAAGAGACCTAAGTGAATTTAAATGAGGAAAAACTACTATATTGGTATATATATATATATATATATATAGGCCTGCTAGTATGTTACTTATGTCTCTATGGAATTTTCTATCAATATGGCTTGAGGTCAGAAGGAATAAAGTTGGGAAAATGGGTTTTGTTGAGAGATGATATTTTTCCCTTATATGTAAAGATTATTAACTCATGAGAGGGAGGGGAGTGGCACACTTGTAATTTTGGAATTGGATATTTTAATAACCAAGCCACTCTCACATTTCTCTCTTCTCTCATTCACGATGTATCACCCTCTTCCCTTCTCTTCTCCTTTTTGTGTTCTTCTTTTGCCTTCCCATCCACGAAGAGTTGAGGCAAGATGGATTTGGTGTAGCTCTTAAGCAAGAAAGGGACCAAAGATAAGGTAAAGCTCTCATTCATTCTTCTTCTACTCATTTTTGGACATAAGGGTTTTAAAGGAGAAAATGTGTGTTTTTGAAAAATTGAGGCTAGATTGATGGACTAGAAACCTTCTTGAATGCTTGTTGGACAAATTGGAATAAGAAAGATGTGGAAACTATGGATTAAAAGCAAGAAAATCACATGTGGAAATTGTATATCAAAAAAAGATCAAAAATTAGGGTTCACGAGGAAAAATTGATGGATTTCTATTTTGATTCTTAGTTATAATCCATAATTTGAATGTTTTTATGTTTGTTAAACATTCCTAGAGTAAAACCATGGAAGGAATCATGAATTTTGGTTGGAAAATGAGAAAAATCGAAATTAGAACATTTTTACAATTTCTGTTGTTTGGTATTGCAGGAGCCACTGTATAGCAGTGAGTAATGGTAGCTATAGTGGTGGAAGGCAGAGAGACACACTATGTTCTGCTTTTTCAGCACTATAGTGGTACATTGGGTGCTACAGCAATATGGTAGCTTCCAAAACTTGGTTTTTCATGTTCTTCCTCTTAAGAATGCTATTCCAAATGTTTAGGATGCCTCTTGGAAGGATCTAAACAAGGATTAGAGCTCCCAAACATCACTATTGAGGTGAATTATTTAGTAGGAATTGAGGTGAGGGACCAAATTCTACTATCATCAAACTTGTATGATCTTTATTTAATTCTAAAGAAAATTAATCTCATTTGACATATGTTATAAAGGTCATGTAGGCTTGTTCATGATATAATAGTTGGAACATATCATGGCAAATGCTTGGAAATGAGGAGTAAATTCCTAGCCTCATCATGTGTTAATTTCCCAATTAACATGATTTTGTGCATTCTTTCTTGACGTATGAACCTTACTATAGCTTGATTTTCACTGATTTATTACCTTTTGGCCTCAAGATTCCTTACTTTTGATTTCCCTAAGTCCTTATAATTTTCTCTATTTTTACCCTCACTTTTATGCTAGTCATTGATGTTTGATCTTGCATTTCAAGGTAAGGACTATCAAGTTAAGGAAAGGAAACCACTTTGGGAGTAAGGGAATAAGAAATCAAAGTTTGCCATCCCAGCAGCCAGTGCCTAGCACTGGCTATCCAGTGCACTTCAGCAAAGCAAGCTCTATTCTACCACTTAACACTATAGTGGGGAGTTGGAACCGCTGCAGCACAGATTGGCGCCTAGCGCCCAGCATTGGAAGATCAATTTTTCTAGCAAATGTTTTTGTCTTCCACCGTTGCAGCGCCAGACCTCCCACTGCTCCCTTAAGCACCATGTTGAAGCTTTTCTTTGGGTTGTGTTTCTGCCTTCCACCGCTATAGCGATGAGCTCGCATCGCTACAACGCCAGAGCGCATTCTCATCCACATCAATGTCAGTTTAAATAGCCGCGAAGGTGAATTTTTAGGGGAATTCTGATCTGGAGCAAAGGGGAAAGCACTGTTTTGGCTGAGGAGAACAAGGAGAACTTGATCTTCAAGGCTTTTGGGGCTCAATCCATCATCTAACATTAGATTCATGACCATTTTTATCTCTTTTTTCTGCTTTCTGTCATTTAAATTTCATGAGTAGCTAGATTTTTCATCTACGGTTACTATGAACTCAACTCTAGATTAGATTTTGTTTCCTCTTATGTACTAGCAACTGTTATTCAATCAATATAAGGCTTTTTATTCATTTTACTGATGCATTATATTGACTTGATCAATCTCTATAATTTCTTATTGCTGTCATCAAAGTCAGGAGAGAGAGGTGAGAGTAGAACACTGAATAGGGAGGACGAATGTGTAAACCTTACTAAGTATTTTTGCTTGTTAGCTAATAGGAATATTAGTTAATCTTGTTTAATCAAAGCTAGGTTAGTTAATATAGACTTAACTCACTTAAAGAATTGAGCAGGTGTTAAGTATCTTAATTGAGATTCGGGAGAATTCTTTTAAGTTATTAGAATAACCTAGGATTATCTTATATGGTTGATAGAGTTGTAAGTGCGTGAGAAGGGTTTTACAATTTCTAGAACAGAGGAGAGGGATTAGTAACCCTAGGCTTTTAATTCGATTAATTTCATTAGCTTTTGCGTTGTTTGCTGTCATTTAAGAATACTCATAAAAATTTACTGTCATTTGATTTTTATTTTTTCATTTATTGACTAGAGCCATCTTCAATCCAACATTTTTGTCTAACTAATTCGGTTAAATTTCTTGGGTAATTAGCCACTTAGTCCTCGTGGGAACGATATCTTACTTACTCTTTATTACTTGTGAGATTGGTACACTTGCCAGAAAGCTAACATCATGTTCGTGCACTATTTTCTCTTTAGCTTCTTGGTAAAGATTGTGTTGGATTATAATGAGTTATTTGGCATAATGTGAATAGAGGGGTGGGAATCTTGGGAAATAGATTAACATAACTATATAATAATCATGTGGTAATTCTAGCCTATATATTTGATGTTTCACTAGATTGAATATCTGGGTTATTGGAATTTCCTTCCTATAATAGTTGCAACAGAAGATCATTATTATATGACTTGCTAATCAAAATGGACTATGTTATTGTGGTTTGACATGTGAATTCATAAAACAGAGATAATTTTATAATGGTTGGATATATTATGTTCATGGAGTATGTTTGTGGGATGAGCATCTGTGTAAGTCCTGCGATAAATTTTTGTGTCATATATGGATTTCCCTTAAGCCTTAGGCATGTATTGTAGCAAAAATATTGGGAATGATTGTATAATGATGGAATAGTGGTAATATGCAATTTATACGAATTTAATATATACTTTTAGCATGAATTAAAGAGAGGGACTAACTTCTTTATTTAATATATGTGAACTTTACATTAAAAATTGTACATGTTTTAGTGTTCCAATTCAATAGTATGACTGAATATATGGTGTGATTCCCTGCAAAATAAATAAATAAATATATATATATATATATATATGATGTGGAGATGGGAATTACTTGTTTGCTTGGATTACATGGAAGGCTCAGATATGATGTGAAATATTTATATCTATATGGACAAGTGGTTTGATGTGCCACTTGACCCTTTTATTAAAATTCTTACATTTATATGGTCAAGTGGTTAGATGGTGCCACTTGACCCTTTTATTGAAATATTTACATCTATATGGGCAAGTGGTTGGATGGTGCCACTTGACCCTTCTATGGAAACTCTTGTAAATATTTTTGTTCTATGGCTGAGTATGTGAGTGATGGATTATTGGTGACAATTGGTGAGCTAGTGCTATATTGTTGGATGATTCTTTTTACTATTGTTTGAGATCATGGATGGTACTGGATTGGTTTCTCCCTCATGGAAAATATATAGTAGTATATATATATATGATATGAATTCTACACCCCAATGTAAAGCTGATTTTTATGATGGGAAATTATGTTTCTGATATAATTTGTGCATTGTCTTGTTTATAGTAATTTAAGAAAGTGTTGTGGATTTCTGGTCTGATTGGAAAGTGTTGGTTATGTTAAACCAGTGATGGTATTGGATTGGCATTTTTGTATATATTTAGAGTATAAGTTAGTTGGACCATGGGTGCGATATGATCTGTTGGTCTCTGGTGGAGTCTTCTATTGATTTTATCCCTATGCAGGGTACTCGATTTGTATTTCTATTCAGTTAATATTTCCCTCTCTGAGTTTTATACTCATCCTTTCTTGTGTACCCCTTGCAGGTTCCTTGGGTGGTTTGTGAGTCTCCGTACGAGGAGTAATGAAGTTTCCAAGTCCTCATCCCCTTGATTTAGGATGTGGGTTTAATCATAATAAAGTTGGTGGGTTAAGTCACATTGTAGTTAGATAGAACACCTAGAGGTGCGTATGCTCAGAGACCTCCCTTTTGTTTAGGGTACAATGTCATCTTAGATAGATTTATTTATTTATGTAAGTATTAGGATATTCTAGAAAGGCTTTGTAATTGGGTAGGTTACGCTACTTGATGTAAATAATTACATGGAATGTTTCGTGAATAATGTGTTCATGAATTTGTATAAATGTGATTTCATCTTTGATTTTCTTTTCTTTTGCAGAAGAAATGAACTTTGAAATATATTATCAAAGAAAATGAAAGTGGTTTGGGTTAAGGGGAGTCAGGTTTGTGGTAGTGTAGTCAAAGAATCATCCGCACTGATTATGTACACGGTTGGGGTCATGACAAAGATGGTATCAGAGGCAGTTAGGATTAGGTCTCCTATCGATTACAGAGCAAGGTAACCTTAATGGGTCCTACTCTATCATTGTGAACCAAAGCACAACTGTAAAGAGACAACTCACTAAAGGCCCTTTAGGATATAATTCTTTTCCTTTCGAGTTTTTTTTCTTCGAAGTAAGTGATAGAGTCTGTAAGTGACTCAGAAATCTACATTTGTTCTATGTAGATTCAAGATGCCTCTCAGACGACAAAAGGCACCCTCTTAACCCAATAATGTCGTAATGATGGCCTTCCTTTCAGGCATACGGAACATGATTGAGGCCATGGGGGCCATGTTTATGAGATAAGATGATGGCATAGGTACTTCGTCTAATCTTACCCCAACACCTCTATTTGTATTTGGGATCCAGTTAGTTCCTTCCATTTGGAATGTGAGTCATGAGGAACTTGCAAAATTCTTACATCCTTAACTGCTTGAGTACCATGGTGCAGATGGTCAAGAAGATCCCCAAGAGTTTTTGGGGCAAATAAAGAGAATTTGGGTCGTGTTAAAGTGTGACGACAGCAGTAGTGCAGAATTGGCATCTTTTTGGCTAAAGAGCATAGCCAATGATTGGTATACTATTTGGATGGTAACAAGGCCACAACGGATACCCCCAGTAACTTGGGAAGAATTTAGCTAAGCCTTCTTGCAGTGTTTTCTTCCCTAAAGCATTCAAATAGCTCAAGAGAATGAATTTAGGCA
Source organism: Biancaea sappan (assembly GCA_037074585.1). NCBI lineage: Eukaryota > Viridiplantae > Streptophyta > Magnoliopsida > Fabales > Fabaceae > Biancaea > Biancaea sappan. The sequence goes on along the minus strand of CM073492.1, from coordinate 74,273,210 downwards.
ATTGAAATAGGGTCCCAATATGACTATTGATGAATATAATGTAGCCTTCGTTCACCTTACACAACATGCACTTCACTTTGTACCAAATGAGAGATGTCGAATCAGACACTTCATCTTAAGGCTCTGTCAGCTCTTTTACCAAGTTATAACCCTCTGATGGGAACTTTCTCATCTTATACCATGACGGTAGACAGTGCAAGGATGGTACAAATGGGAGAATAGAAAGAGGAAACTAAAGCAAAAGGATGTAGGCATGATAATAACACAAGGGGCATTTATTATAATAGACCTACGAGGGGACCACTGATACAGCTTACAGATGGTACCACAAAATTCGGTTCAAATGATGAGATAGAACAAACTTCAGTGCCCCACAGTTCTTCTAAATATGGGTATAGTAAGCCTAAGTGCCTTGTGTGTGGCAAATTCCATCAAGGGGCATGTTATTACACCAAGATCATGTGTAACTAATGTGGACGAGCGAGCCATATTAAAAGAGAGTGTCCCGATTGGTATCAAGTATGAGTAGATTTTTGTCCATATCTTTTGAGAGAGAAGGGCCTAACCAAGAGGTATATAATGGTCGAGGGATAAAAGGTAGAACTACGATAAGAAGGGAACGAACCTAATATGCACTGTACTCTAGAGGTCCAAATACCATGATTAAAGCACTCAAGTACTTCTATCTTGTACGCCTTGATAACTTGTGTATGTTAAATTTATCATGAATGCATAGTATGTGCTTATCTGTATATATATGGTATATATATATATATATATATATATATGAGTGTGAATTAAATGTATATAATGTGGTGTTAAGTGGGTTGCCTTAAACCACCCCTGTGCGTAACCAGTGGGTTAATGACCTGTGTGAGCTTGGCTCGGTTGTTATTAATAGTGATGGTTTGTACATACGAGGAAGCACCCTTGTGAACTAAGTAAACGTGTTGAAAGTTCTCTATTTGTCTAACATGTGTATGGAAGTGCGTATGTTACAAAATTGGTACTTATGCTTAAGTATGAACATGTAGTGCATGAGGCCATGCTGACCATAACCACATGAATAAATTTACGTGTCTGATAAGCGGTGGGGTCTTAGATAGTTTATTTTCAATAAGGAGTATGAATACAACCACATCAAGTTGAAATTTCGAGAAGTTAAAATCTAAAACATTGAGTTTATGTGTAAATGTATCTGGAAAAGAGAGACAAAAGCAAGATAGATCTTGATGATGAAGCACGTATATATGTTCTCTTTTATCTACCCGTCATGTGTAGCATTGTATGCTCAAATTCATTTTGTCGTAGGGCAAGAACTTAAGTCATGTTTTCCATAGGGAATTTAAGAGAATTGAGTAAATAGGTGAGTCATTGCTGGGAAATTTTAAAACTTAAGAATGCGAAAGAAAGTTAATAGTGAAAAGTGTTGGGTTTGCCCCTAAAGGGGAAGTTCTCGAGAAAGACCCATGCTCATCGCAATGTTACGTATGGACGAGGCACATATAGAGAGTTAACAACTAAATTAAATTGCTAGGGTTGTCAAACTAATTAAAATAAGTCAATTTGATTGATCTTGGATAGAAATCCCTTGAGACGAGTGATTCATGTACCGATGATGGATGAGCTCTTAGTCATGAGATGAAAAGCATCAATTCAATGGAGATACTAGAAACTAGAGAAAAACTTTATAAAGACTTTTTGTCTATTATAGGATAGTGTTCCATGGCTATGGAAGAGAGCCAGGTGAATCCGTGACAGTCATTCTTGAGATTTTCTCAAGAGATACAGTTAGGTGTCTCCAATGATCAAAGTATGGCAGTGAGGCATTCCATATACCTTGAAGGGAGGAACTAATGTAATGAGACAATGAATAAGCCCTAGTAAGTAAAGTTGCCATCGCATATTGAGAATCAAAATAGTACTTTCGAGATGAGAATTTGTTGTTAGTGAAATTCAAAGACCAAATTTTTGTAAAGGGGAAGTATTGTAATACCTCATGTATTATTGTGTAGGTAAAAGTACGTAAATTTATGAGGGTGAAAATTTTTCATGATCTACGTAGCTCTGACTAGGGAAAATAAGGAATCATAAATTCTTATATGAACTAATACTAGTCCTTAATCAAGAAAAGTAGCAATGCAAAAAGGAAACATAAGTGATGAATGTAAAAAGGAATGCTTAAGCACTATAGTGAAAGGAAAGAATTATGGAATACTATTGAGAAAAGATTGAATAGGAACTCTTAGGAAGGAATGGACCTTAAAGGGATGAACCTATGAGACCGATGCTTTAAAACTGTTGAACTTAAGGCTAGAATAGATGCTAAGGCACAAAGAGGGACTAAAGTGAATGAATGTGAAGCTCTGGGTTTTTGGTGAAAAATTAAAAGTGACATTGTGTGATCCTAAGAAAGTAGGGTTGGGTGTCCTACTAGTAAATTAAAAATTTCTTAAATATCCTTGTAAGTTTTAATTTAAAAGAATTTGCCCTTAGAGGGACCAAATTGAAAGGAGAAGTAGTGGGACCCACTCATACCTTCACTTATATACACACATTCATGCTTTCACTAAGGCATTTCCTCTCCTCTCTCATGCGTCTCCTCTCTCTCTTGGTCGGCCGGCAACAACAACACACATACATTGAAGCATGGGAAATTTCTTGCTTCTCCATCATCATCTTGATCTTCCCTCAAGGTAAGGTTCCTTTCCTAAAAGTTCTCTTTCTTTCCTTTCCTCTTCCTTTCAAGAACACTAAACCCTAGATGAGGAAATTGGGAAAATTAGGGTATATGGCTCTCATTGATAAACTGGTGCATTATAAGTGTTCTATTGTGTTGATAAATTAAAACCATTGTTGTAGTTAAATCTTTGGAAGGAAACCCAAGTTGTTGAAAGGATGAGTGGTTCACGCCACTACGATGCTGAATTGCCCATAATTGTAATCATGGCAATTTTGCAGAATAATAGTCCCCAGGTCATTTTCACTCTTAGAGCCTCACTTCTAACCACTAACTAATTGTTCTAAACACCTAAATACTAATTAAAAGCTAGTTAACACACGGGCGGTTTTGGTTGTGACAGAATCAGAAAAATGCAATTAGGAACAATAAACAATAGTAGCAAAAGCAGAGTTAAACAGTAACAGAAGAATGCAACGAGCCTTGGTCTTTCCTAAAGATGAAATCTTCCTAGTTCTCTTTAAATGATGAGTACTTATTCTATTTATCATCTGATTTTATAAATCATAAGGTGTCTAAAAAGAACTTCTAGACTAAATCCCATCAAGCTATGATCAAGAAAATCTCCTCTAACATAATCTTAATGTGATTCTAGTGAAAGTAGTCAGATTTATGCAAGGTAACCAACATTGCACACCATTTCCAATTCAGTTACCATTTCAACCAGATACAGCAACATTCCTCAGATGCAAAGTGTATAAAACCAGTAAATTAAAATACTATCCTAACCAGAACAGCATAAATCATAAACCAGAGACAAGGAAGAAATAGAAATGGAATAAATAAACAAATACTTATCTCATTAAGCCCATGAACTCAGATTACACTTCAGTTTCAGACCAAGGCTGATAACAAGGGATTTTAGCCCTCTATGAAAGCAAAAAACCAGAAAACAGAAAGGAGAAAAGAGAAGGAGAAGTGATCTATGAAATACACTAAGTTACAGAAGCTAAGATACAAACTAAAGTCTGAAAGCCAACTAAACTAATGCCCTCTAAAAAGCTAATGGAAATTGGCTTTGCTGCATTCTCTTCTTATTTCTAATATGGGAAGACATGGCAGTTGCATTGGAGAAGGTACTTTTTCAAAAAGTGGTATGGGTGGTTGCTTCTTTCATCGAGGTTAGAGGAATGGGATATAGAAAGTTAATCTGAAATGGTGCAACCCTGGGTCCCACATGTCCATGTCATTAGGCAAGTAGAAGAGGCTGTCAAGTCATCCCAAAGGGTGTCCTCCAGTACATCAGGAATGCCATGTCAGCACCATATCATCAAGAAATCTCCAAAATCAATTCTGAAAATTACACAAGAAGGATTAAATAATTTAAGTCCTAAAAGATGAAAATAATTCATTTTCCATCTAAAATTAACTTAGACCCAATGAAATACAGAGTGTAATAAAATTGGAGAAATTCTAAAGATGAAAATGTAAGGAGACCAAGATAGGGGTTAAGATGTATATAGAAATGCTAGATATCAATGAGTTTGAGAGAACTTTTCTTTGAAATCTTTTCTCCTTGAATGTGGCTCTAAATTTCAAAGTTTTGTGGCCATTTAGAGTGTTGTTATTTTGCTTAGAACTACCCTAGTGAACCCTTGAAGTGATTGGAACCAAAAGGATTAATTTGGCACATTTTTTGGAGCCAAATCGTTAAGGTTCGTATTAGCCCAAACTTAGGAGCCCTAGGCTCCAGCTATGGCACCCTGAGCTGGCTTGAACCTATAGCTTTAGGGGCTAGCGTCTTAAGTCCTAGGATAAGTACCTGAGGCACCAACTACTTGAGCTTCTATTTTGTGGCTCCATGGGAGCCAAGGTGGCGCCCAAGGTGCCAGCCTTGTACCTTGCCCCAAAGTTATGTTTTAACCCTTTTTTCTCATGTTTCCTTGGATCCTAGTTGTTGGGGAATATCTTGGAGCTTGCAAATTCTTCTTTAAGGTTGTGAAGTTGGTAAGGAAACTAAGCTAAGGTGAGGGAACCTTGTTTCCTATCTTATATGTTTGTTTATGTAATGTTATTAAAATTGTTGCATTTGTGGAGACTGCATGAAGCAAATTAGGTTATCATGAACTAAATATAAGTTAATGTCCTCAAGACCATGAATATTATACATGAATTAAACAATAGGAAAAAAAAATTCAAGTTGTTTAGTAAATCTTCTTGTAACTGTTAAGAATTCTTGAGGTTTATGTGCTTGGTTAGAAAGCATATGTGCTAGTAAACTTATGTTGTCAAATGTAGGAATGATTAGAGTAAGTGATTTCCCTTTTATTGCATTGTGGTGTATGATTATGTTAAAGGAGGATCTTGCAAAGACTTATACAACTTCACTCATATAATGAAAAGTTTATATAAGTAATAATTGTTTGAATTATTGGCAAATGAAGATGAATGTATTCATTCCTATAGTGGCTTAAATGACTACAATAGAAATAAAAATAGAAAGTGCAATAAACCAAAAGATGTGCAACCAGCCTTAGGTTCCTTGGAATTGTATTTATCATCGTCCTTTCCTTTGGTTATTCCTGGTTAAATTCTATTATGTAACTATCAATCGAAAATTTTCAAAAAACTTTCCAAGACTGGATTATATTAGAGTTATGCCTCGCAACTGCATACTTGTAATACCCGCCAATGTTGGATCATGTAATTGGCGGTATTACGGTTGTTATAATAAAAATTTCCATTATTTTAATAGAATTATTTGGTTAATTTTAATTTTTCATATTTAATTTATTCTCTTTTAATATTATTTAAGGAAATAGAAATGAATAACTGGACTGGGTATTTTATTACAGATGATATTTTTGAGAATTGAGGAAAGACTAGAAGGAAAGGAAATTTTGTGAAGATAGAGTTGAGAGATAAGGAATAAAAATAGAGTAATCATGAGGCATAAAGGAGGCCAAGTACCTATGAAGTCCATAGAGGGACTAAAGTGCAATGAGGAACTAGGTGGCACTTAGAATATAAGAAATACACAAATTGGAGAAATTACATATTTGCCACCACTAGGTTAACTGAGAGTTACCTAAAGGCAAAGTAGTAATTTTATCATGGACGGGTATATATAGGCTGCCCCACACCTTTTTCCTCATTTTTCTCACTTTTCTATCTCTTTTTCCTCTCTCTTCTCTCTTTTTCTCTTCCTTTTCTTTACCTCACCCTCTCTACTCCAAATCCTTCAATGATCGGTGGCCAAGCAATCTAAGGAAAGCAAGGAATTGAGGTAGGGATTCTGATTTCCTAAACTTTTTCCTATTTTCTAGTTTTAAGGGTATTTGGGGTAAAATTGAGTTTCAGCTTTATTTTCCAATGAAAATCTGGGATTTTGGTATCTAAATGCTCCTTAAACACAAGAATGAAAGCTCATGGAAGGAATCATAAAAAACGATGGAGATTTGGCTAGATCTGAGCCAAATCCGAGTTCAAATTGCAAAGAATGCGATTATGGCGCCTAGGCGCCAAGTTTTAGGTATTTTGGGGGAGATGACCTTGGCACCCAGGAGTCAGCCTTCCACGAGTGACCTTGAGCTGTTCTTTAAGTAGTCATAACTCTACATTTAGACTCTGTTTTTAACAAACTTTATATTGTTAGAAAGACCTTTAAGTCTAGTTTCCAATAGTATAAGATTTGTTTAAAAAATCCTTACTAGTTAAGAGTTATGACCAAATGAGTGACCAAAGGTCAGGGTTAGTGGTAAGGATTTTCCTTGTTTTATTTATTTATTGATTGTGGTTGGTTCTAGGTGGCTTGTGAGCTTCATTGGCTTGTCTCCTAGGATTTCTTATGCGATAGACCTTATCAGCATTGAGGTAAGTGGGTGACCTTGCCATTTAAGTTTTATTAAATTATTGGCCAAGTTCAATATAAATCCCATTCACACCATAGTTAGAAATATATCAATGAAATTCCCTAGTTAGTGATAATAACTAGATGAAGGAATTTCATTGAATGAATATGGGATTTACTTTGTGGTTAATTGTATTTAAAGTGGTGAATTGATGTGGTATGTGCTGTGAGATGTTTGTATGGGAAATGCATTGCATATCATTATTCACATATTCATGTTATGAGAAGTGGAAATGTGTGGAAAGTAGAGGGATGGTCTTCTGCATGATGTGGAAAGCATATCATTGAGTGATACCACAGAGTGGTGTCAATGGGTATGCATGGAAAAGAGTGGATAAACATTGCATCTCATTCATTTGCATAATGCATTTCAAGAATGGATGTTTACTTGTGTTTTTTATGTGATTGAGAATTGTTTTATGGGTTATTTGTGAGATTGTAGACTCGCATTGAACCGCAGGTTTTGGTTATGTGTTAAAGTACACTTTATATATTATATTTCATACCAATTTGTTCTTGTGGTATTTATTCTGTTTTATTGCACAGTCATTTACTCACTGAGTTTTTGATAAACTCATACTCTCTTTTGCTGTTTTCAAATTTAGCATCCGAGGAAGATGGGGAAAACTACTAGAGATTAGTGACTTGGAGATATACTCCATTTAGTTTGGAGGGTTTCAAATGAACCAATAGCAATACTTTGTAGTCCTATAGGCTACCTAGATCCTGTTATGTCTAGAGGGATTTATTTATTTGGTTGTAATTTTCTTTGTAAATTATGTAATTTGCTTTGTAAATTATATAATTTACAATTTGTATAGTTGTGGATATTATACTTGTTCAGGAAAATTGTGGGCTACCACTGAGACACACCGTATAATGTATGTATATTCAGGTGCCCACTTTTCGAGGCGTTACAATACTGACATAATCCCTAATAATAATCCAATGAAATTCTAATTACATTCATGCCCTGTAACCGCATACTGACATGTCAATATCTTATTCCAATTACTACCTATACATAGCAACCTCATTCATGCATAAATAGCAAGCTTCACAGAATAAGAATTGAAACAAAACTATGGCCAAAAAATGCTCATTGGGTTGAATGATTCAAAATACAATTCCAATTCATCAAATGATTAATTACACAAGAAAATGGGATTGATTTCATTTGGTTTAAAATTATTGAAGAACAAATCAATTAAATTATAATTCCTCTAATATTGGCTAATTTTCCAAATTGTAATTGAACCCAAAACCTTGGAAGAACAATTTGACTTAATTAAAATAATTGCCTAAAACCCTAGATTAACCATTCAATTATTAGCTCAAGAAAATTAATGAAGCCACATAAATAAAATTATCTAAACCTAAATAATCTAATTTATAGTGGAAATTACAAGGACAAGATTAATATCTACCTAGATGTAGAATAGATAAGAATCCCAAACTTATTAAATGGTAATCATTCAAGAGGAAGATTAATCGGTAAAATCCACTCTATAAAACGAAATTGCATTAAATTTGAATATGTTCAACAACAAAGCTTTATAAAACCAAACTACATCAATCCTTTAACATAGAAGATTACAAGAAAGAGAAGAAAAAAATGAAAGACAACAAAAATTACAGTAGAAAACTAAGAAAACATGAAGAAAAATGGAAGAAAAGGGAAAGAAATGGAAGAAGGAAAGCCATTCCCAAGTAGGAAGACTTCCTTTCCCCTAAACAAGTTCCAAGAATTGCCCTCAATGCTGCAATTATAGAGGACTAAGCTACAAGAAAGAAGAAAAATGAGAAGGAAGTAGAATGAGAAGATATGGAATACCTCTTAAGGAAAGATTGGAGAGTATTTATAGGTGAATGGCATAGGATTTTTGGTAGGTGAGATGCCATCCTAGCCATTAGTAGATGGTAGGTGAGATGTAATCCTAGCCATCCATGTCATTCATGCATGCCCAGTCATCCAAACCTATCTATGCAGCATCCACGTCAGCACTTTTGTTCAAGTCAGCATAATTAACTCTCTAATTGGTTTATCTGTAAAATTAGCACAAGGATTAATTGGTCTCTAATCAATTAAGCTCATAAAAATATAGAATTAAAGTATATTAAATCTATAATTAATGTAGACACAATAATTTCCAAAATATCATAATATTAAAGAGTTTTCCACAAATCATTATTATTTATGCAAAGAGACTAAGATGGGGACTAAAATGTATAAAAAAATGCCCAATATGACCACTCAGATAAAGAGGACATGAGAACATACATGGCATCATTGCCGCTTACACATCGTAATAATATAGAAAAGCAAATAAACATCCACAAAAAGTTAGATTTGGAATGATTTGTACCTAGTCTCCTTGTGATCCCATTTATATATCTTATATCAAAGCACCAAACAAACATGCACCACATGTCCACATCCTAGAATTGGTTCTCTTATTTTCTAGTTAGGAAGACGCACCTAAAATGGTTTTGGCATTCAAAAAAGTTGTTTAACAAAATAGTTCCCTTGAGGAAAGGTTTTATATTTAAAGGAAAGAATCATTGCTTTTATTTAAGGAGGACCATTGCTTTAGCCTATAAAAATAATTTAGTTTTAAAGTAAGGTTTTGCTAAAAATCATTTTTGGTAATGATGACAAAGTATTTAGCTAGGATGTTTTAGGATAAGCACCGAATTCATTTGATGTGTATTACCAAGGCATTTCCTTGTGATGAAAATATTTCATTGTTAGGCCTAGCCCTTGTATAAAGAAAAGTTATTTGATATACCAAATAGTTTTATATCAAATCACCCTTTTTATCTAAACTCCTTCTACTATTAATCCAACAGACATATTCAAGAATGCCCCTTCTTTAATAGGAACAAAGAGTTAAACTTTTTGAACAAATTCATGCCAGTATATATATATATATATATATATATATATATATAAGAAATGACCAAATTAGAGAAACACACTCAAACACATCCTAGCACAATATCAAACATTAATACCCTTTTTTCTTCTCCTTCTCTAGGAAACTAATAGGTGATGGTCATAAAGTTAATTTATGTATGATAATTAGCTTAGGAAAAGTATTAGATCCTAAATCTCTGGTCCCCTCTTAAATTAAGAAGAAAATAGAACCATTAATATGACAGTTGCTAAAAAGATATTCATCACATTTGGCATCTTAAATCCTTTCCCTTTAATCTCCTTCCTAACATTAAAAACAATATCTTTGCACATCCTACTAACTGTAGCCCTCTCCAATTACATGACACTAACATTTAGAATCTTTCTCATAATGGTATATTTACTACTAAATCGGCCTACCTAGCTCTCATTGAAGATAATAGTAAAGAGATTAAGCAAAACCTCTCATGGATTTAGAAACTTCCTTGTCACCCCTGTGAAAAATTCTTTTTTTGGCAAGTCTCTTCTTTTTTTGGCAAGTCTATATCAAAGGTCTTCCTACAAAAAAAATTATGTTCCTTTCCATTAGCTCTTTGAATGAAACTTACCCCCTTTGCAACATCCATTTTAAGACCCATATCCATGCCCTAAGAGATTGTTCTTTTATCAAGCCTATATGGTTAGCCTTATCCCCCCCCCCCCCACATTTCTTTAATAAACCACTTCAATCTTGGCTTAAAAATAATGCTTCCTCTCTAAATATTCCCTGGCATACCATCTTCTTATATGCTATCAAAAACATACAGCTCACTAGAAACCATTTCGTTTTTAGAAATTCTATGTTGAACTCTTTACTCACTGTTAAATATATATGCTCTCAAAAGCAGCTGAATTTCACTCTTCTCATCACTCTTGTGACCTTTATCTTCAAGCCCCCTACTGTTACTACCTTGGTTAAAACCTAGACAAGGATGGTTCAAGCTAAACACTGATGGTTCTGCTAAAAATAGAAATATCTCAATTGGTGATTTATTCAGAGATGATGCAAGTTCTTGGATCCTGGGTTACTCAAAGTTTGTTGGCTTTGGTCCACTTCTCCTGGAAGAAGCTTGGGCTTTGTTGGAAGGCCTTCAAATAGCAGTCTCTCTTAAACTTAACAGATTAGAAATTGAACTCAACAATAAGGAATTATTTAATCTTTGTAATAGTTCTCAAACTCACTACCACCCTTCGACTTCTCTTTTACATAACTATAAGTACTTGTTCTCGAGTTTAGAGGACCACAAAATCATTAAGGTAAGGAGATCCCAGAACTCTTGTGTAGACCTTTTGGCTAAGTATGGTTGTACTTCTAAGTCTTCCATGTGCTCTTACCTCTCTTTGCCCTCTTTTGTTATCAAGAACTACCTTCAGGATCTTCAGTAAGCACCCTAGTTTTCTTACTTTCTCTTTTGCCTTGTTCAGTATGTATTGCATCATATTTTGCACGATGCCTCTTCTGTTTCTATTCCTTTGTTATTTGTAATGTTTGAACTTATCTTACTTGTACTCCTCTGTTTCTTTTAATATAATTTCCCCTTTTTTACCAACAAAAAAACATTAATACCCTCCAAATAATCATAAAAAGGCACCTTACCAAAACCAAATCAAAGAAGATCATTCATCATCATACATAAATTTCATCATAATTTGAATCTAACTACAAGAGCTCAGTTAAAAGCATTTTTCTCATCATAGTAACAAACTAATCCTAATTTCGTACAAATAGGGATGGGCAACCAACCCAACCTAACCCACACAGTTAGGTTGGGTTGAAATTTCCCAACCCGACTATAGGCCAGTCAGGTGGCGGTTGAGTTTTTTCAACCCAACCCAACCCGTGAACCCGACCTATATACAAATTTTCTTTTTATGTTTTCCTACTCCTAAAGAGTAAAGAAGACTAAATTGAAGACATCAGTTACTAAAGTTTTCCTCCCCCGCATGCGTGCCTAGGTTCTTTACCTCTTTAGTGTTCGACTTCTTCAATCTCCAGTCCATTCTCTAATTCTTCACTGCTTCTCTTCTATCCTCAGTCAGCCTCCTTCAACGTCTTTGTCTCCTCTCCTCCTCCACCACACTCCACCACTCCATCATATCTCAGTCATCGATAAGTATTAGTTCTCATTTTTTTGGTTCATGCGAGGTTCATACAACCAGAAATTTATGGTTCTAAAATTTTACGTGTTGAGCTAGAAATTTTTCTAGTTTTGAACTAGAAACTAGAACCAAAAATTTTCTGGTTCAAAACCAGAAATTTCTTGTTGAACGAGATTCTGGTTTTGAACCAAAAAAATTTCTAGTTAAAAACCAGAAAGCTAAAAGCAAAAAAAACCAAAAAAAATTTCTAGTTTTGAACCAAAAAAACCAGAAATCTAAAAGGAAAAAAATAGTGAACCTGCCAACCTGACCCAAACCAACTCACCCACTGGCGGATTGGGTTGGTTCGGGTTGAGGTTGCTTTGTGTTGAGATTTACCCTCAACCCGACCCGTGCCTACTCCTACATACAAACATTGAGATTAATTCAATTAATCAAAAAAATTCTTCTACGAAATTCTATGCATTATTAATCGAATAAGTCCAATTGAAATAATTGTCCATCCAAGTGATAAAAATTAATGTCCAAATAATGAAAATAGTTTTACATAGTCAAATGTCTGATCCAAAGTTCAAATAATATCCCAAAATTACCCATAAGTATCCTACTGACTATAGAGCATCCTAGGACTCAAAATGACCTGAATAATTGAACCTACCCGACAATGGAAATGTATTATTCGTGGTTCTCGGGTATTAGTTTAATTTGATTTTAAGGAATAATTCGGGCGCGAGAAAATTTTTTCATTACTTAGTAAAGAAATGTGAGATTAAGAAATAGCAAGGTATATAAAATAATGAGTGACGAAGACTTGAGGGAGCAAACATGTGGCAATGAGGGAGTTAGATAATTACTAAGTCCAAGGAGGAACTAAATTGTAATCAGGAAAATTTTGTAGTATCTAAGATGTGAGAAATACCCGAGTTGAAAAAATATGAATTTGCCATTACTAAAGTTGATCGGGGGTTAACCAGAGGACAAAATAATAATTTCACCGTGGAGGGAGTATATATATATAGGTGACCCACCCACTTTTCCTCATTTTTCCTTTCCCTCCCACAAACTCAGCCTCTCTTTTCTCTCTATTCCTCTCAACCCTTTTCATCCAAACTCATACCTAAACTTCTTGCAATCATTCTCTGGTGGCAAGGCTAGTCGTCGGTGACCAACCATTACCAAAAAAACAACGAATTGAGGTAGGTATCTCACTTTCCCAAATTCTTCCCTATTTTCATATTTTAGGGCAAATGGGATGGGATTTGATGATTGGGACATGGATGCTTAGAATTGATTGAGGATTTTGGTGTTAAAATGTTCACTAAACATCTAGGATGAAATCCCATGGAAGAAATCAAATTAAATGATGTGGATTTAGACCATTTTGAGCCAAAATTAAGGCCAAATCGTGAGTTGCAGCGCGTGGCACCCAAGGCGCCACATGATATCGAGCATTTTTATATGTAATTTAGTCACTATCTTAGTCCTATTGCCATTTTAATATTGTCAACTCTCTAAAATTATAGTGTTTTAGGATTTTTTTTAGGTCTAAATTAATAATAAATTTGATATGCTTTAATTTTATATTTTTATGAGTTTAATTGATTATATCCAAATTAATTCTATTTCTTAATTACAAATTTAAAGACTTAGGGGCCATTTGGTATCCAGAAAAGAGTAGGAATGGAAAGGAAGTAGGAAAATGGAAAGGAAAAGAGAATGGAAAAATGAGAAGGAAAAGGAGAAAAAAATTTGTTTGGTATACACTGGAAAAAAAAAGGAAGAAAATAAGATTATTATAATTTTTTAAAGATAATAAAAAATAAATATAAAAGTAATTTACTATTTTGACCTTAACCAAAAATTCAGACCCATCATTGGTGTTGGCTACCAAGAGCCGGTCGACCGGCTGCTAGACTCTCTCTCACAATGTCGGCATCTCAAACTCTCTCCCTCTCAGTCCGCTTCTCAGTCCGCTGACTTCTTTGAAGAGAACAATAGTGCAGAATACTTGGGACAAAGCCGTCCAAATATCTATTTTCCATCTAGGAAACACATTTTTCATCGAGATAGCAATGGAAAAAAAATTCAAGAAAAGCGGACCATTTGTTTCCATGATAGAAAGCGTCATTCTCTGCAGTTAGCCACACCAAACAACAGAAAAAAGGCACAGTAATGGAAAGGCATTTTCCTTTCCAGTAGAAACTAACATACCAAACGGCCCCTTAGAGATTAAATTTTGCTGACATGACACTTTTGGATGATGTGGACGCCACCTTGGATGAATTTGCTGACATGGAAGCTTATGGTTGTTGGCCAATATGAGGTGGATGTGTGGGCCCCATTTTGCTACAAAGTTATCTGATTTTTCTACAGAACTTTCCAAAATAGAAACTGATCTTGATGACAAATCTGTATCACCAAAAGGGAGCTTCTACAACATTATTTTTATGATTTTGTTCTGCATCATTGCTACTACATTTCTGGTCAAAACAGAAGCTAAAAGGAACCCAAAAGAAGCCATTTTCATCCCTTGTGTTGGCTGGACTTTAAAGAACATTTCATACTCCATTTGTAAGGATTGAAGAACACTTTCTTCTTCCATTTTCTGTAAAATTCATAGGTCTACCCTCCCCCCCCCCCCCAATTTTCTCTTCTGTTTTGTGCGTTTTAGTCACCATGGAAGGCTAAAACTCTTATATAATTAATCCATGGATGAACTAGAGTTTGTAACATGAATTCTTGGAGCTTAATCAGATAAATTTCTTGTTTTTTCTCATGTTTCAATTCTATTCTACCTTACTCATTAAAAGATAAATATCTCAATTTAGTACATAAAATATCGTATTTGTTTCAATTTGGTCTTATTTGTCAAAGTGAGTTTTAGCCAAAAAATGTTCTTGAGACTTAACGACAATAGATTTTGTAATTTAACAACAAAAAAAAAACAAATTTGAAACAAACTTAACATTTTATAGACTAAATTGAAAAACTTAATTTTTCAAAGATTAAATTAAAAAATTATAATTTTTTAAGAATGAAATCATTAATGTACTAATATAATTTTAAAGGGAAAAAGTACTATTTTCCTTCTTAATAATTACTTTGAGTTTCAATTTTATCCCTAATTTTTTTGGGTGCCAATTTCACCATGCATTTTTTATTTCAATTTTATCTAAAACTAACGTCATTACTATAGTTTGATGTAATGTTGACATGAAATCCTCAAAGATATTTTTTTCATTCTCTCTCCTCTCTTCCTATTTTGGTTTCCCTCTCATCTCTCCTTCTTATTCTTCTTTTTCTTCTTCTTGGTTCAATTTCTTTCTCCACTCTCTCTTCTTCTTCTTCTTTTGTGCACGCGCACGCACACTGGTTCAATTTCTTTCTCCACACACACACAAATGAAAAAATATCATTTAGAAAGAAATTAAAATTTAGCCAAATATTTGAAATAAAATTAAAAATAAAATCAATTAGTATGACATGTTATGTTAACGGAGGAGTCAACATCAACATTTTCGATCAATTTATTAATAGTGTTAGTCTTAAGGATAAATATAAAATAAAAATAAAACATATGAGATCAAACCAACACAAAATAATATTAGAGATGAAATTAAAATACAAAATAAATGTTGAGAATAACAATATGTCAACTTAAAAAGACGAAATATTACTTTTTTTTTCTTTACATTATTAAGCACAATAAATATTTCTTTTCTTTACATTATTAAGCACAATATAGTTTAACTTGATATCTTCATAGGAAGAAGAACAAAATTGGTATTTTGTCATATTAGACCGCGTATATATTTTCAAAATTAAAAAAATCATACCATATTATGAATTTTTATTTTGTTAATTATAAAGACTTCAAGTCTCTAACAAAATTTTATACAATATAAAATTCAAAGTGGATCTAGTTTATTCAAATATTCTAATATCTGCAACACTAGCCCAATAATTTGTTTTGGCGTGGAGATAAAAAATAATACCAAAACAAAAAGCTATATCAACAGATTCTTTTTATATTCTTCAGTTTATTTTACTCTTTTTTTTAATGATATGTTATGATTATGATTGCTTCAATCTAACTCAAATATTTAAAAAAGGAGAGAGGAAAAAGGAAAAAAGAAGGCGTGGGAATCGGATAAGATCAAATTTGTATTTTAATGACATGTTATGACTATGATTGCTTCAATCTCACTCAAACATTAAAATAATAATAATAACAATAAAAGAAAGAGGAAAAGAAAAGAAAAAAAGTTGAGAAGATCAAATTTGTTTGTTTTTTATTTTTTATTTTTGGGTACAATGATAAATTTCATTAATTAACACCACTTCCAGAAATATAGAAGATATAAAAAGGTATAATACATAAATTTTTACATGGCAAGCTTCAACTTCTAAAATTGAAGATAACAGAAAATGCAATAACATATTTGATGATAAATTAACCTAAAATTTTGACATCAACATTTATACTGAAGAGGTTAAGGCAACACATTTTTTTTCTTTTTTTATTTTTTGAGTTTAAACAGTACTAATTTTCAAAGCTAATATGCTCTTTTTTTTCTGTTTTTAAAAATGCGAACGGAAAATCTTAGGAAACAAAGAAAGTCCGGTCCAAAGAAAAAGCATCTTATATAATAAAATAAAAAAAATCTTTCATATCAAAAAGAAGATATATTTTATTGAAGAAGAAGGGCACACCCATTAAAAAAAATAAAAAGAAAAAAGAAAAAGAATAGCTTAAGAAGAGGAGAGGGAAGGAGAGGAGAGAGCGGCGCTAGGGTTGGAAGCTGTGAGCGGCTTGTGGGACGATCATCTCATTCAGTTCCGAAGGTGGGTTTGCCTTCTGGGCATGGCTTTTTCGCGAAAAGAATTTTCCTGTGTTCATTCCTAATGGGCCCTATCCGTCTTCATTTTCTCCCCGCACTCTAACTGCAAGGTCCTCTCTTTAGCGTCCTTGCACCTTTCTGTCTGAGGGGAACCGAATTTTCACTTTCATCTGCCTAATTTCCCGATTATTACTACTGAATTTGGCTCTATTTTGCGATTATAATCGGAATTGATTTTGTTGTTGCTGGAGCAGCTGAATTTGAAGTTGGGTTGGAGTTTATCTATGACTTTGCACAACTTTGCGCTGGATCCCTTAAGATCAGAGGTATGGATTTGTGTGATTTTGATCACCTTTCAATTTCTGATTTTCCCACATGTTGCCCATTTGTTTTTTTTATTCTTCATTTTTACTGTTGGTTTGGTTGATGCACTCTCTGTTATGTGGTTTACTCTTAGTTTGCTTGCAGAGATTCTATGTTTTATATATATATATATATGTTAAATTTTCTAATCATGTATTGTGAGTGCCTGAGGTGTGATGCTTTACTTTTAGCATTAATCCAACTATGCATGAATTTGAGGGAATGAAGGAAAATCAGAAAATATGTCACTGGAGATTCAAAGATCAATCGGAGATTCTTGAGTCTGATTACATGTCTCTCTTGATAAACATTTCAGCTTTCACTTTGGAAATAATAATTCTTTGACTTTGAACCAGGACCTGGTAGAATTCCTACTTTTTGCTGGATCTTGTTCACCAGTTTAATATCTTACTGTTAACTGAATGAGAAGAGGAGGAGCCTGAGGGCAGGGACCAAATCCTCAAATTATAGTACAATAGCTAAATTCATCCATCCTGGTGAGTCTAAGGTTTGATCTCACTTTCAAGCAATTTCATATTTTAGTACTAAGGCAAATCTGCAACAAGGCAACTGCTTTGGATAGGAACACGGAGCAAGAGGCCTTAATTGCAAACGCACTGTTTCATGCAGCCAAAGAAGGGATTGTTGAGTTTGTGGCTTAAGTGACAAAAGAAAACACTGCAACAGTCAAGGAGGGAGGGAGAGAAATGGATGAATGAAACTAATCTCATTCTCTCTTGTTCTTGTGTTAGTACTGTAATTGTTATCATTATGCTTGTTGTGACTTTTACTATTCCAGGAGTAAACAATCAGGATTCTGGATGCCAATAGTTTTGAAAGACTAGTTATTTTTGCTTTTCATAATCTCAGATACCTTGTCATTGTTTTCTTCTACAACTTTTGTGCTCATGTTTCTTGAAATGCTTATCTTGTACTATGCAGAAGAAGATTCCCTCATATCTTTGCGGACAAAGTTGATTATAGGCCTTTCCGTACTTTTTCTCTTCATTGCAACTATGATAATAGCTTTCTGTGCTTGCAATCTTATCATGTTGTAGTCTGCTTACATGTCGGCCTTCTTCCTATTATCATTCAAGAGGGGACCGTAATATGTATGTTGCAGCAGCATGATGAGAATGCAAGCAAAAAGGGAAAAAAAAAAAGCCATCATCGTAGTTGCAATGGAGAGAAAAAGTGTAGAAAGGCCTCATAATCAACTTTCTGGATAAGGATTTGAGGAAATCTTCTTCTATGTAATGTGAAGTAAGGATCCCTAGAAATATGAGCACATAATCTGTAGAAGAAAATAGCAATAACGCATCTGAGATTATGAAAAGCATAAATAACTTTTCTTCCTATATTGTTGGGTATCTAGAATTTTGATAGTTTCCTCCTGGCATGGTAAAAACTTGCAGCAAACATGATGGTGATAAGAGCACCAGCAACAGAACAAGAATATGCTATTTCCTTCATCCATTTCTCTCCTTCCTTCCTTCACTCTTTGTGACACTCTGAACATGTCCACAGGATTCATGCCATCCTCTTTCTGATAGACCTTAATTCCAGGAGGTGCCACATTCTCCACCTCCTACATACATTATTCAAACTAGTGAATTCTATTGAGTAAATTACTCTCCTCTCCCCAACAAAAGTGACATTGCTCTCCCTTATAACGATGAATTTGCTACGTCTTAATCCAATATTATATTTTCTATTTAGAGAAATTTGTTATAATCCTTTTTTAATCTTTGGTAACACAATATCACTTTTTTTTTAATTAAAATACTATCTTTTGACCTAAGTATGTATTGAGTTTTTTTTAAAAAACAAAAAGAATTGAATACTTTTAACATTTTATTTTTGATTAATAACAAAAAAGGGTATATGTAAAAATTATGTTTTCATATTAATAGAAGGTATTCTAGTAATGGACATTTGGTTAAAATTGTAATGGAGCACTATTGATAGAAAATATAAAATTGTATTAAAGTGTAGTGTATTTTTATAGAGGAGAAGAAATTGCAATTTACTCGTATTTTTGTATTTGTGAAAGATGGTCGATACCACAAATTAAAAAGTAATTTTAATTTGTTCTAACCTTGGGTCGTTGCAGTTATCTTTGCATTTGAAGTGGAGCCCCAAAATTGTGTTTAAGTTGGTATGGAGGAGCCAGCAACGTTGCCACATGAAGAAAGCTATTATTTTCCATTACCGTCCAATGTTGCTACTAACGAATACTTGAATTGCAGGCCATGTACAAGGTTGAAAACCTTAGCTTGAGTGCTTGACGATGTTGAACAGCATAGAAGAAAGTGGACCAATTGCAATTTGAAATGCTTTAAAAATTGAGTGTGATTATTTGTGGACTTGCTTTTAAAACTTGACCCACAAACTCAACAATGCTTTCTTTAGCTGCAAAAACCAATTCCTTTAAAGAATCAAAAATATTTCGTCTTGGTTCCTTATCTTTTGACATAGACATTATATTCGCACAAAGTGGGCTTAAAATTTAAGATGCATTTGCATGTAGTCAACTACACCCCATATATTTCCTTCAATCCTAAATCAATAGATATAAGTTTTCTGAGTGTATGAGAATTGTTGCAAACTTAGAAAGTAGGGCAAATTACATTAACTTCTCGAGGTTTGGCTAAATTGAACTTAGCATTGCTCTAGTTTCAAATATTCGCTGTTTCCTTTTAATTTTTTTTGTCACTGAAGTTGACCACGTAGAGCGAAAATGATGTTACTTTCACATGTATTATTTCTCTAATATATTTTTTTGTTACTTTCACAGTTAAGAGTATTATTTCTCCAACTGTTTATTCAATGGGTATTTTATATGATATTGTACAAGGCGTTCCCATCTAGCATGACCAAAGGATGAGAATTGTATCTCTCTTAGAGGATAATTCCTATATTTGCATAGTAGTGTAGATGCCACAAGTATATAACCTAGACAATGATGGCATGCAACCTGAAGAGAGATTCAGAGAGAGCCATAGGGAGTTATAGGAGGAAGGAAAGACATGGATGAAGGAAACAGCATATTCTAATGTTGGTGCTCTTGTTGTCACCATGTTTAATCAGAATTGAGTACCCTTTTAAAAGATAGTATACTCTTCATTATCTTAGACGCATTACCGTTGTCTTCTGCTTCAACGTCTGTGTTAATGTTTTTGGGAATCCTTCATGATATGATGTGCAGAAGAACACTTCTTCAAATCAGCACCTACAAAGATAATTATACGCCTTTTCACACTTTTTCTTTCCTTTGTAACTATGATAATTGCCCTTTGGCTTTTCTTGTATAGTCACTCATGGGCTCTTCTTTTTGTCATCATGCTAACTAGTGTGCTGTGAGCTATCCTTGTGCATTTACAGCTTCCCCTTGTTAAGATCATTTCTTCTACTTACGGTCTTGGCATATTCAAGAAAAAAAAATGTGGAGCCTTGTCTTTGAAATGTACGTGTTATTAGTGTGTATATATGTATATACTTTCCTTTTTCGTAAGAAGTCTCCTCCAAGTTATATTAATTTGTCAAGGACTTCAAAGTTTTGTGAAAAATAACCCACTAGCTCATGGGGATATATATGTATATATATATATATATATTAGTTGCTCAAATAATTTTGAAGTTTATTTTTATTGAAGGCCTTCTCATTTTTTTTTCCATTTTTAAGTTTCTTTTTGTTTATAGTAATTCTCCAAAAATACTCGAGACAAAGATTCACATATCACAAGAATGAGTCCAAAAGTCAATCGAGGTAGCTGAAAAAAAAAAAAGAAAAGAAAATTGATCATTCGGTCTCAATAGTTTGCTCAAGTTTTTAATGTAGTTTTTATAGTTTGTTTTTTTAAATCACTCCCAATACTTTGTAAATTTATTAGATCTAGTCCCTATTGTTTTCTTTTTCTAATAAATTTGTTAACTTTGTCATAATTAACCTAGCGAGGTGTATATATGTCAGTTAATAAGTCACTTTTTTACTAAATTTTTTTCAATTCAAATCAATGTTCAAAATTTATCAAATGGAGATTTAATGATATTCATGCTTACAATCTTTTTGAGTAGTAATATTCTTAGTCATTCAAGAGAAATATATGCATTGTAATATTTAACAGAGACAACCATATTAAATATTGAAATTCAAACCTTTGAAGCCTAAGAAATTATCACCTGGATATTCAAATTTCTTAAGACCATATAGATAAAATAAAATCTTGTCATACAGTTAAAAACACTTGAAAAGAAAAAGTGAACAAAATAATGGGATCAACAACAACAACAACAACAACAACAGAGCCTTATCCCACTAAGTGGGGTTGGCTACATGGATCGCACGACGTCATTGAGCTCTATCAATGACCATCTCTTTAGATATCTTATTTACTAAAAGATCCCGTTCAATAATTTCTCTAAGTGTCCTTTTTGGTCTTCCTCGACCTTTTTTCATAGGGCTCCAAACCATCTGCTCAACTCTCCTAACTGACGCTTCCAACGATCTCCTTTGTACATGCCCAAACTATCTTAAACGATTTTCAACCATTTTTTCCTCAATAGGTGCCACCCCAACTCTACCTCGTATATGATCATTACGGATCTTATCTCTTCTTGTATGATCACACATCCAACGCAACATCCTCATCTCCGCCACTCTAATTTTATGTTCTTGTTGTCCTTTCATTGCCCAACATTCACTCCCATATAAAATCGCTGGTCTTATAGCAGTACGATAAAACTTTCCTTTGAGTTTATCAGGTACTTTCCGATCACAAACAACCCCTGATGCCATTCTCCACTTCAACCACCCAGCTTGTATCCTATGTTCCACATCTCTAATAACTTCGCCATCATCTTGTATAATTGATCCCAAATACCTAAACGTTGACACTTGTGATACGACCTGATCACCAAGTTTAACCTCCAGCTCGTTCCTAGCTTGTCGCTTGTTAAACTTACAATGCATATATTCGGTCTTACTCCTGCTCAGACGAAAACCCTTCGATTCCAAAGTAGCTCTCCATAACTCAAGTTTAGAATTAATCTCTTCCCTTGTCTCTGTTATGAGAACAACGTCATCTGCAAAAAGCATGCACTTATGAATTTCTTCTTGGATGTGTTTCGTCAGAACATCTAAAACCAAGTCAAACAAATAAGGGCTTAAGGATGATCCCTGATGTAGGCCAATTTTAATAGGAAAGTCTCTAGTCTCCCCTCCAGACGTTCTCACACTAGTCGTAGCCCCCTCGTACATATCTTTTATGGCTCTAATATACGCAACCCGTACACCTTTCTGTTCCAAGGCTTTCCACAGCACCTCTCTTGGTACTCGATCATAGGCTTTTTCCAAGTCAATAAATGCTATATGAAGGTCTCTTTGTTTACTCCGATACCTTTCCATCAACCCCCTTAGAAGATATATAGCTTCCATTGTAGACCGTCCTGGCATGAATCCAAATTGATTTTCAGAAATACTCGTCTCGATTCTTAACCTACGTTCAATCACTCTTTCCCATAATTTTAGAGTGTGACTCATAAGCTTAATCCCACGATAGTTTGCGCAATTCTGAATGTCTCCTTTGTTTTTGTAAATAGGCACTAAAGTGCTTCTTCTCCATTCCTCAGGCATTTTCTTAGACCTTAAAATTTCATTAAAGAGCTTAGTTAGCCAGATAGTACCCTCCTCTCCCAAACACTTCCAAACTTCAATAGGAATACCATCGGGACCAACAGCTTTACCATTATCCATTTTTCTAAGAGCTTCCTTGACCTCTTCAACCTTGATCCTGCGATAATATGCCAAATTTTGTTCTCTCTCCAAGGTTGTTAGATCTTTCATATCGCAAGTCGACTCCGTTCCGTCATTAAAGAGCTTATGAAAATAACCCTGCCATCTATTTTTAATATCTTTGTCTGTACCCAAAATTTTTCCTTCTTCATCCTTAATACATCTTACTTGATCCAAATCTCTAGATTTCCTTTCTCTAGCCTTCGCAATCTTGTAAATCTTTTGTTCCCCTTTTTTCGTTCCTAAATCCTTGTAAAACTCTTTAAACGCTTTAGATCGTGCTTCACTTACTGCTTTTTTTGTCTCCTTATTAGCCTTCCGATACCTTTCCCAATTTTTCGAGTTATTGCACAGATGGATAGCTTTAAAGCATTCTTTTTTAAATTTGATCTTTTCTTGAACAGCCTTATTCCACCACCAAGATTCCTTATCTCTTTGTCCAAAACCTTTTGATTCTCCTAAAAATGCTTTAGCTACTTTTCTAACCTTCTTGGCCATCTCCTCCCACATGGTGTTAGCATCTTCTCGTAACTCCCAAGATCCTTCCTCCAACAATCTTCTCTTGAAAGTCAGTTGATTCTCCCCCTTTAGCTGCCACCACTTGATCCTAGGGTTCATCGCCTGACGATGCTTTTGTTTCCGACCCTTAATAACTACGTCAAGGACCAAAACCCTATGTTGAGTTGCCACGGGTTCTCCAGGAATAACTTTACAATTTAGACAGATTTTTCTATCTGGATTCCTTACCAGAAAGAAGTCAATCTGTGACCTTGAAACTCCACTCTTGTATGTGATTAAATGTTCCTCTCGCTTTTTGAAGCAGGTATTGACAACCCTGAAATTATAAGCCATAGAGAAATCCAATATAGACCGTCCTTCCTCGTTAAGCTTCCCAAAACCAAAGCCACCATGGACCCTCTCATACTGTCCTGCTTCTTTCCCAACATGCCCATTAAGGTCCCCCCCCGATGAAAATCTTCTCTTCTAAAGGTATGTTTCTAACCAATCCCTCCAAATCTTCCCAAAACTTTTCTTTAAGATATGCATCTGTCCCTACCTGTGGTGCATAGGCACTTATGATGTGGATAGTATCTCTTACGATAATCATCCTTAAGCATAGAATCATATCCCCAATCCTTTTTACCTCCACCACACTCGGTGTCCATTCCTTGTCCACCATAATACCTACACCATTCTTTGTCCTTACTTTTCCAGTGTACCAGAACTTGAAGCCTGAACAGTCAAATTTCTTAGCCTTTTCTCCAACCCATTTAGTCTCTTGAAGGCACAAGATGTTAATTTTCCTCCTCTTCATAGTGTCCACAACCTCCATGGATTTCCCTGTCATGGTTCCAACATTCCACGTAGCAATCCTAATTTTGTTCTCCTCGACTAGCTTCTTTACCCTCAACCTTCCAGGAACATGCTCTTGTGACACTACAATCGATCGACGATGCAGTGGCTCTAGCTCATTTGACACTGTACTCGAGCCATACAGCGCGTTGCTTCCGGGCAACGACCTAGTATTAGTGAACCCTTGCTCATTTAACACTACATCCGGGTGCCGATGCAGCGGCTCTAGCTCACTTGTCACTGTACTCGAGCCATACAGTGCATTGCTTCCGGGCAACGTCCTAGCATTAGCAAAATATTGTCGTTAATCCATGTTTATGAGAGATTCGACACAGTTTTACGTTGGCTGTCGAAGGCCTAACACAACCCTCCTCCTTTCTCCGGGCTTGGGACCGGCTATAAAACATAGGCGGAGTTGAACAAAATAATGGGATCATAGAAAGAAATTATTATCCCAAGACTTATAAATTACAATAAAATAAAGATCAATTATAAGCTAAACCAATGGAGAGTGGCAAGCAAACTGGAAGAAGCTCAATACAGTGCGCTTTGGCTTTGTTAGAATATATATAGCTCACAAGTACAATGCAGATTAGCACCCTGTATAGATGGCGTGTGATCCGAAAAATATGGATCTAAACAGGTTAGATCTAAAAGAATAAAAAATGACTGACGGTGACTTTAGTGTTACACACGTGAACAAAGGAATGAGTAAAGAATGAATGTGGCTTAGTGTTATACAAGTTAGTCATAGAGAATGAGGAAGGCTACTGATTATATCTTGACATTCCCCCTCAAACGAAGGGGTGGTGATAGAAGAACCCAAGTTTGTCTCTTAGCATAGCAAACTTGGTGTGTGAAACGAATTTATTGAAGATGTCGGCAGTTTGATCTGTTGTAGGAACAAATCTTACTTCAACTTTCGTTGCTTGTATCTTATTGCGAATAAAGTGCACATCAAGTTCAATATGCTTAGTTTTGGCGTAGAAGACTGGATTACAAGCCAATGAACTTGCACTGAGGTTATCACACCATAGAATTGCAACTGTAGAAGAAGAAAATTTGATCTCATTTAATAAGGACCTTATCCATGCAATTTCAGCACTTAAGTTAGAGAGTGCTCTATATTCGAATTCTGTATTGGATCTAGTCATAGCTTGCTGTTTATGTGATGGCCAGGAAATTAGATTGTCACCGAGATAAACACAGTACCCGCCCACTAATTTCTTGTCATATGAGAATGCTGCCCAATCAGCATCAGAAAAACTTGAAAGAGATAGAGGAAGACCAGTAAATGGAGATGAAACACAAGTTTTAATGTGAAGCCCTATGTCTGAAGTGCTTTGCAGATAACGAAAAATTCTTTTTAAAGCCTTCCAATGTAATTCTGTTGGACACTGTAGGAATTGACTGAGCTTATTAATAGAAAAGCTCAAATCTGGTCTTGCGTGTGTTAAGTATTGTAGAGCACCTATAGCACTTCTGAAAAGCGTAGGGTCTTTCATGGCCTCACCTTTTGTGGCAGATAATTGCAGATTTTGGGCATAGGACTGGGACAAGTTTTGGCTTGAGTCATAGAGAATCTAGCAAGCAAGTCTTTCACATACTTCGACTAATTTAAGAAGAAGCCACTTGCTGATCTTGTAACCTAAACTCCAAGGAAGAAATGAAGAGGACCAAGATCCTTAAGTGCAAAAGGAGCATGCAATTTGTGAGTAATATCAGAGAGAAATTCTTGTTTACTAGCAGTGATTATTATGTCATCTACATAAATGAGGACAAAGATTACTTTAGTTGAGCAAACCAAGTAAAATAGTGAGGAATCTCCTTTGCTATGACTAAAACCCCAAGATAAAAGGGTATTTTTTAATTTGTCAAACCATGCCCAAGGTGCTTTTTTAAGCCCGTATAAAGCTTTATGAAGTTTGCAAACATGGAGCAGCTTGTTCTTATCCTCAAATCCTTGAAGCTGTGACATGTAAACCACTTCTTGTAGTGTAACATTAAGAAATGCATTATTAAAATCTAATTGGTGAATTGGCAAATTATAAGTAGCAGCTAAAGTAAGGGTGATTCTTACAGTTGTAGGCTTAATCACGGGACTGAAAGTTTCAAAATAGTCTACTCCGGGTGTTTGTGTAAAACCTTGGGCAACTAGTCTGGCCTTGTGCCTCTCCAGAGTGCCATCTACCTTGTATTTTACTTTGAAAATTCACTTGGATCCCACTATGTGCATAGATGCTTTTGCTGGAACAAGAGACCAGGTGTCATTGCGTTGTAGTGCTTCAAATTCATCTTGCATAGCTTTGTGCCAAACTGGACTCTTTAAAGCTTTATGCCGCAGTGGAAGGAGTAGCAGTAGTGACATTTGAAGTGTGTCCAGCAAAAGGAATTTTGGGTTAGTTATGCCTTTCTTCCCTCTTGTGAGCATAGGATGAGTATTCTAGATAGGAACAGAAGTAGTATCATTGTGCTCACTGTATAGCAGCATATATCTTTTAGATGAAGATGTAATGGTACCTGTGGGACTGTTAACAGTAGGCCACATGTATTTTGTGGAGGAAGATTCTGCAAAACTGGTGTCAGCATTGTTCAAAAAATTCTGAGATGAAATTTCTGGAGAATTACGAGCTAAGGGAGATTCAAACCTTACTGTTTATGTGGTGGATTGATCTACTGCATTGGAAGCCAAGGTTGGGCTACTATTTTTGTTAATAACTTCATTTGAAAAGGGAAAGTGCAGAGTTGAAATTGAATCAGTAGAAGAGCAAATCTCTAGTGAAGTAGAAGTGGTGAAAAGAGTTGAGTAAGGGAATTCTTTGTGGTTAAAAACTATATGTCTTGATATGTATAATTTATAAACACTTAAAACCTTTATGGCTATTACTTATCCAATAAATAGACATTTTTTGGAGTGGAACTGAAATTTTTTATTATTAAAGGGTGTTAAGCATGGGAAAGCAAAGCAACCAAATGGGTGTAAGGCTGTATAATCTGGTTTATTTTTAAAAAGAACTTCAAAAGGCGTTTTATTATTCAGAGGAGATGTAGGTTGTCTATTAATATTATGCATAGTTGTTTGAAAAGTTTCCCACCAAAAACAAAGGGGCATTTTGGCTTCGGCAAGTAATGTGGGACCTAATTCAACTATTCGTCTGTGTTTTCGCTCTACTCTCCCATTTTGTTCAAATGTATGAGGACCAGTGAACAAATGAGATATGCCTTGTTCTTTTAAAAATGAAGTGAAAGCTATGAACTCACCTCCCGAATGTGAGTGAATAGTTTTAATTGGTAGTTGAAATTGTTTTTCTACTAAAAGTGTAAATTATTTAAAAGTTGATAAGGATTATGCTTTTGATATGAGAGGATAAACCCAGCTGTATCTACTAAAATCATCAAGAAAGTTGATGTAATATTTAAAACCTTGTTTGGATGCCATAGGGGCAGGACCCCATAAGTCTATGTGAATCAACTCAAGGGGTTTTGTAGCTTTAGAAACTGATAGTTTGAAAGGAAGTTTATTGCTGTTCCCATACTGACATACTGTGCAAAACTCTAAAGAGTCATTTTCATTAAATTTCTGATTACAAGATTTTAGGACAAGAGATAAAACTTTCTGAGACAGGTGACCAAGTTTCCTATGCCAATCAAGAAGAGTTTCAAATTTTTGTGTGCTAGAAACGATATTGGCTTGAGGTAGAAAAGTGTTTGGTTCAATTTGATATGGCCCATCCTTGATTTTCCCCTGCAGGATCTCCTTCTTGGTAATCTTGTCCTTGACAGAAAAAGAGCTTGAGTCAAATTCAACACAAAGATTATTTTGAGCAGCAAGTTGTGAAACACTAATTAAATTTCTGGAGATTTGAGGTGAATGAATGACATTTTTTAACAAATTAGGTTTATCGTTATGAGTGGAAATCACGGTTGATCTGATATGGTGAATTGGAATGGAATTACCATTGCCTATTGTTAACTGAACCTTACCATTGTATTTGTTGGCGTGCTGAACTGAATTAGATCCTTGGTGACATGGTGATTAGCACCACTGTCAAGACACCAAGCTTGATATAATACTATTTCGGGTGTAGCCACATAAGCATATGGATTCTGATTTTATTTTGTAGAATTTTGCTGTGTAGAAGTTTTATTACTTGCATCTGGTACAACTCCCATGTAATTCATATCAGTCTTATAGTAGCACACTGAAGCTAAATGACCAGTCTTACCACAAATTTGGCACACTGGTCTCGAGTTATAATTCCTTCCCCTGCCTAGGTTTCTGCCTCTTGATGATGAACCTCTCCAGTTACCTCTGTTGTTAATGGAATTGTTTTGAGATTGGACAATGTTGGCAGTTGCTATGTTGATGGAGAGATTCTGAATGGCATTGAGTTGTTCTAACCTACTTTCAAAAGTTAGTAAGGCAATAGAGTATTCAATCCAAGACATATTAGGCATAAAACTGAGCTGAGTGACAATAGGAGTGTATTATGAGTCTAGACCACACAAGGTCTGTACAATTAGATCATTGAGGGACAAAGTACTTCTTGCTAGCTGCAAATTATCAGCTATGTTCTTCATTTTGGCTAGATAGTCCTCCATTTACAAAGAACCCTTCCTGGTTCTTTGTAGCTCACCCTTATACTAGAGTTCTTTGGCCTTAGTAGCAGCTCCAGCCATTTCCTGAGTGCTCTACCATAACTCTTTGCTGATCTTACAATTGATCAACTATGAAGCTACTTCCACAGTTATGGAACTATATAACCAGCCGAGAAGGAGTTGGTCAGTGACCATCCACTCCTCAAATTTTGGATTGGGAGCTGATCCAGTGGAGGTTAAGACGGTATCAGGTGGGTAAGGATTGCTGCCATCGATAAAACCCATCAGACGATTCCCTCTTATTACTGGCAGCATAGTGGACTTCCATATCAGGAAATTATTCCTGTCCAACTTGATAGGGGTCACGAGGTTGAAGGAATTACTACCACTCTGAACATCTTTCATACCTGAACCAGAAGCTGCAAAGTTGAGAGAAATCTGTGGTGAGCTTGAGTCCATTGGATCAAGTGTTCAGCAAGATTAGCTCTGATACCAAGCTAAAAAAATGGAGAGTGGCGAGCAAACTGGAAGAAGCTCGATATAGTGAGCTTTGGCTCTATTAGAATATATACAGCTTACAAGTACATTGCAGATTAGTACTCTGTACAGATGGCATGTGATCCGAAAAATATGGATCTGAAGAGGTTATATCTAAAAGAATAAAAAATGACAAACGGTGACTTTAGTGATATGCACGTGAACAAAGGAATAAGTAAAGAATGAATGTAGCTTAGTGCTATACACGTAAATCACAGAGAATGAGGAAGGCTACTGATTATATCTCTATAAGTTTTTTTTTTTTATGAAGATGAAATTAAAATATCATCCCTTAATGTTTGGAATTTTGGATTCCAAATCTTTAATTGTCATATGTTATTGAGCTAGTATGTGTGCCAAAAATTGAGTTATCTCACCTTTATTAACTATTAGATTTACACCTTGTTAGTTTAATTAACACATAGTTTACCAATTTATCATAATAAAATACAGCAGGGATTTTATCTAATACATTTGCAAAGTATAAGGAATGAATTTAAAAAAAAAAAAACTATTAGAGTCCAAATTAAAAGCTTAAGCAAACTCTAGGGACCAAATGATTAATTTTTCTAATAAAAAATTTTAAGGGGTAAGACCATCATATACAATCAGCCCGGTCATTGACCCGGACAAGCTTTCTGGTCATCGGGTTATTGGTCCAACGGCCAGGTCACCGGGTCAATTGTTGACCCAGATAAATATATTAAAAAATTTAAAATTATATATATACTTATATATCTTTACAAATAAATTCAAAAATAAATAAAATAAATAATTTACATGTAATTTTCACAATTCAAAGTTATAAACATCCATAATAATTTATAAATATTTATAATAATTCAAACATAAAGTCATAAATATTCATAATAATTCATAAAGTAATAGATAAAATCATCCAAACATAATAATTCATACATTAAAAGTCTTAAATATTTATAATAATTTATAAAGCAATTAAAATGCTAATATTTTCCTAATAATATTATTCCTATTGGTAAAATAAATTAAAAAAGTGTTGCTGAAAAAAAAAAAAAAGAAATCATGGTCACGGATCACCGGGCCACCCGGGTTGACCCTGTGTAGCCCGGTCTAATATGTTGACCTAGACCGGTCCAGCTACCTAGTCGCCGGTTTCTGAGTTGACCCGGCTGGACCAGTTCGGGTCATACAACTATGATCATATATGATATTTGAATGATATTATTTGAAAAATTATTTTGTGAGTCTCGTCTCTCCATATGGCTTATTTTCACGAGGCCACCAAGTAATTATGTTGGTGCTCATACTCAAGGATGGCGATATTCACAATTTATACCTCCCATTAAGATGTTTAAACAATGACATCCTTTCTATACAAGAAAAAAAAAATTATAAGCACAATAATGTATGGGATATTTTTATAAAATAATATAATAAATTATTGATTTGATCTAAATGATTATAATTCCCTCAATTTATTGCTTTTAAAGACTAAGTATATGTATCTTAATTTAGTCAGTACAAAATTATTCGTTTTGATTTCAATTTTTTATTTGTCAAAATAAATTTTTTTGATGAAAAATTTAAAATTTGACAATAATAAATTTTGTAATTTAATAATAAAAATAGTCAATTTGTACAAGTGGAACATTTTAGGATTAATTTGTTATACTAAAAATTAGATTAAGACAAAAGTTATCTTGACTAAATTAATTATTTAGGTAAGTGACAGTCTAAATGAAATGACCCATCATTTTTTTCTTATAATTTATCTTTTTATTTTACATTTTTATTTCATGGATTGATCCATAGAAATTTATGAATTATATAAACTTAAATTTAGTATTGCAAAATTCGTCCAATAAAAATGGTTGGGCTACCTTTCAAATCTAAGTCCATTATGACCTACATATGTTAAGAAGTCAATTAAATATTCGTATATTTTTTTTAAATCCTGTTAAATCTATTGAGTGCTCTAATTTTGTTTAAATTGAATCACATTTTAAAAGTTATAAAGTTCTTGTAGTTTATTTATTTATTTATTTTTTATAAGAATCAAATTAAAAAATTTATTTAAGAGAATAAATATCGAGTCATTTGAATCATTTAATAGTTATTAAATATATATAACAATAACAGATGACTTAAAACCCAATAAACATGAAACTTTAAATTATCGTTACTCATGCTAGCTAACTACACGAATACTGGTTGTTTGATGCTATCCTGAACTTGTCTGCTTGAAAATGATTTTGCCTTTTACATTTTATCAAGTTGATAGAAATTAGTCTTGTGACCTAGAGGGATATTTATTTAAAAAAAAAAGTACTATTAGAGCTATATTTTGTTAATTATAAAACAGATAAACTATGAATCTCTAAAAAAACAATTTATACAAATATATAATTCAAAATGGATCTAGTTTACTTCTATTTGGTTTTTTTAAGTGTCTAAAGTGCCCAATAATATTTTAGTGCGATAACATATTATGATTATGATTCTAAGTACTTCAATCTAAACTTCATATTTAGAGTTTTATTTAATCTTTAATTTGGTACTTATAAAAATTTGTTAGTCAATTCTTATAATTTTATAAACTTTTGATTTAGTTTTTATTGTTAAACTTTTGTTTGTATTTCATTAAAATGTACTAGCATAAGTACGAATGATCGTGTAAATATTGACACTCTAAATATTAGTACTGTCCAAAAAGACTGTGGCTTGCAAACTAGATTAGGACTGCCTATAGATGGACAGTCTTGGGTTGAACAGTTTAGATTCGTTTAAAAATGGCTTAAATGGTCCAACTTGTTTAGACTTGCAGGATAGCCCGTTTTTATTTTTTATTTTTAAAAATATATTATTTAGTATAAATAATCTCACTTTATTACATTTCTTTATTTTATAATTTTATATTCAATAAATATAGTAAATTTGAAATAAAAACTTTTGTAATTTTTTAAAAATAAATATAAAATTTTTAAATTTAAATATAATATAGTTAATTTTGAAAGAAAATATGAAAAATTAAAGTTATTAGTTATTTAAAAAAATTAAAGAAGTGATGTTTTACATGTATAAATTATATTTTAATAAAAACAATTAATAAATTTTTTTACTTAAAATGTTTAGAATTATATTATTTTAATATAAAAACTTTTTTAAAAAATAGCCCGTAAATTGGCCCATTTAGTGTTAGGTTCCTCAGTACTACTAAATATATTTTAGTTGTACAATAAAAAAAAAAGAGAAAGCAGATAACTAATTAAAGGTAATTGTCTATAGTGTATAGATATATATATATATATATATATATATATATATGTGTGTGTGTGTGTGTGCGCGCGCGCTTGTGTGTGTATCTATATAAAACATGAGATGTAACTTTTATTAAACAATTTGGACTAATTAATCGAAATTATATACATTTTGACAGTCAAGATCAGTGTTTTTTTGACATGGCTTGGATCGGCCACGTTGGGAAATAGCGACCTAAAGCTTAGCACTGGCTAAGTCAGTCTTCCAGATCGGTCTATATGCGGACTGGTGAAGATTTGGTTGACTTAGTCGGGTCACAACTGTTAAACCTGTTTTGGCTCGGTTTTCTGTTTAAAAAAAAAAAATTAAGATCACTTTAGTTATTCTAATGCCCTTTCGTAGCCAAACCAGAAGACAAGAAAACTGTAAAGGTGCAACGAGAGACAATAACTGAGCAGCCCTTCACTTGCAACAACCATTAACGTCGTCGAAGCCTGTCAGTAGCAGTGGTTCATCGTTCTATTCGCCCAATGCCAAAGCTTTATATTTTAAGTCATCTTTAAGTTTTTATTTTTTTTTCTTCTTTTGTAACTTCACCAATTTGATTTGTTTCCATTTGTTTTTTATATTAGTTGGTGCTAATTATTTTTCATATTGGTGGTTCTTCAATCTAAAGCTAAGGCAAGGTATGTAAATGTAACTATTTTTTTTTAATTATGCTTAAATTAATGTGGGATCAATGTATGAATTGAGATTTAAGTTGACTAAGCAAAATAGCAATTAGAAGCTAATAGTCCCAAAATTTTGAAGCTGATTCAATTCTGTTTACAGTTATAATTTGCTCCCAAATTGTTGGTTTTATTAGCCTTAGTGCTTGAAAATTAGTGTGTGTGGAATAGTTAGTTTAGTAATATAGTTGATATTGATTTTATTAAATCGTAGATTTGTGATTTTGTGACTTGAAACTCACGGTCTTGGATCGTGAACCACACCTCCAACAATAGAGAAGCTTGGTGCTAAATAAGATACGTGGTTGATTCATATCATATTTACAATTCTTATTTGTTTACAATTCTTTTTTTTTTTTGATTGGTTCTAAATCCATGGCCTATTGTGGTTATGTAAAGAATGGTGTGCTAAATTGTGGTTTGTGTGCTAAATAATTTTAGGATACCTGTAGCAAGATTTATAAATGTTATCTAGCAATTCTACATAAGAACAATTGAGTCTATACAAGACTCACTTCAAAAAAAAAAAAAAAGAAGAGGGGGAATATCTCAAGTCTCTAAGATTTATACCTATTTTCATTCATACCTCAAATGTTTGTTTTTGGTTAAATATATATCACATATTTTAATTTTTGTCAAATATATCCTTTTTTTTAAACACCGTCAACTTTGCGAATGGAAAACGTTGATCGAACAAATGTCGTGGTTAAAATTAGTAACCACGTCATTTGTCACGTGTAATTCTTATTGTAAAATGTCACAATTGCCCCTATGTCTTTTAATCTTCAGATGCCCACAGATTAGGTTTCACACAATTAGAAAATTCATTCTGGAGTTCCCAACAACATTGTCTCCATCTGCTCGTGGCCTTGGTTAACTGATGGCCGACTTCATCATCGGAGGTGAGGGTGACGTGGACGGCAGCATAGGACAACGACTTCAACGACAAAGTACTTTCCTTCTTTCCTCTCCCTTTCCCTCTTTGATTCTATAATTATTTTGGCCCTAAGTTGAGTTCGAACCCTAAGTGAAGTTCAATTCGAACCCTATATCCAATTATTATCTATTCGCTAATTTCATGTTTCTATTTTCATTTAGCCTCTTATGATCCAGTGGATCTTATTTTGTATATTCTAATTCATCTCACTAGGATGAACTCTGTAAACTCTGTACTTGTTTGATCTTTTATGAATTCCGTTAAACCATGAGGTTTGATGGCTTGCTGCATTACTTCTATGTTCTATCTTAGGGTTAAACACGTAGAAGAAAAATCAATAGGTCAATTGATTAGGGTAAGTGGCTTTGGTTAGATTCTTTATTCAACCAGTAGGTAAAAAATCTTGATGCTTTGAACATCTCAAATTGTTGTCTAGATATTTAGTTCACTTGATGGCTACTGTATGTGAATTGATGCTGGGGTATCATCTCATAATGTTGTTGTTGTTCTATACATGAGATTTACATGTCATTCTTGAACTATTTTCCTAATATGTGGCTCCAATTAGAGGTTTCACAATGTATTTCCTTTTGTAGGTACTTCTCTAATTAGCAAGAGTCTTATGCTTTTGTGATACTTTTTTTCTTCATTTCTTTCTATTTATGGTTTTAATTACATTTGCATAATATATCACAATTTTGAAATATTATATTTTGAATTAATTTAGTCATTTTGCTCATTATATTTTGAATTAATTTAGTCTTAGGAACTAATAAGTTTGACTTGTCATTTTTATGTGGAATATAGTACCAATGGCATCCCAGGCTTCAAGTTACAGTGGCAGGAAGGGAAGGTTTATCTGTGATTGTGATGAGTATGCTTGATTAGCAACTTCAAGCACACAAGAAAATCTAAGTCAAAGGTTATGGGGATGCAAAAATTATGATGTATGATATGAATGTTAATTGTGTTTTACTTGATGTTAAATATACAAATTCAATCATATTGATGTTAAATATACAAAATGAAGGAGGTATGATTTTTTTGTTTGGTCAGATCCACGAATTGAAGATGATGCATTAGCCATCTATCATCTTAGGAAAAAGATTAGGATGCTTCAAGATGAATTGAAGGAAGAAAGGAGAATCAAGAAGCTGTTAATCTTACTTCGATATTATCTTTGATTGTGAATTTATGGTTTCTAAACTGACTAAGTTAGGAGGATGAATTGTAAGAAATGTAGGGTAACTTTTATCTATTCTAATGAATTATGTATTTTTAATGATGAATTATGTATTTTGTAACGATGAATTATGAATTGAGGGAACATTTCTTATCCATTATGATGAATTATTTAATTTTTACAATGAGACTTACTTGATAAGATTCATATTAATTAATTCCATTTGGCTCAACTATGGGACTTACGTTTTGTATATGCTCCAGTGATATATATTTGAATTAAGACTAATAGGAAGACAAGGAATAAAAGTAAAACAAAATTAATTAAGATAAAATATAATTAAAAAGTCGTAAATATCAAAGTAGGAACCCATTAAATAATGCACATATTTCATTGTCTAATATATATTATTTTATGAACTTGATTATGTGTCAATTTAAATAAATTATTATAATATTATTAGATAATACAATTTTTTTCACTTAACATGCGCTTAAATTTGAAACCAATATAAGCATATTGTAGTCTCATATTTTCCAATTATGAAACCTGTCAACTTGCAAAATAGAGTCATAGTGAGGACTAAAAACATTTTATACTATAAAAAACTTAACTTTCGGTAGCAACTAGAGTTGTTACTGAAAGTTAATAAGTTGTCACTGAAAGTGGTTCAATAGCGACACATGGTCGCCACCTAAAGTTCCGTTATTGAAAGTATTCGGTGGCGACTTCGTTGTCACCAAAGTCATCACAGAAACAAACTTTCAGTGGCGACTTTGGTCGCTACTAAAAGTATAATATGTGTCACCAAAAGTAAGTTATATACAAAAGAAATATCATTACTGAAAATACTTTTAGTGGCAAAACATTGTCTCCACTGAAAGTCACTTTTAGTGGTGACAAAATGTGGTCACTTAATGTATCAAAGAAATGTAATATTTTCAGTGATCACATAGAGTTGCCACTGAAAGTGACTTTCAGTGACCATATTTTGTCGTCACTGTAAGTATTAGGACTTTCAGTGGCGACCATTTGTGGTCACTGAAAGTATCAGAGAAATGTAATAATTTCAGTGACAACGTAGGGCGCTACTAAAAGTGACTTTCAGTGGCGACTAATTGTGGTCACTGAAAGTATCGGAACTTTTAGTGGTGACTATTTGTGGTCACCAAAAGTATCAGAGAAATGTAATACTTTTAGTGACAACATAGGGTCGCCACTCAAACTTACTTTCAATGGCGACTAATTGTGGTCACTGAAAGTATATAGAGAAATGTAGGACTTTTAGTGACGACACTTTCAGTGGCGACCCTATGTTGTCACTGAAAGTTTCTTCAGTGGCGATATCTAGTTACCACTGAAAGCTATTAATTTAATATTTTAAGTAACATTATACTAAATTCATACAAGCACAATATATATTTGTATAAATCATCATATATTAGAAAATGATTTGAATATATAATGTATTTTAGAAAATACTTAATACAAAAAGAAACCAGTACAACTAATCTGTCATTTCTTTTGTTTCCTTGCATCTTTGGTGACTCTAGAATTTCCAACGGTATTTATATTTGGTGCTTGACTTGTTCCCTGTTATGATACAAGTAAAACAAGCATCACTTAAGATTCCATAGAAAGAAAATATATCATTAAGATTAAGACCAAAAAATTGCAACCAAAATGTAAAAAGCATTCATATAACATGATTAGTAGTCATGAATTTTTAGTATCTATGAACCACTTTTGGTATATATGTTTATAAATTTTAAGTATTTAATTCTTTTACTATTTGATATGTGCACATCTTAATTCTCAAGTACTTTAAAAAATATTTGTAAAAATTTCTTAATATAACGTGGAAAAAATTCTATATTATTTAAAACACATAAGATACATTTTTTTTATTTTTTCTCATATTTCTATGTCCGTGTTATTAATGTGCTTCCAAATATTTCAAGAATTAAAATTTCAACTTACCAAATAGAATTCAAGATGTTAGAACTATTAAACTATAATAAGAAAAATTATAACATCCTAGTGGAGCTATCCACTTATTCTATATATATATATGATAATGAAACTGATATCAATTCATTAATTACGAAGAGTCATAGAAAACAATGTAATTTGACCTTTCAATTAGAGAATACAAGGAGATTAATTCCATGAAAAGTTTTAACTTATTCACAGGGGAGTTACGCTCTTGATTCATTTGTTGGCTTCCTTTCGTTCTTCTAAAGCATTTTCAAGCAAGTTACACCATACATCGATATGTTGCTTATATATATTTCATAATTTGAAACAAACATATTGGAAAAAAATTGTGGTGGGGTTTAGTTTGGCTTTAAATTGAAGGGTCTAACAATGATCAAATATATATATATATATATATATATAAACACTATGTAATAAATCCACTATAATCCTATGCCACAAGAAACCATAAATTAACAAGAAACAAAAGAAAAAGCAAAGAAAAAAATAGAATATCAAGGAAAAGAAAAGAAAAGAAAAACCACATCTTTGTTCCTTTATAGTTTATCCAATTGATCCTTCTACAAATTCCCAACAGGCCAACACATATATCAACTTCTTTCATAACAAATCATCAAAGTGTGAAATTAATGATTTTTTTTCTTGTGGCTCACTATGTTACAAAGACAACAAATAATCTGAAGTACCAGTACCACTCAGCCAAATCCACCTTCCAATACATGCTCTCTGAACTGAATTGAACTCCACTGCTGACTTGAACTCCATGAAAACTGAACTAATATATGACCTTCAAAAATTAGGCTTATGGGAGGTGTGTGAGTACTGTTTCCCATTTATGGCACTCGCACCTATTAATTTTGTAGTTATGACCTTATTTTCAAAGATAATGTTTTTCAAATATATATGATGTGATTCAATGAATTTAGTCAACCTAAAAAGTCGAAAAAAAAAAACAGGTGGGATTTCAAATCCAAATACAACGCTTATAGCTTAAAGCTTTTATGGACCCTACTTGCACTGACTTTTGAAACCATGGCCAGGGTCTCCTTATATTCAAACAAGAATGTCATGGTAGTAGGGATTATGGACATTGATCAACATAAGAGACTAGGCTAAGCTCAAGTTATTAATTAATTAAAAAATTGGGTAAACTATTTAATTAAGATGTCTATATCTAAGAATTATATGATTTTACTCATAAATAGTTCATATTTTTCTCATATTGGTAACTAAACATGATGAAATCTCAAAAAGTGTAATACGTGATGAAACTAAAAGTGTTAATTCTATTAAAAAAAGTGTTAATTGATAACTAAATTTTAAAAGAGATTAATATTATTTATCCAAAAGAATTATAATTTTAATATGATAAAAACTAGTTGAATTATGTGTGAAATAATTATTGTTAACTTTACATAGGCCATAGCCTACACGTACATTAGAATGCCTCAAAAGAAACAAAAGGAAAAATTGAAATCATTGCAGAACACCTCATAGAAGAAACAAAAGTAAATATTGAAAAATTACATAACAAATTGAAAGCCACTTTGAGACAAAACCAATTAACCAAAGGCTAAAATGAAGAGGAAGTCACATGAAAATGTTTACTGATAACATACTTTTTTCATTTATTTTAGTCCCTATTTTAGTCCTTTTTGCCTCTTTAATTTTGTCAATTCTCTAATTTTATTATGTTTTGGAATTTATTGGGTATAAACTATTTATGGATTGAATGTGTCTCAATTTTTATATTTTTAGAACTTGAATTGTAAAATGCTCAATTTAATTCCTACAAATTTTAATTTTGGAGAGAAAAGTGTTGACATGGACAAAGATGATGATTTGGATGCTAATGTGGCACTTTTTGGGTGATGTAGATGCTTACTAGGATATGCTGGATGTGGGGCCCACTTGAACTCTTATTCAATGCCATGTAGTCAGAATTTTTGGGCAGAAATATTAATTTTCGTAGGTCAAGAAAAGCATGGCTGAAATATTAATTTTGCCATGATATTCTGCTGCTGTTCTGCTGCTGTTTGTCACTTTCTGCTGCAGAAATATTAATTCTGCTGCTGCTGCCATACCATTCTGCTGCTGCCATACTTTTCTGCTGCTGCAGAAATATTAATTTTGCTGCTGTTTTGCTGTCAAAGTGCTGCCATATCATGGAAGAGGCATCCAAGGAGGCATCTAGGGCAGAATATCCCTTTAGGCATGTGTTAGATCAGTTTTATATTTGCAAAAATCGAAATTTATTAAGGAGGCTAAGTCATTTTTCTGATGTGAAGTCCTAGCACCATTTTTCTGTCTTCCTTGGGCAGCAGTGGCTGGGAGCAATATAGAGGCAACTCTCTAGCTTGGTTAGAGGGAAAGGAAGCCTTCCCACTTGGGAATGGCTCTCCTTCTCCCATTTTCCTTCCTTTTCTTGCATTTTCCTTCATAGTTTCTTAGATTTCTGTTGTATTTTCTGTTTTCTGTCATGTTTTTCCTTCTCTTCCATGTAATTTTCTAAGTTGAAGGATTGATGTAGTTTGGTTCTATGATGTTTTATTGCTGAACAATTTCAATTTTAATGCATTTTCGTTTAATAGAATGGATTTTACTGATTATTCTTCCTCTTGAATGTTTGATGAACCTTCAATGAGTTTGGGATTTTTATGTCTATGCTAGAGTTAGCTAGATATTGAGCTTGACCTTGTAATTTTCACCATAAATTAGATTATCTAGATATAGATAGTTTTATTTATGTGGCTTGAATAATTTTCTTGAGCTTCATGACTTAATTGAATGGTTGATCTAAGATTTTAGTCAATTATTTTGGATAAGTTAGATTGTAATTTCAAAGCTTTTGGATTCAATCATATTTTAGAAAATTGGCCAACATTGAATGGATTGTAATTTAATTGAATTGTTCTTCAATGATTCAAAGATTAATTTGTCTATGAATTAATCGGATTAGACCAACGAAATCAATCTTATTTTCTTGTGTAGTCGGTCATTTGATGAAATGGAAATTGTACTTTAATTCATTTGGACCAATGAACATTTTCTTGGCCAAAGTTCTATTTTATTTATTGTCCTATGAAGCTTGTTATTTATACCTGCATGCGATTGCTATGTATTTGTAATGAGTAGGACAAGAGATAACATGTCATATGCGATTGCGGGGCATTGATGTGATTAGGACTTGATCGGATTTTATTTGAGTTATAGATTAGTGAAGATCTTCCTAACTATAATTTTAATATAATTCAGTCTTAGAAGACTTTCTAAGAATTTTAGATTGAAGATTACATAATAGAATTAGCCAAGAATATTCAAAGGAAAGGATGATGATGTACAATTCCATGGAATTTGTGACCAGTTGCACATCTTTTGTCTGTTTTGTTTTCTGTTTAGTTATTTAAATTTCAGTTATTTATATTTTGTTGTTTCAATCATCCCCCCCCCCTTTTTGTGTAATTTCTATAATTTCCTTCATAAGTCTTAATAGCATTTCACTTAGCCTAATTGAATTTTATTTGATACCTCAATCTCTGTGGGACGATACTCTACTTATCACTTTATTACTTGTTGCGACCCAGTATACTTGCTGGAATTTTATATGTGCTATAAATTATACGCACCAAGTTTTTGGCGCCGTTGCCGGGGATTGATGGTTGTCAAATTGATTTTTCTTTTAAGCCAAAGTGATGTTATTTTAGACATTGTCTTTTCTTGTTTTAGTTTTTACAATTTCAGGTGTTTTTAGCTTTTCAAGTGTCTTTATTAGTTTCATTTCTTCTTGTTACCTTGCTTATTTGATATATCTCTCATGTTAATTCTCTTTGTTTCATGTGAGGTACTTGATCATTTTCCTTGACGAAGGAAATAAAAAAAAAATCAAAGAGAAAGTAAGGAAAACAAAGAAGAAGCGACGCTAAGCATAGACACCAAATAAAGTCTAGCTAAGGACTTTAAACCAAGCGCTTTTGGGAGGCAACCCAAGTTTTTCTAATCTTTCTCTTTTTAATTTTGTTGTTGTATTTCTTTCGTAATTTTAATTTTGTTTTAGTCTTTTTCTGTTGCCCATTTTTTTCTCTGTTTTCTCTGTTTTGGCAGAAATTTTGTCATCTTGCATGAATATTCTGTACTGCTTGGCTATGGTTTTTGCCACTTTCTTTACTTGTTTTTAAACTTTTATATGTCTTCTAGTTGTAGAATTTTATTTGGAGTGATTTGCATCCATTTTGGGGTCGTTCTATGTCGGTAAAGCTGTGTCGCCAGAAATTCTGCACTGCAGAATTTTGCTACTCTGTTTTGTCCGAATTTGATGCTCACTTTTTAAATTTTTGATGGAGTTTTGGTGTGGAATTATGCATGATGAAATAGCTAAAGTGTAGATTGACTTAGCATGAAGAGAATTTAGTCTTATTTCTCTAAGGAATTCAAGTTAAATGGCAATGACGTTGACTTTAATGAATTTGTAGTAATAGTCTTTTAGCTGTGAGGATTTGAGCCTAAGTGAAAAATGTTATTCTTCTTGTTGTGTGTTCTCTATCATGAATTGTCACTCTAGAACTTGTCTTGAATCTTTGATTGAGGCTACATATCTTGTACATGCTTGGAAATGATTTAGGCATTTGTTTCTTGTAACCACTTTTAGCCAAATAGCCATCCATTATCATTGTTTCCATTGTATGCCATTTTGTGCCTTATCCATTTTCTTTCTTGTGTTCTTCCACCACTTTTTCTGCCTACAACAATATTTTTCTCTTTCAACTTAAGATGTGAGAAGTATTTTAAATTCTTTTAAGGGATTGATATGCTGAAAAATTTTGTGAATTTTGGGGTGTTTTGAACTATATTTCTTCTACTTCCTCTCAAGCAAAAGAAAAAGACTGGCCAGTCAAGAAGAAGAAAAAAAAAAGGGAGAAAGAAAGAAAGAATAAAAAAAAAAGAAGAGAAAAAGATAATGAAAAAGAGGAGCAGATAGAACATTGAGACCCAAATTTATTTATATTCAATCTCTTATATTTCACTTGTAAATACTCTTCATTTTCTTGAGTTGTTGCCATATTTTGTTTAATTGTTCAATCTTTCCCTTTTTGTTTCCCACTATTTTTCGTACCTACATTACAACCTTGTAAAGTCCTTTTGATTCAAGTATGTATTGGATTCAAGTAATGGAGATTTAGATTCTTGACAAGCTTATGGTAGTAAATTTGTGATAAGATGATTTTGAGTGATTCCATCTTAAACACTTGAGAGAGCAGAGGATAAACACCTTGCCATGTGAGGAGATTGTTACCTAAATTCATTCTTATCAAAATAATTGCCATGAAGCTTGCAATTTTCTTTAAGAAAATAAAGATTAATTTTTCCTAGCGTTAAATCTTTCCAAATTTTAATTATTTCATAATTGTATATTTTCTACACTTTGCTTGTTGTGTTCTTTGGTTGTCTCTGTTGTATTTAATTGATTTTGCCCAGGAGTGCAAAAGGCCTAGTGTGGGGGATTTGATAACATACTTTTTTCATTTATTTTAGTCCCTATTTTAGTCCTTTTTGCCTCTTTAATTTTGTCAATTCTCTAATTTTATTATGTTTTGGAATTTATTGGGTATAAACTATTTATGGATTGAATGTGTCTCAATTTTTATATTTTTAGAACTTGAATTGTAAAATGCTCAATTTAATTCCTACAAATTTTAATTTTGGAGAGAAAAGTGTTGACATGGACAAAGATGATGATTTGGATGCTAATGTGGCACTTTTTGGGTGATGTAGATGCTTACTAGGATATGCTGGATGTGGGGCCCACTTGAACTCTTATTCAATGCCATGTAGTCAGAATTTTTGGGCAGAAATATTAATTTTCGTAGGTCAAGAAAAGCATGGCTGAAATATTAATTTTGCCATGATATTCTGCTGCTGTTCTGCTGCTGTTTGTCACTTTCTGCTGCAGAAATATTAATTCTGCTGCTGCTGCCATACCATTCTGCTGCTGCCATACTTTTCTGCTGCTGCAGAAATATTAATTTTGCTGCTGTTTTGCTGTCAAAGTGCTGCCATATCATGGAAGAGGCATCCAAGGAGGCATCTAGGGCAGAATATCCCTTTAGGCATGTGTTAGATCAGTTTTATATTTGCAAAAATCGAAATTTATTAAGGAGGCTAAGTCATTTTTCTGATGTGAAGTCCTAGCACCATTTTTCTGTCTTCCTTGGGCAGCAGTGGCTGGGAGCAATATAGAGGCAACTCTCTAGCTTGGTTAGAGGGAAAGGAAGCCTTCCCACTTGGGAATGGCTCTCCTTCTCCCATTTTCCTTCCTTTTCTTGCATTTTCCTTCATAGTTTCTTAGATTTCTGTTGTATTTTCTGTTTTCTGTCATGTTTTTCCTTCTCTTCCATGTAATTTTCTAAGTTGAAGGATTGATGTAGTTTGGTTCTATGATGTTTTATTGCTGAACAATTTCAATTTTAATGCATTTTCGTTTAATAGAATGGATTTTACTGATTATTCTTCCTCTTGAATGTTTGATGAACCTTCAATGAGTTTGGGATTTTTATGTCTATGCTAGAGTTAGCTAGATATTGAGCTTGACCTTGTAATTTTCACCATAAATTAGATTATCTAGATATAGATAGTTTTATTTATGTGGCTTGAATAATTTTCTTG
Source organism: Biancaea sappan (assembly GCA_037074585.1). Lineage (NCBI taxonomy): Eukaryota > Viridiplantae > Streptophyta > Magnoliopsida > Fabales > Fabaceae > Biancaea > Biancaea sappan. The sequence goes on along the minus strand of CM073492.1, from coordinate 74,229,331 downwards.
AGCTTCATGACTTAATTGAATGGTTGATCTAAGATTTTAGTCAATTATTTTGGATAAGTTAGATTGTAATTTCAAAGCTTTTGGATTCAATCATATTTTAGAAAATTGGCCAACATTGAATGGATTGTAATTTAATTGAATTGTTCTTCAATGATTCAAAGATTAATTTGTCTATGAATTAATCGGATTAGACCAACGAAATCAATCTTATTTTCTTGTGTAGTCGGTCATTTGATGAAATGGAAATTGTACTTTAATTCATTTGGACCAATGAACATTTTCTTGGCCAAAGTTCTATTTTATTTATTGTCCTATGAAGCTTGTTATTTATACCTGCATGCGATTGCTATGTATTTGTAATGAGTAGGACAAGAGATAACATGTCATATGCGATTGCGGGGCATTGATGTGATTAGGACTTGATCGGATTTTATTTGAGTTATAGATTAGTGAAGATCTTCCTAACTATAATTTTAATATAATTCAGTCTTAGAAGACTTTCTAAGAATTTTAGATTGAAGATTACATAATAGAATTAGCCAAGAATATTCAAAGGAAAGGATGATGATGTACAATTCCATGGAATTTGTGACCAGTTGCACATCTTTTGTCTGTTTTGTTTTCTGTTTAGTTATTTAAATTTCAGTTATTTATATTTTGTTGTTTCAATCATCCCCCCCCCCTTTTTGTGTAATTTCTATAATTTCCTTCATAAGTCTTAATAGCATTTCACTTAGCCTAATTGAATTTTATTTGATACCTCAATCTCTGTGGGACGATACTCTACTTATCACTTTATTACTTGTTGCGACCCAGTATACTTGCTGGAATTTTATATGTGCTATAAATTATACGCACCAAGTTTTTGGCGCCGTTGCCGGGGATTGATGGTTGTCAAATTGATTTTTCTTTTAAGCCAAAGTGATGTTATTTTAGACATTGTCTTTTCTTGTTTTAGTTTTTACAATTTCAGGTGTTTTTAGCTTTTCAAGTGTCTTTATTAGTTTCATTTCTTCTTGTTACCTTGCTTATTTGATATATCTCTCATGTTAATTCTCTTTGTTTCATGTGAGGTACTTGATCATTTTCCTTGACGAAGGAAATAAAAAAAAATCAAAGAGAAAGTAAGGAAAACAAAGAAGAAGCGACGCTAAGCATAGACACCAAATAAAGTCTAGCTAAGGACTTTAAACCAAGCGCTTTTGGGAGGCAACCCAAGTTTTTCTAATCTTTCTCTTTTTAATTTTGTTGTTGTATTTCTTTCGTAATTTTAATTTTGTTTTAGTCTTTTTCTGTTGCCCATTTTTTTCTCTGTTTTCTCTGTTTTGGCAGAAATTTTGTCATCTTGCATGAATATTCTGTACTGCTTGGCTATGGTTTTTGCCACTTTCTTTACTTGTTTTTAAACTTTTATATGTCTTCTAGTTGTAGAATTTTATTTGGAGTGATTTGCATCCATTTTGGGGTCGTTCTATGTCGGTAAAGCTGTGTCGCCAGAAATTCTGCACTGCAGAATTTTGCTACTCTGTTTTGTCCGAATTTGATGCTCACTTTTTAAATTTTTGATGGAGTTTTGGTGTGGAATTATGCATGATGAAATAGCTAAAGTGTAGATTGACTTAGCATGAAGAGAATTTAGTCTTATTTCTCTAAGGAATTCAAGTTAAATGGCAATGACGTTGACTTTAATGAATTTGTAGTAATAGTCTTTTAGCTGTGAGGATTTGAGCCTAAGTGAAAAATGTTATTCTTCTTGTTGTGTGTTCTCTATCATGAATTGTCACTCTAGAACTTGTCTTGAATCTTTGATTGAGGCTACATATCTTGTACATGCTTGGAAATGATTTAGGCATTTGTTTCTTGTAACCACTTTTAGCCAAATAGCCATCCATTATCATTGTTTCCATTGTATGCCATTTTGTGCCTTATCCATTTTCTTTCTTGTGTTCTTCCACCACTTTTTCTGCCTACAACAATATTTTTCTCTTTCAACTTAAGATGTGAGAAGTATTTTAAATTCTTTTAAGGGATTGATATGCTGAAAAATTTTGTGAATTTTGGGGTGTTTTGAACTATATTTCTTCTACTTCCTCTCAAGCAAAAGAAAAAGACTGGCCAGTCAAGAAGAAGAAAAAAAAAAGGGAGAAAGAAAGAAAGAATAAAAAAAAAAGAAGAGAAAAAGATAATGAAAAAGAGGAGCAGATAGAACATTGAGACCCAAATTTATTTATATTCAATCTCTTATATTTCACTTGTAAATACTCTTCATTTTCTTGAGTTGTTGCCATATTTTGTTTAATTGTTCAATCTTTCCCTTTTTGTTTCCCACTATTTTTCGTACCTACATTACAACCTTGTAAAGTCCTTTTGATTCAAGTATGTATTGGATTCAAGTAATGGAGATTTAGATTCTTGACAAGCTTATGGTAGTAAATTTGTGATAAGATGATTTTGAGTGATTCCATCTTAAACACTTGAGAGAGCAGAGGATAAACACCTTGCCATGTGAGGAGATTGTTACCTAAATTCATTCTTATCAAAATAATTGCCATGAAGCTTGCAATTTTCTTTAAGAAAATAAAGATTAATTTTTCCTAGCGTTAAATCTTTCCAAATTTTAATTATTTCATAATTGTATATTTTCTACACTTTGCTTGTTGTGTTCTTTGGTTGTCTCTGTTGTATTTAATTGATTTTGCCCAGGAGTGCAAAAGGCCTAGTGTGGGGGATTTGATAACATACTTTTTTCATTTATTTTAGTCCCTATTTTAGTCCTTTTTGCCTCTTTAATTTTGTCAATTCTCTAATTTTATTATGTTTTGGAATTTATTGGGTATAAACTATTTATGGATTGAATGTGTCTCAATTTTTATATTTTTAGAACTTGAATTGTAAAATGCTCAATTTAATTCCTACAAATTTTAATTTTGGAGAGAAAAGTGTTGACATGGACAAAGATGATGATTTGGATGCTAATGTGGCACTTTTTGGGTGATGTAGATGCTTACTAGGATATGCTGGATGTGGGGCCCACTTGAACTCTTATTCAATGCCATGTAGTCAGAATTTTTGGGCAGAAATATTAATTTTCGTAGGTCAAGAAAAGCATGGCTGAAATATTAATTTTGCCATGATATTCTGCTGCTGTTCTGCTGCTGTTTGTCACTTTCTGCTGCAGAAATATTAATTCTGCTGCTGCTGCCATACCATTCTGCTGCTGCCATACTTTTCTGCTGCTGCAGAAATATTAATTTTGCTGCTGTTTTGCTGTCAAAGTGCTGCCATATCATGGAAGAGGCATCCAAGGAGGCATCTAGGGCAGAATATCCCTTTAGGCATGTGTTAGATCAGTTTTATATTTGCAAAAATCGAAATTTATTAAGGAGGCTAAGTCATTTTTCTGATGTGAAGTCCTAGCACCATTTTTCTGTCTTCCTTGGGCAGCAGTGGCTGGGAGCAATATAGAGGCAACTCTCTAGCTTGGTTAGAGGGAAAGGAAGCCTTCCCACTTGGGAATGGCTCTCCTTCTCCCATTTTCCTTCCTTTTCTTGCATTTTCCTTCATAGTTTCTTAGATTTCTGTTGTATTTTCTGTTTTCTGTCATGTTTTTCCTTCTCTTCCATGTAATTTTCTAAGTTGAAGGATTGATGTAGTTTGGTTCTATGATGTTTTATTGCTGAACAATTTCAATTTTAATGCATTTTCGTTTAATAGAATGGATTTTACTGATTATTCTTCCTCTTGAATGTTTGATGAACCTTCAATGAGTTTGGGATTTTTATGTCTATGCTAGAGTTAGCTAGATATTGAGCTTGACCTTGTAATTTTCACCATAAATTAGATTATCTAGATATAGATAGTTTTATTTATGTGGCTTGAATAATTTTCTTGAGCTTCATGACTTAATTGAATGGTTGATCTAAGATTTTAGTCAATTATTTTGGATAAGTTAGATTGTAATTTCAAAGCTTTTGGATTCAATCATATTTTAGAAAATTGGCCAACATTGAATGGATTGTAATTTAATTGAATTGTTCTTCAATGATTCAAAGATTAATTTGTCTATGAATTAATCGGATTAGACCAACGAAATCAATCTTATTTTCTTGTGTAGTCGGTCATTTGATGAAATGGAAATTGTACTTTAATTCATTTGGACCAATGAACATTTTCTTGGCCAAAGTTCTATTTTATTTATTGTCCTATGAAGCTTGTTATTTATACCTGCATGCGATTGCTATGTATTTGTAATGAGTAGGACAAGAGATAACATGTCATATGCGATTGCGGGGCATTGATGTGATTAGGACTTGATCGGATTTTATTTGAGTTATAGATTAGTGAAGATCTTCCTAACTATAATTTTAATATAATTCAGTCTTAGAAGACTTTCTAAGAATTTTAGATTGAAGATTACATAATAGAATTAGCCAAGAATATTCAAAGGAAAGGATGATGATGTACAATTCCATGGAATTTGTGACCAGTTGCACATCTTTTGTCTGTTTTGTTTTCTGTTTAGTTATTTAAATTTCAGTTATTTATATTTTGTTGTTTCAATCATCCCCCCCCCCTTTTTGTGTAATTTCTATAATTTCCTTCATAAGTCTTAATAGCATTTCACTTAGCCTAATTGAATTTTATTTGATACCTCAATCTCTGTGGGACGATACTCTACTTATCACTTTATTACTTGTTGCGACCCAGTATACTTGCTGGAATTTTATATGTGCTATAAATTATACGCACCAAGTTTTTGGCGCCGTTGCCGGGGATTGATGGTTGTCAAATTGATTTTTCTTTTAAGCCAAAGTGATGTTATTTTAGACATTGTCTTTTCTTGTTTTAGTTTTTACAATTTCAGGTGTTTTTAGCTTTTCAAGTGTCTTTATTAGTTTCATTTCTTCTTGTTACCTTGCTTATTTGATATATCTCTCATGTTAATTCTCTTTGTTTCATGTGAGGTACTTGATCATTTTCCTTGACGAAGGAAATAAAAAAAAATCAAAGAGAAAGTAAGGAAAACAAAGAAGAAGCGACGCTAAGCATAGACACCAAATAAAGTCTAGCTAAGGACTTTAAACCAAGCGCTTTTGGGAGGCAACCCAAGTTTTTCTAATCTTTCTCTTTTTAATTTTGTTGTTGTATTTCTTTCGTAATTTTAATTTTGTTTTAGTCTTTTTCTGTTGCCCATTTTTTTCTCTGTTTTCTCTGTTTTGGCAGAAATTTTGTCATCTTGCATGAATATTCTGTACTGCTTGGCTATGGTTTTTGCCACTTTCTTTACTTGTTTTTAAACTTTTATATGTCTTCTAGTTGTAGAATTTTATTTGGAGTGATTTGCATCCATTTTGGGGTCGTTCTATGTCGGTAAAGCTGTGTCGCCAGAAATTCTGCACTGCAGAATTTTGCTACTCTGTTTTGTCCGAATTTGATGCTCACTTTTTAAATTTTTGATGGAGTTTTGGTGTGGAATTATGCATGATGAAATAGCTAAAGTGTAGATTGACTTAGCATGAAGAGAATTTAGTCTTATTTCTCTAAGGAATTCAAGTTAAATGGCAATGACGTTGACTTTAATGAATTTGTAGTAATAGTCTTTTAGCTGTGAGGATTTGAGCCTAAGTGAAAAATGTTATTCTTCTTGTTGTGTGTTCTCTATCATGAATTGTCACTCTAGAACTTGTCTTGAATCTTTGATTGAGGCTACATATCTTGTACATGCTTGGAAATGATTTAGGCATTTGTTTCTTGTAACCACTTTTAGCCAAATAGCCATCCATTATCATTGTTTCCATTGTATGCCATTTTGTGCCTTATCCATTTTCTTTCTTGTGTTCTTCCACCACTTTTTCTGCCTACAACAATATTTTTCTCTTTCAACTTAAGATGTGAGAAGTATTTTAAATTCTTTTAAGGGATTGATATGCTGAAAAATTTTGTGAATTTTGGGGTGTTTTGAACTATATTTCTTCTACTTCCTCTCAAGCAAAAGAAAAAGACTGGCCAGTCAAGAAGAAGAAAAAAAAAAGGGAGAAAGAAAGAAAGAATAAAAAAAAAAGAAGAGAAAAAGATAATGAAAAAGAGGAGCAGATAGAACATTGAGACCCAAATTTATTTATATTCAATCTCTTATATTTCACTTGTAAATACTCTTCATTTTCTTGAGTTGTTGCCATATTTTGTTTAATTGTTCAATCTTTCCCTTTTTGTTTCCCACTATTTTTCGTACCTACATTACAACCTTGTAAAGTCCTTTTGATTCAAGTATGTATTGGATTCAAGTAATGGAGATTTAGATTCTTGACAAGCTTATGGTAGTAAATTTGTGATAAGATGATTTTGAGTGATTCCATCTTAAACACTTGAGAGAGCAGAGGATAAACACCTTGCCATGTGAGGAGATTGTTACCTAAATTCATTCTTATCAAAATAATTGCCATGAAGCTTGCAATTTTCTTTAAGAAAATAAAGATTAATTTTTCCTAGCGTTAAATCTTTCCAAATTTTAATTATTTCATAATTGTATATTTTCTACACTTTGCTTGTTGTGTTCTTTGGTTGTCTCTGTTGTATTTAATTGATTTTGCCCAGGAGTGCAAAAGGCCTAGTGTGGGGGATTTGATAACATACTTTTTTCATTTATTTTAGTCCCTATTTTAGTCCTTTTTGCCTCTTTAATTTTGTCAATTCTCTAATTTTATTATGTTTTGGAATTTATTGGGTATAAACTATTTATGGATTGAATGTGTCTCAATTTTTATATTTTTAGAACTTGAATTGTAAAATGCTCAATTTAATTCCTACAAATTTTAATTTTGGAGAGAAAAGTGTTGACATGGACAAAGATGATGATTTGGATGCTAATGTGGCACTTTTTGGGTGATGTAGATGCTTACTAGGATATGCTGGATGTGGGGCCCACTTGAACTCTTATTCAATGCCATGTAGTCAGAATTTTTGGGCAGAAATATTAATTTTCGTAGGTCAAGAAAAGCATGGCTGAAATATTAATTTTGCCATGATATTCTGCTGCTGTTCTGCTGCTGTTTGTCACTTTCTGCTGCAGAAATATTAATTCTGCTGCTGCTGCCATACCATTCTGCTGCTGCCATACTTTTCTGCTGCTGCAGAAATATTAATTTTGCTGCTGTTTTGCTGTCAAAGTGCTGCCATATCATGGAAGAGGCATCCAAGGAGGCATCTAGGGCAGAATATCCCTTTAGGCATGTGTTAGATCAGTTTTATATTTGCAAAAATCGAAATTTATTAAGGAGGCTAAGTCATTTTTCTGATGTGAAGTCCTAGCACCATTTTTCTGTCTTCCTTGGGCAGCAGTGGCTGGGAGCAATATAGAGGCAACTCTCTAGCTTGGTTAGAGGGAAAGGAAGCCTTCCCACTTGGGAATGGCTCTCCTTCTCCCATTTTCCTTCCTTTTCTTGCATTTTCCTTCATAGTTTCTTAGATTTCTGTTGTATTTTCTGTTTTCTGTCATGTTTTTCCTTCTCTTCCATGTAATTTTCTAAGTTGAAGGATTGATGTAGTTTGGTTCTATGATGTTTTATTGCTGAACAATTTCAATTTTAATGCATTTTCGTTTAATAGAATGGATTTTACTGATTATTCTTCCTCTTGAATGTTTGATGAACCTTCAATGAGTTTGGGATTTTTATGTCTATGCTAGAGTTAGCTAGATATTGAGCTTGACCTTGTAATTTTCACCATAAATTAGATTATCTAGATATAGATAGTTTTATTTATGTGGCTTGAATAATTTTCTTGAGCTTCATGACTTAATTGAATGGTTGATCTAAGATTTTAGTCAATTATTTTGGATAAGTTAGATTGTAATTTCAAAGCTTTTGGATTCAATCATATTTTAGAAAATTGGCCAACATTGAATGGATTGTAATTTAATTGAATTGTTCTTCAATGATTCAAAGATTAATTTGTCTATGAATTAATCGGATTAGACCAACGAAATCAATCTTATTTTCTTGTGTAGTCGGTCATTTGATGAAATGGAAATTGTACTTTAATTCATTTGGACCAATGAACATTTTCTTGGCCAAAGTTCTATTTTATTTATTGTCCTATGAAGCTTGTTATTTATACCTGCATGCGATTGCTATGTATTTGTAATGAGTAGGACAAGAGATAACATGTCATATGCGATTGCGGGGCATTGATGTGATTAGGACTTGATCGGATTTTATTTGAGTTATAGATTAGTGAAGATCTTCCTAACTATAATTTTAATATAATTCAGTCTTAGAAGACTTTCTAAGAATTTTAGATTGAAGATTACATAATAGAATTAGCCAAGAATATTCAAAGGAAAGGATGATGATGTACAATTCCATGGAATTTGTGACCAGTTGCACATCTTTTGTCTGTTTTGTTTTCTGTTTAGTTATTTAAATTTCAGTTATTTATATTTTGTTGTTTCAATCATCCCCCCCCCCCTTTTTGTGTAATTTCTATAATTTCCTTCATAAGTCTTAATAGCATTTCACTTAGCCTAATTGAATTTTATTTGATACCTCAATCTCTGTAGGACGATACTCTACTTATCACTTTATTACTTGTTGCGACCCAGTATACTTGCTGGAATTTTATATGTGCTATAAATTATACGCACCATTTACTTTTCATCATATCACTCGAATGTTGTAAGCTCCTACAATGGCATTTTATAATTTTGTACACACACAAAACCTTTGACAATTTTCTTACTGGAAAAAAATAGGAATAAAACTTTGTCTACTTACAGTATGTAACATGGTTACAACAGCTACTAAAATGTATACTAAATTAAATATGATACTAAAGAATATAATTGGCTAACAAACTAAGAAAACCTCAGCTACAGACAACCTAGGATTGAACTAAATCCACTTTGTTAGTCTATATATTTTTCCTTGCGTTTTCCCCTATTGTTATGGACCATGCGTTTTCTTGGATTAGAAATTTCCTGTCCCATAGTATATTCCTTTCAAAACTCAAAAAGTCCAATATTGGAATTCACTTTAGTTTGCCTCAAAATCCAAAACATATTTGTGCAAAACATCCATGAAAACAGCTAAGAGTTATTGGTTTAAACTAACTAAACTCTGCCCTTATCTCTCTCGGCTAACTGAAATCTCTAACAACAGAATCACTCTTTTAAACTTTATATAGTCATATTCCTATCCCATAACTCAGCATCAAAGAAGAAATTAACAAGCTTCTTAGTTAAAATTTTTCAGATAAACCTAAAACCCGATATACATGAAGAGAGAAAATTACCCTTCTTTATACTACCCTTTGAAAATGGGTCAATGTTTCTTGGTTCTTACCTGAACTTTGATCCTACTGAAAAGCTTTGACGTGACCCACTTCACTCAGTGAAGTCTGAGGGAGACGTCGACCACACCGAGTGAAAAAAGAAAATTGAGCAACGAGAATAAGCTACAGCCAAGATGAAGCACAAAGAGAGAGTTGAGTTTCAGAAGGAGGGATGAGGTGAAGCTAGGGTGAATCACAGTGAACAAGCGTGAAATGGTGCTAGGGTTTCATATGGCAGAGGAAAAAGCGCGTAGCATGTGATTCAGAGAGGCGCGAACTGATAAGTTTGCTGAAAAAAGTAAAAGGTTTAAGCACATTTATGTAAAAGTATTATAACATCAATTCCCAAAAGGCTAAGTGGCAAAGTGGAAGGTGTGTATTTTCCCTCGCCAGGGGATGCGTGTTTGAATCTTTATTTTGCCATGGGAAAATTATTTAACATTTTATAATATAATAATTAGTACTTCAAGAAAATAATAGCTACTTGGTACCAATATTAGCTAGTTGGTTAAATGGTATTTAAGAACTAATATTAGTAGGAAATTTAAGGTTCGATTCCAAATATTATTGGAGATAATGGGAAAATTATTTTACATTGTATAATAACTAGTACTTAAATAATACAATGGCTAGTTAGTTAAATGGTATTTAAGAACTAATATGGCTAAGAAGTTTAAGATTCAATTCTCCAGTTTTGCATATTTCCAAATTATTTTGAATTAAACAATTTTTTTATTATTTTAAGAACTAATATTACTAAGAAGTTTAAGGTTTGATTCTCCAGTTTCGCATATCTCCAATTTTTTTTTGAATTAAACAATTTTTTTAATTATTTTGAATTAAACAATTTTTTATTATTTAGAATTAAATAATTTTTTAATTATTTAGAATTAAATAATTTTTTAATTATTTAGAATTAAATATTTTTTTAATTATTTAGAATTAAATAATCATTTTTAATTATTTAGAATTAAATAATTTTTTATTATTTTTGAAAATAAATTAAAATATTTTATTAAAGTTTTCAGTGGCGACGTTAAATGGATGTCACTATTAGTCTACAACGAAAATAAATTAAAATAGATTATTATACTAGACTTTTCCGTGGCGACATCTAACATTGCCACTGAAAGTCTACATTCAGTGATCACATCTAACATTGTCACTGAAAGTCTATTTTTGGTGGCGACTTTAGATGGTTCTCACTGATAGTCTAAATTATAAATAAATAAAAATATTGTATTATATTAAACTTTCAGTGGCGACTACATGCAGTCGTCATGGAAAGTAGACTTTATGTGGCGACATCATATATTTGTCACTGAAAACCAACTTTCTGTATCAATCAACGTCGTCACTAAAGGTCTTCTTTCAGTGGCGACTTATATTGTTGTCACTGAAAATGGAATTAAAAAAATTTTAATTTTATCTTTCTGTGACGACATGAAAGATGTCGCCACTGAAAGTCTCACTTTCAGTGACGACTTTATGTGTCGCCACTAAAAGTGGACATTCAATGACAAATTCTTTTGTCATCACCGAAAAGTCGTCATCAAAAGTCTATTTTTTTGTAGTATAATTATTAACATTTAGAATTTCTAAAAATGGCTTCTAACCATAAAAATAAAGAACTGCACATGATAGACAAAAAATGGTAAAAATGAAATAAAGAGAATTTGCCATAGTCATAAAGTACACATGATAGACAGAAGTTCTTGAATTGATTCGTCTAATATAGCCATAAAATATCCATACAATCAAATAGGGAGAACTACACATGATAGACAAAAGTTCCTAAATTGATTAATCTAATATAAAGTATCCATACAATGAATCCAAAAGTATTGCATTTAATTCAAAAGTGACCATAAAATGCAATCAGTGTCAAAGTATCCATCAAATAGTATCCAAAAGAAGAACATAAACACTAAAATTGCCAAAAAGGACATCAACTAAATATTGTACATAACTCAAAAAATGGCCAGTAACATAAATACAAAATAGTTGCCAAATCTAAAATTGTCAAAAAAAGGTTCCATAATCCAAATGTCAGGGAGCACTATGCTGCCAGGGTTGGCTTGTTGCTCGTCGTCTTGGATTCCTTCTTGCCCTGTCTTGTACCTTGTTCTAGTGCTCGGTGAATCACTATGCACTATGCTGAGCTTATGAAATCTACAAATATACATATGAAAAATAACTAAGTTATAATTTTGTCAACTAAATAAACCAAATATGCAATTATAATTGAAGAAGTAAAGTGTTATATGATAAAACAACGTAGACAATTAAATGAAAGGTATGCATGTTGTTGAGGATGGGATGGAGTTGTTGTAGCTGTAGTTAGAGGATGAGCAGTTGAAGCCGATGTCTGTGAGCTATCCCTTCGGACTACCTTTGGTCTAGCTCCTTGATGCAGTAAAATAATTTTCAGCCACATGACATCAATTAAGTTAGACTTTAAGAGGTAAAAGTGTTAATTACCATAGATATAGTGTGAGGTGGCTGTGGTTGTGCCTAAGTGCTTGGACCTCTCATTGGAACTTTTACCTTTGTGTATGCTGCAAGTTTACAAGAGTAAATGGTAAGGTGTAATGTGATTAAGAAATATTACAAAAAGTTCATTACAATATATACAAAAGTTGGTATAATTGGATAAGGTTGTGATGGCTGCACAGAAGACAAGGATGGCTATAGTCCTGGCAGTTTACAAGCCTTCTTATTGTGTCGGAGACTTCCACATTTTCCACATCGTTGTGCATACCCCGCATGAGACATCCTCCTTGTGTTCTGAGACTCTTCATCAGCATCCTTTCTTCTCCTTTTCTGTAACACCCCGAAAAATGAGCACTTGACTTAGCATACAAATTACAAATCTTAGAGCGCACCTCAGTAGTAATCCATAATTCCCTGAACAATCCTAATATCTACAACTATGCAAAACATAAATTTACATAATATTTTCTCTTACTTCCCACAACATCGGGAAGAACATACAATGAAAAACAAAACAAATTACAGCTAAATAAATAAATCCCTTAAGATACAACAAGACCTAGGTGGCCTATAAGATAACAGAATGTTTCCTAGTCGTATAGCCCAAAAATTGGTTCATTAAGAACCCTTCAATAAAAGATGAAGTATATCTCCAAGCCACTAAACTTCAGCGGTTTCCCATTCTCCTCAACTGCTAAATCTAAAAAATGTAACCACAAAGAGTGTGAGTTTATCAAAAACTTAGTGAGTAAATGATTGTGCAATAAAATAAGGCACAAGTACAAATACCAAAATCACAACTACAAATTAAATAAATACCTCTAGCACATACCGGCACTTACAGATACACAAACACAAGTGTACCTGATTATGTGACCATAACGTGCTATTTTCTTGTGAGTCCACACTCTCACAATCCACATCAAAATCCAATACTCTAACTTAACACAAAGCATATACAAGCACAAATAATCACACTGAATACATTATGCATCAATCATATGCCATGTTTTTCTATACTTTTCTATGCTTACCACATTGAGACCCAATCTAAATTTTCCTCCTCAAACTATTATTACTCAATGGATTTATTCCAGAAGTCCATCCTTCTGTTTCTAATTTCTGATGTTCACCACAGGAATAATCACATCGTTAGGTTTACTAGTTGGTTCCCTCTCATGATATGAATATACAAATAACAATATGCAATAATCATTTGTTTGTTTTCTTGCACCTTCCCATGCTTACCTCATTGAGACCCAGTCTGAAATTTTCCCTCGGACAATAATTACTTAATGGGTTTATTCCAGAGGTCCATCTTTCTATTTCCAATTTCTGACGTTCTCCCCAGAAATATCTACATCCTTGGGTTTACTAGTCGATTCCTTCTCGTGGGTCCACATTCCCACATAATTCCCTTTTCCACATGTAATGCACATACACAAACACAACACAACACACATATACAATAATCATCCCTCCAACCTAAACACAATCCACAGAATAGACCTACAACATATCAAACAAGTTCTATAATCTAGTTAATACCACTAACTAGGGAATTTAATAAGTTTAAAATTCCATTATGGTATGAGTGGGATCTATATTGTACTTGAGTATTTTAAATAAAAAATCAATTAGCAAGGTTATCCACTCATCTTGATGTCGACAAGGTTTACCATATAAGAAATCCCAGGAAGCGAATCCAATGAAGCTCCCAAGTCACCTAGAACCAACCAAAATTAATAAATAAATAAAACGAGAAAAATCTTTACCACTAACTCTAACCTTTGCTCACTCATTTAGTCATAACTCTTATTGGTAAAAAATTTCCCAATTGAAACTTATACTATTAGAAACTAAACTCAAAGAGCTTTCCAATAATATAAAGTTTAGTAAAAACGGAGTCCGAATGAAAGAGTTATGGTCATTTGAAAATGGATTAAGAAAACACTATAGCTTCACGTCAGCACGGCTGGCGTTAGGCCCCACACACTTGGCACCTAGGTGCCACAACTTTCTTCCCTTTTTCCCTTCTGAAGTGTGGTGCTTGGGCACCACAATTATGACCCATGTGATTTGCCCTCGATTTTGGCTCAAATCTAGTTAAACATTCACCATTTTTCATGATTTCTTCCATGGGTTTTCATCTTTGGTGTTTAAGGAGCATTTAGACACCAAAACTCCTAATTTTAACTGACAAACTAAGCCCCAAACTCAATTTTACCCCAAACAGCCTTAAAACTAGAAAATAGGGAAATGTTCGAGAAATTGAAATTCCTATCTCGATTCTTTGCTTTCCCTACATCAGTTAGTCACTGACGACTCGCCTTACCACCGATGAACCACTCACCAGAGTTTAGTTGGAGGATTTGGGTAAAGAGAAGGAAGAGAAAAAGAGAGAAGAAAGAGTGTGAGGAGAGAGAAAAAAGTGAGAAAATGAGGAAAAATGAATGAGACTGCCTATATATACTTGCCTAGGGTGAAATTACTATTTTGCCCCTGGGTCAACCCCCTAGTCAACCTCAATAGTGGTAAATTCGTAATTTCTCTAATTTGAGTATTTCTTTCCTTCTAGGTGTCACCCTAGTTCCTCATTTCACTTTTCTCTAGACCCCGTAGGTACCCCACTCCCTCTATGCCTCAAGACAACTCTCTCTATGTTCCTTGTCCCTCAATACTATTTTCATGAATTTTTCTCTTCCTCTTGTTTTTCCTCAAAACTCAAAAATATCATCCACAATAAAAATACTTAGTCCAATTGTTTATCTTCATTTCCATAAATAATATCCAAATAGAATAAATTAAATATGAAAAATTAAATATGACAAAATAATTCCACTAAAACAATGTAAATTTTCATTATAAAAATCGTAATACTACCAATCACATGATCTCAAAATTGAAAGGTATTACATATTCTTTGAACATCCAATAGGTTTCCTATATGGAAGATAGAGGACATCATCGTATGATGTAGACGGCTACGTATTTGGGCCATTTGTTGGGTGCACCATGTATTGGAAGCATGCCTGGTACTACTCCTTCTTAAAGTATGATGGATGAAGTCCTTAGGCCTCTCTCCCTTGTGTTTAATTGTAACATCCCTAGTTTTCAGGTGTTATTATTGAAGAGATATCAATATGGATGTGGAAAAATGCGGGAAAAATTTTTTGCTTGCTTAAGAGGAAAATTGATATATGTGATCAAATTTGTTGCATATAAATATGAATGAATATGGTGTCTAAAATAATGAAAATTATCTGTTGGATATGTGTGATGAGTTAGAGAAATTTAGTTGTAGTCAAATAATTAAAAGGAAGGACCTAGGTGAAAGAATTTAAAGTTTTCAGATAAATTTGTGAATTATAGAAAATAGTGGTGTTGGTTAAGAAAAGGGAGTATTGAGATGAAAGCTGTTAAGTGTGGGGAAATATTTTAAAGAGAAAATAATTTGATTGGTAATGGAGGGAAAATAGCTAAGATTGCACTAAGGCCCTTCTTGTTTTGTGAAAGAAATAACAATTAAGGGGTCAAGTTGCAATTTTTGAAAGCTACCTCGCATACTTAAACATTAGATCTCTCACTCTCATCTCATCTCATCTCTCTCTCTCTCTCTCTCTCTCTCTCTCTCTCTCTCAAACTCTCTCTTTCTCTTTTCTCCTTCATGGTGTTTCCACTTTCCTTCACCTAATCTCCCAAAATCCTTGTTTTCTCTCCGGTGGGTGCTTAAATTCCAGTCAACGATGGCTCATTCTCGTAGTGGAAAGCTTCAAGGACCAAGGTAAGATCCAGATTCTTGAATCTCTTCCCCATTTTCAGATTTCATACCCTAAGTGCTAAAGGTTTGGGTTTTAGTGAGATTTAG
Source organism: Biancaea sappan (assembly GCA_037074585.1). Lineage (NCBI taxonomy): Eukaryota > Viridiplantae > Streptophyta > Magnoliopsida > Fabales > Fabaceae > Biancaea > Biancaea sappan. The sequence continues at coordinate 74,213,643 of CM073492.1, read as the reverse complement.
GTGGAATCTTGGAGTGTTGTGCTAGATTATGGCTCCTTAACCTTCCTTCCCTTAATCCTAGTTGTTTTGGCAAGCTAAATGAGTGGGAAAATCTGAGTTCATGGTGGGTATTATGGCCATGATAGAAAAATTGGGAATGAATAGGTTTTGGAGAAAATTTGGTTTGATTCTTGAAAATTATGATGAAAACAAGTTTGTAGATATGGTTTTATGGATTAAACATGTTTTTTAATGGACATAACACTTGGGAAATTTTTGATTTTGGTCTGTGTTTGAAAGGAGAAGGTTGGAGGAAGAAAATGGGCAAAAATCGCATTTTCTGTCGATGTTGTTATGTGATTCACCGCTACAGCGATGGGAGACAGAACTTTTGCTATTTTCTAGTTTGATTTTCAAACTGTCATAAATCTCTCGTCCAAACTCTGTTTTGAGTAAATTATATCGTTTGAAATGTATTTGAGTCTAATTTCTAATGAAATAAGATTTAATTGAAAATTCTTTTCCTTTTGGGAGTTATGACTAAAATAGTGGCCAAAGGTCAGAGTCAGTGCCAAGCACTTTCCTTTCTTGTGTCCTTAATATGTTTTTGGCATGGTTTCTCATAGGATTGGACTCTTTAATGCATCTTCCACACATTTTGGAATGTAATGGCCAGCTTGGAGTAGAGGTGAAGGACTTCTTCCCCACCTTACTTGATTTCTTTCTTATACTTTATTATATATTCATTCATATACATATCTTGTGTAGTTCAAGCTATAAGCTAAGCATGGAATTTGATTGTATAATTTATACTTTACCCATGAAGGGTTAAATTGTGGTTCACAATGAGTTTATAACATAATAAATTATTTACATGACTAAGGTTAAAGAGAATTGTTGTGTGTACTAGTCTCTTGTAGAGTGGATAGTATATGGTACCAGAGTTCATGACACCTTCTATTATCTTTAATTTGAAGTATAACTCCTTTTGGACTCTATTTCCAAGCATTCGATGATTTTGCTTACTATGGACTTAAGACTTGTTATTTATGAAACTAAGTGGTATGTTCTTTAACTTATGAAGTGACAATATGATGACAAAGGGAAATATGGGTCAATAAATGGTTCTTTTTATACTTTGTATGAGTAACTCCGTAATGGGTAATGTACATGGTTATACTCTAGTTCGGATATTGTGCTGGGTACTGGCACTTGGTATAATGTTCGGATATTGTGTCGGGTACTGTCACTAGGTATAATGTTAGGATATTGTGCCAGGTACTGGTACTTGGTATTATGTTTGAATATTGTGCCGGGTACTAACACTTACTATAATGGTTAATTTTGTGCCAAGTACTGGCACATGCGAAGGCTTTGGATGGCATAAAGATAGGGAATAATTTATTTATAATCTTTTAGTTTGTTTAGATATTACTTTGTATATTACATTCCTAGTATATGGTTATGATTATTATTGGAAAAGGCATTTTATCCGCCCTAATAGTAATTAATTATAAAACTAATTTACACAATGTAAGTGTGGATGATACTGTTTTCCCTTTTATTTCGTGAATGTTTCCACTTCATTATGGCAAGGGACTCTACAAATTCTTTAATTAAAATAGAAATGTGGAAATGGTGTATATCGGTAATATGCTTAAACTTATACTTGGCATGTGTAAGGATGATATTTGCGAAAAAGATAGTAACAGAAAGCCAATGTCATGTGATTCAGTAGAAATGGATCGTGAAAGGTAAGTGCAGAATCTGGGTATTGATATGCATATTATAATGGCGTTATTGTATTGACTTTTGATACATTATGGTTACATATATTTATAAGTTGGGAAATTTTTCTAGGGTTCTTTGTGGGGTGCTTGTATACACCTCTGGGTTATAATTACTTGATTTTTATGTCTTTACTTGTTTTTAAATTCATATGGACATTTAGATATGCTAATTAAAGTTTACCAGTGAGTCGTGTGGACTAGACTTATCCCTTCATAGTTCTAGGATCTAGAAGAGTTTGGTTTGACGGTTCGAGTAGTAAGGATGCCTCCCTTTTTGTCTAGAGTCAGATATTTGTCTTTTATTTCCTATGTTAGTCTTTAGTATTGCTCTGTAATCAGGTAGGTCACCTTGGTTTTGTATATATCATGTTTCGTTTAGTAGATAACATAATAGGCTTGCAACAGTATGAGGGACAAGCCATTGACGCTAGTCACATGCCTGGTCTTGGGGTATGACATTGATGCAACTAATCGCTTGAGGACAAGGGATTCTTGGAAGTGTCTAGTGCCTACATGTATAGGTCTTAATTTCAAGGTCTAAACACAAACTTCTCTATAGGTTCATCTGTAACGTCCTTATTTTACTATACTAAAATCTGAAATTTTTTTTTTAAAATTCTAATGCTTAATACTCATATCTTCAAAAAGAACATTCTACAATTGTTCTCAGTACAAATCATAATTGGTTATACATAATAATTGAAATTCTAAACATAAGATAATTTTACATTCGTTTGAAATAAATTACAAATCTGTCGTACATAATCTATAATTCTAATACTTAATAAACTTGAGTGCTCTAAAAGTGTTCAATCAATCTTTACACCTTTCCCCTTATACTCAGCCCCTGAAATGGTCAGTTGGAAAAGCACAAAAAGGTGAGATAAGGGTATCTCAGTAGCTAGCATAATTTTATAAACATTTATAAATATACCATTTCAGTCATAAAAGCACTTATATCATAAAAACCAGTCTATGTAATATAAATTCTCAGTTCAGTGTAATAGGTTGATAAAAAAATTAGCAAGCTGATATATAAATAAATCATGGAATCAAGAATAGTTGGTGGCACACTCAACGTCATGGAAAAGATAGTCTGCAAAACTATTTTTCCAAGCTAAACATGAGAAAAAGGCTACTGCAGTCCTTGAACTCAAGCTAGAAAGATTCCAAACTAAAACATGGAAATATAATTTCCAAGCTGACATGGAAATAGAATTTCCAAGCTGACATGGAAGCAGAACTCCCAAGCTGAACATGGAAGTAAACTTCCAAGCTGATATCATGCTAATTTCATCATGAAAAACATATTTCACTTTAAATAAAACTTCATTGACATAAAATATTCAAGTAGTAAAACAAGCTTTTATGAATTGCTAAGCTACGCTACGCTACCTGTACTTTGAAGTCTGACTTTTTAGCTCAAATAGCTATTCAATCTGTCTTGAAATTTGTTTCACAATTTTTGACCGTTGACCGTGGGGTAGTCTGCACTGGTTTTGGTTCTGATTTTTTTTTGCTTCCTATTCACTGCCGCTTCTCCCTTAACACTTGTGTGGGTTAGTAATAAAAAAATCTCCTCAAAGTAGCTCAGAAAAATCGAGTTTAACGTTGCTATTTACTTCTTCCAAAAATCTCTATTTTATGGTTGAAAAACAGAGAATATTTTTCTGCTTCTGTCCAAGCTGCTGGATTCTCTTTTTCTCATTCTCTCTCGGTTGTGAATGGTGCAAGGAAAGGGGAGGAAGATGTTGCTATTTATAGCTAAAAAGGGGAGGCAACATCTCTCTAAAGCCTAGAAATGTTTAGAGAACTCAAGATAACTCAAGATAAACCTAGACTAACCTGGAATTCTCTAGAATTATCTATACCATTCTACAACATTCTACACTTATCTAGGAAATTCAAGAATATACAAGATATCTCTAGAACATAACTAACCTGGAATTTTCTAGAATTATCTATACCATTCTACAACATTCTACATTTATCTATGAAATTCAAGAATATACAAGATATCTCTAGAACAACTAACCTGGAATTTTCTAGAATTATCTATACCATTCTACAACATTCTACACTTATCTAGGAAATTCAAGAATATACAAGATATCTCTAGAACATAACTAACCTGGAATTTTCTAGAATTATCTATACCATTCTACAACATTCTACACTTATCTAGGAAATTCAAGAATATACAAGATATGTCTAGAACATACAAGATTCCTCTAGAATAATCTAGATTCATCAAGGACATTCAAGAGATTTCTAGAGTCTCAAAAAAAAATTAAATATTTATTCCATAATAATTTGGGATGTTACAACTCACCCCCCCTAAAATTTGAATTTTTTCCTCAAAATTCGGTAAGCATATAATTAAAAGAATTATACATTAGAAATTTTAATTACCTAGTGAAATAACTCAGGATAATGTCTTCTCATGAGTTCTTCAGTTTCCCATGTTGCTTCCTCTTGGGATAATCCTCTCCAGACTACTTTAACTAGAGGAATTTGCTTATTTCGCAATGATTTGAGTCGTGTATCAATGATTCTATATGGTCTTATCTCTACTGTCATATTCTCTTGTAAATGTACATTCTCATGTTCGATGACATATGAAGGATCTGGGATATACTTTTTAAGTGCCAAGTTCGGGGGTAAGGCTAATTTGTAAACAGTGTTGCCAAATTTTTTAAGGATTTGGAATGGGCCTAAGTATCTTGGACTAAGTTTCTTTGACTTCATAGATCTTCCAACTGCTGTAATTGGTGATATTTTAAGAAAAACATGATCACTTTCTTCAAAACTTAAGGGCCTTCTTCTCTTATCTGCATATTTCTTTTGGCTACTTTGAGCTGTAAGTAATCTATCCCTTATAATTTTAATTTGCCTTGAAGTTTGGTCTACTATTTCTGGGCCTATCAATGCTCTTTCTCCTAGTTCAACCCAACAGATAGGTGATCTACACTTCCTTCCATATAGAAATTCATATGGGGCCATCTTGACATATCCTCTAAGGTCTGGTTTGTCCTTTCTGTTTGACCATCTGTTTGAGGATGATAAGCAGTGCTAAACTTCAATTTTGTACCCATGGCATCTTGTAAAGATCTCTAAAATCTAGAGGTGAACCTTGAGTCTCTATCTGATATGATGTCACATGGAACACCATGCAATCTGACTATCTCCTTTATGTATAACTTAGCATACTTATCTAGGGTATAGGTAGTATTGACAGCCAAGAAATGTGATGATTTTGTCAATCTATCTACTATTACCCAAATGGAATCATGGCCAGAAGAAGTTCTATGTAGTCCTACAATGAAATCCATTAAGATGCTATCCCATTTCCCTTTTGGGATTTCTAAAGGTTGCAATGAACCGCCTGGTCTTTGGTGTTCAGCTTTTACTTTTTGACAGGTTAGACATTTACTAACAAATTCTGTTACCTCTTTCTTCATTCCAGGCCACCAAAAATTTCTTTTTAGGTCATGATACATCTTTGTTGTTCCTGGATGAATAGTATATTTACTTTGGTGTGCTTCTCTCAAAATATCTTGCCTAAGGTTTCCTTGATTGGGAATATACACTCTTTCTCCAAATTTGAGTAATCCTTTGTCGGTGAATTTAAGATTCTCTATTTTACCTAAGGTCATTAACTCTTCTACTTCTTTGATGTAAGGGTAAGGTATAATTAGATGTTAATCTAGCCTTTAATTCCTGAAAACTTTCTTCACACCTATAGTCCCAAATGAAAGGTAGATTTTTGGCCATAGGCAATACTCTTTCCCGAAGGCGATCCTTCTTCCTTAAGACGATACTCTCAGCTGAAGGCGTCATATAAAAGGAAAAAATCACATGAAATTATTACATAAATCTCTAAGAAGAATAATCCTAGAAAATGTGTTAAGTAAATAACATACTCCTCACGCATAATTATAAAATAATTATATATGGAAATTCCTCTCACCTCAATGACTCATATAGAGTCGTACCCCTTTAATGATTAGGACAAACCCATAGTTTTCCATGTATAGGTTCATAAAATACTTATTTAGCATTCCTCCATAGCTCAGAAGTGCAATGAAATATCATTTTAGTAACTCTGCTCAGTCAAAAAGATATTACCATACTCTGCTTTAGAATTTCCATAATCAAGTATGAAATATAACAAGTCCAACATTTTCTCATTCCTCAAGTTCTTTCAGTAAAAGGAATAACTTTAACAAAGAAGATCTAAATATAAACTTTAAATTTTATTTCTAGTACATTGATAATTTTAATACGTAAAGCTTAGACCAAATATAGCTTTAGGTACAAACAAAAGAAAGAATAAATTAAGGACGATGAGGCTTTTGAAATGTAAAAGGTGCTCCGGGTCTAGAAGAGGAAGGTGCTTCAGACCTTAAGGAGGAAGTTAATCGTTGTAGCCTAGAAAGGGTTTCTGGAGGAAGTGCCTGAGAAATTTGGCGAAGAGCATAAGTCACTCCGTTCATACAGTCAATACACCTTGCTTGTTGGTCACGAAAATTTTGAGTTGCAAACATTAAATGTCTATCAACTCGATTAGCTAGTTCCCCGAAACGACAGTTTATCAGTTTCTCTTGGTTTTCAAAGAGACGATTTATTAGTCGCTTCTGGTCCTCTGTCTTGTATTCCAGGCTCTCTATCTTACGCTCCAGGTTTTTTATCTTACGCTCTAGGCATGCAAGCTTATTTTCTGAGGATGCTGCAGTACTGTCCTCCTCTAACTCTATTACATCCCTCTTTCTCTTCTTAATTTTTGGTGACCTGTCTACAGGTCTCTTCCCTTTGTTGTCTCCGAGACTTAGATTTAAATCAAGCTCTACGTTGCCAGTCTCAAAATTCAAGTTGAAAGACTTATTATCTGCCATTGCTCTAGGAATTTCAGAAAGAAGTTGAAATGAGAAAGGAATGAAGATTGAGGAATAGGTATGTAATGAAAGAAGTTCGCTTGGTGTGATGAGTTGGGTAATGGGCGTACAAGATTTATAGACAACCCGAAGCCCCTGGAGCTAAAGCCACCACAACCTATACACCGCTCGCTAGGAGGTTTACAGATCACATACGTTGCAATGCCAGCAATTAATGTCGGACATGCAGATAAATAGTAAATATAATTTAATGCAATTAACATAAGTTAAAGATTTTCTGAAAAATTTTCGGCTAATCTTGTCCTTTCTCAAAATTTTGACTAACTACGCTCTTCAGTCTGAGATTTTCTCCCTCTAAACTTGTTTTATCTTATAATCCCATATCACAATGTCCCTCTATGATCGGGTAGTCTCATATTAGCCTTATCTTAGATTCTAATTGGTGTCTTTACTCTGGACTTACACATAATATATATATATATATATATATTAAAAACGGCACATGTATCAAGTATTATCATGATGCAAAGGAATCATTGCCTTTCATTTGCCCACGAGAGCATTATATGTAAGTATGTGTAACCATGAAGATGTATCATCCTCTACACATTTCATTCTATCCAAGTCATTTTGATTTCTCATTCTCTATGAGTATATGTAGGATCATCACATATTCTCCTTGATCGTAGCCTTCACTCATTATGCATGAATAACATACATACATGTAATTACAACATGATTCAATCAATTATGTATATTATACTCAACTGAAGGCTCTTAAGAACAACACAATAAAACAGAGAAATGCATTTCAGTTCATCATAAAAGCATCCAAGGCAATCTTTAATGGCTATATCGTCAACTTCTTTGAATTTCAGAAAATGCCAACGGGAGAAATGGGAAAACCAAGTAAAATCGGCCGCAAATCCACCGAATATTGACTTTCATGGTTTTGGCATTAATGCAACGCGCTATTGGTGTGCACGCCTACCCTAGACTTCTGGCTTCCAGCTTGCAAAAATCCACAGGTTAAGCGGGTAGGGTGCGGCGAGGAGATATCTTCTTTGTCTCTAAGTTCTAATTTTTTCCTCTATAAGAACTGTCCCAGCGTTCTCAGTTACCACACCACAAAGAGTAATCATCTCTGAACCTACAACTTCCCAGCATTCCTCTCCTCTCATACTCCTACATAAATTTCTAAATTTTCCAAATCATGGCCACAAGGAAGTACATTGATCTCACAGTGGAGGCCAAGGAAGAAGAGCTCAACTTAAACTTAAGTCTGGGCAAAGACAAGGGCAAAAGACCTTTTGAAGGGTCTCAAGAGAAGCAGAAAGAGAAAAAAATGAAGAAGAACGAGGAAGCTGAGGAGACTAGCACGGGCCATACCTCGGAGGACAAAATCGCCTGTCTAGAGCAGGAGGTGAAAAATCTGAAAAAGATGATAGAGGACCTGGAGAAGTTAACTAAACGCAATAATGCAGCAATGACTTCAAGAATAGACAGATTCTTCTATTGGTCCACCCAGTGCTTCTGCAATCAACAGCAAAGAAGTGTTGATTGTATGAATGGAATTTACACTACCCTCCGCAACATTGCTCTGTCTCTTGCTCCAAGGAATGGTCGAGGGGTGATGATACAATACAACCCTCCTAATCCAAGACCACCTCGCCTTTAGATTACTCATGCATGAGTAAACTTCTTTTTTTTTTGCAATGTAATCCTTCAGTTTTTTTTAATGCAAGTGGTTTCTTTTATTGGCTGGTACCCTAAAATAATATAGCTACACAAAATCAATCATGAATTCAGCTTATAAAACCCACCATATAAAAATGTGATCCGACAGCAACGGAATCAAAACAAATAACAACTTTTCCTTGACTAAGTTCAAAAGTGTAGCTACATCTATCTAAAACTAAAACTGAGAACATAATTTCTAAGAAAAGATAAGTCTCAGAGGAAATGAAAATATCCTACAGGACCTTCAGTAGAGTCGTCTCTCTATAGTTGTGCCCGGGTTCACAACGATAGAGGAGGTCCTACTAAGGTTACCTTGCTCTGTAATCACTAGGAGACCTAACAACCATTGCTCCAAAAATTTTCTCAATTTGATCCATCCACTCTTGGGCTACGTCTGGGTCATGAGATCCCTTTAATGAAGGAGGGTTATTTTTTCGAAATTCCCCTAGAATCCGGTTAATTGAGTTGCTAGTTTCACCTTCCTTTCTCTTTCCTCTACCCTTTAACTCATCAGTCAAGAGTTTTAGAACTTCAGTGGTGGCAGCCTGATTGTCTTCTTGTCGATCTACCCTAGCCACCAAGTGTTCTATGTTCTGAGTAAGGGTTTCCAAGATCTCGGCTTGGGTTCTCTTAGATGAGGCCATTTCTACAAGACACTGAAAAGGTTGTATTTCTAAATCATAGAAACAAGCTAATCAAACATATAGCAAACATCATCAAAATATCCTAATCTACCCATAAGGTGCCCAAATCTTTGCTCTAATACCAAATTTTGTAACGTCCTTATTTTACTATACTAAAATCTGAATTTTTTTTTTAAAATTCTAATGCTTAATACTCATATCTTCAAAAAGAACATTCTACAATTGTTCTCAGTACAAATCATAATTGGTTATACATAATAATTGAAATTCTAAACATAAGATAATTTTACATTCGTTTGAAATAAATTACAAATCTGTCGTACATAATCTATAATTCTAATACTTAATAAACTTGAGTGCTCTAAAAGTGTTCAATCAATCTTTACACCTTTCCCCTTATACTCAGCCCCTGAAATGGTCAGTTGGAAAAGCACAAAAAGGTGAGATAAGGGTATCTCAGTAGCTAGCATAATTTTATAAACATTTATAAATATACCATTTCAGTCATAAAAGCACTTATATCATAAAAATCAGTCCATGTAATATAAATTCTCAGTTCAGTGAAATAGGTTGATAAAAAAATTAGCAAGCTGATATATAAATAAATCATGGAATCAAGAATAGTTGGTGGCATACTCAAAGTCATGAAAAAGATAGTCTGCAGAACTATTTTTCCAAGCTAAACATGAGAAAAAGGCTACTGCAGTCCTTTAACTCAAGCTAGAAAGATTCCAAACTAAAACATGGAAATATAATTTCCAAGCTGACATGGAAATAGAATTTCCAAGCTGACATGGAAGCAGAACTCCCAAGCTGAACATGGAAGTAAACTTCCAAGCTGATATCATGCTAATTTCATCATGAAAAACATATTTCACTTTAAATAAAACTTCATGGACATAAAATATTCAAGTAGTAAAACAAGCTTTTATGAATTGCTAAGCTACGCTACGCTATCTGTACTTTGAAGTCTGACTTTTTAGCTCAAATAGCTATTCAATCTGTCTTGAAATTCGTTTCACAATTTTTGACCGTTGACCGTGGGGTAGTCTGCACTAGTTTTGGTTCTGATTTTTTTTGCTTCCTATTCACTGCCGCTTCTCCCTTAACACTTGTGTGGGCTAGTAATAAAAAAATCTCCTCAAAGTAGCTCAGAAAAATCGAGTTTAACGTTGCTATTTGCTTCTTCCAAAAATCTCTATTTTATGGTTGAAAAACAGATTTTTCTGCTTCTGTCCAAGCTGCTGGATTCTCTTTTTCTCACTCTCTCTCGGTTGTGAATGATGCAAGGAAAGGGGAGGAAGATGTTGCTATTTATAGCTAAAAAGGGGAGGCAACATCTCTCTAAAGCCTAGAAATGTTTAGAGAACTCAAGATAACTCAAGATAAACCTAGACTAACCTGGAATTCTCTAGAATTACAAAAAACTTGATGCGCTATTTCCCGACAAGTGTATCGGGTCGCACAAGTAGTAAAGTGATGAGAAAAGTTATCGTCCTCAGGGATTGACTTTAACAATTACCAATTTCACTAGATCAAGTTATATTTGGACAAAGGAAAAATGTAAAGATAAACCGAAAATAAACTAAACTAACAACAAGGAATTAACTAAACACCAAACGAAGAACGACGCCAAAACACAACGGGTAGGGGATTGACTTTCTTAACTCCTAATCCGATTAATTCATAGACAAACCAATCTTTGAATCGTTAAAGGATGCTTAGAAACATTCACAGATTCCATTTAATGTTGGTCGAGTTCACGAAAATATTTGAACCCAATGTCTTGGTGAGCAAATCTTCCTAGCCAAAATAATTAGCTAATGTCTTAGTCCAATTAATTGGTTCGGAGTTTAAGTTCAAGAACTCATATGACCACGCAAACAAGATTATCTATGTCTAGACTAACCCGATTCACGGTAGAAGTTACAAGGGCATGTTTATATCAAGCTATGTCTAGCATTAATACAAACCCCAAATTCATCTAAGTGAAATGATCACAATCACCTAAAACCAGTTAAACCAATAACAACTACTCCAATAATCAGAAAAGCAATTGTATTTAAGCATCCAACAACAAAGCTTCATAGATAGTTAATATACATCAATCCCCTAACCCTAGAGTTTATAACAAGAGGAAGAAATACATAACAAATACACAACAAAATATGATCAAGAGGAAGGAGAAAAAGGAAGAAAAGCTTCAAACTCAGTAGAGAAGAGGTCTCCCAGCTCCTCCATCCTTGCCCTAGCAGAGCTCCCTTGCCCTCCAACCAAAAGATCCACAAAACATCTGCAAAAGAGCAATATATACAAGAAAGCTCGCAGGTGCAGAACCGGGGTGCCTAGGCGCCAAGCAAAAACAAAGAGGAAATGGGGCTGGCGCCTGGGCGCCCTGGGTGGCGCCTAGGCGCTAGCCCAAAATAGCTGGAAACAAGGAGTGGCGGAGAGTTGGGCCAGCCATCAGATGAGCAGCAGAACTTCAGATTCTCCATGTTCCAGACCAGAATGGAAAGCCTACTAGAATGTACAACAAAAAGCATAAAAAGGCAAGGAAAGAGACTAAAATAAGATAAAGCAAAGCAACAACTATGTACAAAGAGGAAAGCCAAAATAAAGGACAAAGCAAGCAAAAAGCTAACAAAAATGGAATCAAGGAGAGGAAAAAACCCTAAAGAAACAAACAAAATTAACCAAAATAGAGGACTCATCAATTATCTATACCATTCTACAACATTCTACACTTATCTAGGAAATTCAAGAATATACAAGATATCTCTAGAACATAACTAACCTGGAATTTTCTAGAATTATCTATACCATTCTACAACATTCTATACTTATCTAGGAAATTCAAGAATATACAAGATATCTCTAGAACATAACTAACCTGGAATTTTTTAGAATTATCTATACCATTCTACAACATTCTACACTTATCTAGGAAATTCAAGAATATACAAGATATCTCTAGAACATACAAGATTCCTCTAGAATAATCTAGATTCATCAAGGACATTCAAGAGATTTCTAGAGTCTCAAAAAAAATATTAAATATTTATTCCATAATAATTTGAGATGTTACACCATCACCTCTTTTTTTTTTTGCCCAGCCCATGTTGACAACCATGCTACTTTCCCTGTAATTTACACCAAGCATTGCGTTGATTCTTGGGATCACCACTCCATCAGAAAGTTTTTCGATGTCCTTCCTAATTTTTGCTCATCTCTCCATCACCCACAATCTGAGATCCTCTAGCATTGACATAATGGGCTTCTCCCTAGCACTAAGAATGATGGCGTTGAAGCTCTCTCACATATTGTTCAGTAGCATGTCACACTTAGGGTCAGCCTTAAAGAACGCCTTAAATAGACATAAAATTATAGGCGTAAAATAGATGATATACTTATGAAATATAAAATATACCATACATGTATTAATTCATGTATAATATATAGATACAAGTATAAATATAATTTCATAAATTTTCACTTAATGATACAAATAGCTAATTTAGTCAAAGTAATCTTAGTCAACATATTACATAGAATTAAATTCTAGTTAAAACTAGAATTTTCTTAAATTTCTTTAATGAGCAATTACAAACTTTTCTGTTATTCAGTTAGGTCCCTCTTGCAATATTTTTCCTTTTTCATTTGCAAGATCTAAGTTTATAATTAGTTTCATCTAGGTCCCTAGCCCTAGAATATATTTTTTTATAAAATTAAAACAGCCTATACAAACTTTTTATTTCTTTCAGTTTAGTCCCTATTCTGTGTTTCACGTTTTTGTTTGTGAATCAGAAGCTAAAACCTACCCAGATTTCTTTCTTAGGTGTTTTTAGGACCTATGTGACCATTTATACCCATAAACTAAACTAAAGAGATATTTAAACTAAACTCAAATTTTCCAAAACTTACCCAATGACTTCACGTGAATGTGGAGTTGTTTTGGACTGGTTTTTGCTCTTGATTCTGTACTGGTTTCTCAAGGAACTTACGGTTTAAATCTTGCAAGGACATGGCTCACTTGTTGAGGGTCCTAATCATTGTGGTTTGGGCAAAGAAAGACACAAAGAATTAGACTACAACCACTCACTTTGCTCTCAACTTTTGACTCTGTTTTAGGTGCAGAAATAGAATATGAAAGTGGCTCTCGGCTGCACTAACACTACAAGAAAAATACGTTTTAGTGGCGGTTAAAAACAAGTTTTAGTGGCGGTTTTAACTGCCACTAGAAGATTTAGTGGCGTTTGAAAAACCGCCACTAAATTTAGCGCCACAAGTGTTTTAGTGGCGGTTTATTCTAACCGCGAGAATAATCGCCACTAAATATTTAGTGGTGGTTATTGTGGCAGTTAAAACCGTTACTAGATACTTTTTAAAAAATTTTATGCTGCATTAATAGTGGCGGTTTTGTTAAAACCGCCACTAATTATAATGGCGGTTTTATCGTAAACCGCCACTAATGGATCATAATTTTTTTTTAAAAAAAGCAATGACGGTTTTAACCGCCACAATAATTGTCATTTTAGTGGCAGTTCAAACCGCCGCTATAATTGTTGAAACCGCCACTAAAGCTCCAGACATGTGACTTCTTTTTCTTTTTTTTTTTCCTGTTTTTTCCCTGAACTCATTCTTAAATATATATGCAGCCCAATACACAACCAGAACACAATAACTCATGATATATAATAAATAAACTTTGATCTCAATACAACAAAAAGTCTAAAAGTCTTGAACCAAAATTTAAAAGGCAACATAAGTGTAAGAAGATCTCAATACAACTGAAATCTAAAGTCATAAAACATAAGTCACATATCATCGTCATCATAGGTTGCCAAAAGATCTCAATACAACAAAAATCTAAAACCATAAAACATAAGTCATATATCATCGTCGTCATTGTCGTCGTCGTCCTCCTCCCTTTCTTCATTATCTTCTTGATTGCAAGATAATGGAGAGTGTGTTGCCTGACCAGAACCCTCTTCATTTCGCTGTGCAAAAAGCTGCATTTATAAAAGAGTTCAAAAATTGATTAGAAGTACATAAATAAAAAAATTGACATAATTGAAAGATAAACTTACATCACAAGGACTAAGCTGACCCTGGAGAGTCTGAAGGAAGAGACGCATCATTTCCTCATTTCTTTTGTCCATTGCTGCCATTTGAGACCGCAAACTTGCTACCTCTGATTGCAATGCAGAAACAGTCACAGCTGAAGAGGAGGCTTCTCTTGCAAAGCGAGAAGGGCGGCCGAACACTTGAGTCCGGCAAGGCCCAAAACCAAGGCCACAAAATCATCCTGGATGCTCTTGGGTTCCGAACGCCAATGCCAACGAGTCCTGAGTCGAGAATGTAGTAGCTGCAGTTCCCTACGTCTCAATTTCAGTGATTTTTTCCTACACACCACACATTAAATAAAAATAGTATTATTAATAAATCACCAATTGAATAGAATTAGTTACATTTAGAAAGCTCAAGATATTTAACTTACATTGATGGCTCTTGCTTCGTCACTCACGAATGAACCATCTTTCTTTTTATGAGTCTCACGCCAGAGTTCAGCCCTACTGACTGGTTGACCGCACTTGGTAACCTATAAAATTAAAAAGTCAATTAATTCTCAAATAATATTGAAGATTCTTTTCTAAAAAGTCACTTTACCATCTCGGCTCTTCGTCGAGCCAAACTTTTGGTGCTGTCAGTGTGATTTAACGTCTAAGATCGCCTGTTGATTTTGTTTTTTTCAGCTTTCTCCTGACATTTGGATGAATCATGTTAGTATATTTTTAACATAAAATGGAAAAATAATATTTCAAAGTGGTATTCATTGCCTGATAGTCTTGGTCATATCGAATCTCAACATATACAGCCCAATGCTCCCTTTGAACGCCTGTAGGAACATCTGCAATTATTTCTTCTTTTGTTTTTATTCCATTGTACCGGGCCTTGAAGAGTTCCAGGCGCCCATTTTTCCAACTAAGGCCAAGTTTTTTGTTAATGAATTTTCTTTCTTCTGCACTGTTAATAACAAATTTTGACGGGAAAAGAAAAGTAGCACAATTAGAATATATTTAATTAATGAAATCAGAAATTAATAATTGATAATTATTACCTCTATCACATTTGCTATTACCAATTCCTTATAATCAGTTGGAACCTTCTTCCAAGTCTTATAAGTGATCGGCAAGGCTATGTAATTTTTGCCCACCTGACCTATAAATGAGCCCAGCAACCCTGCGCCTTGTCCAATCGGCTGCACCACTTCATTCCACTCTAAAATTACATGCAAGTCTGAAGGAAGAACCCATAAATCATTTCGTTGTAACTTCTGAGTCCTCATAACCCCATTATTATCTGTACAGATTGAAATTTATTAGTTTACATGTAAATAAAATTAAAATTAATTAATCACATAAGATTGAAACTAATTACCAATAGTCTGCACCGTCTAATAACTGTCAGTGTGAGATTGGCGTGTGGATGAAGTCTCAGCTACATGTGATGATGATGGATTCTCATTAGGGTGAGACGATGGATTCTGATCATGCTGTGACAGAGGAGTCTCATCTGCATGTGACGATGGAGTCTGGAGGTGTGTGGGTGGAGAATCAAGTCGTATTGATAGAGACGAGCAATCTATGGCTGAGGATGACGTCCTAGGAATCGGAGGAGTGGTGAGCAGAACGAGGGGCTCCAGTGTCCGCAGTTGTGCACCACAACTAGCAAGCGGAGTTGGTAACGAACTACCACTACCAGATGCCTGATGTCTAGTAGGGCCTGATTTGATCTTCCTCTTGAATAACTTTTTTAGTTTCATCTTACTTAAATCAACAAAAACATAATGTTAGAACAGAGAAAAAAAATAATAAATTAACCATGCATAACAAATTCTCAAAGAAATAAGAAAATAGAAGGTAGAATAAATACAGTTCATTCTCCATCTTGATCATCATCATTGATCTCTCTAGTTAGGGGCAGATTTAAACCGACATCAGGGAAAAATGACTCTACTTCTTGTAGTCGATACGGTTCATTCTCGTATATCAACTCATCTTCATCATCTCCCATATCATACAAGTATCTCGGTTTAAGATGAATAGCTATTTTCCAATTATTGTCAGGTTCATCATCCACATAATAAACTAATTGAGCTTCTGAAGCTTGTATATATGGTTCGTCATCTTCATGATCACCGGTATAAGTCAACCGTGAAAACTTTATAGATGTGAAACCAAAGTCATCAACAACAATACCCCTAGGATTGGTTGTATTTGCCCATTTACATTTAAATAATGTGACCTTAAACCTTCCACGGTAATTTAGCTCAATGATATCCACCACTTGACCATAGTAAGCAACACCTCCAAATTGCATGCGATCATCACTGCTGCTCGCATAACTTCTAGTTCCAAATGTTCCGAAGACTCCACTATTCTGCTTCCTCATATCTTCATCCCGTTCTAGAACTCGAAATTTAAACCCGTTCACATTATATGCAGTAAATCGTCTTACTTTATCAAGGAGGCCTTGTGCAAGAAATTGAAGATCCACTGAGTGGGATCTAATATCATTCATAATCTAAACAAACGTACATCTAGTTAGACATGTAAATTAAATAAATGAGCACAAATTTGGAAAAAAAAATTACTTACACGTTGAGAAAACCATCCAACAAATTCTCGATGCACCTTTTTATCAATCTCAGTTGGAGATCATGTTCGACTTCTCAATTGTCTCCTAGTAATATCTCTGAACTCTCTGTACCCAGGAAGAGATTAAAAAAGACTACATATTGCAATATTTTAAAAATTACCAAACCCACAATTATACTTACTGAATAAATGGATCAACTTCTTTACAATTAGTTAGCACATGCCTATGAGCTTGTAATTTCTTGGTTGGAGACAATGTATACCATTCAAAACCACCCACCGGCTTTCCAATTGGAGGAAACAACGTATCAACCTCCGATGATCCAACATTAAGGTTATCATCAACACGTCCTGGTCGATTGAATACAGTCTCAACTCCATCTAAATATCTTGAACAAAAGGTTAAAACATCTTGTGCCATGTAACCTTCTGCTATAGAACCTTCTGGTTGAGCCCTATTTCGTACATAGGACTTCAATTTTCCTAGATATCTAGAGAATACCATATTGAAATATTGTAATTGAATTTAAAAGTAAATTAATGACTTAATGAGCTTAGTGTAAATAAATAACAAAAAAAATTACCTCTCTATAGGATGCATCCACTGATATTGAACCGGCCCACCATTTTTGGCTTCATCAACCAAATGGACGGTGAGGTGCACCATGACCGTGAAAAATGAAGGAGGGAACAACATCTCCATATTGCATAACGTTAGCACAATTCTATCCTGGAGCTTATTGAGATCATCCACATTTAATACTTTATTACACAATTGCCTGAAAAATGAACACAAATCAATAATAACTGTAGAAACTTGTTTTGGTAATGTCTTTCTTAGGGATAATGGAAGAAATTGCTCCATGAGAATGTGGGAATCGTGACTCTTCAATCCTCCAAGTTTTCATTGCCTTAAATCAATACATCTGGAAATATTACTAGAATAACCATCAGGGACAGTAATATTTTTTAATGTCTTCAGGAACACAGTTTTTTCTGCATTATTCATGGTAAAAATTGCTGGAGGAATTATACCACTTTCATCAGGCCAAAGATCATATCGAATGTCCATTTCTTATAGATCTTTTCTTGCATTTAAGTGGTCTTTTGACTTACCAGACTCATTCAGCAATGTAAAAATGACATTATCACACACATTTTTCTCTATATGCATTACATCCAAATTGTGACGTATCAAGTTGTTTGCCCAATAAGGAAGTTCAAAAAATATACTTTTTTTACGCCATTGTTGAGTACTCGGATTAATATCAGCCCCTCGTGCCCTTTTCCTTCGTCCCTCACTATCCACATCTTTTCCAAACACCACGTCAATATCAGAAAGCTGATTTAAAATGTCAAAAGTAGTCATTTTCATTGGGGGCCCTCTCTTCTCCACTGTACCGTCAAATCTATTATGAGCCATTCTGAAATTATGTCCGGAGTCTAGAAATCGATGATGACCCATGAAACACCACTTCCGACTATATGGAAGTCGACATGGAATAGAGTCAAAGTTACATAATGGACAAGCTAACCCGGTATGAGTATTCCATCCAAACAAAGTCCCAAGACCAGGAAAATCACTAATAGTTCACAAGATTGCTACACGCATATTGAATACTTCTTTTGTGTAAGCATCATATGTTTCAACACCGACTGTCCATAGCTCTTTCAACTCTGCTATCAACGTTTGCAAATAGACATCAATATCACTACCTGGTGCTCCCTTCCCTGGAATAATCATGACAGAATAAAAGAACTCTGTTTCATGCACATCCATGGAGGCAGGTTGTAAGGAATTAAAACCACCGGCCAAATGCTATAACTCGTACTTAAAGTGCCGAATGGATTGAAACCATCTGTTGCTAACCTAAGATGCACATTACGAGGATCTGAAGAAAATTGATAATGTGACAAATCAAATACTTTCCAAGCTTCAAAGTCCCTTGGGTGTCTTAGCAACCCATCATCATTCCTTTCTTCAACATGCCATCTCATGTCTTTAGCAGTCTTAGATGACAAAAACAATCTTTGTAATCTGGGCTTCAATGGAAAATATCTTAGTATTTTTACAGGCCTTTTTTTTCATTTTCCTGACATACCTTGACCCTTATGTTTCCATCTAGACACATTGCATTTTTTACAGGTATCTCTGCTTTCATCATCCCCCCAGTATAATATGCAGTTATTCGAACATGCGTGAATTTTATTGTAGTTGAGCCCCAATTTGTTGATAGTTTTCTTAGCCTCATAGAAAGAGGTTGGAATTTTGGCATCTTCAAATGCATCTGCCAATAACTCTAATATCATTGATATTGCCTTGTCAGTTATCTCACACATACACTTGATGTGATATAATCTGACCAAAAAAGACAATTTTGTAAATTTTTTACATCCTTTGTATAGGCTCTGTTGTCCATCTTCAAGTAACTCATAAAACTCCTTAGTTTCAGTGCTCATTTCATTTGATGGAACAAATGTCTCAGCAACTTCCACCCTCTCATTTTCAGTGTGGACACCAAATGCATCATGTACCATATCATGCATAGGATTATCTAGGTTAATTATGTCTCGCACTACATGTGCCCTTAAAATGGATTCTACGGTAGGCTCTATTGTAATTGTCTCCCCATGTTGTGACCAGAATGTGTACCCTTGTGGGAATGGCTTGAGAATTAAGTGTTCATGTACAACTTCTCTATCCTGTCACTTTTTGAATTTGCATTTGGGACATGGACAAATGATTTTACCCTCAATACTAATATTTGCAAATGCAAAATCTAAGAATCCATTAAGTCCCTCTAAACATTCAGGAGTATTTCGAGGTCTTACAACCCAAGATTTATCCATTTTTTCTGTAACCAAGTAACAAAAAAAACAAAAGAGAAGGAAGAAACCATTTTAATAACAAGAAAATAGATTTTTACGCATTTTACTAACATATAGTAAGAAATTAAAAAAACTAACTACAACAAAATGCATGGATATTATCTACATTTATATTCCAAATTCTTAAACTAATTAAAGGACATTAAGCACAACAATAACATACAATATAGCAATCATTAAATGTAAATTAAAGAAATTTGTCTCAAAAGTAAATATTCTAACCAAGATCAAGTCAACTCCTCAACGAGTGCAATAAGAGGTAGAAAGGAGCATGAAACTGGAAAATTAAAGTAACCAAAAAAGAGATCATAAGAATTTATAAATGTCAATGATCCTATCAAATAAACATGAATTCATGCATAAAATAAGACATGTAAAACATGGAGACTTACCAACAATGAAGACGTGGCTGACCGTCAAGAATGGAGCGTCAAAAAGGAAAATCAAAGTCGTCAACAACTGCAAAATAAAGTAACAAGAAAAATATAATTAGAATTTATAAATGTCATTAATTTAATAAAAGAAGAAAATTTCAAAGGTAACTTTCGAACCTCACTAACATAACAAGCATTAAGAGGTTATCAAAAATCCGGTAGAGTCTCCCCTAAAAATTGAACGTTTCCAAAACCTGTACAGTCAACAAAAAAGCCAGTATGACATAACTGAAGCGAATTTAGAATGAGTCAAATACATATGGTAGAGTTAATACCTTGATAATGAAAAGTTTGTTGCTTGACCAAAACCCTTTTTACTTCGTTGAGCAAAAAACTGCATTTATAATAGAAGAGTTAATAAACTTTCATTCCACTATTTATAGGCATAAATTCCTTCTCAACTATCAACTATAAATGTTCTTGTCAAACAAGGTTCAACTGAACATAAATGAATTTAAAAAATGATATAAGCTAATATATAGAAAATAGCAATTGCAAGGTTTAGATTAGTAGCACATACTAATTATGAAGGTGCATATGTGCTTGTATATATATATGTGCTTGTACTAATTATGTAGGTGCATATGTAATAATTATATATCCACATTCAGCGAAAAAATGGTTAGAAATTCCCAAATCACATATGCCTTATTTTATTCTCTACGGTCAACAACGTAATATAATATAAATTGCATAGATAAACATAATATAAACATCTTACGTGTTCATCAAAATCTTTCAATCAAGTGAAGCAAAAATCCTTTATGGAAGTAAACCATACATATTGTTAATTATAAATCTAAACTAATCTAAAAAATTCTAAAATATTAAAAAGAAAAGGGCATCAAGAAATTCCACTTTCATCAATTCCATCTCCTTTAATCATTATCTCTGTCTTCATCTGTTTCTCTATCTTTCTCCTTCTTTTTATATAATTTCATACAATCATTACTTGAACAAATAACCAATCAGTTAAAAAACAAAACCTACAAATGAGCAAAAATTAATAGGACACAAAATTTTAAAATGTTTCGTGACATGATTTCAAAAATTATGATATAAGAATACTGTCTACAATATTAATGGGGCTCATGGAGACCCAAAGGCTTACAATCTCATACTATTGGCCAAAGTGTTCTCATGGATCCACAATTCCCAACTCCACTCATTCTAATTTAATAACTCAATTGTTGGGATACATGCTTCTTTTCAATTATGTAATCTACAATTTTATTACAATATCCTTTAAACCACTATTACTATTATAATTATCACTAGAATCATTCTTTGGATACAAATTGATTATTGGAGATGTTCACGTAACTTATTATATTATTAGTCAATAAAATCCCTAACTATATCACAACTTCCCTAATCCTAACATCAATCCAAAATTTAGGATTTTCACATTCATATCTTAAAATTCAAATTAAGTGTAGAATTTACTTTACAGAGCATCAATTTGATGAAATGTCATCAACAAGCACCCCCAAAGCTTCCACTTTCTGAAACACCTCACTCTTTTCTAGTTGCTTCATAACCCTCTAACTACCATTCTCAAGAATTTCCCACCAAGGCCGAAATTACATTTCCCAAGCTAAGTTTTTCACCAGAACTAAGTGGAAATTTGAAAGAAATTCAATTCAAAGTGCTATCATGAAAGTGGAACAACATGAGGCGGAATGGAGAGAAACATAATCGAAAATAGAAGGGGAAAGAAGGAAGAGGAAATCACCTACTACAGCATGGTGGTTGGCTGCCCAGTATACCCGTCACTGGTAGAAATCAGGCTAGAGAGCGCCAGTCACCGCAGTGGAGAACAAAGAGTGCACATCAACATGAATAACTCTCCTTTCTCTTGCGTGCTCTACTTCACCACGGAAACAGGGGAAGAATGAAGAAGAGAAACGAGACCCAAGGGTGCGAAATGACCAGCTGCTCTCACTCGATGGTTCTCCCTTTCGGTCTCTTGCACACTCACAGGAAGACTTCTCGTAGCATCCTTAAGAAACCCCAAAATGATGGCAATGAGGGTCACATGTGTGTGTGTGTTCTAGGGTTCCATTTAGGAATCTCACTTTTTTTGAAACATAGAATCTCACTTAGTCTGACGAAAGGCGTGAGAGAATTGGGCGGAAATTTTAATTTTTGACCAAAATGAAAGGGGGAAGAAATTAATGGAGGGAAATTATAAAAAAATTAATATAATTATAAAAGATAAAATAATTAAAAAATAAATTAATAAAAAGAATAAAAATTATAAGAACTAAATTTTTTAAAAAAATTATTAATTTATTTTATTTAAAAATAAAAATTTAATGAAAGGTAATTAAATAAATAACTGTTAAAAACTTGTTATAATTTATTTTGTTTTAACGCCTGCCTATTATATAATGGCAAATATATATAATTCCATATGGTATATACTATATATCCATCATATTATATAATATTCAATTATTTTTCATTTTTCGTTTTACATGGGAATATTCTCAGTATAATTTAGTCACAATTAATTTGATTGACACAAAAGGGGGATTTGGCCTATCATTCATCATTTGCTTTCTGGGACTTTGAGAGAAGTATTTGAATTTTATTTTTTATAACGTATTTGATTGAATTTTGAAACAATAAGCGCATGATTAATTTTCTCTCTGTGATAATCATTTCCTTTATGCTTTTAGACAAAAGCAAAGATTCGAAGAAAGGGAAGAGATATGTCTTGCAAAAGAGAAAGGTTACATGTGAATTACGCAGCATGTTTCGTTTCATTAAATGTAACGATTTACTGCATAAAATTAAAAAAATAGTAAAAAAGTTTTCAAATTATTTTCTTTAAAAAAATTAGATTTTTTTAAAGTTCAAATATTTTAATAAAATACTCTATTTTCATTCTTAAATTTATTTATTATTTCTTTCTTCATATCAAATATACCCTGAGTCCATGGTTAAATTGTAACATCCACAATTGTTAATTTTAAAACTATTTTGCATAGATTTACCATACAATGTTACACATGTGTGACCAAAGCTTAATTGAAGGTGTTGGATTAAATTCTGAATGTAAATAATTATTGGGTTATTTTTTAATTTTTCTACATTTTTACAAAAAAAAAAGCACTTTAAGATGATAAGTTAGCAGTCTCTTTTATTTGGTTAAGATAATTTTTTTCAACCTAAATGGTCATGTGATGGTCATGTGATGTAATTAAGACTTTCAACAAATATATAATCAATATAAGTGTTATACGGTACAAACTTAAAAGTTTAGAAACTCCCTTAATTAAGACACACGATCGATGATCTATATTTTTTATATTAATTATCAATCTTTATAATATTACAATAAAATAAGATCTCCATATTGTTATACAAAATAGAAAAAGATCGCATTCCAAACATTTATAAGATATAATCAATTTTTAACATTAATAAAATAAATTGCATAGCCTCTCAAATTCAAAGAAGTTGAGGGCATTCTAACCAATGAGAAATTGTATATTTAAATGATTAGACTTCATTTTGATTAAAAAAATTGTAAGTGTTCATAAGTTGGCACTGAAAGTGGGTAGTGGTGCGTATGTGTGTGTGAAACTATGGCTAAAGGTTAATTGTGTAAGTGTACGCAAATGTTCATGTCACACAAAGAAGGGGAAGAGCAGTAGAACTTAGAAGGATAACTCACCAGAGCTGGAGTGGAGGCAAGAGCTGAGACGAAGCCAGCTAGGAGATTTTTACAAAAATAGCCACTAAATATACAAACATATATGTATATACTCTTACAGATGAGAGCTAGATCCCTCACATAGATTCTATGCTCACCATTGCATCCCAAAAGTATAAAAAATGCATCAAAGAAGTCATCCCTATAAAAGTAACTATGCAAAAAATAGAGAAATCTTCGACTACTAATCACGACCTTTACCTACTCCTTTAGTCATAACTCTTGAAGTATAAAGAATTTCTAAATAAAACTTATACTATTGAAAACTAGACTCAAAGGGCTTTCCAAGATATAAAGTTTGCTAAAAACGAAATTCAAATGAAAGAATTATGCTTATTTGAAGAAAAAATAAAGTGGCAGTTTTGTATATATAGTGACGGTTTTGTATGAACCGCCACTATATAGCGGCGGTTTTGATGAACCGCCACTATATAGTGGTGGTTTTGTATGAACCGCCACTATATAGTGGTGGTTCATACAAAACCGCCGCTATATAGTGGCGGTTAGAATAAAATTGCCGCTATATAGTGGTTGTTAGAATAAAACTGCCACAGCCACCATATAGTGGCGGTTAATCTAACCGCCACTAAATGTTTATTTAGTGGCAGTTTTTGAAACCGCCACTAAATAACTGTTTTTTTGTAGTGTAAACTCACTGTTCAACTTTGCAGAAACATGGCTCACTCCTAGGTGCACATTCTTGGCTTGATTTGGGCAGAGGAAGACTTCAAAAACAGGACTACATCAACTCACTTGTGATCTCGATTTTATGCATGAAATGGAGGAACCGAACCTCCTTATTTATATAGAGTTTCCTTCAAGGTTAAAGATTCCTAAGCTGGAAAGCATCCTACTGTAAAGAGAAAAGAAAGCATGCAGAAAATGGATGGAAAATCATATGATTTCACATGGCCTCTGTGGCTATCTTCATTTTCTGACATAGCCCTTCTTTTTCTAGTTTTAAAATACTATCTTTCCTGGCCAAGAGGCATCCTAACGTGTTATTACTGTCATGTGGCCGTGGCTTCAGAGAATGGAATGTTTCAGCACATGGGTCACACGTTTTTTTTTTGAATCTTCTTGTCATGAGTCATATATATAGTCATGTGCCCTTAAGGAATTCATGTGTTGTCTTTACGTGTTGCCTTCTCCAAATATATATATGTATCCTCCTCTCCTAAACTGAAAACATGTGCTGCTACTATACATATATATATATATTTCAATTATTATTTTTTTTAGTCCTACTAATATATATCTATTTAAGTATCATTACGATATACATATATTATTATTAGCACTTTCCTCATTTGATGCCCAAGTCTATAATATATATATATATATATATAATATCATATTATGGTTATTTTAAATTTCTTTAAATAAGTTTTTGAGTAGGGATTAAATTGAAAATGAGATAAAGCTACTTAATACTTTAATTTTTGTCTTAAAGAAGGATTTCTCCTAAATATTGAATACTCAATATTTAGTAAAAGTGTTTCTTAATTACCAAAAGAAATATTAAATATTTTAATAGGTGCTAAGATCGGGATGTTACAGATTCTTAGAAGTGTCCAGTGCCTACATGTATAGGTCTTAATTTCAAGGTCTAAACACAAACTTCTCTGTAGGACCCATCACCTCTTCTTTGTTTTTTGCCCAACCCATGTTGACAACCATTTGCTACTTCCCCTGTAATTTACACCAAGCATTGCATTGATTCTTGGGAGCACTGCTCCATCAAAAAGTTTTTCGATGTCCTTCCTAATTTTTGCTCATCTCTCCATCACCCACAATCTGAGATCCTCTAGTATTGACATAATGGGATTCTCCCTAGCACTAAGAATGATGGCGTTGAAGCTCTCATACATGTTGTTCAGTAGCATGTCACACTTAGGTTTAGCCTTAAAGAATACCTTACTCCAGTGCCTCAGAGAAATCTTGATCAAATGCAACTAGGTATCCTCGTTATAATTCTTTAATTCAATCATTGCTTTCTCCAATGACTAGGGATAGGTGGCCATTGCGGCTTTCCATACTAGCTTATTTAGTTAGGCTCTTTTTTTCCTGAAATTGTTGTACAGGTGACGTACACAAAATTAATGATCTATTCCTGGTATCACCGTATCAAGGGCATTGTCCAATCCCTGTCTACAACTAAGAAAGTTAAATGTCAAGTCAGAAAAACAAGATGTGTTGTTTTATCAACAAAGAAAAACAAAACAATACATAGTGTGCAATGGCAACTGTATAGAGCTATTTTGTGTAGCTTCTTTTATATATACTTGGTTGCACTACAGATCACAAAAACTGGTGCACATGACTAAATAAAAAAGCTAAAAATAGCAAGGCTGAGTCAATGGAGTATTAAAAAGTTGAGAATATATAAATTTCTTTTAAATGCAAAGAATAGTTAAAAAAATTCATATTGTACAATTTAAAAAGTTGAGAATAAATTCTTTTAAATTTATTGTCAATTTTGTCATATAAAATGATAGCATAACATGAGAATAAATTCTTTCAACCAATATAAATTAATAATCATGAAATATATATTGTATATTCAAAACAGAGCAGTGCAAGAAAAGTAGGAGAGAAACGCAAGACACAAAACAACAAACAAATGATGCCTTAGTTTGTCTAGTATATATACAATAGCATTATACATTGATAAATAAAACAATAACATTATTGGTTCACGCCACTACGATGCCAAATCGCCCAGAATTGAATTTGTGGCAATTTGCAGTATAGTGATCCCCAGGTCGTATTCACTTAAGGAGCCTCACTTCTTGATACTAATTAATCGTTCTAAACACCTAAACACCAATTAAGAGTACATAAACGTGGGGGGGGTTTTGTAGCAGTACTAACAAAATAAATAAAACAGAACAGCAATTAAACACTACAACAGCAGCAAAATATGCAGCAACAGCAGTAACAGCAACAGCAGCAGAAATTGCAAGATATTGACAGTAAAGAGACTATGTAATCAGCCACTAGGATTCATGGGAGTGTAACTATCATTACCTAACTCATTGATTCAGTTTTGTTCTCATTCCATTGTTTGGTTCTTTATGAAAATGTTTCTAGAATAACATCTAGAATTTAATGCTACTAATTACAATCAAGAACATCTCTCTACTATAACTAGATGCATTCAGTGGAATATCTCAACCAAACCAAGTTAAATATATCATTTAACTAGTCATTTCGCCTCCCTCACTTTCCTAATCAGTCAAGCAAGGTTATGTCTTATATATAAGTCAGTTTATGTTACATTCTCAAGCTCTAATCAGAATTTGACAGCAAAATAAACATGACAGCAAAACAGAAACGAAATGAGATGAAAATGGAGAACAAAACACTTAACTTGCATTCTTAGTTCAAGCTACAACATCCCAGTGGTCTAGTGACTAATTACAATGAAAACTTAGCCCTCCATGAGAGCAAAACAGCCAATAACAGAAGCAAAAACAGAGAGGAAGAGAGAGCTGCGAATTTTCTAAGTCTGGTTGCAAAATAAAAGTGTTCTCTTCTTTAAAAACTGATGCCCCTTCAATGCCTTAGAATATTCTACCCTAGATGCTTTCTTCCATGATGTGGCAGCACTTTGACAGCAAAACAGCAGCATAATTAATGTTTCTGTAGCAGCAGATAG
The DNA here is from genome assembly GCA_037074585.1 of Biancaea sappan. Taxonomy (NCBI): domain Eukaryota; kingdom Viridiplantae; phylum Streptophyta; class Magnoliopsida; order Fabales; family Fabaceae; genus Biancaea; species Biancaea sappan. The sequence continues at coordinate 74,186,229 of CM073492.1, read as the reverse complement.
GCATGGCAGCAGCAGATTTAATATTTCTGCAGTAGAAAGTAACAAACAGTAGCAGAACAGCAGCAGAATATAGGTATGGCAGCAGCAGAACAGCATGGAAAAATTGATATTTTAGCCTTGCTTTCTGACCTACGAAATTTAATATTCATGCCCAAAAATTCTGACTACATGGCATTGAATAAGAGTTCAAGTAGGCCCCACATCCAGCATATCCTAGTCAGCATCTGCATCACCCAAAAAGTGCCACATTAGCATCCAAATCAGCATCTTTGTCCATGTCAGCATTTTTCTCTCCAAAATTAAGATTTGTAGGAATTAGATTGAGCATTTTGCAATTCAAGTTCTAAAAATATAAAATTGAAACACATTCAATCCATAAATAGTTTACACCCAATAAATTCCAAAACATAATAAAATTAGAGAATTGACAAAATTAAAGAGGCAAAAAGGACTAAAATAGGGACTAAAAAGTATATAAAAATGCCCGATATCAATTATACATATTAAGACAAGGCACAAAAAATAGTCTTTCCATAGTCATATTATAGTAGTGGCAAGGCATAAACAATAGCATTATATGTGGATAAAGAAAATCCCAATAAAAGAAATTACATAGGCCATCACAGACTAAGATAATTCCTGCTATGTAGCTAATATTTTCTCAACAAAACACAAAACATTCAAAGGACATAGCTATAAACATTTCAAAAACTTAAAGGACATAGATGTAAACATTCCAGAAACTTAAAGGACATATATGAAAATTCAAGAAATTTAAAGGACATAAATTCCAAAAAATTAATGTAACTGTAACTTGTACAATCTCAAATGACATATATTAATAAAAAACATAAGCAAAGGTAAGGGAGGAATCTTCTACTAATCTGAAATGAATGTAAAGAATCTACAATTATGTATCCCAATGTCCTCCACCAAGAGCTCCAAGAACCACACCCACATCTCTGTTGTCTTGGTCTCTACAATGGCAAATGCAATTGGCAAAAGTTAGTTGTTGGGATCCATGCCAATTGTTGTCAACAGTTGCCCTTCATATAGTGTCTTTATGAAGCACCTGTCAAGAGCAATAATGGGCCGACATACAAGAAAGCTCCTCTGATATACATCTAAGCATAAATGCAACCTTCCAAATTTCAGCTGCATCAAAGTGGGATAGCTATTAGCTCTTGGCATGTCATCCTTTAATCCTCGTGGTCTATTTATTTACATCTTAATTGTCAATCCGAGGTTTGACCTTCTTAGCTCTTCACAATAGTTATAGAGCCTTAAAAACTACTCTTTAAACGAGCCACACACTACTTCCCTTGCATCCCTTTAAGCCCTACTTGCTTTAGAGATTAAACAGCCCATATTCCACTTTTCTCGAGCCTTTCTAATGATGTCATTTAGCCTCATTTTCAAATTGTCCTTCACTTTCTTTTGCATTTTATTACAAAGCCATTTTGAGCTCATCAACCACACATTAAAGAATCTTACGCATGTAAGCTTTTTGTTAGCCATCCTCAGCTGCCACATATCCTCATTGGTTAATCTAACTGCATATGCTTCCCAGGGATAGTTACCCCTATACCTCACCCTTACTCTTACCTTGTCAAGTTTGGGCGTAGTACAAATTCCTCCTTGCATGTACAACATAAGTCACCATGGCTTCCTGGAACTCCTCCTGAGTCTAGTAAGTCATGTCGACATCCCACTTATACTCCGACATCTCAGAAGCCTATAAACTAGGAACTTTGACCCTCGAGTTAGTCCTTCCTCATCTTCACAGTCAATGCTATGTAAGGACATAGTCTTATACGCCTTGTCATCACTCAGGCCCCTTACATTTGATGATGTCATTGGTGGTCTCATTAAATTACTGCTAGATGGCTGTGACATACTTGTATGGACCTTGTCACTACTAGATACATGCAACTTGGTCTTCTCTGGATCAAACAACCCACTGTCGCAATCTTCATCCTCATTATCGGTGAACCTCATGTTCAGTGCACTGTCCTCGAACTCATCACCACTTCCCCTACCATGGTAACTACTAATGGGTTAGTTGCCTTACAATTACCAAACACAGAAATATGACCATTAAAACAATGATTACCTGAAAAAGACTGAATAAAATAAACATATATATATATATATATATATATTAAAAGTTGCATTTATTTTATTTCCTTCTCCTCTCATATTTCTCATATTTAATAGTAAACAAAAAATAAAAGGGATATAATCACTTTGTAATGTTGCAATCTAGGTTAGTATGGTAAACAAAAATAAAAGAAATAAAAGGGATCTATTCAAGTCAAACTTACACAAGTTTACAATTCAAAATTAGTCAAAGTTACAAGACATTTACATTTTTGTATACAAATCAATGCTATACAATTTAAAATTGCTCAATACATTTGCAATTTAAAGGCTACACCATATATTTAATTTAAAAGTTACATTTACAGTTTCAAAGTGTCATGACCCCCAAACCCTGTTCGTGACCAGCACGGACAGTGTGTTACCAACACTGCCGAAGCCTAGATTTCTATCGTAAGATCGCAAGTGGCCTATATGATTACAGAGTATACTAGAGAAATATAATAAAAATAAATTACCTTGCCCCGAACAATGGGGAGGCATCCTCAATCCATGAGCCCTCGATGCACTCTGTATACCTGCAACTGTGAGAGGGTGAGTCTAAACCATAAACTCACCAATGTTAGCTCTACACTACATAGATATACAAAATATATATATATATATATATATATACCCACTCAGGAATTCATCCCGCATGATACCAAGTTGCTCAAAGACATGCATATGGTATCACATCCCATCATATTCTCCCCTAAACACACATATACAACACACTACACATTTAAATGTATAGATCCTTTCTGAATGATCCATGCTTCCAATGCACGTAACCCTACTCAAGGGTCCGCATTCCCACACTACATCACAAGAGTTTAATCACATGGATTGACGTTCCCACGAATTTTTACTCAAGAAATCCCTAATATGTATCCAGCTTCTTGAGTCATATCCATAACCATATCATACGTATGGTCTCCCAGATTATATCCTTAGCCAGCACATATATCCCACACACCACACCACAACACAGTCAAACTCAAAATATATATAATGCAAATGAATGAGATACAATGCAAATTCCGCTCTTTCTATACCACATTGAAGACCAACCCTTAATGTGTACGCATACCCATTGACACCACTTAGTGGTATTACTCAATGTATAGCTTCTCACTCTACTTCCACACATTCTATAATATAAATATGCAAATGACAATATGCAATGCATCAACACCAATATAATACTACAACTAACCCTTTATTCCCATCCACACATTCTATACAATAATACATTTAACAAATAAATGTATATAAAAAAATTTAAGAGAATAACTCCTAAAATATAAATATATATATATATATACATACATATATGTATATATCTGTATATAGAAAAGCTAGATAGATCCTTCACCTGGATTCCATATTTCTTGGCTTCCACCTTGTGCATCGACCATTCCTATTAAGTAACCATGCAAAATCATCAGGGTTACAAAATAGAGAAATTCCCTATCACTAATCCCAACTTTACACACTTCTTCAGTTATAACTCTTAACAGATAATGAATATCTATATGAAATTATACCATTGGAAACTAGACTCAAAGAGCTTTCAAATGATATAAAGTTTGCTCAAAACGGAGTTCGAATGAAAGAGTTACGGCTGATTGAAGATTAGGCCAGGCTCCTCATAATGGTTGGCGCCTAGGGCGCCACACCAGCCTTGGCACATGGGCCGCCATGCCCTCTCCTTCCCACTAACGTGTGGCACCTGTGGCACCACGACTTTGACCTTGTGATCTAGCCTCGGTTTTGGGTCACATCCAGTTGATTCTCTACCGTTGTCCATGATTTCTTTGGAATCTCATCCTTGATGTCTAATGAGCATTTAGACACCAAAATCCCTAATTTTAATTGAGAAATGAAGCCAGAATATCAATTTTACCCAAATACCCTTAAAACTAGAAAATAGGGAAAAGCTTGGGAAATAGGAATTCCTACCTTGATTCCTTACTTTTCCTATGTTGCTTGGCTCCTAGAGGCTCACCCCGTAGCCCGAGATCGGTCTCTTAAAGCTTGGTTGAAGGATTTGAGTGCCGAAAAAGAGACTAGAGAGAAGGAAGAGAGAAAGAGAGGTGAGAAGGTGAAGAGAGAGAGGAAAGGAGAAAAAGAGGAAAAAGAGGCGAGACCACTTATATATACTCACCTATGGTGAAATTACTAATTTGCCCCTAGTTGACCCTCAATCAAGACTAATAAAAGCAAATCCGTAATATCCTACCTCAGGTGTTTCTAAATCCTCGGTGTCCTATAGTTTTTCTTATTTCACTTTAGTCCCTCTTTGTATTCAATATGTCTCCTAACTCCTTCGGTGCCCTCGATTCTACCAATACATTTTTGACTCTCTACCACTCAATATTCCATAACCTTGCCACTTCTAAGCCTCACATTTTTCTAGCCTACGCAATGAAAAATTTCCTCTATAATACCCGAAAATCATGGGTATTACAAAAAGGTACACCACATATATAATTTAAAAATTACAATGGAAATGTTATACCTTTGTTTTCCTTCCACATTCCTTGTTAGGATGTGGGGAAGCATGTGTATGTGACAGTGAGAATTGGTCCTCCTCTGGGTCCTGAGATGGGTCAACTGACAGTGTGGGCCCCTCTAACTTACCAATGATATGCAAATATATCACACCCTCCTTATTCACAGTGTCTACCATTTCGAATGCTCTTTTATCATCTTTTAGCATCTTTAACTCTTGCTCTATTGAATCTCTTGGAGCCTTAAACTACATTGACTCAACTTCAGGATACCCATTGTCTTCTTTAATTAAGTCTAGAATCTCAAAGTAACTTCATCGATCAGAGTCACAGGAGTTTCACAAGTTAACTTTACCCCCAACATATGCTCCTTCTGTGAGCTGGCTACCATGGTACACTTCCACAACGAATATCTCCATCGAGAGCTCAAATCAAAATCACTTAATCAATTAATAAATCAAGAACTTATATTTAAATGGAGGTGTCATGGATTGTACAACTATAGATGTTATAGATTTACAACATAACTATTACATTCAATAGCTTTATATCATTGATTAACTTGTCCATTTTCACTAAGGTTCAAGAAATACCCTTATCATTTTATCATGTCCATGGACTTTGTTTTCTCATCAACCAAACAGAAATAATAGGCAAATAAACATATAAAATTAGAAATAATTTTATTTTTAACATATAAAAATTTAAATAGAGCCAAGGACATGATATTTTTGTGGTCACAGGGTGCATATCATGTGCCTATGAATGAAATTAGGAGAATCCACTCTGACTTTGGGTCCAAAAGATACTATAGGGATGGGGGAAGAACAACAACTACTTGAAATGTATTATTCTCCTTTTGACCCATCAAACATCTTATGATAAAGCACTGGAAACCATTGAAACCTTTATTTTCCTTATCATTTTTAACAACCCATCTTGAATGTGAGGCCTTGTCATACCTGTCATTTTATTTTTCATTTAGTTGGTGAATTTTATTTCACAAGTATTAAATTTGCAAATTGTGTGCAATATGTGTGTGTGACATTATGTTGTGATGTGATAGTGTTTGGATATTTGATTTCAAGCTATATGTTAGCAATATGTGGTTCTAAGCTATATAGGGACTAAAGTGAAAATTGTAGGGACTAAAGTGAAAAATGAAACATTTGTTGGGGTGCGGCAAAAGATTAAATAAAAGGTAGGAATAGGTAAATAATATTCTAGGAAACCTTAGTGTGAAATGAAAAAATGACAAAATAACCTTCTAATCATAAGATATTGTTGTGAGAATATATTGATATAATTAAGAAATAAGTAATTATAAGAAAGAAGGATTTTATTAAGAAAATAATTAAAATGTATATATATACACACACACACAAGGGATAGGTGTGCACCCTTAAGTGGTAAAAATAAAACGTAATGATAATAATTGAAGTCCATATGCAGAAAAATAATAATATTTTGTAAGTTGGATTAGGATCAATCATTAATTCAAAAAGGTAACCAACAAACATTAAAATATAAAATCAAATATTCTATAATTAAACTAAAACTAATCAGTAAACAATAAGTTATTAATTCAAATAGATATACATGACAAACAACAAGATGTATATATCACCTAGATCCTAGATGCACGACAATCACTACTAACCACCCTACAAGTCCCCACATATCCAAAACCAAAGAGAGCCTTCATTATAATTCAAACTAAGAGAGCTTGTACCTACTGAAATCATACACTGCTGCCACTCCCTCTCACAATTTTGTTCACTTACCTCTACAAAGTAAATGCTTTCCTTTCCCAAATCCAAAAAATGTAAATTGAGGCATAACTCAACCAAGAATCAATAATTCAGGTAAGTTGAATCAGAATTGGGGTACCTCCTTAGCTTTGGTGCTAAGGAGGCTCCTTAGTACCCCACATACATCCAATGGCTCCCCACGACCAAGGAGCCTCCTTAGTACCAAAGTTAAGAAGGCAACCCAAATCCAGTTGAATCCCTTCGTTCTTTCTTTGTGAATTTTGATTGAAAAAAAGAGAGAAGAAAATAAGAAAACGATCCTAACAACACTTCTTTAATCTTTCATGAAATTCTTTGTAGCGAAACCTAAAACCCACATACTTGCTCTTCTCCATACTATCTCAAAGTAATACATTTCATGGTATCCAAGTGAGTAGATTAACCCTTCTTTAATATTATCTTAGTGTTAAAGTAATGAGGTAGAAAGGTAGGCAAACTCATGGTTAGGAAAGAAGGAATTCAGTTAAGAATTCAAAAAAATTATTTTGAAAGAGCATGAATTTGAGTGTTGATGTAAAATTGCTAACAAGAAATGTTAGATGAAATGATGATCATGTGATATGTGATGAATATATTTTACGTTTGAAAATAATAGTGTTTATCCTTGTATGGATTTGATTATTGTGACTATTGGTTATTTTGTTAGTGATCCAACTGATTCTTACTATGATTCAAGCATCTTGTGTCTTTTGGGGTGTTATAGGATAGAACTCTCAAATTTTTAGGGATTATGATGAGTAAGTAGGGTAAACGGTGATATTTATTGTAATTATGTTTCATGATGATTTTAAGTTGCTGTGGATTTTGTGAACCCCTTTTGAATGCTTTGATTGGTACGAATGGTGTCCCTCCTTCATGGCGAGATAAGGCGAGGACCTTGGTTGAGCTACGACTCCCATAGGTGTCTTAACCAGTGATTGAAGGTAGCGACTTCCCATGGCAAGGACCCGTAGTGCGTCTTGGCTGGTGGGATGTTCGCAACGTCATCGTAGGGCGAGAACCCATAAGGCATCATGCTATTAATGTATGTCACCAGTTGGTTAAGATTGGTTGTCGTGTTTGTAGTATGTATCTTTCCTTGTGATTTCATGATAAATTCCTTTGAATTTACTTTTTTTTAACAAATTTGAATTTTATTAGGACAGGGATTGACTCACTCACTGAGATTTTTTATCTCACACTCGTTATTTTATGCTTTTAGCTTTGGCGCCCCCTCTGGAGGAGTAGCAGTGAGTCTTATCACAAACCTTTCATTTGCCGAAAAGTTTGTTGAGTCTTTTGAGTTTAGTAGGTGCTTTGTAGTCATTAGGACACTTAGGATAGTGATGAGAATTTTTATCTGGAAATCAACAAATAAATATAATTACTATAATTTTCGTAAATTATATCATTTTTATAATGTCATTATTTACGTCGATTGAATGATATGATGATTTGGTTAATTTAATTTAATTTTATAAAATAGTTGGTTTGATGTTTGATGAATTTTTATGATTCATAATTATATGTTAAATTATAAAATTTCTTAGATGTCGAATTGAAGACATATGTAGATACATTTTAGTTATTATTAAAAATGTTCGTAGGAGTTATTATTAAAAATGTAATTTCTTTTGAATAAGTAATTATGATAATACCATGGAATAATTAAATAGAATTTTATGCTTTTGCACAATTGAATAAAACAAAATGGGTAGTAAGAATAAGAGGCTTACAATAACGGGGGAGTATCATTACTATCCCAATCTAGACTCAAGTAATGGGTCATGACAAACCTGGTAAAGATTACTGATCTAAACTCAACAACTAGTTCTAATAGTTTATTGATAAAAGCAAGGCAATTGTATTATTATAGCTTCAAAGATTATTTACCATATTAATTTTGTCATTTTTAGAAAGATATTAACAACATAAGAAAGAATTTCATACAAATAATCTCATCCCATGGCTGCTCAAGGAGATTCTCGCTACAACCAACAAACCAAGGAGAAAAGAAAGACTTGTTGGATCGAAATGCCAAGAAAATCAAAAGCAAAGGTAAATATTTTGAAATTTCAACCAAAAAACAAGAATCTTTTCAATATCTATTTGATGAAGACCTGCAAGAACCATGTATCCATTTTTTATTTGCCAAAGAAGTCGTATGAAGGTTCTTTTATGGGGATAATAACATGTGTGTTGGAGAAGACGAGAATGGCACAAAAACAGAGTTGAAACAATCAAAAAGTAGAATTAGGGCTACCAAATCATTCGAAATTTGAAATTAGGTTATGAATCTAGGGTGAACGTATGAATCAAATCATTCGAAATTAAGGCACCAATCAATCATTTTTACATAATCAAATAGGGAAAGGGAGAGGAAAGAAGGAGAGTACCTAGTCGCCGGTGCCTTCGTCCTACACTGCTGTCCAAGTCGCCCTCACTATTGGTGATGAAGTCGACCATCAGTCAACAAAGACCACAAGAAAATGATGACAACGTCGTTGGGCACTCTAGAATGAATTTTCTAAATATGTCAAACCTAATTTGTCTGTATTTGGAGACTAAAAGGCATGGGGCAATTGTGGCATTTCACAATAAGCATTACATGTGGCACATGACGTGGCTACTGATTTTAGCAACATCATGTGCCCAGTCAGCATTTTCCATTAGCAAAGTTGATGATGTAAAAAAAAGGATATATTTGACAAAAACTAAAGCATGCAGGACATATTTGACAAAAGACAAATGTTTGAGGCATGAATAAAAATAGGTGTAAACGTTGGAGACATGAGATATGCTTTTCCCCTAAAAAAAGTGATCCAAGAGAAAAAAAAACATATTTAGCATGTGGTCATTGTAGAATTATTGAAGGCAGGAGTGCAAGTGTAATACCCGCTATGTTTTAAAGTTATAACAATTACTATAAATTTATCTTAGAGAAAATAAATTCCTATATCTGTTTAATTTTTGTATGTTTGTTTGTGCATATTGTTGAAAATACATATTTTCATTTATAGATTGCATAAATTATGGGATATAATAGATGTTATGACATAAAATTTATCCTTTGGATAAAATATGGCTTGAGTATAAGAGGAATCTAAAAGAAATTAGGAGAAAAATAATGTTTTATATGAGAAAATCTCCTTAGGGACTAAATTGAAAAGGATAAAAGTGAAAAGAAACTTAAAGGTTTAGGAGAAAGAATAATTTTTCCTTTAGTTCCCAATAATAATCAATAACTCAGCCACCTCGTGATTGCACAGTAAAATACATAGTGCCAAACTGAATTATTAGTGCATAGTAAACTGAATTATTAGCGCATAGTAAACTAAATTATTAAAGCGCATAATAAAATAAATATTTTATTAACGCATAGTACCGTGACTTCTCCTATAAATAGGTCTTTCCATTTTACTTCTAAACTCACACCTTCAAATTCTCTTCTCTCCTCTCCTCAAAACTTCTCTTGCTCCGACGTTAAGGTTAAGAAATTCTAGGTCTTTCCTCCTTAGCCTAGATCCAATGTGAGGATACTATGCTTCTTCAAATTCTTGTAAATATTTAGAGGTTAAATTCTTAGTATATTCTATGGTTACGGCTTTAGCTGATTCTCCACATCAAAAAAGAATTATCCTCAACTGCTTGAGAATTATTTTTTGATTATCGGAGTAGAGTATAAAACTATGAAGAATACATGTCTAAGAAATGTCTGACTAAGGAAAGATTTGGTACTTGAGAGTGTCTATTGTGACCCACCTCCCTTTCTTGGAAACTTTCCTGATGTACTCTTTTACGGCTTATATTCGCTATTTCTGATATGAATAGCATTCATACGTATGAATAATATCTGTATATATAAATAGTAACTATATGTATAAATAGTATCTGTACGTACGAATGGTATACGTAAGTATAAATAATATCTGTATGTATGAATAATAACTATACATATGAATAGTATCTGTACATATGAATAGTATCCATATATATAAATAGTATCCATAAACATAAATAGTATTCATACATATGAATAGTAATCATACGTATGAATAATATTTTGTACAAAAGCAACCCTAACTTTCTATATCTAATCTTCGTGAAAATCTTTGTAGCGGAACTTGAAATCCAGCTACGTGCTCTTCTCTGTAGCAACTCGGAAAAGTGACTTGGATACAAAATCTTTGTGAGTGGATGACCTTATTAGCCGATTTTATTTATTCTTATTTCAAGTACAATATAAATTCCACCTCGTATTGCAATTAGATTCTCTATTTAATGATGATAGCTAAAAAATGGAATTTATTGTTTGATTTAAGATTATGGTCCTGTTTGGATAAACAGCTTATTTAAGTGCTTATAGAATAAACGCTTATTATATAAGTGCTTATATATAAGTTATTTTTATAATTAAAGAGTTTATGAGGCAAACTTCACATAAGCTGTTTTCAGCTTATTTTCATAAGCTATTCTGAAGAGCTTATGAAAATAAGCTGAAAACAGCTTATATTGACATCCTATAAGCTATTTCTATAAACTCTCCCAAACGCTTGCATAAGCGTTTATGCCATAAGATAAGCCAGATAAGCTCAAAATAAGCTCTTCCAAATAGGCCCTATATTTATGAGAATTATGATTGAGAATGTAATTATACATATGGAATGGTTAAGAGCTTGACCCAAGATACCAATGCATGTAAATATACATATGGAATGGCTGAAGGTTTGACCCAAGATACCAATGCATATAATTATACACATGAAATAGTTGAGGGTTTGATCTCCCAATATATCAATGCATATAATAGTTGTGAACATAAATACAATGAAAACTAAATCCCTGAATATAAACTAAATAACATAGGTATAGAAACCCTGAATATGAATATAAATATTCTTATTGTGATAATGATTATGATATTTGTACTTGTGACACATTTATTATTGCACAGTCATTTAGTCACTGAGTTTTGATAAACTCACACTCTATGAATTTTTTTTAGATACAGTGGATGAGAACGAAGGAAATCTGCAAGAAGATTAGTATTCCTTGAGAATACTTTCCATGCTGTCTGGAGGGCTTATGAATCCAAAAGCTTAGGAAATACTCTGTAATCTCTATAGGTCACCTAGGCTTAAAAAATTGTATCATACTATATGATATTTGGCTTGTGTTTACTGTTTCACTATGTTAAACTTTTTATATGTATATATGTAAAAATCTCTTTCTTGAAAAATTATGTTATGCATTAGTACTGATCAGAGATTTTGTGGGATATCATAGAGGTACACCCTCGAGTTTATAAAAATACTCACATGCCCAAAATTGAGATGTGACAAAAAAGCACCATTTGATATACTTATATTGTAGCAAGACTTTCAAAGGGGGTGAAATTAACCATTCTAAATTACATTTGGTTGGACAAATGGGAGATGTGGAGCCTTGTAAGAAGGTTCCAACAACTATTCACTGTCAAATGCATAATAATGTGGAATAATTTAATCAAAAAGAAGAGAAATGTATAAGAAGAATATAAAGAAAGAAATCCCTATCCAGATGATCGCATATATAGTGATGATGTTGTTAAACTAAATAGTTATTTTGCTCATTCACCTGAAGTTAGGGTAAAAGCACAAGAAAAGGGGAAGAAGCCTCTAAGATCTTACTTTATGCCTAAAACAACTCCTGAAGCACAACCTACCATTAAAAGTGTATTGCAAAGTAAAGAGGCGAGAGAAAGATGTGATATTGCTATTGTTAAATGGATGTTTGATGCTCTTGCTAGTATGGTGCTATGTATAAGAGCCTTGGAGTTTCAAGCCTTCATGGTTGTTTATTAAGAAAAAATGTGGAAGAAATGCAGGCTTATGTTAATAGTTATTGCAAGACTTGGAAAGAAACATAGTGCACAATCATGGTAGATAGGTGGGCTAACTAATGTCCAAAAACCCTCATAAACTTTTTAGTTTATTATACTAAGGAGACTGTATTCTTAAAATTTATTGATGCATTGAATGGTGCTAAGACTAGTGATATTTTGTTTGATCTTTTTTGGGAAGTTGTTGAGTATGATAGACTTGAAAATGTGATCCAAATTATGATTGATAATGCTGGAAATTATGTTGCTATAGGTAAAAAGTTATAATAAGAATTTCTAACTCTTTATTGGTCTCCATGTGCTACTCATTATATGAATTTGATGTTGCAAGACATTGGTAAATTAAATGAGTTGACCAAAGTTGTGGATAAGGCTACGAAAATCACTAAATTTATTTATAAACATTGTTTTGCTTTGCTTTGATGAGGCAACATACTTGTGGAAGAGAGATTCTTCATCCAGCCTTAACTTGCTTTGCAACCAATTTAATTGCTCTGCAAAGAATATTAATTCAAAATGTTGTTTTGCAAGACATGGTGACTTGTACATAATGGATAAATTCTCCATATGTTAGGAATAGCAAAGCAAAGAAATTTATGGATCTTGTTTTGGATTTACGTTTTTAGAAAGATTGTATATATGTTGTGAAAGTTATCGAACCCCTTATTCATGTGTTGATATTGTTAAAAGTGAAGATAAGCTTACAATGAGTTATTTGTTTGTAGCTTTTCATGTAGTTAGAGATGAAATGATCAAAAGATTTCAAAGAAAGAAAAAAGTTATTGAGCTTTTGTTAAGAATTCTTGATAGGCATTGGGATAATAATTGCACATGAATCTTTATGTTATTGGCCATTAGTTTAATTCAAGTTACTAATATGATAGTAAAACAATGGAAAGACATAAGAACACTATTTCAAAGATTATTGATGTCATTGAGAAATATACTCATAATAATAGAAAGTTGGAAGTAAAGTTATCAAGTGAAATGAAAATTTTCAAAAATGCAGAAGGAGATTTTAGGAGAAGAATTGCAGTAGATAGTCGTCATACAATGATGCTAGGTAATGTTGATGAAGAAGATTTTAGAAGAAGACTTGCAGTAAATAGTCGTCATACAATGATGTTAGGTAATGTTTATCTTTATTGCCAACTTCTATAATTTGTTTAAGTATTATGTCATTAATTTATTATGTGTAATATTTTAGAAGAGTTGTGGTAATGTTATGGATCAAGTGCTCCAAGTCTACAAAAACTTGCAATTCGAGTTTTAAACCAAATACATTGTTCTTCTGGTTGAGAGAAATTGGAATGTATTTAAATATTTTCATTCAAAGAAGAGAAATAAACTAGATCATCAAAGATTTAATGGCCTTGTTTTTATTCGTTACAATTCGAGTCTACAAAAAATGTATATTTTTTATAACTCTGTTATTCATTTTTAAGTGTATAAATAATTATTAATAATTTTATATGCTTAAATAAAAATGTACAAAAAATAATTGAAAAAAAAAACTATGATTAAATGAGCTTCGAAACATTTGAAGAAAATGGAGATTGAATACTAGAAAAAGAACAACCAACTTTGACTGTTGAAGAATTAGAATATCTTAGTCTTGACCTTGAAAGTTTGTACCGTTGGAAATGATTATGTTTGATTGTGGATTTAATAATTGTCATATATGAATTTTTTATGCCATTTCAAAAGTTTAACTTATCTAAATCATCACTTTTTGCATAATTGAATTTGGATAGAATTATTGATCATTAATCATGATAATATTATGATACTGGAGATAGAGAAATCATGGAAATGATGGCAATGAAAGGCAACTAAATGACTTATGAGGCATGCTTTACATTGGAGAAATGAAAAATTTATAAGTTTGGAGTTTTAAGTTAATTACTTTTATGACGTTTGTTTGAATTGTCATAAAAATTTATGACTTTATGATTTTAGTATAATGGTACATGTACTTTGAAGTTTGAATTTTAATTATTTATAATTAATGAGCATGATTTTAATAATTTAAAGTAAGAATTTTATATATAAATTATTTATTTCATTTATTTTAATGTTAATTTGAAAACATATATAGGTATATATAAAATTTAATTTATTTAATTATTTATTCAATTTAGCAATTGACTTAGTAACTCAACAGTTGGACCAGTAACCTGATAACTCAAAGCTAGCATAGGTCAATAACTAGGTCAATTTTAAAAATATTGGTCAACATGGTACATATTTAATTATGTTACTAAAATTTAATTAGAATATAAATAAAAATTTTTATGATAGAGAATAAATTAAAAATTCTTAAATTTACTGGGATCTAGTTACATATTGTTTAAATATAAAGACCCAATTGAAAATTGAAAATTAATTATAAATGTAAGGACAGAGAAAATAATTTAATCTTACAAAAATAAAGTTAAAGAGAAAATAATAAAAGAACAAATAGCTTCCGACGAGTGCAGTATGATCGTGGAAGAACGGAAAATCGCTTCGCAACCCATAAATAAAAAGAATAAAAAAAAAGAAATAAAAATGGTGTGGGAGCGAACAATCACCTCATTCGGTGCCGAAGGTGGGTTTTGCCTTCGGGCCATCGCTGTTCCGCGAAAAGAACCTTCCTCTGTTCATTCCTAAGGGACCCACCTTTCTCCTTCATTTTCTCCCCACACTCAAACTGGGAGGTCCTCTCTTTAGGGTTCATGCACCTTCCCGTCTCGGGTAAACCCAATTTTCACTTTCATCTGCCTAATTTTTTGTGTATCACGACTGGATTTTGTTCTATATTGCGCTTGTAATTGGAATTGATTTTGTTATGGCTGGAGCAGCTGAATTTGAAGTTGGGTTGGAGTTTATCTGTGATTTTGCACAGCTTTGAGCTGGATCCGCAAGATCAGATGTATGGATTATTGTGTGATTTCAATCCCCCCTTCAATTTCTGATTTTCGCGAGTGTTACACTTTTTTTTTTAATTTTTTTTTTTACTGATGGTTTGGTTGACGTACTTTCTGGTATTTTGATTGTGAATGATTCTGACGTAGTTGTACTATTACAACTCTGTTATGTGGTATACTCCTAGTTTGCTTGCAGAGATGTGAGAAACTTACCCGTTTCCGATATTAATTTGATAGTTTCTTTTTCTTTTCTAAAGTAATCTTATGTATTGTGAGCGCCTAAGCTGTAATACTTTACTTTTAGTATTAATCCAGCTATGCATGAATATTGAGGGAATGGGGGAAAATTAGAAGGTATGTCATACGAGAGTCAAAGATCAATTGGAGATTCTTGAATCCAGTTATGTGCCTCTCCTGATAAACATTTCAGCTTTGACCTTGAAATAATTATCTGACTTTGTGGACCAGGACCTGGTAGGATTCCTACTTGTGTTGGATCTTGTCCCTCAGTTTAATATCTTACTGTTAACCGACTGAGAAGAGGAGGAGCCTAGGGGCAGGGACCAATTCCTCGAATTCCTAGTGCAATAACTTTGTCCATCCTGGTGAGTCAAGGTTTAATTTCACTTTCAAGCAATTCCATATTTTGTTGGTATTCATATGACCTGTTTTCCTTTCCTTTTCTGTTTGTGATAAAGAAAACATAAAAAGCAAATAAGGAACAGAGAGTTATAGTGGATTGTGGTAGGAAAAGTAGCATCTGTGTGGTTGTTAGGTATATTATTATTAACTATGGGGAGTGTATGGGCTGGCCTAATTAGAAATCTGAATTGTACTATTTCTGTTTTTTCTGTCAACAAAATGCTCAATATAAGTGATTATGTATATATTTTTTCCTTTTGGGTGGCAGATGTTGGTTATATATATAGATATATATATATATATGTATACACACACGTGAAAGATAAATTTTTTCAGTCAAATGTTAAATCTCTATCTATCTTAATTTATTTTCTTTGATGGGATATTTCTGTGGGGGATATGGGAAAGGTGAGGCAGTGAGAGCTGGGAGGTAAGGGCAAGAAAGGGAGATAATGAGTTGGGTCCTCTCTATGTGCTTTGTTGTCTTTGATCAGCATTCTATGCTTAGTTTCATTATGGAAAACATGTCTTTAGGCTTGCTTTGGGAAAAAAAAAATTTTTTTATTCACTCCAGTGCTCAGTTGATGTTTTCCAAGGAATCTCCTCCATAGACATTCAAAGGGACTAGAGAGCTCTTCCATATTATATTTCTTTTTCCTTCTTGTTTAAGATATTTTGGTAATTGTTTTTTTGAAAAAGATATTTTGATACTTTAGTATTAATGTTTATTTTTTTTCCCCTCTTTTCAATACCAAATTCTCTACTGAACGATATTGATTAGGCGGGGATCTCCCAACAAAGGAAAACTTCCGACATGGAAGATTCCAATGCAATGACTATTGAATTCCTACGGGCAAGGTTGCTTTCTGAAAGATCTGTCTCAAGAAGTGCAAGACAAAGAGCTGATGAATTAGCAAAAAAGGTACTCTTGAAGTTTTCTTTGCCAGTTTGTGGTCTCATGGAATCAACCTTGTTTATACTCCACAAGAACATCTTTATAACTCTTTGATTTGTTGTTAAATATGCTAATCAGGTATTGGAATTGGAGGAAAAGCTGAAGTTAGTGACTCTTCAGAGAAAGATGGCTGAGAGGGCAACAGCAGATGTCCTTGCCATCTTGGAGAACCAAGGGATAACTGATTTTTCTGAGGAATTTGATTTTGGCTCAGACCAGGAACTGGCTTGTGAATCTGGTGTGGGTAATGATTCCACAAAAGGGGATGAGAGGTCAATGAGCTCTAAAGGGAGAAGACATGATTCAAATGTTCCGTCAGGTTCTGATCTAGATTCTTCACCAGTAGCTGGTACTGGCAGAAGCTTGTCTTGGAAAGGTCGTGTTAATTCTCCACGTTCTTTTGAAAAGTACAAGAATTCTAATTTGAGAAGACGAAGTAGTTTTCCATCCATGAGTTCTCCAAAGCATCGCGTTGGAAGATCATGTCGCCAGAATAAATGTAGGGAAACTAGGTAAGTTGGCAGTTTTTTATAATTAGGTTTTTACAATTAAATTCTGGGAGTTATACCAGATTTATACTTCTTTATCATTGAACTTGATTCTGACCCTCCAGAGGAGGCCAAAAACATAATTGTAACCCATAAGAAATCTTAAGGCAGGTTCTATCAAAAAAAAAAAAAGAAATCTTAAGGCAGGGAGGCACTCTTGAAAGGTCAAACATTGCTACAAACTTTTTTTATCTTCTTTTTTCACTTGCGGAAACTTTAAGATTGTTTTAGTTGTAATAACTGTTAGGTTTTTTACAGGTTTAGGACCATGAGTGTACTTAAGTTATGCCCCTTTTTTTCTATGTTGTTGTAAAATCTTTTAAGAAAAGTTCTTATCCTATTTGTCTGTTGCAATTTTTTTGCCCTCTAATTATGTCTTCTTATATCCAAAATGATCTTATTGAAGTTATACAATAACTGCTCCTACACGTGATAAGTTTAAGCACTTTAGTATATACATTGTCATCTCTTTTGGTTCACTGTAGATCAGTAGACCTCATGATGTGTCCTATTTTATTTGACGGCTTTTCTGGAATAGAATTTATTGAAAATCATTAGTATCTGGTGAAAAGTAAGAAGCTAATGAAATACTAATAAGAACTGAATATTTCTGCTTCTCAATGGAGTGCTCTAGAATAGCACTATGTATGTTCTAGTCAGATTATACTCCGAGATTGGCATGCATGAACTTTTATCTACCAGTTTGCTCAATAAATTCTTAACTAGTTGTGCTTTTCCCAGATCAGTGGAGGAATCTAGAGGTGAGCCTGTCAAGGCTAATGGCCAAGAAAATGGAGTTGTCTGCTCTTCTGAAGGATTTCCAAATTGCTCAGATGGTGGTTCTAATATTCTGAGCATAGACTCTATAATTCAGGAGAAGGGTAAATCAGAGGTGGAGCTAACCAACAATAATCATGATGTAGGTGGATATGGTAGAGATAGGGACATGGAAAAGGCACTACAACACCAGGCCCAACTCATTGGCCAGTATGAAGCAATGGAGAAGGCTCAAAGAGAATGGGAAGAGAAATTTAGAGAGAATAACAGCAGTACACCGGTATGCTGCACCATAACCTATTTTGAGTCATATGCTCTCTAAATATTGTTTTTACAAAACAACTTCCTGTTTGGTTGTTGCATGTATTGCGTTGGTAAGTTGGGCAAAATGTGCTTTTAGGCTACCCATTGTTTAAGTGAGCGCATGCAATCATTAGTTTTAGATATCTGAAATATATATACATTTTATTAAACAAAAATTTGTTACTCTATCCAAGCTGTATATTATCTGGTATTTAGAAATTTCCATATCCTTGTACTTCTGTATTGTCATATCTGTATCATAATAATAGCTATGCTTCATAGAATGTGGAGGAAGATCTTTAGGAGTCAATTTTAATTATTATCATTATCAACCTGATGAGTTTGAAATTTGAACCAGAAGGAAAAGGGAAGGCTTTGATATGGTTGGTTAAAGGTCAAACAAGTGTATAGCATTTAATATATGTCTATTAAGCCTAGGGGTTGGCCTAAATAAATTCATTCAATATGAGAAAATGTTCTTGTGCGGCAAGGTGGTCTTTCTTGGCTTTCTTGGTTGTTTTAATTCGATCCCAAGATGTTGCTGTCATTTGTCAAAGGGAATATCCTCAATCCAAAGGAGATATTCTTGATACCATTTGTTGACTTATTTCTGTAGGAGATTCATGCTGATTTCCAGCTCCGTTGAAAGTCCCGATATTTTTTTCAGCAATCCTAGGACGATGGTAGTTTTCCATGGCCAAAATGATGGCTTATGATGTAGAATTAATGGGATATTAGAATTCTGGAATTATGGGATATATTATACTTTTATTGTATGGAAATATATGGAACTTAGTGTTTATATTAGTAATTTGAAGATGATTGGGTATTTTATGAGAATTTTAGTAGTTTAGGACTGCTTGGCTGGTTATAGAGTTGGGTTTCACTATATAAGGGTTACTAGGTACTTGAGTTGGCCAGATTTTAATATAAAGTTTGCTAACCTTTTTCTTCTATTCCTCCCTGGTCCCCCTACTCTCTCTAGATTCTTCCTCTTTAATTTCTCTCTCTTCCCACCTTTGTTTGGTTCTTCCTACGCTAGAAAGTCATCCTGAGTCTACTACTTTAATGACTGAAGCTGTGTTTTTTTTTTTCCTATTATGCATGATAACCCCCTCTTGGGCATGGACTTTGTGCTTAGATGAGGGAGAACCACTGGAATATCTGGAATTTGAAGCTAGATGATGTAGAAAACCTCATTTCAGCCTATGACTAAGAGTTCTATCCTTAATAACACTATACTGCATATGATGAAGACTTCAGCGTGTCTACCTGGATCAGCAGGCACAAAGGCACTTGAAGTGAAAAATAAATAAAGAAATTTTATTCCATGTTACATTGCATGGTGTTCTTTCTCACAAGAGTTCAGTTATAAGGAAGGGAGATGGGGGACGGCAAGAAGCAGCATGCCTCACACTTTTACTTGAAACCATTGTATGAAACAATACCTAACCATATTACCAGAACTGGATTTTCATTGCCAGTTGAACTTACCTACAGATGCCCTTCATTGTTTTTATAATTTAATGTGCAAGTGAAACAACTTGGACACTTGCAAAATTTGGAAAGTTGGGGGTTGAAATAATTTTGTTGCCCATATTCATAGAATTCTAGAACATGTTGTGGAGGCATGAAAAACTTTTCTGATAGGATCCAGGGTCAGCAGGGGGATACTCTTCTACGAGATCATAAGCCTCCTATTTGGAGGGTGTACTCTAGGAGAAGTCGTAAGGAATAAGATGGGTTGGGCTTTGTGGGCTTAATTGTATTTACGTTTGGCTGTCATGTGCTTGTGTAGTGGGGGAAGTCTGTCAGTAGTTTGTTACGATGCTGCTGAGTTGGCAGCAGGGGTTTTAGGGAGTCTGGGAAAAGGGTTTAGCACTTTTTGGCATTTTGCTTGAAGGTCTGGGATAGGAGCTGTGTAGCTCTGGGTAGGAGGAGTTATTCCTCAGTCGTTCTGTTTTCTGATATTTTCCATTGTGGTATCTTAACGTTTTCTGATTATCTGATTGAAGAGTTTGGACATAAAAATAAATTATGAAACCTTTCAAGAAAGCTTGCCTTGTGCTACAACACACTTACCCGTATAAACCTCCCCATGCTGAAGTTAGCAAATTTGCATAAATAAGACCGTTTTGTTTGTCAAATTGTAAAAACAAGGAAGAATGGTGGAATGCACATAAATGAATAAGGCCTTTCTATGGATTGTAATTTGAGCCAAATGCACTAATTTGGAGGGGAAAAAAACTTTTTGCGTCAATTTCTGAATATTTTAAATCTGGACTTGCCTAGAGGTTATATCGGGAAAAGTCTAAATGGCTCAAGAATTCTATTCTAAGATACACGGAGAAGTCATGGGGCATTCTTTTAATGCTGCTACCTGTTACAGAAGTTTGCAGTTCCCTGGCATGCTTTAATTCAATTACTAGTGTGGTTTCCAAGCTTTTTTTAGATTTCCTGGATGGTTCAGTTGTTTGGTATCTATTATTTAGTTCTCTCTCATGTTGGGTATATATTGTTTGGTTTTATTATATTATCTTTCACTGAAACTAAGTTTGGGTCTCAAACTATGTAGGACTCATGTGATCCGGGAAACTACTCAGATATCACCGAGGAAAGAGAAGAGAGCAAGGGCCAGACTCCATCCTCTGCTGGGGTGGTCAGGTCGGATGCTCAAGAGGCAAAATCAGATGCTGGAGATGTTTGTGTATCCGAAGAATTGTTTAAAGCTGAGCCCAGGGGCAATTTGACAGTATCACACGATGATACTAGGGTTTATCGCAGTCAAAAGAGTGCAACAGTCAGCAGCTCTGGTTTGCTTGGTCAAGAAAATTCAGATTCCAAATTGGAGGGAAACAAAAACCACGAGAGCTCAGAAACATACCACCATCAGAAATCAGATAGGCACCATCAAGGTCCACATAATCATGGTTTTGTTTCCAAGCCAACAAATTCTTTTCCTAGGCCCCAAAAAGATGCTTCTAGGACCAACAATGACCTCTATGCATTGGTTCCTCATAAACCTATGGAGCTGAGTGGCGTGCTTGACTCACTTAAACAAGCAAAGTTTTCACTACAACAGGAACTCAGTCGATCGCCACTAGTAGATAATGGGTATGCCAGTAAAGCCATTAATCCTGTAGCTTCTGCGAGTACAAGTGAGGACAGATTAGGCATTCCCATTGGATGTTCTGGTCTCTTCAGACTACCAACGGATTTCTCTGATGAAGCTATTACTAGGTCCAATGCTCTCGATCCTGCATTTCGCACGAGTGCAAACTTCTATCGTGATAAAGAAATTGCAAGAACTTCCAGTGATCAATTTGGCACAAGCTCTTACTTTGGCACAAGCTTGACTCACTTCTATCCAGATGATCGATCTCTCGCCATCCATTACTCGGAAAATGGGTCGAGATTTGTTACCACAAAGCCCCCCTCTGATCCTTTCTTGGATGCAGGCCTACCCTCTTCTAGTAATAACTTGTACCCCAGTTATCCGATCTATCCATCCTACCAGAATTTGACACCCCGGATTCCCTTCGGTGACGGACTTTCAAGACCTTATCACCCGAGCAGACCAGTTGGGGCTCCTCCTGCAGATCGCTTCTCTTTCTACGATGATCATGTGAGACCACAGAACATGTATAGGTAGTATAGCATGTCTATATTTGAATATTCCACTAGGTTGCTAGCTGCTGCTTCTTCACCCATGGTGTTAAAGCGATGGTTTTACTGCTAAAAGATGAATATATGTATTCTCTATAGTTGCTTGGGAAGAGAAAATTTTATATGACAAGATATCCTATTTGTTCTCTCAGAAGGCTACTCTCTGGTGGATATTTTCAGTGATCAAGGTTTGTCTCCATTTCCCAGATTTATCTCCAATTTTGACCATGAGTTTCCTTTTGTCTCCTCTCCTCTGGTTTGGTGGGCCCAGAGGAGTGAAGCCTATTGCCTTTTGCTTTATTTTCACCAAGGTCCTTTTTTGGTAAACAATAATGGTAGTAAAGATTGATTATTTCTACATTTGAAACCATGTCAAGACATCCATAGAAAATCTAAAACAGGTATTTTGGTCTTTTTAAAGAAAAAAAAAATTGTGGCTTGTTTGTAAGTTTTTTTTTTTCCTTCTAAAAGTAGTTCATCCACATATATATATATATATATATATATATATGAAATACAGTTTTGGAATTGGTACTAGAAGTGAAGCAGCTAGAAATTTTTATGCATTTGGATTTATAAATTCAACATGTAAATAGACGGTGAGTTTACATTTTACCTCTTAAAATTAAGGTTTGATTAACTTTAAAATGTAAGAGTACTTATTTATAAATTTTAAACTAAAACAAAAACGTCGAAGTTAAATCCTAGTTAAAATTAATTGCAAAGATTCCCTTTTTTTTTATGGCTCAAGTTTTCTGCATGCACTGACATCAAGCGAAGATCATGTGATCTGTGACAGTTAGTTTAAATTGGAAGTTAACAGTTTTAAATTGAAAAGAATACCTAGTCACATTTTTAATTTCATAAACCAAATTAGTAATTATACTCTTCTAATAAAATGCGTTTCCCATTAGCATTTCCTCTAAATTGTATGGCCTTATACTTATCATCAACCAATACGTGGTTGTAGTATTGATATTATTGACTTAGACCCGGTTGAAAAGTAATTAATTAATTTTATTTAAAAAATGTTAATATGAATAATTAATGGCATAGCAACGCAATCAATTTCACGAAGTGACAATGATTGCCAAGTTTCTCCCAACTTTCCATGACGAAAGTCCTAATCTGCAAGTAACCCATTGCTCTAAGGAAAGTACTAACAAATTATTGGTACAGTTTAAAAAATTATAGTTATTTTAATTTAATTTTTAAAAAATTATTTTGCATATTAACAATAGATTAAAATTTTTTGATAACGAAAAAGAATCAAATTAAGACCCTAAACACTAATTTGCGACAAGTATAATTTTTTACAGATTAAATATCTAAAATTAATGTTTGTTTTACTTCCTTTTGTTTAAAATTAAACTAAAACTCATTTTACAATTTTAGTTTTTCAATTTTCATCTAGAAACTATGAGTCAGCAACGCTTGGTTTAACTGTAAAATGGCTTGAAATTTCATGTAATTTGATTTGTTCAACACGTTCCCAAGCTTGTACGCCACGATACGAAACATACAAACACACACAAACGTATACATGTATATATATATATATACACACACAAATCACACCACAAAGGCCAAAGTTTTGCGCAAAAGACTCAATTGACAGATCAAGACCCAAAAATCTGGTGCCTCTAAAATCCTCTCATCCCAGGAATTCGATGTCCATGGAAGGTGATCATTACTGTGGGTTTAATCCGTTGAAGAACGATTTCAGTGAGATGTGCAATGGCTATTATGGGTTTCAGAGAGAAGCAGGAAAATCAGCTGACCCAAGAACCCTAAGATTGCTGGAATTTTTCAGGCAGCTTTATCATCGAAGGCCTGAGACTTTCAAGAAGATGCTTCCCTCTGGGCTCCAGGCGGAGTTTGTGGAGTTGTTCAACAAAATTGGTGCTTCGTTAAAATCGGCCAAGTTGAAGGGCGAGATCAGGACAATGCAGAGAAGTCTGAGCGCCGGATCGCGACGGTCGTCTGGCGCCGGCTTCGACTCCGACTTGAAACTTGATAGGTTTAAGGTGAGAATTGTTAATGGGGACAGTAGTGCTGGTGAAAGTGATGTTAAACAAATTGATAAAGGGAAACACCGGACGACGCCGGTTTAATTCGAAATCAGACCGGTTCAGTAGTTGAATTGGTTTAAATTTTTATGTTTTACCCAAAAAAAAACTCTATTTTTTCATAAATTTTGGGAGTGTAATATGCTATGTGTAAGTGTAAGTATTACTTGTACATTATTTTGTAAATAAATATTGTTAAATTTTATTTTATATTCATATATTATTTAGATTTAGTTCTATTGTTTAATATATGCAAAAATATTTCATAGGTGATCTAACTTTTATAAGTTTGTCAAACTTAATTATGAGAAATTAATTTACAATATTGAATTTTCAATAGACAAAAGTATATTTTTTATCTCTAACATTTATTTTGAGTTTCAATTTCGTCCCTAATATTTTTTTGTACAAATTTTGTTCTATATATTTCTTTTTTGTTTTAATTTTGTCCTAGAGTTAACGTTATTAAGAAACTTTACAAAAAATACTAATATAAACTATTCTAAATAACATGTAAACTTTTTTCATATAACACATCAAACGTTTAACTATTAATATAAGACAAATTGAAAGAAATAAAAAAAGTATTATTTAGAACGAAATTGAAACTTAGTCAAATATTTAAGACAAAATTAAAATAAAATCAATTAATATGATATAAGTCACATAAGAAAGTTCACATCAATATTTTTTATTAATTATATTAACAATATTAACTTTAAAGATAAAATTAAAATAAAAAAATGTGTGAAATAAAATTAACATAAAAAAAAGTTAGAAATGATTAAAACTTGAGGTAATAATTAGAGGTCAAAAGATACTTTTGTTTTTTAATATGTATATATATATATATATATATATATATATATATATATATATATATATATATATGTATATATATATATTATTAAACCAATTAACTTTGAAAACATTGGAAAAAACTAATGGGCATTGACGTCACAGAAACTACGGGAATTGACACATCACAATCAAGGATTTTTTTTTTATTTCAAATCTTTTGGTACATATATAATTACATAATGGTTTTTTTAATCACACTATGCGTGTGTATTGAGTTAAACAAAAGGTAAGTATAAAATCATTTAAATTTAAGTATAATTACAATTTACAAGGATGAGGCTGGTTTTGTATAGAATAAATTATATTTTGTTATAGAACAAATTACTAATTACACTTCTGTTTTTTAATATTTTTGACATTTGATGCATATTAAAAAAATTATCTCTATAAGTTACTTTCTATTAAGAATAAAAACAGTCCTTTGTAATTTTATTTTAAAAAAAAAAGCACATATGCATAAACTAAAAAGATTAACTTTCTATGAATGAGTCAAGTATACTTTTTAAAAGTAAAACAATATTAAATATAGGTTAATTAAATTTTAAAAAATTAATATAATTTACTCGTAAAATATTATAAAATATTTAAAAAAACAGAATAGTCAAACATGACACAAACTATATAAAAAGCACAATATTTTTAAATTGAAATACATAAATATATATAGTCCACACACACAAATAGATGGATATTATATATATATATATATATATATATATATATATATATTATTATATGTGGACTTGTTAACACCTTGAAATCATTGATTATTTTTTCTAGTGTTGATGATAACTTCTATCCACTCATTAAAGTCATCACTTTTAAAATTGAAATATATATATATATATATATATATATATATAAGTGAAATAAAGCATGTCTCTTTTACATTATTATTCAGAAATTTATGCAATATTTGTGGTTCTGGATATCTTGGATTTGATTATGACACTATCTTATTCGTGCCTAAGTTATTTTGACAAAAATGGTATTTTGATCTTGTACATTTATTTTAAATATCATTTCGGTCCTTTAAGTTTTTATTTTGTCTCAAAATCTTACTATTAATTTTAAGTTTTTATTTTTTATTTTAAATTTTCAAAATCTTACTATCTTGTTTCAAAATCATTGATTATTTTTTGTTTGTTTTTATTTTAAGTTTTTATTTTGGTTTTTTTATTAGAACTATTAATTTATGTAACAAAGTTGAGACATTATTCTCTAAATACTGAGATAGTCGGTCTACGTAATTACTAACTGAATATTAGTATTTCACGTATAATTTTTAAAAAAATTTCAAATTTTTCAAAAGGGAGGAATGATAAGGATATTTTGAAAATTACACATAGAAACACTAACATCTTATTAGCAGCTATGTAAATTGACCATGTCTACATTTAGATAATTAAAGACCAACTTTGTTATATAAACTAATGTCCCAACGAAAAAAGACCACAATAATGAAATTTTGAAACATAGATGCGTTTTGCCATTTGTTTATTGTTTATTAGTTTTTATACCACAATCTAATATGATGAAGTTGAAATGTAATTTTAAAAAAAAAAAAGCACTAATTTATTTGATCCCATGTGAGTGATGTGGATGTCTCTGTGTTATATATATATATATATATATATATATATATATATATATATACACCTATTTATATGTATTTCTTGTCACTGTCCCTCAGTGTTTCAATGGATAATGCTACACCCTCCCAAAAGCAAATTAAAAGGCAACAGCATTTTTGGGGAAACAAAATTGTTAGTTAACTTATATACCTAAGAGGAGGTGAATTGGCTACGTGAATATTATTTAAAACTTAACCAATTTTTTATGTACATTAGGTTCCTGTTATTGTGAATTAGAGTCCTTGTATTAATTAACTTACTGATTTAAATAATATAATGATAATTATGTGAATAAAGCATAAAAGAATAAGCAAAAGTAATGAACACACGAGATTTATAGTGGTTCAGAGATATTATAAATATATTCTTATATTCATTCTTTAAAACACACAGTTAGAGCTTTATTACAAGAAAGACTAGATAATCAATTATATAAACAACCAAGTTGAGGCTCAACTCCTTACTTTTATGCTAATCACTTAGCAACCTCCAACTCTGGTTCAGCGGAGCCCTACTTTTACACTTACCACAACTCGCTAAGTCTTCACATGTCTTTAGCAAATATTACATAGGAAACTTTCTTTCAGAAAAGCTCAGCCCACAGTTTTTACTCCAAATAACATAAACCCTACTAGATTCTTAACGAACGGTCCACTTATGGGACGAATACAAAGTTTTACAAAGAAATTATGGTTGACACAAAACCTCTTAGAGAGAAACTAATCAAAACGAAAACTTTCCTCCATAGAGGCTCAACCCACAATTTTTACTCCAAACAATAGAAACCCTACTAGCGTCTTAACAAAGGTCCACTCACGGGACGAATACAAAGTTTTACAAAGGATAGATGATTGATACAGAACCTTTTATAGAGAAACTACTCAAAGAGAATATTAAAATAGATTACACTCTCTTAAGTAGAAAGGATATAGAGTAGGTGCAGAACTTAAGAATGTTCCAAGCTAGTATGATTATGCTCAATTCATGTTTATTAGAAATGATTCAGAGGATTGTTTATATAGCTCTTCTGAACTAACTGGTGTGAAGGAACTTCTTTTCAAACAATTTCTTGAATGCACATTAAACTATGTACCTCATATAGAACCCTTGATTTCGGGTGTCTTCAATTTGCATAACGAATTTTTTCTTTATTTGGAATCACGGCATTCATGACATAATCTTTCCTTTTAGGCACTTGATTCTTTTCTTATATGTTCAGTGCAATTATTTATTCTTTAATTTTCACGGGTTTATTATTGATTCTGACTTGGTTTTCAAATTTTTGCACTTTAGAGATATGATTCTAATTTTAACTCCATGCATTGAATGCGTACAATTTCAGGGTCCTACTGATTGACATTACCAAAAAAAAAACTTTGATTGAGAATCTTGCATCAACAAAAATAAAAGACAGGATGATAAATTTTGGATACTTAATGATATTCGATTAAAGTAAGCCTTTTATCGCCAATCGATTTATATAGGTAAAAGTAATATTTTTATTTTTAAATTTTGACTTAAAATTTTATTTTGTATCAATTTTATTTAATATTTTTTTAATTAATTTTAATTTTATCCATAAACTTAACGTTATCTAAATTGTTAATAGCAAATGCTAATATAGCTATCACTATTGCACAAACCAACTCATTTAGCTAGGCACGCCTCATGTCAGATATTTTATTAAAATGATAAATATGTCCTCCATTATTTTAAAAAAGTGAAAGGACAAAGTAAATAATTGAGAATATTTTTGTCATTTAAAAAAAATAACTAACATGGATGTGCCTAGCTGGATAAGTTGGCGCTGACATGTACAATAAAGACAAATGTATTAGCATTTGTCATTAATAATTTAGACGACATTGATCTCAAAAACAAAACTGAAACTAATTAAAAATACGTAGGATAA
Organism: Biancaea sappan; assembly: GCA_037074585.1. NCBI lineage: Eukaryota > Viridiplantae > Streptophyta > Magnoliopsida > Fabales > Fabaceae > Biancaea > Biancaea sappan. The sequence continues at coordinate 74,157,627 of CM073492.1, read as the reverse complement.
AATTAATACAAAATAAAATTTTAATACAAAATTAAAATTTAATTCAAAGTTTGGGGACAAAAATAATACTTTTGCCATTAATATAAGTATTTGATTCTACTTAATTACGAATAATGAATAACATTCAGATATCAACATCAAATTTAAAGGACTAAAAGAAAACTTAAGATAAAATTAAAGGATTAAATTGAAATAAAATAAAATTAAGGGACCAAAATTATACCTCAGACAAAATTTTAGGATCAAATTAATTAATTAAAACCCATATAAAGATGAGAAATTAAATTAGAATAAATTGAAATTAAGGAACAAAACTTAAAATAAAGATAAATGATTAAATTAGACCAAAATTAAACTAAAGAAAAAAAAGTAAAACCTGAAACAAAATGAAACGACTAAAATAATATTTTATTCCATATATGTATCCCCATTTTTCTTTCGCAAACTAAAAGGCAGAGTCGTTTGTATTACTTTGTCATGTGTCGCCTATCCAAGTTTTTGTTAAACCATCAATATTTAGATATTTATTGGTCGAAGTGTAAAAGTATTTTAGCACTGATTTTTTAAACTCTAATTAATTTTGTTTAAATTAGGTCAAATTATTGAAGTGTAAAAATTTTTTAGTTGATTTTATTTTATTTACAAGACTCAAATTCAAAACTTAATTTTAAAAAAATAAGTATTGAATTACTTGAATCAACTAGTATTAATAAAGATAAAATAATTCTCTAAAGCATCTTTAGGATTAATTCTTATTGAGTCACATATTACATGGACCGCATTAGAGTATAAAATTAGTGTACCGACCCGTACGATGTATGGATATTTCATCAATATATAAACATAATACATGTTTAAATGTAAATATTTATTTATTTTAGCATATGTTATTAAAAACTTCTTTGTATACTATATTTGATTATGTTATTGTATGATTATCATCTTAATCATGGAAATATGAAAATATTATGCATTGATGCACGTATATTGTGTTCATGATTTACCCACTATTTTGGAATCAAAATATAATTAAACAATATGTGTATATAAAAAAAACAATAAATGAGAATAAAAATATATTCATTCATATTCCATCTAGTAATTTACAAATCAATTAAGGTCAAATAAATATTTTTTTAATTTACAAATCAATTAACAATTAACAAATTAACAAATTAAAAGCGTATGAATCATTACTATTAATTAAGTCACCATACTAATTGATTTGTAAATATCATTAGGTAAATTATTTTATAGAAATCAATTATTAGAGATAATCAATCAGTGAAAATAACTTATTTCTATCAATAAAGTAATACTATTAATTGCGTCAACCCATCAACAAATAATTGATTTCTATTTGATTTCTATTGTTGTTGTGTTTCTTCCTAATTGATTTCTACCATTAAAGCATTACTATAAAAAAAAATGTATGGACATCAAAATTATTTACTTAAAATTATTTACTCAAAATTATCAAAATTATCTACTTAAAACTATTGATTAATAGTAAAGCTATTTACAATTATAATTGATTGATAGCAATGTTATTTACTTAAAGCCCGCCATTTTTTTTCGTATATAAATTGTAGTTGTCGAATTTTTTTAATTTACAAATCAATTAACAATTAACAAATCAAAATCGTATAAAGCATTAATATTAATTGCATTGCCATACTAATTGATTTGTAAATATCATTAAGTAAATTATTTTATAGAAATCAATTATAAGGGACAATCAATCAATGAAAATAATTGATAATTGATTTCTATCGATAACTACATTATTATTAATTGGATAAATTGGCTTGACATAATAATCAATCCCTTTTGAATCACATATATTTCCTCTTTCTTAAATAATTAACTTAATTGATCCGATTTGACTTTTGATCAGGAATTGATCTTATTAAAGCCAAGAAATTCAAAAAAAGCCCACCCGCATGACCAATTAAAAAAGGAAACAACATATTTTCATTAACATTCATTCATTTAATTTATTTAACACTTATTTTCTTTAAATTTTATACTTCAGATTTATGAATAAAAAAATTAATGTCAAAAGAACTCTAAACTTTAAAAAATTAATCAAACTCAAACTAACTTAATCAAAACTAAATAAATTTTTAGATACTAACAATTAAAATAAAAAAAAATGTCCATATCTTTGGATCGAGTTTGACTGATACAATTTCAAAGTTGAAAAGGATACTCTCAAGTTTTAGCTCTAAAACTTGTCTCTTTTCCTTTTTTTTTCTTTTTGGCCAAATTATATTATGGATTTTGTTGTGTTTTGAATACAATTCAAAAAAATGAATAATATATATATTGGCTGTAAAAAAGAAATAACACATAAAATGTGGTCAAAACCCAAGAGCTTTCTCCAAATTATTACTCTATATATATGTATAAACTTTCTCTACCATGTGTATATTTTTCTTAATATTCCAAATTATTACTATTCTATCGATAACTACATTACTGTTAATTAGGTAAATTGTAGTTGATTGATAATTGATTGATAGTATTGCTATTTACTTAAAGTTATTGATTGATAGTAATGTTGTTTACAAATCAATTAACAACAAACAAATTAAAATCGTCTGAAACATTGAGATTAATTGCATCGCCACAATTTTTAGATATTATTAGGTAAATTCTTTTATAGTAATCAATTATCAGGAATAATCATTCAATGAAAATAATTTATTTCTATCACTTAAGCAATACAAAATCAATTTTTTTAATTCACATAATTAACAATTAAAAAAATATATTAAAAATCAATTCTTTTGGAAATTAACAAATCAAAATTGTATGAAACATTACTATTAACTGCATCGCTACACTAATTGATTTGTAAATGTCATTAGGTAAAAGTAAGTCTATTGAAAATCAACTAATTTAAAAGAGAACTGTTTTAGAGAACAAAGTATCTAATGATAGTAAATTCAAGGTTTCCTAAAAACATAAATAATAACCATTGATTTGTAAAATGCTTAGTTCTTTAACAAAATTAAAAAGATTTAATTGCATGATTGAATGACGATAGTATAATTAGTATGTAAATTACAAAATTAAATTCAAATATTGTAACCTTCTAGTTTGACCCCCCCTAATTAATATATGAATTAATATTGGATGAATTAAGAATGAGTTAAAAAAATTAAATTCAAATATTGTAACCTTTTATGTGAATTTAATGAACTTTTTTTATTTTAATTTTTTTCTAAATTAAAACTTATCACGTTGAAAGATACAAATTATAGGAATGTTTTTATGTATTAATGAATATTAAGATAGGAGCCCAGATTTTTTTTTTCATTTTAAGCTATACAATAATTAATTTTTACTTCTCAAAAACCCCTTCAAAAAATCTCTCATGAAATTATCACAAAAAATATAATTAACAAATATAATTATAAAATATATGAGAATATATTATTCATATGAAAAATACATTGTCCAAGCACACTTGCACGAAGTTTAAATTGCTAACAATATTAATGATTGTTAACTTAACAGACAAAATCAGGAGGTGTGCCGCGAAAGTAGCCTCTTGAAATAATGAAGCGCCATGTAGAAGATTTTTCCAAAAGCACCTTGAGACAATGGCATGATCATTCTTTTTCTATCGATCTCAAGGCGAGTATTGCGTCCACAAAATGGCTTCTATATGTGGACGAAGTTTAAATTGCTAACAATATTAATGATTGTTAACTTAACAGACAAAATCAGGAGGTGTGCCGCGAAAGTGGCCTCTTGAAATAATGAAGCGCCATGTAGAAGATTTTTCCAAAAGCACCTTGAGATAATGGCATGATCATTCTTTTTTTATCGATCTCAAGGCGAGTATTGCGTCCACAAAATGGTTTCCATATGCATGAAAATGATACTAGTTCCCACTGCTTCATCTATAGAAAGTTTAAAGATTATAAGAGATTTTATTTTATTAGGAAGGAAAGTGATGAGATATGACATTTTTTAATCCAAAGCAGTGGCGGATTTAAGACCCCTTAGTCAGGGGGGTAAAATATAAATTTTTAAAATATTATATTTAAAATTATAATTTTAGCCAAAAAAATAAGGACTAAAGTGAAAAGGAGGTTTAAAATTTAGGACTAAAATATAAATATTCAAAATATTATACTTATAAATATAACTTTTACAAAAAAATTTAGAGTACACAACATGGGTCTTCCCTAAAAATATAAGGTTCAAAAAATTTTGGGGGTCAAAAATAAAAATTAAGGGGGGGCAAAAAGTAAAAAAAAATTTTTACATGAAGTTTTTAAAATTTCAGGGGGTGCAGATGCACCCCCTCACCACAACGTGGCTCCGCCACTGATCCAAAGTCTTGGTTTTTGATCTTGTCACAACCATCTATATTGTAAGAGTGTAGCTGCAAAATCTGAATCTTATTTAGAGTTTTGTAGAGAAAGAGAGAGAGAGTGTGTGTGTGTGTGTGTGTGTTTTATTAGGAAGGAAGGTGATGAGACATGACATTTTTGAATCCAAAGTCTTGGTTTTTGATCTTGTCACAACCATCTATATTGTAAGAGTGTAGTTGCGAAATCTAGACCTTATTTAGAGTTTTGTAGAGAGAGAGAGAGAGAGAGAGAGAGAGAGAGAGAGAGAGAGGTCTAAAGGGAATATGTTGGCTTTGGTTGAATTTGCTTAAATAAGTGAAATTAGGACTTAATTTAGGAAGTTGAATTTGACTTTTTTTAATTCATGCAGTAATCATACATATTTGTAATCATGCCACTAATAATTAAAAAATAAGAAATTGTAATTGAATGATTAAAACTTTAAAAATAGATATTAAATGTGTGCATCAAATCAAAACATTTAAATTAATTAATTTTATTTTTTAAATTCAAGCATTAATCATGCAACCAAATTGAAAAGTTGAGAGATAATAAATTACAGAAATAAGAAATAGTAATTGAATTAAGTAATATTAGGACATTAAGAATATACATTAAATATTATAATAAATGTGTGGAGGTAGAAATGTTTTAGTCTATTATAAATATAGCTTTGTATTATCTGCTTCTTTACAATAAGATAGTAAAACAATACTAGTTAATCATTTTTTGATCTGATTTTCAGTTTAGTCATTTTAAATATTTATCGAATATTTAAATAATTTAACACATAATCAAAATTATATGAGTCTAACCATATGATCTTATCTGTTTTAGTTGGAGTTGGAGTTCTTTAAGTTGTGAATTTGACTTTGCATTTTATGTTGACTTTATGTATTATTTGATCCATCTTTCATTAGAAATTTGATTTACCAACGAATAAAAACTTTTTTTAATAATAATCTAAATTCAACTTGATCAACAAATATATCTATTATCCAATTTTAATGATTTTAAGTTATTTTCAACCATATATATAAAGAACATTTCATTTGATTGTGAAAATGCCACAATTGATTTAATGTTTGTTAAGCTTTAAATTAATGGGTTTGAGTTCATTAATTAGTTATGACATACCTAATTTGACATTTTGTTGAATATTATACCCTTACATAGAATATAATTTCACAATTGTGAGACATTTAATTAATTTTTCCTAGTGAGCTCTATTTAATCTGATTTAAGTTAATTAGGTCAAACTACATAGATAAAAACTTTTTTTAATGTTGATGTTTTTTATTTATAAGACTTAAACTTAGGTAAATGTTTTAGAAGAATAAATGTTGAATCGGTTGAACTAATCAGAGTTAGTATTTAATTAGTCTTTTTGTTTACTCATAAAAAGTGATAAAGTATTAAGGAAGATTAAATTTAATGATTGAAAAGCTATAAAAGAATTTGAGCCAATAAAGAAAAAAAAAACATTTGTGGAAAAGAGACAACTTTAATATCTCAGATGAGATTAATCTTACATTTTTTTTCTTGTGAAAAACTTAAAACAAATTCTTTTATTCCTTAAATGAAATTGAAAAAGCCTCGTGGCCACACTAAAATGTTTTACTTTAATTGTTTTATTCATATATATATATATATATATATATATATATGCAAAAAAATAATTAATTAATGCAATGAAGTTTTGGATTTGATTTGCTCAAATTTTAGTCTATTAATTACTTTTTTATTTTTTAATTACTCATTTGCTCTAAATATAATGAAAAATCTTTATAAAAACTTTTAGATATTAATTGTTTTAGATACATATTTTATTAAAATTATTTAATGGGTACAAAGATTGAAACAAATAGTTTTAATTATTTAATAAATTAGTATTCAGATTTAAAAACAATGTTTTAATAATTAGATACATTTTGTAACGTTGACTATTTGTGGATAATAAAATAAATAAACCTCTAAATCTTAAATAAATAAATAAATATGCCCCTAAGTAATTCTATCATTTATTTTGTAGTGTTGACTATTCAACCTCAAATCACTTAGAAGTCACCATCATTGGATCATATTTAACTATTTAACTCATTGTATCTTAAAGCATGTTTTATTATGATGTTATGATGTGATCATTTTTTGAAAGTTATTATTATTTTTTATTTCAAAAACGTATTGTAGTTATAATACCGTTGTAGATGTACACCTACTCATTTAATTTATTATTATTATTATTATTATTATTATTATTATTATTATTATTATTATTATTATTATAGTGGGGATGACAATTATGAAAATGACAATATATGTGTCAACGACATAACGGTTAAAAAAGCCAATATGTGTAATTGTTTTTACGATGAAATATAATTTAAAATGCATGGTTGGTTTGGAAATTTTCGTTCAAGTGGACTTTGAATTAACAACGGTATCTTGGTTTCACATTATTTTATTTTAGAAAGAATTTGTTAAAAGTCATTCTAACTATTTTTTATTTCTTCACAAAATCTCTAGCTTCTTATGCGTTGAACAGAATCTTAAGTATGACTTATGAAAAAGGAAGTAATATTATCGAAGCCTCAAATGCATCATTCTAACATAGAGAAGTTTTTGGATTTGAGGAAGAGAGAAGTGAGAGTGGTGAGGGAGGAGAAACCGTGAGAGACATTGAGACTTGGAGGGAATTTCTGTGGGTGTTTTAATGTGAGTGTTGGTGCTTCTTTACTATTTTGCCCTCCCATGTAAAGCAAGGAGTTTATGGGACCAAGGGCAATATTGATAATCTTCCCAAATCAATTTATACTTGCACTCTGATCACATTACACTGAAACTACTACATCATAGCCAATTTCCCAACATAATTTCACAACAGCCCCTCACTTCACCACATATTTTCTATTAAAATTGAAAAAAACAATTCCATTCACTCTAGTCCCTCTCTAGGATCCCCACACACCAACAAGCTTCCACAACCATTACATGGCAACATGCACACATATTCACATGCTCAACAGAATAATTAACCATCATGTAAACTTTACTCATACATTTCCAGATATTATGCAATATACACATTTAATTCACTTTAGTCCTCTACCTGGACCTATTACACAAGGAAACATCTAACAAATAGATTACATTTTATCACAACAACACATGCACCTACCTGGCACGGACACGTACACATGTATCAAATACAAATGAAGAGGTAAGCCACATACACGGGCTATACAACCACATGTATTATAGATGTTTTGTACAAATTCAGCGAGTTGTTGATTCTTAGGGTTGAGATTGTTGTTTGTAACATTTGTGATTTTGCTTTATAAAAATTTTTTTATTGTGTATTTGGAAAGTAGATGTAAGGGCTTTTTTTTTTTAAAAAAAAAAATTTTGAATCACTATATATCGTGGTATTTTTTTTTTGGCTAAAATGCACTTTACCCCCCTAAACTTTGCTCTATGTGTAAAAAAACCTCCCTAAACTTTCAAACTTAACAAAAAACTCCCCTCAACTTTTATTTTGTGTCAAAAACCCTCTAAAGTTAGTTGACCGTCAGTTGACCGTTAACTAATGCCACGTCATCAGTATATTAGATACTTCAAATATCACGTCAAACAGTTTTTACACCTCAAATGCTGATAGTGACGATTTCGCAGCGTTGACATGGCAAGTGAACTGTAAAAAAAGTCTGACGTAGCATTTGAGGTGTCTAGTATACTGATAAAGTGGCATTTAACTAACGGTCAACTAACTGTAGGGGATTTTTGGCACAAAATGAAAATTAAGGGGAGTTTTTTGTTGAGTTTGAAAGTTTAGGGAGGTTTTTTGCACATACAGTAAAGTTTAATGAGCTAAAGTGCATTTTAACCTTTTTTTTTCATAATTTCTAATCATCTATTTTTCAGGAATATATTTTTACTAAAATCACAATTTTTTATTAAATTTTTAAATATTCAAGTGATTCTCAACCAACAAAATTTTATCTAAGTGCCTTGAAAAAGAATAACATTTATCTTTAAATTAACCTTTTTGAGTCTTGCTCCACATTGAGTTAGAGAACTATTTTTATAAACCTATCTTTTAGGACTATCTTTTAGGATAATGATTCGAAAAAGACAAGTTTTTCGACAAAACACAAGAAATTTCAAAAAGGATTTAGTATCCAATTCAACCATTTCTTAGGTAAAATATCCTACAATTACTATAGTTTTCTGAAAACTAAGTCAATAATTTATTATTAAAAATTTACAAATGTTCAAAAATTATTTATCATATTTTATTTTTCTATAAATCCAAACCACAATTTGCAAAGACAAACAGTGGAAGGTTAACACGTGTGATACAGATAAGAACTCTCTTTGGACGAAGCAATAGCAGCATGAATGAGTGTGAATGCATGAGATGCTTTTGCTTCGGATTCAGTACTATAAATCCACAATTTCCTTATTGCACGCTGATTAAGTTGTCAAATCTCCCTCATAGTCACACCTTTCTCTCTTCTCCAAATCCAATGTCGCGCTTTCTCAGTCCCATCCGCTTCACTTTCTCCCTTCCATGGCTCTTCCCTTTTCTAGGGTTCCCATTGTCTATTTGACTATACAATTCAACAGTTTTACTTCATCCCTTGTCCCCTTTTAATACTCAATCTGTCCCACACAGGGGGAACATTAACTGTGTGATTGAGAATCGCTTTTGATTCAGTTCATTCGCTTCTTAGCACTGAGACTAGAGGATGATGAATGCACTTGGGGTACCGCTAGACCCAGTTCTTCGTGTTCGCTTGGAATCCGATCTCTGACCAAATTCGAAGTCTCTATCGGATTTGATGAGACAATGGAGGGCGCCAGAGCCTTTTTTTTGTTAATTTGATTGCTCTAGTTTTTCGTTTTATTTTGGATTTGGGGAGTTCGAATACGAAATTTTGGTCATAATGATATCTTCCGGGGTCAACTTGGTGATGACTGTGATTGGATTCGCGGTGAGCACTATGTTCATCGTTTTCGTTTGCACTAGACTTATCTGTGCTCGAATTCACTTGAATGCTTCCCGCCGATCCTTCGTTATTGCTTCCAGATCCGATCTCAGCCTGGTAAACGTCTAGTTATGTTGTTTCAGCTTCTTGCTTCATTGTTTGTTATCTAGGCTTCACATTCCCAGAACTGGGAGCTTGGAATTAAAATCCATTTTGGGAGTTGTATTGTTGAATTGCTTGATAAGATTATATGAATCATTACAGTTTAGTTTGTAACTTATGCGGTTTTGCCCTTCCCATTGATTCTGGATTTTCTCCATTTTCGGCATCAAATAGACTTCGCAAATCGTAGCCTTCTGTTTTAAACTGGACTCTCTATTAGATGCCCAAAATGTAGAGACTCCGGACTCTTTCATAGCAGGGAATTTATTTCCATTTAGTGCATTTCATTTGCTCTGGATTTACCATTGAACATCTTCCTGTGTTCAGCTAGAACGGGGTTTTCATGGTGCTGAACCCATAGCAGTAGCCAACTTTCCGACTAAGAAGTACAGCGATGAATTTTTTTCGGCTGCTGAAAATTCTCAGTATGTTTACTTGTCTGTCTTTGAAGTATTAGCATCATCTGTGCTGCCCCTGCTTTATTTCCTTCAAACTGTCTCTGACATTAATATATGCTTTAATTATTTCCTCTTGCCATGATTTGGGGAGCTGGACTTGTGTTGAGACTATTATGCTTTTGACTTACCAAAGTATTGGTATGGTTCTTGAGGATTGCATTGGATTTATGCCTGTTTAATTTTTACCAAATTCAGGAATAAAGATTTTGAACTTCAAATCCCCCTTGCTCATTACAATGTAACAATTCATTCGACAAAAGATTGAGACTGAAGTTGGTAATGGAGAAGTCAACCCCAGACATTGACAGAAACATGGACAATCAGACTTATAAAAGAAAATAAAAATGGAAAAAATTTATATGCAGTGCCTTATATCTTTGCTACAAGACTCTAATCAAAATATGATAAGTGTTAGTTATCTAATCAAAATATGACAAATGTATGGTCTTAAAAAATAACTGTATGTTTTTTTACAATTCATATTGCATGATTAGTTCTTTAAAGAACTTTCTGCTCATCATCTATTTTTAGTGGAGAATCTTATAGTAAAGATATAAATAACTGCATATAAGTCTATTTCAATTTTTTTTATTTTCAAAATCATACTATTTATGTGGCTTTGTGGCCATCTGTTTTATGGGTGCAGATGGTATTATGCCTGTTCCTTTGTTTGTTAATTAGTTTAACAATGTTTTTGTCCTGCCTGAAAAAGATTAGATAGATCTGATTCCTGGCACTTAATTGCTTCAGACTCTAGTTACAGTATTAGAAGAAGTACCGTAATGCCGAAATTTCTTGATTTTATATTCCTATTGGGATTATCTAGGAAAACTTTTCTAGTGAAGCTTCGAAAGTTGGAGTAATCTTACATTTCCCATAATGGAAAGGTGTTAAGAAGAAACACTAGTAGTTCAGTATGAGCATCATCATCTTGTTAATTTTCTGTATTCTACTGCCCTTTCTTCCTCTTCACTACTTTCTGAAGATGCAAATCTGCTTTTTTCATTAAGATCTTAGAATTTAGAAATATTCAAAATATTCTTATTTTCCTCCTAGAAGGTGAAAAGAACATTAGTTTCAGGTGAGATACCAACTAAATGTTAATCAAATCCTGGCTTCTAATAGAATTAAGTGTTGGATCAGCCTATACAACTTCTTGCGTTCACATTTAGCCTTAGAATCTTATAGGGTTGTTCAGTCCAGTTACATGACATTCTGGAAGGCATCTGGGTTCTAGGGTTCTAACTTCATGTTCGTAGCGATGTACCATCAAGGCTAAAAACACTTACATTTCAAATCTCTATATCGGTACTGATACTTTTAGTGACCACTCTGAAAAATTGTTAATGATCTGAACATGTGCTTCTCCTTTTCAAAATGACTTTCCTCTCTTAATTGGATGATTATCCCTGTTGTTACTCAATGCCAGTTATAAAAAAAAAATACCGATTTTCTTTCTGCCACGAAGTGGTGACAACTTCATCTTTCTATCGTATCTTGTTTTTGAGTGAAACTATGTTTCTTTATGTCTTACTGGTGGAACAGAGTAACAGGCAGTATGGTTGCATAACTGGTTTAGGACTGTTCTGTTCATTTGATGCCCTTGCCACTAATACTAGGGTGTAACTTTTTTTTCTTGTGTGTGTGTGTGTGTTTATGTGTACCAATTGATGGTCCTGTGCTTTCTGATTAAGTACCTCATCGCCATATTCAAATTTTAAAAGATTGCTTGGCGAGCGATCTGAATTATCTACAGTTAATGCCAAAACTGCAAGGTCTGATTGTGCATTCATGATCGTTTGTTTTGAATAGGGCAGCCACCATTAAAAGAATGTGCAACCATATGTGGTTGGCCATTTCTTTTAATTTCATTCTCTTTCTTCGATTATAGTTGTTCGACCTAAAATGAATGGCTACAATATCGCTACAATATTGTTGCCAACTACAAAAAATCCGAATTCAAGTGAGGGTGTTGTTTCAGATGACTATATCCTGCCTATGAATATTCAAATTTGCTGTATGTGCAGATGCACTGTGTGTCTTTCGGAGTACCAAGGCGAAGACATACTGCGCATCCTCCCCCACTGCGGCCACTTCTTCCACGTCCTCTGCATAGACCTTTGGCTGCAGCAGCATTCCACGTGTCCTATTTGTCGAATATCACTACGTGAACAGTCCGAGAGAAAGCGCATAATGCAACCCTTGTTCAGCTCTGCGATTCGATCAAACTCTGGCGTGGAAGCTGTTGACACTCATCCCTATCATTTTATGATGGCTAATGATGGATTATCATCAAGAAACCCTAACATACATGGTGTGAACCCTGCACAAGAGGATCATTTAACATCTGAGGGTGGTGGAGCAGTTGCAGTAGAGAATGTCACCCGTATGAGTCATGGTGATCAGACCATGAAAGATGCAGGAAACAAGCATGTAGAAAGCCCATCAATTCACTTAAGCTAACGAGTAAGTTACAAATTTAGTCCCTAGAAGAATATAGTTTTCTCAATTTGGTCCTTGCAAGATTCAATGTCTCAAATTTAATTCTTGAAAGATTGTACTTTGTCTCAATTTGGTCATTTTTGTTATTAGATCACGAAATTTATTGCTGTTAAAATTCAAAATTTTCGTTGTTTTGACAGACAGAGGGACCAGATTGAAGTGAGCACAATTTTTTATAAATTAAATTGAGATGTTTCATCTTTTAATGACTAAATTAAAACAATTAATATCTTTTGAGGACGGAATCAGTAATTTACTAAGTTAATCTAGTTTGAAAATCCAGCCATGACTTAAAATTGAGTGAGGGTTATAATGCTTCAAAATTGGAGAAAAAAGAATTTGCGTGATGGGGGTTTGTTCTTCTTTTACATTCCTGTAAATATAGCGGAGAAATTTTTTTACCCTCTCTTTTTTCTCCTTTCTGGAGATCATTGAGATAAAAAACTATCTTGTCCATTTATTTTAGAGCAAATTATTTATTTAGTCTTTAAATTTTTACAATTCTCTCATCTTTAAAATATCAAATATTTTAGTTTGATCTGACAGATACCGAAATTTTAAGGCGACCGTTGATATAAGAATATAAATTACGAAAGATAATAGTTGAAAAAGTATTCTTTTTGATTTTTAAATTATAAAATGTGTTAAAGTGAACTAAATAAAAAGGAATTGTTACGTTGTCCTAGTCCCAAAATGATGATGTTGTGTCATTTTCCATCTGAGATCGTCGCAGAAAAGGCAGACACAAACACAGGATTTTGGGTCATTCAATGTATCTACACTAAGGGAAATAATCTATCACTTCTTCACTTTCCTTTTTCCTTCTTCATCATTTTTGTTTGTCCATATCGCTTTTGTTCAGAGAAATCAGTTATTTTTTTAATCGGCTATCAATTATTTAAAAAATTTATTAGTATTAATTAATTTAGTTTAAGATGGGTCAGAGTTCTTGTTACAAAAGTACAATGCTAATTTTTTCTATTTATAATTCAAACTAGAAATCTTGCTTAAAGATAATAAGTATTAAATTAGAGAAATCATCATGCTGCACAATGATGTGGGATTTTTTTGAATGGTGAAATTTTTTTATCATTGAATAATTTTAAATTTTTTATAAAACATTTTTTATTTTATACATAAATTTTAAAGTACTTTAATAGTAAAAAGGAAAAATGTAAATAACTAATTTTTTAACAAAAGATTATAGTTATCTCAACTTTTAAAAGATGAATTGTCTCAATTTAATTTTTAAAATATTATGTTTGTTTCGATTTGATCTTTTATTTTGTCAAAGTGACTCTTAGGCAATAAAGATTTTGAGATTTAAGGACATTATATATTTGTGATTTTTCAGTAACAAAAATAATTAAATTGAGATAAATATAATCCTTCATATATTAAATTAAAACACTTGATCTTTTAAAAATTAAATTAAAAAAACTATAATCTTTCAATGATTAAATCAGTTACTTACTAGAAGAAATTAATCTTTCAAAAATTTGAATTTCTCATAGAAGTTTTTCATATTTAATGTAGTGGTGGGAGGCTGACTTTTAGTATAGAATAGGAAAAAAAATAAAAAAAATAAAAATTAAATTTAACTATGACTTTCGACGTTTCGAGCATGACAATAATCTGGAATCCATTTTTGTGTAGTCAATCCAATATGATTTATTTTGTTGCCTATAATTTTTAATGCAATTTTTGCACCAGCATGTTAGTTATTATTGGAAAAGGGCATGTGATGTATGCTCAATTATTTAAAATTTCATTTCGATTTTATGTTTTTGTCCACCCAAGTATGATATATTTAATTATTTTCAAAGCACAAGGATGGAATACTAGAATTTTTATTTTTATTTTATTTTTTTTTAAAATCATGCTATTAGTTTTAAAATAATACCAAAAGCTTGTGAAGATGTTAGATTCATATTAAAGTGACTTCTAGAAATTACAATATGAATTTTCTTTTCTTTTCTTTTTTTAACTTAGCTTCACATAGAAGTGTTTGAGAAGAATTTTTATATAGATGTAATGTATTAGTTAATTATTGAAAAAAGTTAATAAAAATTTAATAAATGAGTATCTCAAGCGATATAATCTATATGTTTTGATAAACTTTTATGAATATTTTTTACAAGTTAAATGCATCTAAGAATCATTTTCATTAAGGTTTTTTCATTTTTTTTTTAAAATAGGTACAGAAAGTCCAAATATATAGGAGTGTCAAAATAGGTTTGGCGCATTGGGTCATCCTATCCCAGCCTTGCAAATGGAATGGTTAGGCCAATCTACTTTAAAGAATGAATCTTATGGTGTGCTTGGAAGAGTTTATTTTGAGTTTATTTGACTTATTTTATGACATAAACGCTTATGTACTTATTTGGGAGAACTTATTGAAATAACATATAGCATGTCCATAAGTTATTCTCAACTTATTTTCATAAGCTCAGAACTTATGAAAATAAGCTGAAAATAGCTTATGTGAAATTTGCCCTAAAAACTCTTCAATTATAGAAATAACTTATATATAAGTACTTATATGATAAGCGTTTATTTTATAAGCGCTTAAATAAACTGTTTATCCAAACAGGGTCTTAGTTTAGGACTTAGGTGGATTGGGGTTAGCCAATTCCGTTAAGACTAATTTTATAATTTTTTTTACTTTTTTTTTATAGTTTAGTCTACTTTCTTAAAAATTTAATCCAATTTTTTTTAAAATTTCATAGCCTCAATATTTAATTTCTATAACCAATGAAAGTTGAGTCTAGCTAAAAAGGTTAATTTCTCACAAAGTGATAATCTCAAATTTAAATTCTCACAATGTGATAATCTTGAATAGTGTCTCGAACATAATTACCTCTTAAAAAAAAAACTTGCTTTTGATTCCATGACACTAAATACAATCTTACTTGAAACATAACGAAGAAGTTTGAGCAAAAAAGGGCTAACACCTGCAAAGTAAGGGAATCAATGTCTTCTTCAAACGTAAGATTCCCTAAAAGATTCATAAAATGAATCAATCTCAACTCCAAAACAGCATCGCAATCATAATTTTTGTACTTCACAGGTAAAAAAAAAGAGATTGGTAAAGGGATTCTCCAATCCATTTTATTCCTTGAGTCTAGATTTGTTGCTTGACAAGCAGTAAATTGTTACTGTTGATTACTTTTAGCAAAGATTTTTAACGTTGTTAAAAGTTAATGCAACAATTTTACTGTTGTCAAAATTTTCAAATCTGTTGTTGAAACCTTCATCAGCAAATTCGGAGTTTTATTCCTTCTAACTAACCATTCAATTATCTCTTCATTCAAGCCCTTTAAGAGATATGGACTAAGGAAATCCTCTAAAAGATTTGTAATTTTTTTTCCAAATTTTATATTACAATAAAAAAGATGATAAATTTAAATTTAAATTTAAATTGTTTAAAAATAAATTCATAGGAGAAAGATTAACAACCAAAGAAACGAGTCTGGGCAACACATGCAGTTTGGGGAGATCAAAATTTAGCTTCATTCATGCAAATGTGTTTGAATTGATTCTCAAATTTAATTTTGGTTAAAAATAAGTTAAAGTTACTTTTTGTCAAACGAAAGCTTAGGATTTCAGATACATCAACAAACGAGAATTTGAGGGGAAAAATATAATTTGAAAAGTGAGATTCATACAAAGCCAAATAACTGTTTCCATGTCTAAATTCACATTCGAAAATATAAATTAGCTTCAAGAGAGTCAAATACTAAACACAACTAGCACTGTCAAATAGGTCGTCTTGTCCTGTTTAGGCCCGACTTGTTATAGGCCCAGTCCAACGCTACCTGTTCATTAAATGTGCCACTTTTCAATGCTTAAGTTTGCCCGTTGTAATATCCCGATTTCAAGCCAGGGACTATAATGTTAGAAAATTTATGAGAAGTGATGATAAGTGAAAGGAAGAACTTTAAAATAGTGAAAAGGTAATTAAAAGAAAAATAAATAGAAATAAAAAAATAAAACTAAAAGTGTACAGAGAAGATTATGAAATAATTTTTAGAGGTATGAATACAATTTTATCCTTTAGGTTAGGGATCTAATACAAAACAAAAGGAGTATGAGGACCTATTAATATTTCAACCAAAAGAATCTTTGTGCAACATTAGAAGTATAACACGTGGATAGTCCTTTATCTTTGGCAGTGGGAAATTTACCAGGAAGACTAAAACACTAAACACCATCGTTCTTTTTTTTTTTTTTTTTTTTGTTTTATTGTCTTTCTCCTTCCTCCTGAAATTTCGCACAACAACCAGAGAGAGAGAGCAAGAGAGTGAGTTGTGAGAGGAACCGAAAAATTACTCTGTTGTACTGCCCCTAAAACAGAGTAACCCAAGAGAGAGAAAGAGAGTCCTACTGAAGGAATCTCAAAATTTTGAATGGCAATCCTTTGAACTAGAACCGTAGAGGCTTGAATGAAAACAAAACCAAAAAAATAGAGAGAAAAGAGGGATGAAACAAAGGAAGAAAGAATTAAAATATAAAACCTGTGTGGACTCGGCTAGAGGTAATAGAAGTTACTCTGTTTTATATTAGAAGCTTTTCTCTCATTTTATTTAGGAAGTTTCTCTTAATTAAATTTAAGGTTCAAATATATTTGACCTCTATAATTTTATTGAAAAATGATTTTAATCCTTATAATTTGAAAATAACGAATTTAGTCCTTATAGTTTTCAAAACTATAAAATAGATTTCTGTGATTAATTTTTAGTTAGTCAATAGTTAGTCAACGTTAACTGAGATGTTGATGTCAGTATTAAAATTTATGTCAGTACTAACTATGTACCACTTATTCTGATATGGACTAGTCACATAGATTCCTGAAAAACAAAAAAGATTGCAGTTTATTCACTTAAGTTCTTGGTCAAAATTTTTCTTTTGTTCAATTTTTAATATAAACTCGTCTTCTAATTTTTTTAGGTCCCTAATTTAAGAATATATTTTTTTGTCAAAATAATTCCCTACAAACTTTTCATTTTATTCAATTTAGTCCTTGTTCTTCACTTCAATGCTTTTTTCTCACAATTTGGTCCTTTAAATTAGTCCATAATTTTATTTTTAGCTATGATATGATTTAATCTATCATTTATGCCAAAAAACAATATAATAAATGAATTAAAATTCAAATTTCAAAGCTTACCTTTTATTCACTTAGGTCCTTGATCAAAATTTTCTTTTGTCCAATTCTTGATATAAATTAGCCTTCTACTTCGTCTAAATTCTAATTTAAGAATATATTTTTTTTGGTCAAAATTATCTCCTATAAACTTTTCAATTTGCTCACTTTAGTCATGGTTCTTCACTTTCATGTTTTTCTCTCATGGTTGGGTCCTCCAAATCAATTCATAATTTCATTTTTAGTCATGATGTGATTCAATCTATCATTCATATCCAAAATAATACAAGAAATTAATTAAAATTCAAGTTTTAAAGTTGACCTTTTATTCACTTAAGTATAAAACGATAGATTGTATTATTTTGGGTAAAAATAATATATTTAATCATATTATGACTAAAAATGAAATTATGGACTGATTTGAATGATCAAATCGAGAGAAAAAAATAAAAGTGAAGAACAAAGACTAAAGTAAACAAACTGAAAAAGTTTGTAGGGGATGATTTTGACAAAAAATATATTCTTAAATTAGGGATCTAAACAAAGCAGAAAACTAGTTTATATCAAAAATTAGACAAAAGAAAATTTTTGACCAAGGACCTAAGTGAATAAAAGGTAAGCTTTGAAACTTGAAGTTTAATTCATTTCTTGTATTGTTTTTGGGTAAAAATAATAGATTAAATCATATCATGACTAAAAATGAAATTATGGATTGATTTGGAGAACCAAACCATGAGAAAAAAATGAAAATGAAGAACATGAACTAAAGTGAACAAACTGAAAAGTATGTAAGGGATGATTTTGACAAAGAAAAAAATGTATTCTTAAACTAGGAACCTAGACGAAGTAAAAATCTAGTTTATATCAGAAATTAGACAAAAGAAAAATTTTGACCAAGAATCTAAATGAATAAACTGAAACTTTTTTTAGAGAGTCCATGTGCCTAGTCCATATCAGCATAAGTAGTACATAGTTAGTGCTGGCATAGATTTTAATATTAACATTAGCAACCCAATCAATGTTGACTAACGGTTGACTAACCAAAAACTAACCCCGGATACCTATTTCATAATTTTAAAAACTACAAAAACTAAATTCATTATTTTCAAACTATAGGGACTAAAATTATTCCTTAATGAAACTATAGGGACCTCAAGTATATTTTAACCTAAATTTAACTTGTGGATTAGTTAAAGGCAAACTGAATTAGATGATGATTATTGAACTTAACTATTGTTTTAAAAATATTAAGGGAGATTTGTTTGGGGCATTATGGTCATTATTTAAAAAAAAAAGAATATCAAGGGAGATCTTAGGAGTTAAATGAAAGTCTAAGTATTGAAATTGGAGGCTGAACATATTGTTAACTTAGTTATTTAGTGAGAAATTGTGAGTTATATACTTTTAGTTTAGACCCAATAACATAATTAAGATGGAATTTGGAGTTTGAAGGAAACACACAGTGAATCTCTATATGATTTCTAGTTTGAAACTATTACATTAGAACCCAAACCTTTACTTTAGTTTCATTTTTGGTAAATAATTAAAAATAAGAAGTTAAACATTTGATTATATTATAATAGAATTATGAAATTAGTTAGGCATCTAGTTCTAATGAAGTTATAGCATAAGTTACTAAATAAATAGTAAGCTTAAAATTAAGTGAAAAGAAGGCAAATTCCTTACCGCTAAGTTATGAAAAACATTTTGATTAATTTTGAGCGTAAATCATGAATTGACGAGTGTGGGAATTAAATACAAAAGACTTAGAATAGATAGGACTTCAGAAACTAGATTTGGATTCTTACTTTTATAAAGAGAAAACATTGATAGAATGGTGAACAACAAGAAAGAAGACAACCAAATAGAAAGTGAGAAGGAGAATAGTTGAACAAGGAAAAAGCTGGTTGTATTTTCAGTTAGCTAGTTCTTTCATAAAAGCAATCTTGAATGTTATTGAAGTGTTTGAAATAATTTTTATGAGAGACTTGAATGAATTTTTCATGATATATGATGTTATGTATTGAATTCTCCATGAAGACACGCTGTGTTTTTATGTATTGAAAAAGGAGCCTATGTTTTTATGTATTAAAAAAGGAGGCTTCGTTCCACATGAATGAATGAAAGCTTATGTTATTCCACATGAGTGAACAAACAATATGATGAACTAGTCCCACATGAGTGGACAATATGATGAATTAGTCCCACATGTATGGACAAGAACCATTAGAGTGCACTATAGTCCCACATGAGTGGACAACATGATGAATTAGTCTCAAATGAGTGGACAAGAACCATAATAGTGTTCTCCTCCTAGTTTCACATGAGTGAATTAAGAGATGATAAATTATGTTTTACTCATAGTTCCACAAGAGTGAATTAGAAGATGATGTATTATGTTTTGCTTCTAATTGCACATGAGTGAATTAGGAGGTAATATGAAGAAATCTTACTCTAATTCCACGAGTGAATATGGAGTTATGATGATGTTTTCAAGAGTTTTCACTAAAGCATTCATGGAGAAATTTAACTTGTGATATGTTAATGTACTTTTATGACTGAAATGATGATAAATATGTTTTCTTAAAGTAAACTAGATAATGATGTAATACCCATAAAAAATAAAATATAAATGCGTATTTGCAGACTATGGTTACTATGCTAGTATATGGTACTGTTCACATGTATAATACTATTTACGTATACGATACTGTTTACTTATACAATTGAAATGTCAAGTACTAGATGTGGTTTAGTCATAAGAGAAAACTAGAAAGAAGTTCGTAGGAAAAAATGACGTTTTATGGGTGAAAATACCCTCAAGGACTAAAATGAAAGGATTGATTTGAAAAGAAACTTAAAAGTTTAAGGTGAAATGACAGTTTTCCCTTTAAATTTCAATAGTAACCAACCTCCGCGTTTTGCACCGTAATACGTAAAATATTTTATTAGAAATATCATTTTCATAAATAGTAAATTGAATATTTTATTAGCAAATAGTGACAAATAGTACCGTTGACTTTTCCTATAAATAGGCCCTTACATTTCACTTCTAAACTCACACCTTCAACTTCTCTTCTTCTCTCCTTAAGTTTCTCTTACTCCAATGCTAGGCCTCTGAGATTTTGGGCCTTTCCTTTTCAGCCTAGGTAAGGATACTATGCCATTTCTATGTCTTTCAAATTTTAGAAGTTATTTTCTTAAGTATGCTCTGTGGTTGCGGCTTTGGCTGATCTTCCACATCAGAAAAACTGTCCTTAGCTGCTTACATATTATTTTGATTTTATGATTACCGAAATAGGATGTAAACTGTGAAGAATACATGTCTAGGAAAGTTTTGGCTAAGGAAAGACCTGATTTTTAAGTATGTCCATTGTGACCCTCCACTCTTTCTTGGGAACTTACTTGGTGTACTCTTTTACAGATTGTATTCTCTATTTCTGGTATAAACAGTCTCCGTATATATGAATAGTGACCATATATATGAATAGTTCCATATGTATGAACAGTATCCATATGTATGAACAATATTTGTAAGTATAAACAGTATCCGTACGTATGAATAGTGACCATATGTACGAATAGTATCCGTACGTATGAATAGTAACCATACGTATAAATAGTACTGTACATATGAATAGTAACCGTATGTATGAACAGTGTCTGTATGAAAATAATCCTAACTTGTTTTCTCTAATCTTTCATGAAAATCTCTGTAGCGGAATACTGAAATTCATCTGTGTACTCTTGTCCGTAACGACTTAGAGAAGTGATACTCGTACGGAATTCAGGTGAGTGAAATGACCCCGTTTTAATAGAGTTTTAGTATTACTAGTGATAAAAAGTATGTCGTAGGACACTCCCAAGATTCATAGGGGGAAATTGGATTCAGAATGACGAATTTAAGGAGATAATTAATCCAGAAGTATGGATAAGACGAAACAAGTATTTCATGATGATGTGAAGTTTGAATCTTTTCAAAAACAGATTAATTGTTATCTTGATTTGTGATTTATAAATCTATAATATAGTTATATACTATACCTTTTATATGGATGAATATTATATTGTGCTTCTGATTATGATATGAAATAATGTACTATTGATTGTGATTGAGCGGGACAGTACCCCCTCTCACGACAAGGCGGAAAACCCGGTTGAAAAGGTGTCTTGACCAATGAGTGTGGAGACAACGATTCCCTCAGTAGGGATATAGCCCGGATTGATGATAAATCTGTGAGGCGCCCTAGCTCTTAGATGAGGTTGTGCGTCATGGCGGAAATATACAGAATTGGTGAGCTGGCCTGTGTGCGCTCTCCGGGATATATTGCCATTGATGAGTACTAGTAACGTTTGTTGAATTGGATGAATTTTTATCTTCTTGTATGTAATTTCTAACTATGTTTATTGGTTGTGTCACATCCCAAAACTTACATGTGAGATAAACATAAAATACCTAGGGTGTACCTCCGTGATACCCCATAATCTCTGTGAACATTCTTAATATCCATAATTATGTGAATAATAAATATTCCAAGAAAGATATTTTGTATACATATTCAGAAAATGTTCAACATTCAAACACTATACAGTACTATACAACCTCCCAAGCCTAGGTGACCTACTAGATTACAGAGCGTTTCCTAATTCTTACCAATTGTTTACCAGACAAAAGTGGAGTATATCCTTAAAGGCTATAAATTCTTCTCCTCAACCACTGTATCTGAAAAGATAATCATAGAGAGTGTGAGTTTATCATAACTCAGTGAGTAAACAACTGTACATGAAAATATCATAAGCACAAACACCACATTTACTAATACAATCAATCTATCATTTATTGTAAATAATTATAGTATTACACTTGTCTGAATTTGCATATGATTTCTTGGGTGATCAATCCCTCAATCACTTTGCATTATATGCCATAGATACTTACACTGAGTGACTTGGGAATTTAACCCTCAAACTCTTAGTGCATAAGTTTTCACAGTTATACACTGAGTGGTATGGGACTCTAACCCTTTCAAACTCGTGCATAGGTCTTCACATTTATACACCGAGTAGTATGAGACTCTAACCCTTTCAAACTCGTGCATAGGTTTTCACATTTATACATCTAGTAGTATGAGACTCTAACCCTTTCAAACTCGTGCATAGGTTTTCACTTTTATACACCGAGTAGTATGGGACTCTAACCCTTTCAAACTCGTGTATAGGTTTTCACATTTATACACCGAGTAGTATGGGACTCTAACCCTTTCAAACTCGTGTATTAGATCTCGTAGATCTTTTGCTCATCAATAAAATAGTGACAATTTATCACAATATAATTACTATGAAATAAATGAATTTACACATACTTTTATTCCCTTGAATGTCTATCATCAACCATAACAATCATCATATATTATCAACTGAGAGATTGATTATTTCACACTTCAATAATGTTATAAACAAGACTTGTATTGTACTTTATCTAATAAGATCACATTAGTTTAGTAAGGTTATTCACTTACAAAATGTTCCAATTTATTCAAGGAACTATCACATCTAGTTCTTTAGTCAACTAGAGAAATCAATTCTCAAAGGTAATAAAATACCTTCCAATGATATTGTACTTTTTCTCAACCTGAACACACACTGATAATCTTCTCAATTTCACAAATAACGCAAATGGGATTTATATTGTGTTTTGACTAATTTATTAAATTAATTTTGCAAGGTTGCCTACTCACCTGGATTCCACGCTCTCGGCGCTCCCACCTTGCGCCCCAAACATCCCTATTGTAACCAGGTAAAAACCATTAGGGTTACAAAATAGAGAAATTTCCTATCACTACTCTCGACCTTTACTCACATCTTAAGTCATAACTCCTAACTGGTAATGAATTTCTAAATGACACTTATACCATTGGAAACTAGACTCAAAGAGCTTTCCAATGATATAAAGTTTGCCCAAAACGGAGTCCGGATGAAGAAGTTATGACTGATTAAAAATAAGCTAAGGCTTTTCATCATACCTGGCGCCTGGGCGCCAAGCCCCTTTTCCTTCCCAAAATCTTCTGAACCTTGGCGCCTGGGCGCCAGGATCGCGACCTTTCGCGATTCCTCTCGGTTTTGGCTCAGATTCGGCCAAATCTTTACCGTTTTCCATGATTTCTTCCATAGGATCTCACCCTTAATGTCTAAGGAGCATTTAGACACCAAAAACACCAATTTTAATCGAGAAACGAAGCCGGAATCTCGATTTTTACCCCAAACTTTCTGAAAACTAGAAAATAGGGAAAAGCTTGAGAAATAGAAATTTCTACCTCAATTCCTTGCTTTCCCTACGTTGCTTGGCTCCTATAGGCTCGCCCCGTAGCCCGAGATCCACCCTCCAAGCCCGATTGTGGAGTTGGAGTGTAGAGAGAGAAAGTGAAGAGAGAGAGAGGAAAGGAGAAAATGAAGAAAAATTAGGTGAGGCCGCCTATTTACTCGCCTGGGGTAAAATTATCACTTGCTCCTCAGTTGACCCTCAGTCAAGACTAGTAAAAACAAATTCATAAAATCTCACCTCGGATGATTCTAAATCCTAATTGTCCCACAATTTTCTTATTTCACTTTAGTCCCTCTCAGAGTCTCAAACTCCACTTTAACCTCGAATCCATCATCCTTTTGGTACCGGACTTATAATTCATTCCCATAAGCTCTATTCTTCTTCTCGGGTTCCTACTTGGTCATTTCTCAAAAGTACTTCATACTTTCTTTTCTTTTCATTTTAGTCCTTGAGAATTTGTAAAATGTCCCAAATTAAAATTTTGAAATTTCTATTTCCAAATTTCCTTCACTAATTCAAAAAGAACATTTCTCATGTAATTAAATTTTTCAATAAACTTCAAATAGACTTTAAATATTCATGAAAATTCTTGGGATATTACAGGTTGAGTATGAGCCTTCGGATATACTTGCATGACTGGTAATGTATTTGAATTTTATTAACGCGAGACCGATTCGCTCACGGAGTTTAAAAGATCACACTCTCTATAAAAAAATTTTTGTTCAGATCAGGTTGCCAGCGAAGAATATCCGCTAGAAGAGTAGATCACTTTGGACCTTCCCGCTGTCGGGTAGGCCCCTCTTTTGTTGTAGACTATGTTGTTCTGTAATCGTCTAGGACATCTAGGTCAGGGGTTTGGCATTTGGCTTGTATGTCAGTATAATAATGTATTTTAAATTGATAATCTATTATTACATGCAAATCATCTTTATGATTTTCAGATAAGAAAATTTGATATATTTTCTTCATATTTATTAAGGAATTGTTATTTTGATAACATAGATAATTTAAACTCACGGGTAGAATTTATCGAAGGGCTTACAGTGATGAGAGATTCGTCATTGTGCCGGTCATGTACCCAGAAAACGGGTCGTGACAAATGAAATATTTATATCTCACTTTTATATGTTTAAATAACCATTCCAGGCACCAGAGTGAAAGAGAGAGCAATAGAGGTTGAATAAGAGGATATTATGTAGTAATCAATGTAAATGTTAAGCATTTTGTAGAAATGTATTAAAGATGGAAAAGAAAGATTTAGTGATGTTCATGTATATGCCTAGAATGCATATGTCTAGATGGTAAAAGTAAACTAGCTATTGAGTTGGTGATAAATATGTTTTCTTAAAGTAAACTAGCTAATGAGATATTTATATCTCACTTTTATATGTTTAAATAACCATTCCATGCACCAAAGTGAAAGAGAGAGCAATAGAGGTTGAATAAGAGGATATTATGTAGCAATCAAAGTAAATGTTAAGCATTTTGTAGAAATGTATTAAAGATGGAAAAGAAAGATTTAGTGATGTTCATGTATATGCCTAGGATGCATATGTTTAGATGGTAAAAGTAGTAAAGAATACATTAATATGTATGCTGAGAATCCAAATATTGGACTCTTTAATGTGGTGTAAAAGAAGGTTAGAAAAGAGTTAATGTTAGCTTGTAATCTAAAGCTTACATTATGATTTGAACTTATTCAAGTACCTATGGTTGGTTACCTTGGATAACATTAATATATTATATCCTTATTTAAGGTTATATTAGAAAATAATGAGATTTGTCAAATTATGAAATTTAGAAGAGAAAAATGGACAAGTAGCAATAAGTTTTATTAGAAATATATGACTGAAGGAGTTATCAGTCGATTGAATACTTTAGATCAGTCGATCAGTAAGTTCTAGATAAATATTATTATTCAGACCTGCTACTTATTCCATTTATCTTTTGTTACTTATGCAAATAGTCATTTATGGAATTTTATGGAGAAATGAAATAAATAAAAGAACAAAATAAGGAAAGGTTTATTTCAAATTATTCACTTCTAATAATTATACCAATTATCATTAAAAATTGACTTTGAAATTATAATTAGGAAGAACGTTACACCCACCATGGACCGTTGGTCACTTTTTTATTTTTTATTTTTTTTTAAAAAAAAAATATATATATATATATTATTAAAATAATTAGTAAAAAAATTAATAATTTTTTATTAAAAAATAATTTATACATGTAAAACATTACTTCTTTAATATTTTTAAATAACTAATAATTTTAATATTTAATATTTTTAAATTAACTATATTATATTTAAAAGTGAAAATTCTATATTTATTTTTAAAAAATTATAAAAATTTTCATATTCAAATTTACGATATTTATTGAATATAATGTTGTAAAATATAAAAATGTAATAGAGTGATATTATTTATACTAAATAATATAATTTTTGTAAAATAAAAAATAAAAAATAAAAAATTAAATGTGCTGGCCTGCTGACCTATTTTTAAAGTGGGCCAAAAATGATATGTCCAAATCTGTCCATTTATAGCGGATCTAAGCTAACCTGGAGGTTTCGGCTGTTTTGACACTACTAAGTACAATGCAATTATCTGCAACGAAGTTAGCTCGATGAATTATCCATTGTTTGCAGATTAAAGCTACAACTCTTGGTCACTGTCAATCTGGAGTAATTAATCAGCAGAATAAAAACTATACAATTTACATAAACAATATATAAGTTACCATTGTCAAAATTTCTTGGGTACATGTCAAACAAGTGAAAAAAAAATTTTAAAAAATAAGAAGAGAGACTTTCTGTTTGGTTTCGAAGAAAATAGATGTAAAATCAGTAATTTATTGTAGTTCAATCTGTCTTACAAAGAAAAAAGCCCCTGGCATGAAGAATTTTCATGTGACAATTTTGACAAAGAAAAGTGTATATATATATATATATATATATGCCCCTTTTAATTACTTTGACATAATTAATTAAATACAACCTTTTTGTAAAAATTACTTTGACCATTTAAATGTTGTATTTAATTAAGTTAATGGTTTGGCTAATAAAAAAATGTTTTGCAATAACATCCTCCCACATAGGTACAAGTATAGCTCACATAATGGGCCAAAGACATATATACTCTCTTCACATAACTAATTAAATACAACTTTCCAATATATAATACAATAAAAATATATACAGAACTTAAATAAAATAAAAGTTATTTTTTTAGATATTTGAAATTTTTAATAGCCCCAGTTGCCTTTCAAAAGTTACTACATCATAAAAAAAAATCAACTAAATATAGTCAAATTCATAATTTTTCATAATAAAAAATTAAGCATAGACAAGTTCAATAAAGCACTTTTGATTCATTTTTCAGTGTTACAATTTCAATTTTTTTGGGTTGTCATATCAAAATTATATAAAAAAAAAGGATCAATATGAATTTAATGATGGGCACACAACAACTACAACAACTAAGGCATGGGCTCTATTATAAGGACATGTGACATATTGGGAAGTTAGTTCTTCCACATTCATCTCGTGAGCTCCATAGGAAGGTAACAAATTAAATGTCTATGTTGATCTATATAATTTTATAATTTTATAATTATTGATTTTAAAAAATGTATATATATTATTAGATGAATAAAACATATAATTGTGAATGGACTTAAGATAAATTGCCATTATATAAGTTGACAAATTTTTTTTTTTAAAATCATTGGTCATTGTAGGGGAAATATACAACGAGAATAACGATATTTGAAAATTTATTAAACTCACTAATTTAAAGTTTAGATTTCACTTATTATAATACCCTTTCCTAATCCTACATCATTACTTAAATGTTATGAATTGTTGTGTGTACTCTTTCCATTTATTATATACTTATGTTGTTGTTCTTGGCTAACTAATATTGTTATGTTTCTTTGATTTCGAGTAAATTATTAATTTAACACTTATAAAATTATAATTGTCTTAATTTGATTCTTAAAAATATTAACTATATTATTAATTTAGTTCTTAAAAAAATGTATTTGTCTCAATTCAATTCTTTGTATTGTTAATTGCCAAATTAACCAACTAAATTTTAAATATATCATTGTCAAAACATTAGTTTAGGGTTCGATCAAACTAAATTAAGACAATGTAATATATTAAAGAATTTATCAAGATACATGATCTTTCAAAAATTAAGTTGAGGTAACTAAAAGTTTTTTATGACTAAATCCATAATTTGCTCTTAATTTTTGTGATATTTCGTTGGGATTAGGATTACTATTATTTTTGTTAAGCATTTCAATAGTATTAGAGAGAGGAGCAAAATTAAATAGTTTATGAAATTAAAAGACTAAATTAAAACAAAGTCAAATCAAAGTAAGAAGTAAAAATTGATATCAAGTTAAGAGGCTAAATTGAACTAAAAGTTATAAAAAAAATAAAGAAATTAATTTAGAATAAAACACAGTTAAAACGATGTATGAGACAATGCCCACATTGTTAGGCTATTGGTCTAAAAAGTGTATTTTGTAGCTCAATTTGCGAGGGTTTGACTTCCTTCTTGCGCTTGAGTCTCCCAGCAAACATAAGAGGAGAGCAATATTTGTAAGAAAAATAAAAAAAAATTTTGACCAATTTAATTTCATACCCATTGGATCATTATGTCCAACGAGTATGGCTTTCCACTGCCCTCCAGTGACTTGAGGGAAGCCAATCCCAATTTGTGATTAATTTACGAGAAAAGAAAAAACATTGCATATCATTGTTCTTCGGCTCAAATCCATCGGGTGACTAACTCAGTCTAAGTAATTGAATTAGATCGAATTATAAGTGATCCAGTCAAATTTTAGGTGACCCAATAATTTGATCGACTCTTGATCCACTTTTTTTGTCTTTAAGTTTATAATATGAGAGTGAGAACAAAATAAGTCTGGAAAGATATAGTATTCGTGATAGTATTATTATAAAACATAAAATGTTATTATTTTATATAAATTATATTATCATTTTATATAAATAATTTTAAATCCAATATTATCAAAAAAATTTATAATCTTATACAATATTAAAAATAACAATAAATATTAAAAAATAAATTACTTTTAGTTTTTTATAATTTATTAATTTAAATATAAAGGATTATATATTTATCAGATATGAGATTTGAATGTTAAATTATTTTTAAGATATTAATTATAAAATTAATATAAAAATTATTTATTTTATTTTATTTAATATTTATTTGTTGATTTAACAATTGACCGATGTAAGATCAATCACCTGACCAATTCTTAAACTTACGCTACATAGTTGGTTCGAAGACTACAGTGTATTAGGAGTCCATTTATTATATTAGAGTAGCCAAACCTAATCTGACGGCTATAAACAATCATTCTAATTCTAATATTACAAAAAACTTTTAAAAATTAAATTAAAATGGTTGTAATCTTCATTTTAGAATTAAATTAATAATTTTCTCAACCGTTTAAAAATCTTCAAATTGCGAAAGGAGAGGTCCATTTTATAACAAAACACTGAACAGTGCAATAAAGAGAAGCCAATTTTATAACATCATCTCAAAAACAAATATATATATATAATAAAATTGAAGCATTATATTAAACTTGTACTTCAAAGCACAAACATTATCATTGATACCTCATCTCATCATAATGACAATTCAATTCAAAATCCATAACGCTCAGACACCGTGAACTCCATTTTCTTCTTCTTCTTTACAAATTCTGACCTCGCGGCTTGATCTTCGCTCTCAACGTCTCCTTCATCACCACCGTGAACTCCAATTTCCCGGTGAAATCCATCTTCTTCCCCGGCGGATACGCCTCCCACTCGAACTCCTGCACCATCCTCGCCAGCATCAGATGCACGTGCACCGTCGCCATCGCCAATCCTGGGCATATCCTCCTTCCCACGCCGAACGGCGCCATCTTCACTCCGGTGACCCCCGTGATGTCGGCGTCTTCGCCTCCGGTGACGAACCGGTCCGGATCGAATTTTTCCGGGTTGGACCACAGTTTCGAATCCTCTCCGATTGCCGGGAGGAAGATGTCGACGTTTGCGTCTGTGGGGATGTCGTATCCTGCTAGTGTGGTTGGCTCTGTGACGGCGTGCGTGAGGGAGAAGTACGTCGGAGGATGCTTCCGAAGGAGTTCTTTGACTACCGCTTTCAGGTATGGCATGTTCTCGACGTCTTTCTCGTCTACTTTTTTGGACCCAACTTTGTGAGTAATTTCGTCAAACAGCTTGCGTTGTACTTGTGGGTTTGCGATCAGCTGTGCTATGCCCCATTCAATGGCGGTCGCCGTTGTGTCTGTGCCTCCATTGAGGAACTCTGAGCAGAGCGTGACCAATTCGGCGCTTGTGGGGCCAGATTTTCGATCTTCGACTTTGAGATCGAAGAGGGTGTCTAGGTAGGAAAACGACGTCGCAGTGCGGTCTGAACCTGGGTTTTGGATTGCTCGTTTTCGTTGTTCAATGAATGGGACTATGAACTCAATCTGCTCTTTGCGAACTTCCAGAGCCTTCTTCCTCTGTTTCGAGAAGAAGGGGCTCAGAATTGGAAGGTAATCATCGATTCTGGGATCTAAAGTGATTAGAACTGATTTCATGACTTGATCCATTTTCTCCACCGTTTCCTCGTCCATTTCAATTCCAAAACACATAGCCAAGAGTATGCAAAACACAGCGAACCTTGCGTTTTTCAGAACCCAAACAACTCCATTGTTGGCCTCTGCTTCAGCTTTGAGCCTATTGATGAGTTTCTCCATTGCGTTATTTCTCACACCTCGAAACTCCTTAACCCTGCTTGAGCTGAGCATGTTCTGCACCATGTTCCTTCTGAGTGACCTCCAAACAGGGCCGTATAATGAAGCATTCACAGTGAACTTGTTGGCGCTGAAGATGTTTCTTGTTGGGTTCTCGCGAGGCCTTGTAGCAAAGACTTGACCTCTCTCAATCAGAGCTTCATGAACCAACTTTGCATCACTGAGAATGATAAGTGTTCTTGTACCCATCTTGAGGGTGAAGATTGACCCATATTTTTGCCTGAGTTCGTTGACATATTCAAAGAATGGCTTCCCAGAACGAGCCACTTGGAAGAGATTTCCAACAATAGGCCATCCAGGGGGTCCTGGGGGAAGATTGA
Organism: Biancaea sappan; assembly: GCA_037074585.1. NCBI lineage: Eukaryota > Viridiplantae > Streptophyta > Magnoliopsida > Fabales > Fabaceae > Biancaea > Biancaea sappan. The sequence goes on along the minus strand of CM073492.1, from coordinate 74,126,501 downwards.
GCTTTCTGGATTTGGATTTGTGGGTGAACAGGAAGATGAGGCCTGAAATTAGGAAAGCTAAAAGGGTGAAAATGAGATGGTAGGAGGATGAAAAAGAAGCAGATGTTAAAAAGGAGAGAGAAGCCATGGGAAAGACAGGAAAGGATGAAAATGAAGGAAGAGATAGCTGATTAAGCGAAGTGAAAAGAGATATAAAGGGTATAAAAATGGAAGGGAGCATGAAATTGCAGGTGGCTTCAATTAAAGCTACTTTCAAAGTGGGCCACCAGAATGTACAGGTGGTTGTGATGTACTGTGTGCTAACTGTTAATTACTGCAAACATGACGGTATGATTAGGAAATTGTGCTGAGTAATGCGTGTGTGTGTGTGTGTGTGTGTGTGTGTGTGTGTGTGTGTGTGTGTGTGTGTGTGTGTGTGTGTGTGTGTGTGGGGATTTATATAAAGTTGAATTAGGGGGCATGGAAATATGGGTGTGATGCCGACGGAATTGAATGCACTCAACGACTTTAGCTGAAAATGATATGATGTTTAAAAGGGTAATGGCTAAGTAGAAACAAATGGTGCGGCTCACAGTTTTAGGAGATTGAATGATCAGAGGGAAATGGATGTACAGGTCAATTTTGACTCAAGTGGGACGGAGTAATTGCTGGTCACTGATTATGTGTTAACAAGGTCAACAAACAATAATACATTACGGATAGGCTGTTTGCCTTGGATTTCATTGGTTTCTTTCCGAGTCTGGAATATGGTAATTCTTTGGAGACCACCAGTCAAGTTTTATTTATTTATTTTTTTTAATTCTTGAATATTTAAGCATTTATTTTACAAATTAAACAAATCAATTGCTATTAGGGTGAACGGGGGTATGGGAGGGTACTTACCCTATTGATGGGAGCGTACTCAATATTTTAAAAAATAGATTAACTATTAGATAGATAAAGGTCTTAATATATAATTTATTAATTTAATTATAATTGAACTGGTAATAATTAAATATTTTTTTATTTTATATATAATAAAAATTAATAAGTATTTTATTCTTAATCTTGATAAATTTATATTATTATTATTATATATGTGTAATTATTTTATTTTTTGTTCTCTTATTTTTTGTGAAAAATAATATTATTATTAAAAAATAATTAAAAAAAAATATAACGCGATAAAAAGAATAAAAATGATAAAAAATAAATAAAATTTTGTTAAATTTCATATAGTGTGAGAAATAACTGTATTTTAGTAGATTTGTTTTACAAAAATTGATTTAATTAATTTTTGACTAATTTAAACTATTTTTGATCGATTTTTTAAATCAATGAAACTGAATTAATGATCAATTTTTAATCGAATCAATTGATTTGATTCAATTTTGTAATCTATAAGAGTACTTATCATGTTTGTATTATAATATTAGGTAACAAGTACTTAAAAATTATCAATAACTTTGTTACTCAACTGACATAAGTATTGTAAGTTAAGGATTAAGAGATCAAGATTTAAATTCTCTTGTTATTAAAAAAAACTCTTAAAAGATATATTTAAATTTTGTCCAAATAATAATTAATAATCGAACTCTCCTTCCAAAGAAGCCCTTAGAGCTAGTTGTTTTTAACTTTTCTCCAACATTTTGGATATCAAGAAACATTCCAAACGTTACTATTTGAAACAACATTAATTCACTAAGATCTTGGATGTCATATAAAATATTTTGAAAAGAAAAAATTTATGTTATAACATTAAAAAAACATAAAAATCTCGCATCGTTATCTAGGCCATTTCTCTCTTCTATTCCATGTCAGACCATGATCTCTCTTTCTCTTCGTCCCTCCATAAAGTTGTCATTGTTGTGTTTCAGTTTAACACAATTGAAGTCTCAACCCAACAACTCTACTCAATGAGAATGGCAGAGCAATTATATGGTTGCGTCTTTTCATAATTTCATCTTTGCTTTCCCAGATATCAACAACCAACAAAAAACAAAAATACACATCTATGAAGCTCAACACTTGGCCTTACACCCAACCCCTACGTGTCATTAGATATGTCATGAGTAAACTATTTGTTTCATTTTTAAAAATTTATAATTATCTTGATTATATTCTTAAAAAATTAAATAATATGCCTGATTTGTTTGAGGGTGTAAGTCTATAAAAAAGCTTAATTTTTCAAGAGATTGAATATTTATATTATTAAATTATTTTGATATTTATGTGTATAATAATAAAAAATAATTTATATAGATCTTAAGATGATATAAGAGTAGAAATATATATGTGGTAAGAGTATTTCTAATAGTAAATTTTAATTAAGTTATTTATTGTGAGTTTTATAATTTCACATTATTTTTTGCTTTAAGCAATTTTTTTTTAATTTAAGTAACTCTTTACTCTAATAGTACAACTATTAAAAACTCCTAAATGGGTTTCACAAGTATTTATTATATTTAATGTAAAGTTTATTTTTTGATTATTTTATTTTATTTTATTTGTATAAGAATCAGTTCTTATATAAGAACAGTTTTTACGCGTGGCAACTAAAGTGACAAACTCTAATGGTGAACCTCAATAAGAACTTTTTAAGAACCTCCATTGAAAATGTTCTAAGAATGATTGTGCGTTATCCAGAAGGGTTCTATAGTCTTACCTTGTAATATCCGTGAAAAAAAAAATGATTCTCCTATATGTTTAATTTTGTATGCTTATGTGAATCTTGTTATTCTGTTTATACATGTTGAAAGTATGAATTTTCACTTATAAATTGCATAATTGTAGGGTATAATGGATGTTATGATATGAAATTTATTCCATGGGTAAAATGTGGTTTGCACATAAAAGAAATCTATAAATAAATTGGGAGAAAAATAATGTTTTATGTGAAAAATTTTCTTTAGGGACTAAAATGAAAGGACTATTTTGAAAGGAAACTTTAAGCTTTAGGAGAAATGATAATTTTTCCTTTAGTTTTTAATAGTAACCAATAATTCAGCTGTCTTGTGCCAATTGTGGTTGCATAATAAAGTGCATAGTGAATTATTAAAGAGTATAGTAAATTGAATATTTTATTAGCGTATAGTATCCTGACTTTTCTTATAAATAGGTCATTTCATTTCACTTCTAAATTCACATATTCAACTTATCTTTCTTCCTCTCATCAAATTTCTCTTGCTCCGATGTTAGAGCCCTAAAATTCTAGACTTTTCCTCCTCAGCCTAGGTCTAAGTCGAGGATACTATGCTCCTTTAAATTCTTGTAACTATTTAAAAGTTAAATTCTTAGTATGCTCCATGATTGCGACTTCAGTTGATCCTCCACATTAAAAAAGAACTATCCTTAGTTGCTTAAAAAATATTTTGATTGTCAGAATAGAGTATAAAACTATGAATAATACATGTTTAGGAAACATTCTGCCTAAGAAAATATCTGGTACTTAAAAGTGACCATTATAACCCACCTCTGTTTCTTAGGAGTTTTCCTATTGTACTCTTTTACAGCTTATGTTCGCTATTCCCGATATGAATAGTATATATGTGTATGAATAGTATCCATATACATAAATAGTATCAGTACATATGAATAATATCCATATTCATGAATAATATCTATATATATGAATAGTATTCATACATATAAATAGTAATTATACGTATTAATGATAAAGACAACCCTAATTGTATCTCTCTGACCTTTCATAAAACTCCTCATAGCGGAACCTGAAATCCAGTTACGTACTCTTCTCTATAACAACTTAGAAAGATAATTCTCATACCGAATCTAGGTGAGTGGATGACCTTACTAATTGAGTTTATTTATTTTTATTACTAGTACAATATAAATCTCCCTTATATCGCAATTAATATTTCTAATTAAATTTTCTGGTTAGTAATATTAACTAGACAAATCTTGCAGATTGAGGAAAATTATGTTGTTCATTTGTATTGAGAAATATGAATTGTGGAAACGTATGATGTATTGTATTTGTGTATGAATTGCATACAAAAGAGGAAATGCAGTGGGAATATAAACCTTGTGCATAAATGCAGTGGAAATATAAACCCTGGACATAAATTTAGTCGGAATTCAATCCCCAGACATGGACTAGTATTAAATCCTAAGGTCGTTAAAAGTCATTATGGATGAATTTCGGGAGAATTTAAAGGGGAAAACATAAACCTTAAACACTTTTCGATTGAGTTATGATTCAATGAGGCAATTGTAGAATAACTCACGGATGGATAGCTCGTTGTTGTTGCTTAATATTCTTTATGTATGAGTATTTTATATATACCCAAATGTGGTGGATACAATTATTTTTATTGTGATAGTGATCATGGTATTTATACTTGTGAGATATTATTTTATTATATAATTATTTATTCACTGAGTTTTGATAAACTCACACTCTTTATGATTATCTTTTTCAAATATAGCGGGTGGGGAAGAAAGAAATCAGTAGGAGGATTGATAGTCCTTAGAATTATACTCCACGTTTGTCTGGTGGGCTTATGGATCAAAACTTTGAAAAAGCTTAGCAAATACTCTGTAATCTTCATAGATCACCTAGACTTGAAAAGTTTTATCGCATCGTATAATACTCAACTTGTATTTTACTGTTATATTTCATCAGCTATAATTCTATTGTTTTAAAATTTGGAGAAAATTACATGAATGTTGGACTTTTCATATATGTGTGCAAAACTTTTTTTCTTGAAAAATTTACATTTTTCTTAGTTGTGAACTATTCACGGAAGTTATAGGGTGCCACGAAGGTACACCTTAGGTGTTTTGAGTATAATTCATATGTTCGATTTTTTGGGATGTGACATACCTTTGGTTGATTGCGCAATTGTCCTAGAAGGTTAAATTATGTATGTGTCAGTATGATCTAATTGAAATTGTAAATCCATGAATGACTATTAAATTAGTTATATTGTTTGATGCAAGTTTAAAAAATTGTGTTTGTTTTAATTTTATTTATATATTTATTTGAATAATTTGATAATAAAAAATTTAAGATTTGATAATAGTATTTGAGATAAGAGATTATTTATAGTTTATTTTTGTGATATTTTGTAATCTAATAAAAAAAAAGAGCATCCAATATATAATTAATAACTTAGTTAATGGAGAATACTTTATTGAACAAACATGTGAGTTAGGTTAAAAGCATTAAGAAGGGGGAGGAGAAGGAAGAAAGAAAAAAAAACGTAATGGATATCTTTAGATCAAAAAAGAAATTGGCTTAAAATATTTGAAAATTATAGAAATGACTACATAATTTTGAAAAATTACAGCAAAAAAAAAAAAGAGTACAATTTACTTAAAATATTTTAAAAGTAAATTCTTAAATGTATATGAGCTACTTTAGATGCGTATACCTTGAATATAATAATAAAATGGAAATCAATAATACGCATTTTAAAAAAATGCCAAATCTGACGTTTCCCTTAATTTTTAGGAGGTGTTTGGTACATGGGAATATTTAAGAATGTTTTATAAATATGTTACTTTCTCATATTTAGTACATAGTTTTAAAATATAATTTTTTAGGAATGTAAAATTTTCGTGAATAAAATATTCCAACAAAACTTTCATTTTCATTCTTATAGAGAGAGGTTATAATGATAAATATTCATACGGTGAGTAAGAATATTTTGACATAAAATTATTATTTTATCTATATTTTCTATTTTTTTCATCAATAGAGAATGGGTTTGAATAAAAAGTTATTGACTCATCTAAAATGAGTCCCAACAACAAAGTCCGTTTAGCCCCAAACTAAAAATGTTTAGGTGTGCTGACCAACAAGCCAACGTACAAAGGAAGAAAAATATTCCTTTGAAACTATTTAAAAGATATAGCTTGTTTAACTCACAGACTAAACAGATTTAAGTAGATTAGCTCGTAGGTTAATTTGTAAGAAATGGGTCAAGGTTCTCTCCTTATCTTTGATCCTCTTGAGCTCTCCTAAGTCATTAAATAACTGTGAACCTTACAGTATGTATGTCACCTACTGTTGTCATCTGACTACTCAAAAGAGTCAAAGAGAGCTAAAAATAAAGAAAGAACCAAGTCCACAAGAAAGATAGAGAGAGATATATTTATATATACACACACATACTTTTTTTGAAATTAGTACTATTTAAATGAACCTATATCCATGGGTCATCTCATATTTTGGGTAGGCTTGGATTTTTTTTTTGGACCTGTTTAAAAATCAGTGAAGTGGATTTGACTTTCTTTTTTGCTAAGTAAATGTTTAACATTTAATTAGTTAAATACCAAAAAAAAAAAAAGAGGAGTGGTTTGAGGACCATGCAAGTGTATGTAAGGATTAAAAATGCCATGATTTAAATGGTTTGCTTGATTTTTTTTTTTTGGTTAAGGTTTGCTTGATTTAAATAAGATAGTGAGCTACCAACAATTTGTTTATCTTGTGGGCCAATGTGAGCAAATATGAGTTTTAAAAAATTAGCTTGTTGAATAAACATGTCATCTTAAATTGGTTTATTTAGTAGTAACACGTTGCATGACGACGTAAATTTGTCTATTTTAATAACTCTAATTTATATTTTAAAAAGTGATAGAATTTTAATTTCGAAAAGTTACCAAATATTCCTAAAAATATTGATATGAACAAAAATAGTAATTTTGGATTCTCTAAAATACTAAAAAAAATTCTATAAATATTTATAATAAATCAAACATAAAAATAACACATTTATAAGGATTGCATCCCTACATTCATAATAATGTGAACATTCTCGAAAATGTAATATCCCTAAGTATCTTAATTGACTCTCAACCATTTTTGTCTCTTTTAATTGATAGTCTTAGTCTTCAGGGTCGTCAAAAGCTGAAAGAAATATCTTGCAAAATTATTATTATTATTATTATTAGAGTAAAGTAAATTTTTGTTTAATCTTTAAAAAATTATAAATTTTTTAATTTGGTCCTAAATCATTTGTTTCAATTCAGTTCTTAAAAATTTATATTTATCTTAATTTAATAATTTTTATTACTAAATCACAAAATCTACTTTAATCTCAAAGTTTGTTGCTGCTACTACTACTATAAATTAAAGAGAATTATAGTTTGCTTTTTAATGGTTTGATTCCAACTTAATCACTCATGCAATTTAGAATGTCCTTTTCGATCTTCTTTAATTTTTAAAATTATTTAATTAATTTTCTGATAGTGCAATATTAATTTCAAAATAAATAGTATTGTGTGTGCTAAATTAATAAATTAGTTTTCTAAAATACTATAGTTATTTTTTAGTTCTTAAAAATAAATATTCAAATTTAATTTTTGAAAATTAATTTTTTTTCTTAATTTTGTTTCTCAATTTGTTAAAGTCACATTTTGGTAATGACAAATTTCGTATTTGATAATGGTTGTCTGACAATTTAACAACCAAAATTATCAAATTAAAATAAATATAAACTTTCATGAATTAAATTGAGCTGCTTAATTTTTAAAAACCAAATTAATATAATTACAATCTTTTGGGAATCACTTCTGTAATTAATCTTGGAAAATACTTTTTCAAAGGCACTACTCAGATGCTAAGCAAAATTTAAAAATTAAAATTGCTAAAATATTTATTAACATCCTTTTTAGATGGACATTATTATTTAATTGTATAAGAATTCAAGTCTCTATCTTCGTTTCTTAATGTTATTATGAAGTAAACATTCTACGACATAAATTAACTTTTCAAAGTTTATTTATTTGATTTTTCTTTTTTAACTATAGTTTTGAACTTCGATTTTGTGAATAAAAAATTAATATTACAAAAGCTTTACACATTTGTGTCCAATTTGATTTGAATCAAATTAATTAGAGCATAATAAATTTTTGAATATTGGTTGTTAAGGAAAAAAAAAAAACTTTCCCACGTCCAGTGGTGAATCTGAATATCTTCAGTAATAGTTCTTAAATTTAGTAACTAGTTCTTATTTCGATTCACTATTGTAATTCGTCACGCTAACTGTTAACGTAAAAACGATTTTTATATAAAAGTAATAATAAAATAATCAATTCACAATAATTGTTAATGGAGAGTAATAAATGCTACAGTAGTAGAGAGTTAATTGTGAGACTCATTTGTGAGTTTTTAAAAGGTTTACTACTAGAGTAGATAGTTGCTTAAAGTGGTGGAGAGTTGTTTAAACTGATATGACACTGTGAGACCCACAATAAGAACTAAAGTGAAATTCACCACTGTAGATATTTTTATTTTAATTCTTATTGTAGGTCCCATAATACCAAATCAGCTTAAACAACTCTCTATTGTTTTAAGTATATTTTAACTCTAATAATAAATTTTTTAAGAACTCACAAATAGGTTCCATAATCAATTCTCTACTATTTTAGTATTTGTTGCTTTCCATTAACAATTATTGTGAGTTGATTATTTTATTATTACTTTTTGTATAAAAATCAATTCTAATATAAGAACTATTCTTAAGTGTGCCAATCAGAGTGACAAACTCTAATGCATAATTGTACACAAGAACAGTTGCAATAACAATGTAACACAAAACTTGCTTATTATATCAATGGAGATAATAAACAATTGAAGTTGACGAAGCAAATGATATGAAGTAGAATTAATGTAATAATTGAAGGCAAACATGGCGAAACACTTTCTGAACCATAATAAATGTTCCCTTTAAATAATGTAAATGAATTAGGAGAGAGGGGAAAAAATGTTGGAACAAGATTCTTTACAGGAAAAGAAGGATTTTGTTTTATTTTAAACATAACCCTATACCAATAAGTTGTTAGTTAGAGTGATAAGTAACTTCGCTCTTATAAAATATATATATATATATATATATGTTTAAATTTTGAAAAGTACACTTATTAAAAGGTTTTGATCTTAATACTCTTGAGTTGACATGGATTAGATCTAAATCTAATATGACTTGGGGATACGGGATACCTAAGTTCACTTCAAACCAAATTAATTAAAGTCTAGTAGTTTTATACTTTTATGCAAACTTGTGGTCCAAACATAAGAAATGAAACTTATCTCAAATGTGATTAATGAAAATAAAACTTAAGGCTGAATAATCTTTCTCCATATGTTCAAACATACCAGACTTTTTTTGTTAAGTTTTAGACAACATTAACAAACAATATTGACATCTTTTACAAATAAATGAAGCAAAATTGACATTAGATAAACATATTGAACGTAATTGAACTTACCCAACACATGAGAAACAAAAGAGATACATTTTGCCTTTTGTACCATTTTAAAGTCAATACTCAAAATTAAGCTAAAATTTAAAAATCAAATTGGCCTAATTAGTTTGGATTAACATCCTCTTACATGGCACCTTGTCATCAATATTAGTATAAACTAAACATACTATGACACCTCAAATATACCATAAACGTTCTAATATTTTTGTATGCTTATGAACTTAAATAAAAAATTTATATTATTGTACACAAGAACAATTGCAAGAATATGTAACCGAAAGTTCCTTGTTATACGTTTACAAAAAAAAAAAAAGTTCCTGGTTATATTATATCAAAGGAAATAGTAAGTACAGCTGCAGAGTAATGGCAGAAAGCGAGTATGGCGATACTTTTTCTGAAACATAATAAATATGACGTTTAAATAATGTGAATGCAGTAGGAAGCAGGCCAAAAAATTCTTTAGAATATAATAAATAATATATTTACATCTATATCAACATATCTATATAGAGAGACATACATATATATATATATATATATATATATATAAAGTTGGTGGTTGAAGAGGTGGCGTCCTCCTTCTACTATTCATTTTTTCTCATATTTTTAAATTAAAAATGAATTATTTATTTATTTTATTATTTTAAGTTCCATTAATAACTTTAAAAATTTTAAACATTAGAAAATACGAGAGGTATTTTCATAATTAATTTAGACCATTTATAAAGACGAGAATTTCATTATTCTTTTTATAAATAGTCAATTCACTAAAATCCCTCACTTTTTTTATTTTAAACTAAGTTATTTCAATACTATCTTTTTAGTGACAGTAGCAGTGGCAGAGGTGAAGTAAAATATGGTGGAGGTGGCGGTGGTAGAAGCGATAGTAGTGATGGTGGTGATTGGCAGCACGAAACCCCATGTGATAGAGAAACCTACATTTTAAGGAAAGTGTTCGAAGACAATCTAAAGAATACTTCAATGGCTTTTTTTTATTTCGGTAGAAGAGAAAATATATTAAAAACAGAAGTATTGAATATTACATTAGTGACTAAAGAACTATGCCTAAGTAATAAGCAGACAAGTTAACATAGCTATGGGGGAGTGGTCACATAAGTAGCAAACTTAGATTAATTACAAACCAGAATATAAAACGACATAAAATATGATAGGGGAGTTGAAGAAAACTACTACATAAGCTGACTGAGAGATTGCAAAGAACTGCAAAGAGTGAACTTGTTGCCGAGAAAAAGGGATAGAAGCCTTAGGAGGTAGGACTGAGGATGCTTCTTGGATGAGGTCGATCAACATGGTAATGGAGAAGAATGTGAGGTGGTGGAACGTCATTGATGGTGAGAGGAAGCCTGGAGATCCTTCCAACTTTGGCAAGCACGTCTGCATATTGATTCTGCTGTCTTGCAATCTTACAGATTTTGATGTTATTAAGTTTAGTAATACGGCACCTGCAATTTATAATAAGAGAATGCAGAGAGTGAGAGTCAGTGATAGAATTTTCCAGAGCATGGATGGCTTGAGAGGAGTCGGTTTTAACTTCAATGACCTTCATACTCAGGAAAAAGGCAACAAATAATATATATTATATCTATGAAAATAATGAGAACTCTTAATTTGAATATTAGCCGTTGTGAATTGTTTTAATTTCTTCTATATAATAGTTGTTTTCTCACATTTTAAATATAAAATGGGCTATAGTTATCTAAAACAATTTTAGATGGAAAATATTAAAAAGGAGGGAATAGGGGCTATTTTAATATGATAAAATGATTCCAATTAATTTGGTGCCATGAAGGATGAATCCACCAATATTCATGTGCTTTATGATAATAATGTTCTTTCTTAAAACAATAAAAACCATTAAATGAAAAAAAAAGTTTCAATTAACAAAAATTAAAATTAAAATTGGAAGTTCAAACACCAAGGACAAAACATGGCTTTATAATGAGGCCTGTCCTTATAATATTTATGACACAATAAATATTTAATTTAATATTGGCTCCATATATTAGTAATTAGCAACTCTTGGAAACGAGGAGATTAGGAGTATAAAATTAGTTGCAATTCCATCAATAGTAATATAAATTAACGTAATATCAATAGTGTTAGTTACTAATAATGTAATAATGTAATATTGGTAAATTAAACCACCCTCTACACACTATTGAAACCACAATTAAGGATTCATGTATGATGGATAAGTTAAAATTGAATTTATTATTTAAACCTTATCAATAAGTAACAGTTATTGAGCCTACTACTCTTCTAAAACCATTACTCAAACATTAAGCTTAAATTTAAAACTTAAAATTGCCAAAAAATTATTTACATCCTTTTTAGATGGAATTATTATTAAGTGTTAGAAGATTTTAAGTCTCTATCTTCATTTCTCATTATTATTATGAACTAAACATGATAATGGAAAATATTAATATTGAGATAACTTTATACTTTTGTAATATGATTTGTCTGAATTAAAAATTCAATTGATTTCTAAATATTGCGAGTTTAAAACCAAAAATACATGGACACTAAACTTACTAAGGTTTTAGCATACTTAAGAACTTAATTAAAACAAATTACATGCAATAATAATGTAACAAAAAACTTGCTTATTATATATATCAATGGAGATAATAAGCAATTGAAGTTGATGAAGCAAAAGATAGGAATAGAATTTAGAGTAATAGTTGAAGGGAAATATTTTTTTAGATTCCTACAAGTATATTTCACTGACGGCAATCTTAGTTAAAATATTGTCAAACACTAAATGTGGACAAAGATTCGAATATAAATTTGCCACTTTGTGAGTAACTAGCATCTTTCGTTAGATCTAACCCCTGTTAGTAATTGAAGACGAATATCGCAAAACTCTTTCTCAACCATAATGAATGTCATGTTTAAATAATGTAAATATAGTAGGAGGGAGGCTTAAAATGTTGTTGAGATGAAAATAATACTTTTTATAAATAAATAAAATAAAATTGGCACAAAACAAACATATGGAATGAAATCAAAACTTATCTACTAATATTAGTTGGTTTAAGTGGTTTAGCACTTATTTATTTATTTATATTTTACAGTATCTCGAATTCAATTTTTATAAATAAAGAAAATTAACATTAAAAGAACTTTACATCTTTTTAGTTTAACTCAATTTGAACGAGATTGATCATAAACTAGTGATTTTATGGATAAATATTATGTATGAAATTGAAAGCCAAGGCTAATGGCTGACAACATCTAATGTATTTCATATATTGGCATTTTTGTTAATAATTTAACTAAAATTAGGAATTGGGACAATGTTAACATATTCTTTTGCAAATAAGTTTAACAAAATTGATACAAAACAAACATGTAGAATGGAATAAATTGAAATTTATCCTAAATATAAATGATGAAAAAGATACTTTTGTTAGATTATTTTTTAATATGTGGCTCATGTAATTAAGTTTAATGACATTAATTATTAAGTTCACATAATATAACATTAAAGGACCTAAATGAAAATTTTTTAATATATTGGGGCCTTTTGTGATGGTTGAGAGGCTATTAAATAATTGAAAACTTTATAGGGGTTAAAAGGTAATATAATATTTTTACTCTGATTTCAAATTTTAAATAACAATAATAAAAAAAAAGAACGTTGATTCAGAAAAAGTCTGTCGTTTACTATTTTCCCTCCTAATCATTAAAGAAATTTAAAAAAAAGAAATTCGGAGGAAAGAACACGAATTCAACTACGCAGAAAAAAAAAGTATGGATCCAGGTATATTTAAGTTTCTATTTGTATGAATAATAAAAGTCAAGATCCTTAATTATGAGATTTTTGAATTATAACTTTTACCTTTGTAATATATTTTAAAGACAAAACTCAAAATTAAGCTAAAATTTAAAATTAAAAACGGCTCTAATTAGTTTTGATTAGCATCCTCCTTTAGATGCTACTTTGTCAATGTTATTATAAACTAAACTGACACCTCAAAGATGCCATAAACATTGTGGGGTAATGGACTAATAGCAGCATTAATTAATTTGATTTAAATTAAGTCGGTTCATAAAAGTGTACAATTTTTACAACGTTGATTTTTGCTTTGGTTAGACTTGAATTCGACACACCTTGTCTAAGGAAAGTAATTGTAACAAGTATTTATTGATTTCTTCTAGCACTTTCAAATAGATTGGCTCGCCATGGATTGTTTAAGATTTATAAATGATTGAATGGGCATGACCCAGTTTATTAAACATGTTACTTTTCAATACCTAAACTCACTAACCATGTCTTGTGGGCCTAAATGAACCGGTTCATGAGCCACACTTTTTAATATATATATATATATATATATATTTAAATAATATAATATTAAAATTTTCTTTAAAAAAATTCAGTAATTTTTTTTTATAAAAGTACAATTTATATGTCTAAAAAATACTTCTTTAATGTTTTTAAATAATCAATAACTTTAATTTTTTATATTTTCTTTTTAAATTAACTATATTGTATTTAAATTTAAAAATTTTATATTTATTTTTAAAAAAATTACAAAAATTTTCTTATTCAAAATTATTATTTTTATTAAATATAATGTTATAAAATATAAAAATATGATAAAATAAAATTATTTAAAAATGTCTAATATTCTAAACTCAAGTCTGCCCATGCATGTGATAGGCCATTATGGCACCTAATATTGATTTCTAATACCTTCTTTATTGTTAAATCAAAACAAGGATGTCACAAATATTTATTTTCTTATAAAAAGAAAAGTGCTCAATATGTACTTAATTAGATTAATGAATGGTATTTTAGTCACGAAAAATATGTGGTATTAAGTTACTAAACATTAAAAAACGGAATGTAATGCACCTTCAAATAAAAATTATAAATTTAGACTGAAATTTCATAATTATATATATATATATATATTAAAAATAGGAAGAGAGACACTGTAATTTTCAATTACCAAAAAAAATTAATTTTTTTGGAGTTAAAATTATTAGTATCTAAAATACGACTAATTTCAACTAATCTAATTTAACTCAAGTTATATCATAGAAATATAAAGTTTTCACGACAGTTATTTACATTTTTTATTTATGAAACTTCAATTCAAAATTGTGTTAAAAAAAAAAGTGCAGTGCCATTTGAATCAACAGTAATGACTAAAAAAAAGTAATTAATTCACTGCTTTATTTATTGTGTATATCATTAATTGGCAAGTATAAAGCAAAGGACCAATAACTGTAAAGTCGGCGAGACTTATTACATTGAGGTGACTTGTTTGGACACAGGGATAGCTAAGCAACGAAATCAACCGCTGGGGATATGTAGGACCCATACTCTTACGATTTGTATTCTTCTTCATTGTTGTTACCTTTTTTACAAGCAAATAAATATAAATTTTTAAAAATTAAATTAATCCATTTGTCATGCTAGAGAGCGACATTTGTAATCTTCCAAGGCCAAGTCAATAATTTATTACCAACGTGCTAATATTTCAATTTTGGGCCCAATAATGCACTGAGTAATTAATGGAAGTTAAATGCATCAAAAGTATAAATTAAATGGCCGACTTATGTAGATTCTGATTGTGACTTGCTAGTTCCTTACACTCACAAAGTATACAACTTAATTAGGTACACAAAGTTTGGTGACTTATAATTGGTCCAATTTTTTTTGGGCAAATAATATAAATTTATAAGTCTAAAAATTTAAGAAACTTTTGTGAAGAAGTGTAAGCGTACCTAAGTGAATCAAGTGTAAGTACTTGTACCTTGATGAACTTGGCTTTCTAATTAATGAATTTTCTCTTTTTATCACAATTTTATTATTAGTAAATTAGAAATGATTCATTTCTAAGAGTCACTTTAGTAGAAGAAAGGATGAAATAGAAACAAATTTTTTTTTGAAACAAATATAAATTTTTGGGGTCATATCAGTAGTTTAAAATAAAATAATACTCAAGAAAATTATGTTAAGTGAGGAAAATTAACAAAGAAAATTGGTATCTTATAAAAATCAATAAAGAAAAAAAAAGTGAGAATGTGAAATTCCTGTAATTTTTAAGTGATATAGTATATTATTTAAAATAATGACATCTTTTTTTTTGTATTTTGAAAATTATTAAATATTTTAAATACTAATATACTAAACAAAAACCTTTTAAACACTTTTTGATAACCAAAATATCAAAATAAAAATGAAAATTGTACCAAAAAATTTTGGTAATTTAATTCTAACCAAAATAATTATGTGAAAGTACATCTTACCCATATCTTTCACAATGTTATAATCATTCTAAAAGTTGAGGGTTGAGTTGGAATTATGTTAGTCATCAATAGTTAGGTCAAATATAAACCACATAATTATGTAACAACTTGTGATGCATACGTGGATACTCTCCTGACCAGCATTATACTGAGTGGCTAGAGACAATCTAATCGGACGCCACGTGTCACTCGTGCTTGATCAAATAATTCTTGTTGGCCCAGCATTGTACTAGGCCGAACAAAGGAATTGAATTCTTGTGACCCACTTGAAATATCTTTTAGCAATATTAGTGATCCATGACTTATTTTTCAGGATCAAATATCACCAACCAGTTAACCTCATCTTTTATTTTTAATTTTTTAGTAATATTTTTTTATACAATTAATACATCAAATATTAATAATTTTATTTTAGTTTTCTAAAAAAAAAAATAAAGCTATCAGTTTTTTTTTCTTTTTTCCACTAGTGATGTACATGATTTTCTTTTCCTTTTCAAATAGGCAAAAAGCTTAATCGTCCATTGAAAATTAATTATATAAATATCTATAAAGTAAACAATACTAGTGAAAAAGTCTACATTGTTATCATCTCTCTCTCTCTCTCACAGAATATATATATTTAGACGTTAGCTACTATAGGTGTTACTGATACACTTTACATGGGGTGTATTTCTTCAATTTTATATTTGGTATTTAAAAGTATATTGCTAGCTTGTAAATTCTTTGTTTGATCCTTTGCATTTTGTTGACCTATTTGAGTTATTGATTTTAACGATACCTTTAATGTACAAAAAAACAAAAGAAAAAGAAAAAATGAATAGAAATGAATAATTTAACTAAAATATTCTAACTTCAAAAAAAAAAGAAAAAAAAATATACTTTTTTAAGGACATAAAATAATCATACTCTTTCTCTTATCTTTTTTTTTTTTTCTATTACTTCATTGCTTACAAAACATGTCCTAAGATCAACGCTGAAGATTTTAAGATTATTGTTTTTGAAAAAAACTAAAAGGATTTTGTTAACTATTTAGACCATTAATCTCTAAAATTCACAATTCAAAATTGATGAGAAGTTTTTGATTGGAAAGAAATCCTAAAATCTTAAGATATTAATGTCTTGGATGGCCAAGCAAGCGGTGAGACTTTGGATCGGAAGATTGTGCGTTCGACTCCCGCCTATGGTCGAAGCTAAATTATGTTTCAATATTTTCTTCTTCCCAATTTTCCCTTCAGTATTTTATTTATCCTTTCATCCCTCTGTTCGATTTTTTGATAAAGAAATTAAATGGAAAATAGCAATCAGAGCCTCATTTGGATGAGGCAGCCATGCTAGGGTTCACTTGTATCCACCAATCCTCAATCCAAATTCCACTTCCTTCAATTTCAACCCTAAACCCTTCTAATTGTTCGTACTTCTTCCCATTCTCTTCTTCTTTAACCTTCAAAACCCCACATTCGATCCCAAGAAAGCCCTCCAGATTTGTGGTATTTGCAGAGAACAATAACGGGCAGAACGAGCAGAAGGAAGAAGGCCAACCAGAACAAAAAAATTCCTCCAATGGAGTGAACAATAACTCGAGCAAAGATCGGAGATCCATCTTTAATTTCAACTTGGGGAGTCTTCTGGACCCTGATCCTGACAATATTTTAGCCCTTTGCTTGACGGGTCTGCTCACATGGGCAAGTGTTCAAGTTCTCTGGCAACTCTTCTTCATCTCATTGGCTATTCTTGTTGCCGCTCTCAAGTATTCTTTTATTGCTGCTCTTCTCCTTTTCATCCTCATCACCCTCCTCTAGATGATAATAGTTGCTTGTCTTAGAGTAAATTACTGACTTATCACTCAAATTTTACAGTTTTCTTAATTTAGTTCTTAGAATGATCAAAAGTCTCAACTTAAATCCCCTAAGATTGAATTTATGTAATTTTTATTGTTAAGTCACAAAATCTAATATGGTGTAATCTCAAAATTTTTGTTGCTAGAGAAGAAAAGATTAACTATGTTAAAACACAAATACAAGTTTTTAGAGACTAAATTGAGAAGTTTGATTTTCAACGCCGAATTGAGGCACTATAATCTTTTAGGAGCCGTTGTAATCTTTTGGGAATTGAATTAGTAATTTACTCCTTATATTGCAATTTTTTTTTTGGTTATATTTTCTTTGTGTAATTATGGGTCACCAGTAGAATTGTTATTGGTTTATGTTTTCAAACCATGTAATGGGACAGAATAAAATTTTGAAGTTCAAATGTAGTGTAGAGTTACTTGTGTATAGTTTTGTTCATACTTGATTCAATTTCATTTTAGAGCTTTTCCTTCTTTCTATATTGATGTTCTGTATGATGTATCAGAATTACCGAACTTGTTCTGTATGAATGGCTTTCAAATGGACGATGGTTGACATCCTCTGAAGTCTGGATGAATTTGATCAACTTTTAGATTACTTCATACTTTTACCAGTTAAAGTTGTCCTTTCTCTTTAGTGAGTAAATTTTCAAAGGAATGGAATTAAGAAGCAGAGGTTTAGAACATTTTAAGTAGGAGGATAGGGTCTAGCTTGATGCAATTTGTTTTGCATATTTATAATCTTTTCTTGGAAATATTATTCTTAGTAATTTGCTAAGCTAGTAAACAGGAATAGCATTTTAAAGCTATCTTTCCATCTTAATTTTTATCTAACATTGCATTGCTGCCTCTTTATATAGGAAGACTCTCATGAATCTTGCCAAAACTTGTCATATTATTTTATGTTATGTATATAATATTGTTTGATAAATATACATCCTTTCCATTTAAAAGTTATCCATTACACTACTTGTAAAATATTAATAGGGTGACAGGCTGCTGTTAACCTGAAAGATAGGTTAAGCCATGGAGAATAGGGTTCTGAACAGAGAATACAACCTTTTTCTTCTTGGTTTTTCCACAAGTATCTTTCACCAAAAGCAATCCTGTTAGAGGCACTATTAGGTACTAAATGTGGGCACTTATGCTGATAGAAATTAATACATTGGTTTGCCACGTTGTGGAAAATTAGTCTCTTCCGTTATATCCAACCTTCGATGGTTTTCTTCTTCTTGTTCAATTCAGTGTACTTTGTATACTATACTTAAGAGGCTTTCGCCTTATCTACATATAGTATAATAATCCTACAGTAACACTAGATCCCTGCCTTTCTCAAACAAATGTAAATGTCAAGCATTGAAAGTTTGTTAGGTATTCAATGTTGCTGAGAATCCAGGGTTCTGGTAAGAACATCAGCTGCTAGGGAAGCTGTTCTTCAGTTGGTAGATTTGCAGGTTCAATTTTCCATCTTTCCACTTCTATAACAAAGTGATAATGTAATTCAATATGTCACATTGATGATCTACATTGGACAATTGCCAGCCGAAGTTGTGTTCACAATTCAAGAAAGATGTGTCTTTGCCAAGAAAATTTTACAACTGTAGAAGTGGTTTGAATTGTTTGTAATTGGCGTCAAAACTGGACTCTCTAATTGCAAAATTGTGGTTATCCGATTGACGGAAGGATGTTTTTTTTTTTAAAGGCAGAACGCACTATATATTTCTTTCTTTCAATCATGGCCACCTAACTGATCCGAAATGTTTCCTAACTAGAGAGTCCCATTTTGGTGTTGATTGCAAACATTCTAGACCCCGGTTGAAGACTTAGAAGCATGTGACAAATTCCTAGAGGGACTTGAGTTATAAACGACAGGTAAACCAAAACAATCATAGAAATAGGCATAAATATGGTTGAATTGGATCTTGTTTAATTACTAATTTGGTCTTTAAAAAGATTACAATGGTCTCAATTTAATTCTTAAAAGATCAAGTGTCTTGATTTAGTTTTTAAAAAATTATATTTATTTTAATTTGATATTTCTTATTGTTAAAATGACAATTAGCAATAAAAATTAAGATATGGTAATGATAAATTTTTATTAGCAACAAAAGGTATTAAATTGAAATAAATATAGCCTTTTTAAAGATTAAATTTAAAACTCTGATCTTTTAAAAAATAAATTAAAAAAATTGTAATGTTTTAGGAATTAAATTAATAATTTACACTTTAAAAAACATTTCTAACATGGTTTTCTGTTTTTTTTTGAAATAATTAACTCGGGCCATGTATATAGATTGAGTCTCCTCCCCAATCATATTCTGACAAATGGGCCAATTAAACCTTTTTTTGGGTAGCATCTGAATAAAATAACTTTTGAAATTGTATTTATTTGGCTGATATTAGATGGGGCTTTCTAGGATCATGTTGGAATTGGCAAGCTTACTTGACAGCAAATGTGATGGCTCAACATGTGAACCTCAAATTTAAGTTGCTCCAACCAAACTTGTCTATTTTTTAGGATATCTCTCTGGATTTCTTTCTTGTGCTGTGCTGGGGAGAACTCTAGTTTGTTTAATTGTCTCTTAAGATTCATGACAAATCACAATTTAAATCATGAATTGAAAAATTAATGTTTGAATTGTAAATGGTATCAAATTCTAAAGATCTGGACTTTTGAAAATAAGAATCCCATATGCTAGCTCAAAGCAAATCATAGAGTTGTATTTCAGCGTAATCTGTAAACAATAATACTACCAAAATGATCTTAGGCTGTGTTTAGCAGTCCCATGTCGTCTCCAATTGCTTAGAATAACAAAATGACACCTTTGGGTGCGTTTAAAAAATATGGGTCATGAACGATCTAATTCCAGCTCGAACCATACTATTTCAACAATACAGATAATATTTTATCCCTATGAATCTCAAATTGTGCGATTTCTACAACTATTGGTAATAAAATATTATTTTCATGAAATCTCAAGTTTTTTGTTATTAAAAATTATGTTGACAGACATATGGATAAAATTAAGATAAATATAATGTTTTAAGAATCAAATTAAAATACTTGAACTTTTTGAATTAAATTAAAATAATTTATAATATTTTAAAGACTAATAATTAATTTATGTATTTTATTCTCTTCTGTTCGTTCTTTTTTGACTTGGAAAATCAAATGAGTTCAATGATATTAGGCTCAGTTCCAAGGCAAAAGTGTTTCATCTGTGAATACTCGCCAATTGAATATATATATAACTGAATAATTGATTTCATCTTCAAAAAAGTATGATTATCTCAATTTATTTCTTGAAAAATTATATTTATGCTAATTTGGTTTTTTGATTGTCAAAATAACTTCTGACAAGAAAAAAATACGAGATCTTGTGATTAAAAAGATCAAATGCAAACAAATATGTTTTTTCAAAAACTAAATTGAAATAATATTTTATCAGTATTTGATCCTTCAATCTTTAAAATGCATGATTTAACTTATACGACTGAAGTTTTATTTGATCAACCTGCTTAATTGTACTAACAAACCGGCCAATTCAGTTATTGTAATTAAACTGTTTATACTATTGAATCGAATTGATTTGATTAAGAGTAATTGAACCCACTTGAGTTTTTCTTCGATGAATGATTTTATTTTGTTTCATATAAATTATTAATATATTTTTTTTGTTAAAGCCCTACATCATAGA
Source organism: Biancaea sappan (assembly GCA_037074585.1). Taxonomy (NCBI): domain Eukaryota; kingdom Viridiplantae; phylum Streptophyta; class Magnoliopsida; order Fabales; family Fabaceae; genus Biancaea; species Biancaea sappan. Next base: position 74,105,456 of record CM073492.1, on the reverse strand, counting down.
GAAGAATATGTTAAAGTTTTTTTTTAATTATAAATCTAAGCGTCATTTTTTTTGAGTTAGCTTTTCAAATGTGTTAGACTCAAATATCATTTTTTTAATAATTTTTTTTTTAATTTTTAAATTTATATTTATTCTATTTTATAATTATACCAAATATAAATAAAATAAACTCAATAAATTACGCATAAAAGGTTTGTTATATGAATTGTTGTTATGATAAGTATTCTTACCGGTAACGAGTATATATGTAAATATTGATATCTTTAAATAAATATGCTATATTATATACAATTCAAAAGAATTTTTTTTTCAACTGATTTAAGTGACCTAGTTTTTCTTTGATTGTCAGATTTGGAAAATGCTTGATCACATAGAAGATCATGAAAAAGTACACATTTACATCATAAATCCTACCGGCCTAAATCAAACTTGACCGAATAAATTAAGAAGTATTTGGAAAAGAATTGGATAAATTTAAATTTGAACAAAATTAATTTTAGACAAATTTATATTTACATGAACGTAATTTATATTTATAAACTGTTATCAAAAAAATAATTTTAAAAAATAGATTTCGTTTGGATATTAGTTAACAAAAATATTTTAGAATATATAATTACTAGAAAAACTATAAATTTTATAGTCTTATTTCATTTTACTTTTATTTAATTTCACTCATATCTAAATGTAATAAAATAAATTATATTAAAATTTTAATAATATTTTTTTAACTATTGGCACTAATATTTGATTAAAAATATACATTTATGAATGTTGTAATGAAATTAATTAATTTACTTGATCTCCATTTTTGCCAAGGACTAAAATGAAAAAATAAATATAAAATGAAGTTTACATAATTTTATCCAATCCAAAATTCTAAGGACTAATAAAAAAAATGAAGTAAAAATATTGGGTCTTAAATAGGGACCAAATAAAAAGAAATAAACAAGTTTGGGGTAGAATTGCATTTTCAACAAAAGTGCAGCTTAATAATGTAATTTTAGCCAAAATTACAAACTCCAATGAAGCACATTTTAAGCTCTCTCCCTTCGATTTTTTCCTTCATTTTCTCCCTTTCTTCCTCTCTTCTCTTCCTCTCTTTTTTTCTCTTCTTCCTTTCACACAATCTCCCTCACTTCATCTTTCTCTCTGTTCTCTTGAAACTCAGAGGGTAGCAGGGGAAATTGACTTCATGAAAAAAAATTAAGAGCGACCAACAATCACGTTTATGGGTTCAAAAGCTTGAACAAGTTATGTTGGCTAAAAATCAGTGGGGTATTTGAAAATTTGAGTAGAATTAATTTTAAACAAAATTAATTTTATGTAATTGTGATTTATGTTTAAAAAATATTATTAAAAAAATAATTTTTAAAAAATAAATTTCGTTTAGATATTGATTAATAAAAATATTTGTGTAATTATCAAAAATAGTATGAATATTATATTATATTATTTCATTTATTCTTGTATAATTTCTATCATATAAAAATATAATAAAAATTATTAATGTTTTAATGATAATTTTTTAATTATTAGTACTAATACTTGATTAAAAATATACATTTATGAATAGATAATTTAAGAAGAAAAATAGATCATTAATATATTAATAAGTTAAAAATCTTGTACAAATATATTAACATAATTGTTAAGTAAAAAATTGAGTCAATAAATAAATCAAATGAATCAATTCCATTTTTTTTTTGTAAAAATTCATTGAATTAATTGATATTAAAAATATATTTTTATAATCAAATCCATCAATTACTCCAACTTGCACCACTTGTCTACCGTCAATATCAATCACTCTCACACCGTTCTCATCAGTCTCACGCTCAGAACCCTCTCAGCCAAGCGCCCAAGCCACAGTCGGGAAAAAAAAAAAAGGTAAAATAGAGGAAATTAGAACACTCACGCATAAAATAGAGGAAATTAAAACACTCGCGCATGCAGGGCATAGCAACGCACGAGATGAAGGAGAACTCTCTCTCTCTCTCTCTCTTTGTTTTCTTCCATTTTCTTTGCACTGGAGAACAAATGCACAAAAAAGGGAGGGTAACTCTGAAAAATAATAGTTACAGATGATTTGGACAAAATTAATCCTCACTGGAAGCTACATAATTCGGCTGCCATGCAAAATCAATTCTTAGGTAACAATTGACTCTAACAAAGGAGTGAATGCAGAGCCAAACACTAAAATTAGGGCTCAGGTTCCCTGCCATTGTTTTTTCTATCTGGACTTTTAACAACAGAAGAAACTGTTGCTAAAAGAAGTATGTCACTCTGCCATGAAAAAACCATGACAAAGAACCTAAGCCCCTAAAATTAGGCATGCACGCACGTTGGGAGGCATGAACGCGTGCTGCGAGGTTTGTATACAAACCAAGCACCCACCTAGTGCATCATTTTGGTCATGTTTGGCAAGGCATTTGGTGCTGGACCATAATCAATTCTGCTAACTAAACCTTGGTTCAGGAAAATAGAAGCCCATTTGTGCCAATCCACTGAGTTTCCAAACACCCACTTAGTTCATTGGAAGATGGGGATGGGGATGAACAAAATTAAAAAGAAAAAATCATTATGAATCTCAGTCATAGAAGCAAGGAGCTCAGTTCATTTACATTTGACAAACATTATTCTCAAAAACAGTTTTGAACTCGAGATTACAATCTATTACACTGAGCAAAACTTGAAGGTTTTTCCTTTTTTTTAAAAATAAATGAGCTCCACTTTATATACTCATATCAGAAGCATCAAAATGACATCATCCATCTATGATCCTATTCATGTATTTTTTTTTTTTTTAAGATGCTGTTCTACTTTATACAAGTCAGACATAATCTGCAAGAACCTGTTCACCGTCAGGAGTCCATAATCATTTGCTGTAAGCAGTTCATAATGTAGGAGAAAGAAGGACGTTTCCAGGGTTCACTACAGTATAACCAGATCCTTATTAGAATAATATTAAGCAGTACATTAAAATTAGAGTAAGTTACTGATTTAGTCCCTAAAAAATTATATTTTTTTCAATTTGATCCCTAAAAGATTGCATTTGTCTTATTTTGATCATTTTTGTTGCTAAATCACAAAATCTACTTATCCTAAAAGTCACTTTGAAGACAAGACCAAATTAAGACAAACAAAATTTTTTAGAGATTAAATTGAGACATCTAATTTTTAAAAAATTAAATTAAAACAACAGTAGTCTTTTGGGGACTAAATTGGTAATTTACTCTGCAAAATTAAAAAAAGGTATTACAAAAATAAAACAAAGATCTCAACTATACTGTCTACAAAAATAGATAAACCAAACTAATAATAAAGAGACATAAACATCTCAAGTCAGTCATTTTTTTTTTAATCTTAATGAGATCCACCTACATATTTAAAACCTGTTTAATTTGGACATTTCCTATTTTCATTTTAAATAAAAATAAAAAATGAGTTTGAAAATGTGTTTGGTTGAATTTAATGAACATGTTTTTTTTTTTGAAAAATTTCTTTAAATAAGCCCAAATTTGAAAACACCAAAAAAAATATTTTCAATGTTTCAATAAATGCATTTTAAGAAATGAATACTAAAAATGAAAATAAAAAATAGTTTCACAAACCAGACCCTATATATCTTTTCTTGGTTAGCTTGGTCTATCTATCATCAAGTCTACCGGAGAATGTCTCTTACAAAAGCTAGACTTGATTTACAAAAGATGGGTAAGCCCTTAATCATGAAAAATTTTTAGATAACATCAAAACCTACAAACAGAGGAAGAATCTGTTGCCATAAAGAAATGTTATTACTAAAAAATTCCACTTACACGGCCCAGCAAAGCTCAATCAAGGCGGCCACCTGAGGATTTGCATAGCTTGGAATCTCCAGCCTTTTGTCCATAAAACCTACAGCTGCGACAACCTGCAGCAACAGTATACTGCTCGTCAAGAAAAAATAACAAGCCAAACAGGTTTTATGCATCTTTTAATCAGAACTTTTGAAGAACTTGAGAGCAATGAAAAGAACTACAAAGTAATCACCATGTTCACAAATAGGAACAATGTCTTCTCTTCTATCTAGTATTTACTTTTTATTAGGGTGTTCAAAACTGAACCAAAGTAATCAAGCCGACCCAAATCAACCAAAACCAAACAAAGGAGATCCAAATCAGTTTTTAAAACATGACAACTGAACAGTTTGGTTCAGTTGTTTGTTTGGTTTGATTTAGTTATATATATACACATATTATATATAATATATTAAAAAAATCCTATACACTAATATACCAATTTTATTTCTTACCATGATTGGATGTCAATTAGATATATTATTACAAATTTATATACTGACACTAATTCATTAAGATATGATTTAACTTATTAATATGTGGTCTGACGAGAAAAAAGAGAAGTTATGAAAAAAATTAAAAATAGATATTTATTGTGTTCATAAAATCACAGGTTACAATTCAAACATAATAATGAAAGACCTCAAATGTTATACAAGAACTTTATGGTAATTTTTTTCCCTCCAAAACCACCAAAAACTGAACCAAACCGTTTTTGAACACTTCTACTATTTATAGCGTAGTTAACATTGTTAAGTTCATTTGGCAAGGGAACAACCTGCGAAGGATTTAAATTTCTCCAAGGCTGCTGCAAAGTCACAAGTTCCCACAAGATTACACCAAAGCTGAATACGTCGCATTTTTCATTAGATGGTTCACCACGGATGACTTCTGGTGCCATCCACTCAGGCTAATCATGTTTAAAGAAAGATGGATTTAGATTGTGAAAATATCAAATAGGTACTTTGAACAAGACAATTTTAGAAAGAATGATATAGAGATGATTGAATAGAACTTACAGTCCCAGCAGCTGTTTTAGATGAAAGAAATGTGTTTGCCTTGCTACGGGAAAGACCAAAATCGGATACCTGATATATTAGATAATGTCAAAAAAACAAAAAACAAAAAAAAAAAAGGTTGCCAATATTCTCACCATAAGTTTATTTATCCATAAATGTTAAATGTTAGGACTGCAAAATGAAGTTTTATCAATCATAATGGTCACACAGAAATACAAAGTTACTAGAATGGAACATGCTCAAGATAAGCTTACTAAGCCTTTTATCTGAATTAAAGAGCATAGCAAGTCAAAGGAAAGCTAAGGCTCATCATTGATCACAATCCCATCGATGCCTCACCGAAGACAAATACTCTCCTCATTGCAAATTTTTGTTTCAGTAACTTTCTAAAATGTTGAGAATCCAACGCGAAGAAATTTATGAAAGATACAAAAATCCAAACTGGTGTAAAGCGCAATAAACATTGTCTATCACTGTTATTTGGAATTAACAATGATTTTAAAAAAATAAAAAAATCGAGTTTTTAGTTCCTTTGTTCTCATTGAGTGACAATACATATAATTTCTTTTAAGATTTCACAAATTGGTGAGATAGCTTAGAGCCATGCCCTCTCAAAAATGAACAAAAATGCCTCAAACAATTATCTGATAAATGTTCATAGTTTAGTTGTTAAGCATCAAGTCAAACAATGCAGCAAGCACCAATGATCTTCGGCTTAGTGGTATTGAAATCAAGACCAGGGTTTAGTGAATTGAAACTCAAATTAACCAAAAAAATGCAACAAGCAAAGCACAAGTTGTCTGAAAAGCTACCTTCACCGTATAAGTATCATCCACCAAAAGATTTGGAGACTTCAGATCTCTATGAACAATGGGAGGTTTCATCTGTTGAAGATAATTCATTCCACTTGCCTGGACAACAAAAATAACAGCTCAAAAGCATTATTCTGTGTTTGATGGGGGTAGAAATAGGAACAACAGGACTAGCAACTTTTATCAATGAAGGTATACCACATCATAGGCCATACTTAACCGACGCTTTGCACTGAGAACTAATCCAGCATCTGGCATGCGCAAAAGTTCAAGCAAGCTTCCTCTGCAATTCAAAACAAACTGTTTGCTTGATGACTTCTCACTTTTATCTAAGCACAAAAGTGAGGAGCACTTCAAAGATCATCGTTCCAGAAAGTTATTGCACCTTGATAAATATTCTGTCACTATGGACAAGTTGGGTTGTTGAAAAACTGCACCCATTAAAAGGACAATGTTTGGATGCCGTAGACGTTTCATGAGTGAGACCTAAGAAACAAACTGAGATACTGAAGTGAAATTGGCAAGAATAATATTATACATAGACACAAAAAATACTATAAAGCATACCTCTTTCCTAAATTCTTCATATCGTTTAGCATCAAAACCTTGCACCTTAAGAATTTTCACGGCAACATCCTAAAAATTACACGCTCTGGATTAAGTAATCGGATTAGATGCCAAACCCCACCCCAAGAAAAAGGAAAAAAGGCGAAGGATGAAAGAAACAAAAGAAAGGAACATTGCAACACGATCATAATGATATCATTGGAAAATAATTATTATATTGGTAAGTAGTTCTTTATTCTATTTTTGGACTACTTCAATCAAATCATTTTTAATTACTCAGCATAATTTCCTACTTGAAAATATCTTGTCAAAGAACTAATTGATAAGTTTAAACCACTAAGCAAGAACCCAGCTATGGTATTTATCACTCTTAAATCACCTCCTCACTTGAAAACCAAATGACAGAAATGATCCAACTCTGGAATTCTTTCAAAACAATATTACTCAAATCCTTATCCCTCAAAACTGAAATAATCTAGAACCATTCCTTGGTTCAAACTCTAGCACAACAACACAGCATCATCAGGAACCATCTTTTATGGTCCCCCTGAACCACAACATAAATACAAATATGCTTACAATGCGGAAGGATTCATATCTAAAAAAATTTAGGAAAATAAATGCTTACACAACCACGCCAATCTGCACGGAGGACAGTTCCAAATGAACCTGAAAAGCAGTTGTTATTCCATCTTATCCCTATACTTTCATAATGCATTTCACTGGGATATATAAAATGAATGGAACAGAATCAGAAATCTTTTCAATATGTTGAGGTTTCACATAATATACCTGTTCCAATTTTCTCTTTCAAAATAAGTTCACTCCACAGGATGTCCAGATCATCATCATGAGGATCAACTCCATGACTTGGTCTATCCAATACCGGTGGATTTGCTTCTTTGGATAATGCATACTCTTCTGTATCAGGAACTTAGTAAGAAGGTATATCAAACAAAGATATTTCACTTCCAAAGGAGCATGACAGCAATAGAAACTCCAACAGAGTATATTGACTATTGAGTTTATTAATTATAAAAAGATTTGGTCAGTTAAACATTAATAAGCTTTAATGACTCAGCAATCTGCTCTGAGGTAGAGATTACTCATTTTTACTCAAAGCAGTCAGATGACTCTTCCCACCTGCATAGATTGCATTAAAAGGTTCAGTTGGCTTTGGACCCTTTCCATCATTGTGATCAACAGCACCACCTGTCGTGGTGGAAATCAGTAAATCAGTACTTAAAGCATAGTATTACCATGGACCATTTAGAATATATATGTTTCAAGATTGCTTATACGACCACATTTTAGGAGACAAAAACCATGTTAGTCTGTATATTTCTCATAATAACAACCTTCCGATCCTGAAACTTATTTTATTATTGCCTTTCTTGCCATGAAAGTGTAAAACAAATTTACCAGCTTACTGCAAACAAAACAAGGAATGCCACATGTGCATCACTGGCAAGTGTTAAAATTGTGATACTGCTGAAGAAACTAAGAAAGAATAAAACACTGCACTCAAGCAATGCAATATCACCACAAAGCCAAGTCCACATGACTCAACAAACTAGAATGTCCTTCACTTTTATGTATAGCCATCAAATTTAGAAATTCCCTTAAACCATATGATGAAATCCACCTAACTAAGCTGAGGTTTGAAAAATCAGATACATAATTAAAAAAATAGCAGGCCCAGGGCAGGGAAGAAAACAAAAAGAGAAAATAGTCTTCAATAGAGAGGCAAAAAACATGCTACCTCCGTTTTCTCAGGTATAAGATATATGAATAGTGTACATACAGAAAAATAAAGGAAATAACCTGACTTGGTATCAAATACAAGATGCAGTCGTTGAGAGTCCAAGAAATATAATTGGGCTAATGTCTTTGAATATTCAGTTGTTTCAACTGGCTTGAACTTTGGATGACATAGTGGTGAAGCAATTAATACTGAAGATGCAGAATTCAGTGACGAATCAGGCTGGCTCATTTCCCCTGGCCTTCCAACCAAATCAATCAAATACTCCCTGCAAAGATGCATACAATATCACTGTTACTCTTTTAATTTTTTTTACTTCTGATTTCTTCAGAAAAATAGCATTTAATAAAACCATATTGAATCCAAATAAGAAGAGGGTGCATGTGTTTGTGTGTGTATTATATTCAATCTTATAGTACACACATGTAATTAAAGGGATTTTTTTTTCATTCTTTTGTGAATTATACCTAATTATATAAATATTAGGTCAAGTGAGTTATTAAGTGCTAAAATCTATACTTAGTTTGTGTAATTTTTTATAAGATAAGAAATTAAAAATATTTTTTTAAATAGTAAGACTGTAAGAGTACTTCATCTTTGACATTGTCACTATATAAATTGAATGAACTCATATTATGTACATCCTTCAAGTGGAGTCTAGGTAATTGCTCTATATTCTAAAGTTCTAACCACTTTGTGATTTTTATTCCTTAACACCAGATAAAGGAACTTCAACTTCACCTATTTCTGCTTTACATAGAACATGTTGGAACATATAAAATTTCTACACTTATAGTGCACTCTACCAAGGGTATTTGTGACTTAGTATAGGTATTCATGTCAGCATATCTCTTCTCCAGTCTCTCTTTCTCTCTACCTTACTTTTTATCTATACAAATGGTAAAATTATGCACTTCATAGAATGTTTTCTGTTATTCCCTTACCATAAAAAGTTTTGGTTTCTATGATTTTGGCTAGCCTCCCTTCAGTTACACTTAAAATTTGTTATAAGGAAAAGCATAGTAAGTATAGTCATAATGTTATAACCTATTTATAACACATTCTTTCCCATATTAAAGATTTAATGCTAATAGATAGATTCTAATACACCCTTCTTTGCCCATTTTCATCACTTCCTTATATATTGCTGCACTTAGATCAAAATAATCATATTCAAGTTTACCATAAAGTTTAATTAATTATTCAATACAACACACCTGTCAGGACCAATTTGCACCAAACATGAGGCACCTACATTCTTTTTACAATACTTGCAGCCCTTGGCAATTCGGCATGGGAGGTTAATTGAGTCAGCTAACACCTGCAATTCTAACTGTTAATATCAGGCATTGAGATGCCAAAACATAAGGAGAGAAAAAAAAAACGATGATACCCTAAATGGAAAATATTTTCAGTTGGGAATTTCAAGGAAGTGTTAATTATCCCATCAATAATGAAGTTGTAGAACAATGTACGAAACCACAACAATATTGACAAATACGTCTTCAGTTCAAAAGCTTAAGCTGTTCAGTGAAAGCCTATGAATATTTTTATTATAATGCCCCCCTTACACAAAAATCCTGGCATGAAATGTCGATAAAAGTCAAACCCACCAAAATTTATGCTAAGTTTTAAATTTAATCAAGAGAATGGGAGTGGCAAGGATTTTACTCCTAATCACTTGGTTATGATACCATGTCAAAAAGAACTTCAACTCAAAAGCTTATGCTGTTGACTGAAGGCCCATTTAATAGTTTTGACATAATTTACAACAAATGTAATGCACTAAATTATAAATAGAGCAAAAGAATACTTTAAAGAGCAATGCCCGATGGACACAAAGGCCAACACTTAAACTTCCTATTGGAAGGATGACAGAGCGTCGAACGCCTTTCAAAATTTGAGTGCATTCCTTCCAGTGTGGAACCAAGTTTTCTTCAGTCCAAACTTCACCCCTTTTGACAACAAGAAAAGCTTGTTAAGAAGATGTCAACAAAATTGTGGCTTCTAAAACAAGTTTTTTTATTTTTTCAAAATTAAAGATGGGTGAACTTACCCCAACCTACTGCAAACAAGATTTGCAAGATGATCAATTACATCCTTTGGAGTAATCCAGTTACCAGTAAGACTAACCACACCACCTAGTAGTTCTCTCAAACAAGGATCTCTCGATTTATCAATAGCAACCACTACAACTGACAAATCATCACTAGGTTCAACTGACATCAGTGATTCAAATGATGGAATCAGACCAGCATTCTGCAGATCAGTACTTATAGTCCATGAATATGCATCCATCCCATGGATAAGATAAAATCCTTGTGGAATTTTGTCCGAGTATTGCAAACAACCATTGACCTGGTCAATGTAAAAGCAGAAAAAGATTTAAATAACATTTCCGTACAAGCATAATCCTACATGTGCATGTGTGCATGCAAGTGTGTGTGTGCAGCAATTGATTTGGTCAATGTAAAAACACAAATTTATATCACATTTAGAACGAGCGTAACTAGCCCCTCCATAGACTACCCATCCACTCCCCCATGACATTTGAACCATAGACATCCAAGATGGAGTACCTAGTGTGTGCATGTGTACATCCGCATGCATATGTGTGAATATACGTGTTACTTTTAAACAGTTTAATTTATAGTACCAGAAATACAGCTATGCAAATTTTTTTCAAAATTTTCCATCCAATTATAATTTGTTACCAGTACCACTAAGACTATGCACATAACTGATGATATATGTACGATGATCTGGCAGTATCCAAAAATGAACTATTTCCTTTTTTTTCCCTTGTTATTGATTATTTTTAAATAAGGAAACAATTAAAAACTTACTTAATGTTCATAGATTTGGAGATCTTAAGATTAACAAATAAACAAACCAAGGGAACTTTTTATTCATTTAAACCTAGAAGCATGGCCTTGTGTTCTTTCCTTTCCAAACGAATAAAATACTGGAAACAAATACAAATTAAAAAGTATATAGATCTAAATATTCATACAACTCCGTAGCAAGTCTCTTCCCTCCCCCAACGTCCCAACGCTGAACAGTCCGACCATGTTTTAAAGATGCCAAAAAAGAAAAATGAAAACCTATGACAAACTTCCATTATACCAGCAATAAAAGGAAACGAGACCCATTTCCCTCAGTTCAAGCATCTAGATGAAGATTAGTAATAAAAAAAGAATTGCACACCCAGAATCGATGCGACACTGCCTCAGCCGAATTGGAGGAGGTGTTGGACTGCAAGTCTAAGAAATTAGGATCATCCGCACAAGCTGCCTGCGACGAAAGACGAAGCGCCAGAGCCTGCTGCAACTGGTAGCTCTCCTCAGTTTGCTTCGCCCAACTTTTGAACGAAGCTTGTCCCCTCCAGTGGCCAAACTCATCAACCACATTCGTGGGTTGCAAATTGCCCCCCAATCCGGTTGCCAGAGCCGATGCTTCCCTTGCCGGAACAGCTCTCTGAAACCTATTGTTGCTGCTGTCAGATTGAGCACCATGCATTTCCTTCTGCACAGGCCGCGAATCAGGAACCTTTCGGGCAGCAAGCAATAAGCGGAATCTCCTTCACACTTGAAGATACGACGAAAGCAGAGGCAAATTAGTAAATTGCCTTAATAGGGCAAGCAAGGTTTGTTAGTGCGGGTATTGGGCGTTACTGATATCATGGTTTCTGCAAATTGGGAGAATCTGGGAAGAGATAGGGAGATGATTTGGGAGAGAAGGGTATGGTGGTGGTGAAGGAGGTGGGGCTCACATGGATGCCCAACGAGAGGAGTCCAATAATCCAGAAATTGAATGCTTATTGTTGCTTTTGTGCTATCTTTGATGGATGCTCCAATGGAGGTGGGTACAGTGAATGTCAACATTCTAGTTTCTCTCTTTTTTCCATTGTTTCAGATGCATGTATCGGCATTAATTTATATTTATTTATAATAAAAATAAAATAAAGCAGGATGTTTGTTTATACTTTATAATAATAATAAAATAAACATACATATTTTTTCATAAATTATTAATTTGTTCTTTTTTTTTAAATCACAAATATATTACTTTTAAATTTTAAATTTTTTATTATTAGAAGTTACTGAAAAATTAAATAATTATAAACATAATCTTTTAACAACTAAATTAAGATGTTTGATATTTCAAATAATTAAATTAAAAAATTATAATATCTTGAAAGCTAAACTAATAATTTACTCTATTTTTAATTCTTAAGAATATTCTATAAATCAATAAAATAAAAAAATAACTAACTTCTTTCATGTAATTCCAAAGTAAAGTTCCTAGTAGTCAAACTATGACCAATCTTTAAGATTAAATTTCTTTTTTCCTTGAATTTTTGTGTCGTGTTACGAAATTTCATAGATATGCATATTTTGAATTTGGACCGGAGTTATTAGAGATCTCTATATGTTTATTATTATATGCTTGACTAAAAAAATAACATATATAAAAAAGTTTCTTAAAAAAATCAATTATGCTATGTTTAGTTATAAAAAAATATAATTATTTTAAAAAATTATACACTTGTCACTCTTAATTGAAGAATCATTTATTTATTGTGTTCTAACTAAAAAAATTTAATAACAAAAAATAATAAACAATACTTAAGTTTTTTTCACTGGATTTTTTTATTTTTTATTTTTACAATTTCTCTTATGATATGAAGTGTAAAAGAACATAGCTTAATCAAAAGAGAAATAAAATAGTAAACGTTAATCAATTTAAATGATTCAGTATTTATTCATTTTAAATAAGATTATGAATTCAATTTTTGTAAATAACAAAAATAGTAATATGCGAGCTTTATATTATTATGATTTAACTTAATTTGAATTAAATTAATAAAAATCTAGTAAAATTAAAATAAAGTGAGCAGCTCCGAATTAAAATATTATAATTACATAATCAATAAAGAATATAAATTTGTATGTTCATACTAAGTATAGTCACAGGTCAATGAATAAGTACAGATAAGGATATTTTGTTAGCCTTTAAGTTCATATTATTATTTTATTATGTATAATAATTAAATACCATATATTTTAATGTATACAGATATACATAAAACGTATGAAAATACTTTAATGATTGATGATGATAAGTGTTCAATATTGAAGCACTGTTTGTCGGGTTATGTACATGTTTGACCATGAATCATTAAAAAATAGTACACGTAGGCGATCCCAGAAAACGAAATTGGATTAAATTGATAAATATAATCACTAAAACATATATATCAATTAATGTGCTTCGTTGTTTTTTTATTGGCTGTTTGTCCTATTCTAATTTATAAAAATGAGATTAAATAATGTAAACTCTTTTTCACGCATTCTTGTCTCCGCACATTCATGAGTAAAGAAATTAATTTTTATTTCTCTTTCATGAGAATAAAATTCATTCCATCTGTGAATAAAAAGATTCTCATTTATTTATTTACTTTGTAAGGAAATGAAAAAAATGAAAGACATTAAATTTGTTGGAAAAGTCCCATCTATAACAATAGTTACTTAATTCTTTAAATTTATTAAAAAAAATTGTGATTGTCCATAAAGTCATTTACTCCCAATACCTAAATTAGCTCCTTGATCTCCAGTTGCTTTTGCCATGATGAACCAATGAATAATTAATGTGATAATTTGCAAAATTAGTGTTCAGATTGACAAATTGGGAGTTATTTTGTAGTAAATGAATAAGATTTAAGTAATAAATTACTTCAAATATTTGGGAGAAGAGACAATTTACAAAATTAGGGTTCAAATATTTGGGAGTTATTTATAGAGTTTCACTTGGTGGGAGAGTGCAGTAGCATTTATTTTCAAGATTTTTTTGTTATCTTTTTATCAATGACATGGAATCGCAAGAAGGATTAGTCTATGCTAGTTGGTAGTTAGGGATGTATTTTTTGGTACTGGAAATTATTTTCGAGAATGTTACAATACTGGGAATATGATTCTTGGGCATGTGATTTCTAGGAATGTGACATTCTCATGTTTGATTTATTACAAACATTCTTAAGAATATTTTCTTTATTCTTGAAAATTTGACATTCTTATGTTTGGTTTATGATAATAATCCTAAGAATATTTGACAATTTTTTGAAATTATCCCTATTGATATTTAACAAATAAATACATTGTTATTAAATTAGACCGACTTGATAACATATCAACAAAAGGGCATTATTGATAAGATATTAATGAAAGGGCATTATTGATAACATATTTATTTGTGGGAGACTAAATTGCAAAATATTCATATGTGAAGGACTAAATTGAAAAGATAATGTTATAAATGACTAAATTGAGAAACATTCTATACGTGAGGGACCAAATTGAAAAGATAATTTTATGAGTGACTAAATTGAAAAATATTTCATGTGAGGGACCAAAGTAAAAAGATAATTTTATGAGTGACTAAATTAGACCAATAAACTAGTGAGTATTTAAACTGATAAAAAATCGATCGAATCAGTTTTGAAGCAGTCTTGCTTATTAGTTATAAAAGCTCATGACATAATTCATGAATCATAAGGTCAAGCACTCAAATCATAACGTATGTCAATTTTAACAAATTTTGAGTCTTCTTAGATATCTATAGTCTAAACCAATTCCTTTTCTTCATCAAGTGCAACATCATCATAATGACCATCTTCAGGAAATCCCTCAAATTCCTCTTCATCTTCTATTTAGTTCTTTATCCACCTTACCAAATCAAGCACTCATTGCTATCATCAATCTCTTTCGGTGAGATTGGGTCAATGGTATCATGAGAATTAAATCTCCTTCTCAAAGCCCTATTATACTTAATCAATACTAAAGGCATTAATTCAATTTGATAGACCCAAGGATGGGTTGAGTAATCTATTGTAATGTCATTTGCAAAAATCACTTAAATTAGGGTTGTAGTTTCCCTATTGACTAATAGCCCTTGCAGTGCAAGCTGCAGCAGCACAAAATTAGCCCTCTTAGCATAGATATAGAGGACCTACATGAAAATTCCTATGCTACACATGTAGCTTGGCATTAATTCCAATTCAGAATAATTTCTAAAATTGATGAGTGATTGAACTAGTCAAGAATTGGTCGAACTGGGTAATAATTGATGCTAAATGAACCGGTTAAACCAATCCACTTGAAATTTTTTAATTACTTTATTTTTTATTTTTTAAATTTTGCTTATTCTATAATCAAGTAATAAAAAAATTAATATTACAAATTAGTCAATTTTAGTAGAGATATCCGCATGCGTTCTAGATATCCGCATCTTTTTACGACTTGAGGTAATTTAAATTCGAAGGACCGAATTTCTTAAAGGGGGTGATAATGTAATACCCATGAAAAATAAAATATAAATGCGTATTTACAAACTACTGTTACTATTTTAGTATATGGTACTATTCACCCGTATAATACTATTTACGTATATGGTACTGTTCATTTATATAATCAAAATGTCAAGTACTAGATGTGGTTTGGTTATAAGAGAAAACTAGAAAGAAGTTTGTAGGAGAAAATGACGTTTTGTGTGTAAAAATACCCTCAGGGACTAAATTGAAAGGACTGAATTGAAAAGAAACTTAAAGGTTTCAGGTGAAATGATAGTTTTTCCTTTAAGTTTCCAATAGTAAATAAACGAATAAAGTGCACAGCATTATTAGAAATATCGTTTTCATAAATAATAAATTGAATATTTTATTAGCGCATAGTATCAAATAGTACCCTTGACTTTTGCTATAAATAGGCCCTTCCATTTCACTTCTAAACTCATACCTTCAACTTCTCTTCTTCTCTCCTTAAGTTTCTCTTGCTCCGACGCTAGGCCTCTGAGATTTTGGGCCTTTCTTTTTTTGCTTAGGTAAGGATACTATGTCCTTTCTATGTCTTTCAAATTTTAGAAGTTATTTTCTTAAGTATGCTCTGTGGTTGCGGCTTTGGCCGATCTTCTACATCAAAAAAACTGTCGTTAGCTGTTTATATGTTATTTTGATTCTTTGATTACCGAAATAGAATGTAAACTGTGAAGAATACATGTCTAGGAAAGTTCTGGCTAAGGAAAGACTTGGTTTTCAAGTGTGTCCAGTGTGACCCTCCACTCTTTCTTGGGAACTTACCTGGTATACTCTTTTACAGATTGTATTCTCTATTTCTGGTATGAATAGTATCCGTACGTATGAATAGTAACTGTATGAATAGTAACCGTACGTATAAATAGTATCTATACGAAAACAATTTTAACGAATTCTCTCTAATCTTTCATGAAAATCTCCGTAGCAGAACACTGAAATTCACCTGTGTACTCTTGTCCGTAACGACTTAAAGAAGTGATACTCGTACGGAATCCAGGTGAGTGAAACGACCCCGTTTTAATAGAGTTTTAGCATTACTGGTGATAAAAAGTATGACGTAGAACACTCCCAAGATTCATAGGGGGAAATTGGATTCAGAATGACGAATATAATGAGATAATCCAGAAGTATGGATAAGACGAACCAAATATCTCATGATGATGTGAAATTTACAATTATATACTATACCTGTTATATATTGTGCTTCTGATTATGATATGAAATACTGTACTATTGATTGTGATTGAGCGGTACAGTACCCCCTCTCACGGCAAGGCGAAAAAACCGGTTTAAAGGGTGTCTTGACCAATGAGTGTGGAGACAACGATTCCCTCAGTAGGGATATAGCCCGGATTGGTGATAAATCCATGAGGCGCCCTAGCTAAGAGGATGAGGTTGTACGTCATGGCGGAAATATACAGAATTGGTGAGCCGGCCTGTGTGCGCTCTCCGGGATATATTGCCATTGATGAGTACTAGTAACGTTTGTTGAATTGGATGAATTTTTGTCTTCTTGTATGTAATTTCTAACTATGTCTATTGGTTGAGCTTGAGCCTTTGGATATACTTGCATGACTGGTGATGTATTTGAATTTTATTAACGCAAGGCCGATTTGCTCACACTTTTAAAAGCTCACACTCTCTGTACAAACTTTTTGTTCAGATCAGGTTGCCGCCGAAGAACATCCGCTAGAGGAGTAGATCACGTTGGACCTTCCCGCTGTCGGGTAGGCCCTTCTTTTGTTATACAGTATGTTGCTCTGTAACCGTCTAGGACATCTAGGTCAGGGGTTTGGTATTTGGTTTGTATTTCAATATGATAATGTATTTTGTACTGAGGATCTATTATTTTTAATTAAGAAAATCTGATGTATTTTCTTTGTATTTATTAAGGAATGGTATTTTGAGAATATAGAGATAATGACTAATAATTTTACTTGTGGGAAGAATTTATCGAAAGGCTTACAGTGATGGGATATTCATCATTGTGCCGGTCATGTGCCTAGAAAATGGGTCGTGACAAAGTTGGTATCAGAGCATAGGTTGTTAGGTCTCCTAGTGATTACAGAGCAAGGTGTCTTTAATGGGCCTTCCCCTATTGTCGTGACTGCAGCACGACCATAGGACGAAGATCCACCAAAAGCTCTGTAGAGTTTAAAATCCTTTTCTTTCGTATCTTTACTCGAAGCATAATTGTAATACCCGTTAATTTCGGAATATAATTCGCTTGAGAATATTTTAGAATTTTACAACGTTACTTTAGTTATTTATTTTGGTCATTTTTAATTTTCATATTTAATTGTTCTCTTTGAATATTATTTATGAAAATTGAGTTAAATGACTGGACTGAATATTTGCACCATGTGGGATATATTCTAAGAATGGTGAAATTCATGGAAAAGTGGTTTAAGAATGGTCAATTAGTCCATTTATTGTAAATTGACTGGATGGGTTTGGATGTTGGGTTATGGATACCCATGGGTTATTCAATAACCCATTAGAAATATTTAATATAAAGCTTCAATAGTACCCCCCTCATTTCTCACGCAGAAGGAAAAGCTGAAAACTGAACAGTGGAAGTTTCTCTCGTTTCTTCATCCTCTTCTCAAATCTTTTCCTTGATCTTCAGAGTTTTGATTATTTGTTCGGTTCAAAAGCTTTGTAAGGATCAAAGGTAAGCTTTAATCTCATTATTTTCCTTAAATCTAAGTTTATATGGAAGATTAGAGGAGGTTTTGTTCTTGAAGATTTTGATGATAATTCATGAATCTTAGTTGTTTTAGAAGTTATATTTGAGTTAGGATTGAGTTATAGTCGGTTAAAAGAGTTGAGATTCTGGTTTTGAATCAAGAAAGGAAAGGATGAAAATTTTCTGGGAAGTTTCTGCAAATTCGAAGTTACTGTAGCGACCAGAAAGTTTCGAAAAATTTTTCGAATTACTGTAGCAGTACTGTAGTGTCAGCAGTCAACGGTACTGTAGCAGTCAACGTTACAGTAACGAACTGTTACTGTAGCGAACTGTCACTGTAGCAAATTGTTACTGTAGCAATCAGAAAATTTTGCATATTTTCGTGATTTTGTTTCCTTTCTTATGTTTCCTTGTAATATATTTTACTAGGAAATTTTCCTACACAAATTCTAGTGTGGAACAAGGTAAACTTGGATAAACATCAAGGTAAGTGAATAACCTTGCTAAGCTAATTTGATATTACTAGTCAAAGTACAATATAAGTCCCATTTACAATATTATTGGATATTAATCAATCAATTTTTCATATGACAGTATATGATGATTGGTATATTTTTTTTACAGAAATTCAAAGGAATAAGAGTATGTAGAAATTATTTTATTTCATGGCAATTGTACTATGTGATAAATTCTCACTATCTTATTAATGAGTAAAGATCTACGGGATCTAATACATGAGTTTGAAAGGGTTAAAGTCTCATACTACTCAGTGCATAACGATGAAAAACTATACACGAGTTTGAAAGGGTTAGAGTCTCATACTACTTGGTGTATATCTATGAGAACTTATTCACGAGTTTGAAAGGGTTAGAGTCCCATACTACTCGGTGTATATCTATGAGAACTTATTCACGAGTTTGAAAGGGTTAGAGTTCCATACTACTCGGTGTATATCTATGAGAACTTATTCACGAGTTTGAAAGGGTTAGAGTCCCATACTACTCGGTGTATATCTATGAGAACTTATTCACGAGTTTGAAAGGGTTAGAGTCCCATACTACTCGGTGTATATCTATGAAATCTTATTCACGAGTTTGAAAGGGTTAGAGTCCCTTACTACTCGATGTATAAGACAATTAATTATATGAGTAAATGTGGTATTTGTACTTTTGATATTTTATATAGTACAATTATTTACTTACTGAGTTTTTAAATAAACTCACACTCCCTATGATTATCTTTTCAGATACAGGAAACAAGGAAGAAGAGTATCCGTTTGAAGATTAGAAGTCCCTTGGAGTTATTATCTGTTTTTGTCTGGTGGGATACCAGTACAGTACTTATTAATGTGAATACTAGGAACGCTCTGTACTTACTATAGGTCTCCTAGGCTTGCGATGAGATAAAAACATCAGATTGTGTATGCCTATATTTGCTTATCAGATGAATATAATTCTGTCGTGTGGAATGAATGATTAAGGTTGAATGTAAAACCTTACAGAATATATGTAAATAACGTATGTTTGAGAATTTTATCAAATGAGTAGTATCTTTTCACATGTTTAATTTTTGGGATCTGACAATAATAGTGACAATATACATTATTCTTAATTGTAGAATAAGTTTAGATGGCACCAAGAAAATCAAACGCTTCTGGAATCCGCACAAGATCTGGCAGGGCCCTGGTCCCTCCAACTGCTCAGTCAGCAGATGCAAGGCTGGAGATGCCTAACCGTGCAGAAGGTAACCATGCACAAAACAGAGAAATATCCACTGAAAACCCTGGAAGAAATGCTGGAGTACCATCACAAATTGACGCGATTGTAGTGATGGAAGCATTAGCTGCAATGCAAAACGAGGTAAATGAGCTGAAGGAACTTCTAATGGGACAATCATCTGAAGATGGCTCACAGGCATTAGTACATGCTGCAAAAGTACAAGAGACAGACCAGATGCCACCTCCACCCCCTCCTCAAGATTGGGTAGGGACAGAGGTCAAGATCTCAGAATTTATGAAGCTGAATCCGCCAACCTTTGCAGGAGATGTTAATGAAGACCCACAACGTTTTCTAGATGACTGTGAGAAAATCCTTGACACGCTAGAATGCCCTGAACCTCGAAAAGTAACCCTTGTTACCTTTCAATTAAGAGGTAAGGCGGACCGCTGGTGGCGAACATGGAAGAAGGGCATGGCCAGAAATGCCCCACCCGTTAAATGGAATGACTTTAAAAGAATTTTTCGAGAACAATTTATTCCGGAGAGTATACGAGAAGCAAAGATGAATGAGTTTGAAGCACTCTGGCAAGGAGCACGAACCGTCGATGAATACGACAATCTGTTTGTAGAGTTGTCTGAATATGCTACTCACATGGTCCTAACTGAGAAAGAAAAGATCCGACGGTTTATTAAAGGCCTTCGAGAGTCTTTATTTGACAGGGTGGGATCAAAGATACGAGATTTTTCATTTTACACAGAAGCCGTCGACATCCCCCGTATGATGGAAGAAAGAGATATGCAGAAAGAAAAATGGAATAACAAAAGAAAGAGGAAACAAGATGAGAAATCACGCTACCACGGAGAGAGTTCTGGACATGCAGCCTCTACCGCTAGTGCACCACAGCGTCAACAAAGTGGTACAGGGGGTCAACAAAGGCCCTGGTGCTCTAAATGTGAAAGAAATCACTTCGGAGCTTGTTTTGTCAACAACAACACTAGGGTCTATTACCAATGTGGTCAACAGGGCCACATCAAAAGAGATTGCCCCCAACTCTACACGATATCTGGCCAAGGGTCAGTACGCCCTAATCAATCAGAGGCCACTGTTGCCAACAGAGCCCCTGTAACTGTAGGAGGCAATGGAATCGGAAGAGGTGCTGGCAGAGGACAAGGTGGTCGAGGTCAGGCTTCAGCAGGCTGAGGGAACGCTTTAACCCGTCAAGATGCTCAGGCGTCTAATACGGTGGTAGCAGGTACTCTTCTGATTGAATCAAATTTTGCACATGTTTTGTTTGACTCTGGCTCTACGCATTCTTATGTGTCACCATTCTTTGCTAAGAACTTTAAGCAAAAAGTTGTTAGATTAGAATGTCCGTTTTTAGTAACTACGCCTACTGGAGGCACCCTACTAATAGAACGAGGCTATCGAGCTTGCAAGGTAAGGGTCGGAGAAATAAATACAACAGTAGACCTAATGCTGTTAGATATGACAGACTTTGATGTCATCTTAGGCATGGATTGGCTGGCATCTTGTCATGCCACCCTGGATTGCTATAATAAGATAGTTAAGTTCAATATTCCGGGGGAGCCTTCCTTCGTATTTCATGGTGAACGGAGTGAAATTTCTGGAAATCTTATATCTTTAATGTGTGCCCAACGTTTATTGCGAAAGGGCTGTCAAGGATACTTGGCATTTGTTAAAGATATTAAGAAAGAAGAACTAAAAGTAGAGGACGTTCCAGTAGTCCAGGAGTTTGTAGATGTCTTCCCATATGATCTACCAGGTGTACCCCCAGATCGAGAGATTGAGTTCCAGATAGAGTTAGCACCAGATACTCGCCCAATCTACATACCCCCTTATAGAATGGCACCAACAGAATTAAAAGAGTTAAAGACTCAGTTATAGGACTTGCTAGACAAAGGCTTTATAAGGCCAAGTTATTCACCTTGGGGAGCTCCTGTTCTGTTCGTGAAAAAGAAGGACGGATCGATGAGACTATGCATAGATTACAGGCAACTGAATAAGGTAACTATCAAAAATAAATACCCATTGCCTCGCATCGACGACCTTTTCGATCAACTTCAAGGAGCCAAGTGTTTTTCAAAGATTGACTTGAGGTTTGGTTATCACCAACTCAAGATCAAGGAGGAGGATGTGCCTAAAACAGCCTTCCGTACCAGATATGGCCATTACGAGTTCTTGGTAATGTCATTTGGACTAACAAATGCACCAGCTGCTTTCATGGATTTAATGAATAGGATTTTTAAATCCTTTCTAGACAAATTCGTCATTGTCTTCATAGACGACATTCTGGTGTACTCAAAGACTTCAGAAGAGCACGAACAACACCTTCGTATTGTGTTGCAGACATTGAGGGATCATCAATTGTACGCCAAATTCTCTAAATGCGAGTTTTGGATTGATCGCGTGACTTTCTTGGGACATGTGATCTCCAAAGATGGCATCCAAGCAGACCCAAGCAAAGTAAAAGCAGTCAAAATGTGGCCTAGACCTACCTCAATCATGGAGATTCGCAGCTTCTTGGGATTGGCAGGATATTATCGTCGTTTCATCCAAAATTTTTCCCAGTTAGCCACCGCTCTCACACGACTGACTAGGAAAGGAGTAAAGTACCAATGGGATGACGCTTGTGAAGAAAGCTTCCAAGAACTCAAGAAAAGGTTAATCTCCGCACCTGTATTGGTCTTACCCTCAGGACCAGGAGGTTTTACAGTATACTGCGATGCATCAAGAGTAGGGTTGGGATGTGTTCTCATGCAGCATGGCCAGGTAGTGGCATATGCATCGAGACAGCTTAAGAAACATGAACAAAACTACCCCACCCACGATCTGGAAATGGCAGCAGTAGTTTTCGCTTTAAAAATATGGCGACATTATCTATACGGAGAAACTTGCGAAATCTACACTGACCATAAAAGTCTAAAATATATTTTCGACCAAAAGGACCTAAACTTGAGGCAAAGGAGATGGGTAGAATTATTAAAAGATTATGATTGCAATATTCTTTACCACCCAGGCAAAGCGAACGTGGTAGCAGATGCCTTGAGTCAAAAATCTATGGGTAGTCTAGCCTATGTAGCAGTTACAAGAAGACCATTAATCCAAGAACTACAAGAGTTGAGAGCAAAAGGTGCTACTCTCGAGGTTACAAGGACAGGATCATTCTTAGCTCATATCAGGGCTAGATCTTCCCTTGTAGACCAGATACGGATATCCCAAATGGAGGATCCTGAGCTTGTCCAAATTATGGAAAAGGTGAAGATTGGTGAAGTGAATAGTTTTACACTCGACGATACAGGAGTCTTGCGTTTTGAACAATGGTTGTGTGTACCAGATGTTGGAACTCTTAGATGAGACATCATGGAAGAAGGCCATCGTGCTGCATATGCTGTACATCCAGGAGCCACCAAGATGTATCAAGATCTGAAACAGATCTACTGGTGGAAAGGAATGAAACAAGACATAGCAGAATTTGTGTCTCGTTGTTTAACCTGTCAACAGGTTAAGGCTGAACATCTAAAGCCAGGAGGATCGTTACAACAATTTGAGATTCCTGAATGGAAATGGGAACGAGTGACGATGGACTTTGTTGTTGGTCTACCTCGCTCCACAGGAGGTTATGATTCAGTTTGGGTCATTGTTGACCGACTAACCAAATCAGCACACTTCATTCCAGTCAAAACCACTTATGGTGTAGTAACGTTGGCACAATTGTATATTAAAGAAATAGTGAAGCTGCATGGAGTACCTATATCTATCATTTCTGATAGAGGTCCTCAATTTACCTCTCGTTTCTGGAAAATTTTTCAAGAGGTATTAGGTACTCGAGTGGACCTCAGTACCGCTTTTCACCCACAGACAGACGGACAGTCAGAGTGGACGATTCAGACGCTAGAGGATATGTTACGAGCTTGTATCCTAGATTTCAGTGGTAGCTGGGAGAAGCATTTGTATCTCGTAGAATTTGCATATAACAACAGCTACCAAGCCACTATTGGAATGGCACCCTTTGAGGCCTTGTATGGGAGACGTTGCAGATCTCCGATCAGTTGGTTCGAGGTAGGTGAAGCAAAAGCATTAGGACCTGACTTGGCCCAGGATGCCCTAACCAAGGTAAAGACAATACAAGATAGGATGCGAGCAGCTCAAAGTAGACAAAAGGCATACGCTGACCACAGACGACGTGATTTGAAGTTCTCAGTCGGCGATATGGTATTCCTTAAGGTCTCTCCAATGAAAGGTGTGTTGAGATTTGGAAGAAAAGGAAAGTTGAGTCCTAGATACATCGGGCCTTATGAAATTTTAGAACGAGTGGGAAAAGTGGCTTATCGGCTTGCCCTACCTATGGAACTGGAAGGGATTCACCCTGTTTTTCACATATCCATGTTGAGGAAGTACCTTTCTGACCCTTCTCACATACTTCACCCTTCTCACAATGATTCTATCCTAGTAGATGAAAACTTGTCATACGAGGAGATACCGGTGGCTATCCTCGATAGCCAAGTAAAGAAACTCCGATCTAAGGAGATTCCATCCGTCAAGGTTTTGTGGAGGAATCAAACTCACGAAGAAGCCACATGGGAAGCCGAGGCCGACATGCGTTCTAGATATCCGCATCTTTTTACGACTTGAGGTAATTTCAATTCGGAGGACCGAATTTCTTAAAGGGGGTGATAATGTAATACCCATGAAAAATAAAATATAAATGCGTATTTACAAACTACTGTTACTATTTTAGTATACGATACTATTCACCCGTATAATACTATTTACGTATATGGTACTGTTCATTTATACAATCAAAATGTCAAGTACTAGATGTAGTTTGGTTATAAGAGAAAAATAGAAAGAAGTTTGTAGGAGAAAATGACGTTTTGTGTGTAAAAATACCCTCAGGGAATAAATTGAAAGGACTGAATTGAAAAGAAACTTAAAGGTTTAAGGTGAAAGGATAGTTTTCCCTTTAAGTTTCCAATAGTAATAACAGAAAAATTTTTCATCGTACGCGTAAGGTGCATAGTAACTGCATTATTAGAAATGTTATTTTCATGATAGTAAATTGAATATTTTATTAGCGCATAGTGTCAAATAATACCCTTGACTTTTGCTATAAATAGGCCATTCCATTTCACTTCTAAACTCACACCTTCAACTTCTCTTCTTCTCTCCTTAAGTTTCTCTTGCTCCGACGCTAGGCCTCTGAGATTTTGGGCTTTTCTTTTTTTGCTTAGGTAAGGATACTATGCCCTTTCTATGTCTTTCAAATTTTAGAAGTTATTTTCTTAAGTATGCTCTGTGGTTGCGGCTTTGGCCGATCTTCCACATCAGAAAAATTGTCTTTAGTTGTTTATATGTTATTTTGATTCTCTGATTACCGAAATAGAATGTAAACTGTGAAGAATATATGTCTAGGAAAGTTCTGGCTAAGGAAAGACTTGGTTTCAAGTGTGTCCAGTGTGACCCTCCACTCTTTCTTGGGAACTTACCTGGTATACTCTTTTACAGATTGTATTCTCTATTTCTGGTATAAATAGTATCCGTATGTATGAATAGTAACTGTATAAATAGTAACCGTACGTATAAATAGTATCTGTACGAAAACAATTTTAACGAATTCTCTCTAATCTTTCATGAAAATCTCCGTAACAGAACACTGAAATTCACCTGTGTACTCTTGTCCGTAATGACTTAAAGAAGTGATACTCGTACGGAATCCAGGTGAGTGAAACGACCCCGTTTTAATAGAGTTTTAGCATTACTGGTGATAAAAAGTATGACGTAGGACACTCCCAAGATTCATAGGAGGAAATTGGATTCAGAATGACGAATATAATGAGATAATCCAGAAGTATGGATAAGACGAACCAAATATCTCATGATGATGTGAAATTTACAATTATATACTATACCTGTTATATATTGTGCTTCTGATTATGATATGAAATACCGTACTATTGATTGTGATTGAGCGGTACAGTACCCCCTCTCACGGTAAGGCGGAAAACCCGGTTTAAAGGGTGTCTTAACCAATGAGTGTGGAGACAACGATTCCCTCAGTAGGGATATAGCCCGGATTGGTGATAAATCCGTGAGGCGCCCTAGCTAAGAGGATGAGGTTGTGCGTCATGGCGGAAATATACAGAATTGGTGAGCCGGCTTGTGTGCGCTCTCCGGGATATATTGCCATTGATGAGTACTAGTAACGTTTGTTGAATTGGATGAATTTTTGTCTTCTTGTATGTAATTTCTAACTATGTCTATTGGTTGAGCTTGAGCCTTTGGATATGCTTGCATGACTGGTGATGTATTTGAATTTTATTAACGCAAGGCCGATTTGCTCACTGAGTTTAAAAGCTCACACTCTCTGTACAAACTTTTTGTTCATATCAGGTTGCCGCCGAAGAACATCCGCTAGAGGAGTAGATCACGTTGGACCTTCCCGCTGTCAGGTAGGCCCTTCTTTTGTTATACAGTATGTTGCTCTGTAACCGTCTAGGACTTCTAGGTCAGGGGTTTGGTATTTGGCTTGTATTTCAGTATGATAATGTATTTTGTACTGAGGATCTATTATTTTTAATTAAGAAAATCTGATGTATTTTCTTTGTATTTATTAAGGAATGGTATTTTGAGAATATAGAGATAATGACTAATAATTTTACTTGTGGGAAGAATTTATCGAAAGGCTTACAGTGATGGAATATTCATCATTATGCCGGTCATGTGCCTAGAAAATGGGTCGTGACAAGGAGGCATAAATCGTATGAAATAACATATTGCTGGTGCTGTGGGTCAAATACTTTCTTGCAAGAAAGTGCCTCATGATGTTCGCCATAGCAAAAAAAGAAACATGCAGATATTGATGAAGCATACAGAGGAAGTAAAGGTGGAGCAGGGGTTGAAGAAGTTGAAGTAATTTCACAAGTCAAAAAGAGAAAACCTGTTGACAATATTGAAAATTATTTTGCTTCAAGAACAACCGCAGGTTCCCAACCAACCTTAAAAAGTGTATTAGCTAGTAAGGAAGGACTACATAAGGTTAAGATGGCCATTGCTAGATGGTTTTTCGATGCTTGTATTTCATTTAATGCAGTTCAGTCTCCTTACTTTCAACTTGTTGTGCATGCAATTGCATCTATAGGGCCTGGTTTTAAAGTCCCATCATATGATGAATTGAGAGTTAATTTATTAGGAGATTGTAAGAAGGAGTGTCAATTACTTGTGGAAGGTTACCGAAGTAATTGGGCTAAATTTGGGTATATAGTTATGGCTGATGGTTGGAGTGATCAAAGACAGAGGACTTTGATAAACTTTCTTGTTTATTGTCCTACAAGTATAGTGTTTGTGAAATCTGTTGATGCCTCTGATCTCATGAAAGATGCTAAAACATTGTGTAATTTATTTTGTGAGGTTATTGAATGGGTTGGACCTGCAAATATTGTGCATGTAGTGACTGATAATGCATCTAATTATGTAGCTGTTGGAAAGTTAATTCATGAAAAGTATGATCATATTTTTTGGTCACCTTGTGCTGCACATTGTTTGAATCTTCTTTTGAAAGACATTGCTAGCATGCCTCATGTGGCAAATCTTGCATCAAAGGCATCAAAAATAACCATTTTTGTGTACAATCATATGGTGTTTTTGTCTTGGCTAAAAAGAAGAGAAGGTTGGAAAGAAATTGTTCGTCCAGGAGTGACTAGATTTGCTACTACATTTATCACTCTAAAAAGTCTTTATGATCACAAGCATCATTTGCAAGCTTTGGCTGTAGATAAACACTTTTTGAGTCATAGGCTAGCAAAGACCAATGCCGGAAAAACTTTTAGTGCTATTGTCTTGGATAATAGATTTTGGAATGATTGCTTGATTTTGGTGAAAGTTCTGATCCTATAATTCGGTTGCTAAGAATTGTAGATGCAGATGAGAAGCCTTCTATGGGCTATGTTTATGATGGCATTCATAGGACCAAAAAAGCTATAAAAGAGATGTTTAAACATAAGGTGCACTTGTATAAGCTTTATATAGATCTTATTAAGGCTCGATGGGACAAATACTTGAAGCGTGATCTTCATGCAGTGGCATACTTTCTAAATCCTGCTTTCTTCTTTGATAATAACTATTCTGAAAAGAGCATAGTGATAGAATCACTTTTTGATTTGCTTGATGTAAAAAGCATTTGTAATGACTTGTCTAAAGCTTTAAAGGAGATACAAATGTATTGTGAGCGACAAGGAAGTTTTAGTCGAGAAAGTGCTTATAAGATGACGAAGACAATACGATCGAGTAAGTATTATTTTACACTTAAAGAGTTACATATTATAGTCTTGAATTCTTGATTTTGAATATTTTCCTTTTAAATTTTATGCAGATGAATGGTGGAGTTATTATGGTGGTAGTGCTCCAATATTGCAAAGGTTGGCAATTTATCTTTTTAGCTAGACGTCATCTTCTTCAGGATGTGAGCGAAATTGGAGTTTATTTGAACGTATTCATACAAAGAGGAGAAATAGATTGGAACATCAAAGACTAAGTGACCTTGTCTATACCACTTACAACTTGCATTTGAAAAATAGGTATATAAATACATTGATATTTTTTTTGTTGGTTTGGATTCCATTGAATCTTTCTTTGATATTTTAATATCTTATTGTAGGATGTATTACAAGAAGAGAACTTATGACCCCATTGATTATGAGTCTATTGATAAGGTTGAATTCTGGATAGTTGAAGAGAAACGCCTCCAGAATTTACTGATGAAGATCTTCAGAATAAAACCATTTATCAAAGTAATACAACGCCTATAGTTGGTGAATCCTCATGGCATAATGAGGGTAAATATTTTTAATTTTATAAAAGTCTTAAAGTATTAATTTCGTTTGTTGATTTTATTTTTAACTTTCCTTATTATACAATTAGGTGATGAAGAATTTAACGTCTCAGATCAGCCATTATTGGAATCCCTTAATGAGATTAGACCTGGTGTTAGTGTTGGTGAAGATGATGGTAGCAATCTTGGTGGAGATGCTAACATACCAGAATTTGATATGAATGATTGTTATATTGATCCATGATCCATCTTTGTTAGTTTGTTAACTTTTATTTAATGAATTTAACTATGTGTGTGATGATATTGTAAACTTTTACTTGATAGATGTTGTTTTATATTGAGATATTAAGTCTTTAATTGAATTTGCATATTAATATTTATGAGATATTAATTATTTATGATTATATATATATATTAATTATATATTTTAATATTTTAATATATTTTAATTACCACTGGTTCGATCGTAGTTCAACTCCGGTCCAACCACTAACCCTTGAACCGGTGCTTCAACCAGTTCAGTGACCGGTCCGGTTTTCTAAACGTTGGTAATTTGATATCAAATCTTATTTTTGATTGAATTTGTAAATTTATATTTATAATCTTTAATTATGTATATTATCTTTTAATATTTTAAAATAGACAAATTTAACCACGATTCGATGTCTAACCATTAACCCTTAAACCGGCAGCTTCACCTGTTCAATTTTTGAAGCAGCTACTTGCTATTAATACTCCTCTTACCAGCCCTTAAAAATTTTATAGCAAAGCTCTTTTTACTCCACCTTATTGGACTTTCTCTTTTGGTCAACTAATTTTTCAGCATTTGCTTGAATTCCCATAATGGAGAAAAAAAAAAGAAAGATTTTAAGCTTGTTGGTTTAGGTAAATTTATCATTATTTGATTACTTGAGTTCTTTTATAATGCTATATCAGTCAAGAATATGGAAGTGGCATTAAATCCTATGCTACTTTGACATAGCCCTTGGTGCTGATTTCATTCTCATATCCAAGAAATGCGCATTTTTTATGCTTAGCTTTTGAGGGTCACATCCATTTGCTTGTTTATTTGAGATGTATGATCACAGGCATACTAGACTAATCCATATCCTAATCATAGAAGATTAGTTTAAGATTATGTTATACAAAGTGAATGTCAAGGTGATAAGCAAGATTCTGAGAATCGGACTAGTCATTGAACTGACGAAAGTATTTGTACAAGGGTCACTGGTCGGAATGTGGTCAAATTGTAGTTAAACTGATATATTTTAAATTATCAAAAAAATAATTTATATAATTAAAGACTATAAATATAAAAGTATAAATTCAATTAAAAATAAAATTTGATGTCAAATTACACAAAACAACATTCATAATCAAAAGTTTAGAACAAAAATTAACCAAATAACAAAGAAATATTATTAATCAAGGTAATATTCAATCATCAAATTCATAAAACTAATGTATTGGTATCTCCAATAAAATTGGCTAAGCTGTAAGATTAATTTCTTCATTACCTTATTATAGAATAGGCAAAATTTAAGACAAAAATAAAAAATTTTCAAGTGATCCGGCTTAGCACTTCATTTAACACAAGTTCTTACCATGTTCGACTGGTTTTTGTCCAGTTCAACTAGTTCTTAGCCAGTTCAATCATTCATTGGTTGTAGGGATTATTTCGAACTGGTTCCCTGGCCGGTCTAGTCCAATTCTTACAAAGATAGTGATAAGATTTCATTGGTTTGAGATGTTATACTTGGAGTTGGAAGGGACAACGTCACTCGCTGACTGAATCTCTTCTGCATTACCCTTGGTTGAAGATTTTGTCTGTTGGGTATTAATATATTTAGTAGAATTTACAAACTTGTTTGGAATAAGGTCTTGGTTGTAGTAAACTAAGCCAATCACAAAGCATTGTGGTAAGTTAAAATATGCTGGGTGATATAAAAGTTTTCTGTTGTTCTGTGCTAATTTTACTGCTTTCAACTTCTATTGCTCTTTTAATTTTATTCAAAATAATAGAAGCAATGTGTGAGAATTGTTTGCTGACAATATCCATTTTGAGTTACTGGTTAGTAGTTATTGTGCTTGAAATTTATTAGTGTAAAATAAACAATGAGCATATGTAGATATTTACTTTATTCTTCAAACCTTTAAATTCTTTATTTTTCAGGAGTATCTATGATCGCTGAATCCAATTGTTTAATTGTCACACCCCATCAGGAATGTGATCGGCACGAAGATGAATAAATTCCACCAGGATAAGCCAACTCTTCTACCTTTACAACAACTCAACTGAAACAACACACATGACATGTATTATTATCAACATCACAACTTAAAGCATAAATGAGGATCAACAAGATTTCCTTTCATATAAGCAAAGGGATTCATACATACAAACGTATTATAATACTATACAACGTATACAAAATGATTATGTGTATGTTCATATACAAACATGTACATATACATATAGAAAACAGGGTGAGCTTCTACGATCACAAAACTCACCAAAAAGACGCTTTAAAGCTACACGACAGCCTAGGCCTTTGACAATGGACCTGGGTCAGCACTCCTATCTGAAACATGAGAAAACAGGGTGAGCTTCTACTAGCTTAGTGAGCAAATAACACAGTCATGCCACGACGGAACAAGCATGGGAAAAAGAAAATTTTGCCGTGAATGCATGCAAATTGTGAGAAGGTTAAAAACATCGGTTAGAAAGGAAATTGTGTGAAAAGGAAAAAAGCAATATCAAAAATATATCTTAACTTCATGAATATGGAAATACATATAGAAAATAAAGTATGTGAGTTCTTACTTCCAAAATAGAAGTTTAACTGTGAGATAATATTATTAAGAAAATATTCTCAGGTAAGAAAGTTATAAGTATTGTGAAAAAAATCAAATTCTATAGCATGAAAGAGTATAAATGGTCATTATCAAGGAAGATAAGAAAACACATGCAAGAAAACAAATTAATGACCACACAGGGGCAAACCCAACCGAACTAAAGCTTGTGGAGGGTAAATTAACGAACAAACATGGGCACATAGCCCATGGAGGGTAAGCTAACCATCGGGTACACATAAGCCTCATACTCATGGTCCACATGTCTAATCAACCAATCGACGTGTGTTGGCCGACACATGGGGCTACCAACACCCTTGCTAGCTAAGGTCCGAGGTGCACCAACAATATATGTAAGTTAATAAATGAAGGAAATATTTGTGAATTGAAAATAGTATGAAAGTTGTAAGAAGAAGAATTAACCTGTGCCATAATCACATCATTTACTCACCGAAGTTTCTACTTGACATTGAGATCCTAGATGCGCCCTTAGGATCGAACCTCTCAACTGACAAGCCTCTCGGCTTACCTTAGGGAGCAAAAGATGAAAATTGAAACTAGATACAATCCTTCCAACCATCAACTAGACAATTCCCAACTACATTGCAATAATGAATAAAGGAGGCAATTAAGATGGGAAGATGAAGGTGTTATAAGCTTGAACGTGAAGGGGAATTGATTTTAGCTTACCCAAACCTGAAGGAGTCACCAGGATGACGAGATTTTCTGGTTTGGAACCACCATAAACTCCTCTTGTTGAGCTAGCCAAAGAAACAGAGAGAAGAATGAGAGAAGGAGAGAATCCGCATGGAAGAATAAAAGAGAGAAAACTAATGGGTATTTACAGGGCTTAGGGAAAATAACAATTTTGCCCTTTCTTTTAGAGGTTTCAAAGGAAGAAGAGGCAACATATCTAGGGGCAACGCTATAAAAGTGCTCTTTAAAATATCCATTTCTTGAATCTTCAGATAATTGACAGTCGATCGGTTACCCTCAACCAGTCGATCGGTAGCTCTCTACTACCAGAGAAACTTCTACCCGAGAGGATTTGGTCAACTATCAACCCCTGCCAACCGACAGATCCCTTCAAGACCTCAACTTTGTTGCAATCCGAGAAAAACCAGTTGATTACCGAAGTCCAACTAGTTGACTGGTAGCCTACTGAACCTAGACCTAGCTTACCATAGAGCACCCAGTTGACCGCTCCAAGCCTAGCGGTTGACCAGTAAGGGACAAACTTAGAAAATGAGAAGGAAAAGAAGGAGAATATGTTAGGGATAATACAAATACATCTAACCCATTTTCCAAGGCTTAGATACACTCTTCAAGGGTGTCATATTAATACATTGGGCATTTGGCTTGCACATTCTGTTTTCAAGGATAATAGTTGATGGAGTGGGTTCAATAGTAACACTGTATTTTGCCAAGTTCCTGAAGATCCACAATTATAATGTTATTTGCACCTGTATTATGCTCAAGCCTTTCTCTAGAGAGAGGAAATCTAGAGATTTGGATCAAGTAAGATGTGTTAAGGATGAAGAAGGAAAAGTTCTGGTTACAGACAGAGATATTAAAAATAGATGGCAGGGTTATTTTCATAAGCTCTTTAATGACGGAACGGAGTCGACTCGTGATATGGAAGATTTAACAACCTTGGAGAGAGAACAAAATTTGGCATATTATCGCAGGATCAAGGTGGATGAGGTCAAGGAAGCTCTTAGAAAAATGGATAATGGTAAAGCTGTTGGTCCCGATGGTATTCCTATTGAAGTTTGGAAGTGTTTAGGAGAGGAGGGTACTATCTGGCTAACTAAGCTCTTTAATGAGATTTTAAGGACTAAGAAAATGCCTGAAGAATGGAGAAGAAGCACTTTAGTACCTATTTACAAAAATAAAGGAGACATTCAGAACTGCGCAAACTATCGTGGGATAAAGCTTATGAGTCACACTCTAAAATTATGGGAAAGAGTGATTGAACGTAGGTTAAGAATCGAGACGAGTATTTCTGAAAATGAATTTGGATTCTTGCTAGGACGGTCTACAATGGAAGCTATATATCTTCTAAGGGGGTTGATGGAAAGGTATCGGAGTGAACAAAGAGACCTTCATATAGCATTTATTGACTTGGAAAAAGCCTATGATCGAGTACCAAGAGAGGTGCTGTGGAAAGCCTTGGAACAGAAAGGTGTACGGGTTGCGTATATTAGAGCCATAAAGGATATGTACGAGGGGGCTACGACTAGTGTGAGAACGTCTGGAGGGGAAACTAGAGACTTTCCTATTAAAATTAGCCTACATCAGGGATCATCCTTAAGCCTTTATTTGTTTGACTTGGTTTTAGATGTTCTGACGAAACACATCCAAGAAGAAATCCCTAAGTGCATGCTTTTTGCAGATGACGTTGTTCTCATAGCAGAGACAAGGGAAGAGATTAATTCTAAACTTGAGTTATGGAGAGCTACTTTGGAATCGAAGGGTTTTCGTCTGAGCAGGAGTAAGACCGAATATATGCATTGTAAGTTTAACAAGCGACAAGCTAGGAACGAGCTGGAGGTTAAGCTTGGTGATCAGATCGTATCACAAGTGTCAAAGTTTAGGTATTTGGGATCAATTATACAAGATGACGGCGAAGTTATTAGAGATGTGGAACATAGGATACAAGCTGGGTGGTTGAAGTGGAGAATGGCATCAGGGGTTATTTGTGATAGGAAAGTACCTGATAAACTCAAAGGAAAGTTTTATCGTACTGCTATAAGACCAGCGATTTTATATGGGAGTGAATGTTGGGCAATGAAAGGACAACAAGAACATAAAATTGGAGTGGCGGAGATGAGGATGTTGCGTTGAATGTGTGGTCATACAAGAAAAGATAGGATCCGTAATGATCATTTACGAGGTAGAGTTGGGGTGGCACCTATTGAGGAAAAAATGGTTGAAAACCGTTTAAGATGGTTTGGGCATGTGCAAAGAAGATTGTTGGAAGCGCCAGTTAGGAGAGTTGAGCAGATGGTTTGGAGCCCTATGAAAAAAGGTCGAGGAAGACCAAAAAAGACACTTAGAGAAATTATTGAACGGGACCTTTTAGTAAATGAGATATCTAAAGAGTTGGTCATTGATAGAACTCAATGGCGTCGTGCGATCCATGTAGCCGACCCCACTTAGTGGGATAAGGCTTTGTTGTTGTTGTTGTTGTTGTTGTCTTCAGTAAACAGAGAATTGTAATGTAGTTACTCTATTATTCTAAGCAAACATAATGCATTTTCTAGGTGTCATCATTCAAAGTAGTTATTATCTTTAGGCCAACAGGGCTATCATGTATCAACTTGTTTGTAAGCTTTTCATATTCTTGCAATAGCAGCATAGCATCTTCCGGAATGACCCTGCTTCCTTGCCATCCAACAGTACTGTTGCTTATGCCATCTGATCAACATTGATTTCATTCTTACCCTTAAAAAGTGAGTAGGGTTTTAAACCTTTGACCCCCAATATATCATTATACTATTGGACAATAAATTTTAGATGCTTATTTAGCCCCTGACTTATTGAAATTTTTATGTATGTTTTGTATTAACCTCTTATGAGCTTGGGCTTGTGTTCAAAATTATTGTTCTATTTAAAACCTAATTATGGTGATTAGTGATGTTAATGAATCAATGCTTGATGTCTATGGGGATCACAGTCTTCCCATTGTGGACAACATTCTTGAGTGGGTCTCTTGTTAATCTTCTGTCGCTGGTGGCCCTTGATATGGCCCATTAGCTATATAGATACACTGTATGACCAAAGTAAAAACCTACTTATTATGAAGGAATAAACTTTTGTAATTACTTCCTGCAATTGCAGAGTACATGATGAGTATCTATATTTGAATGAGACCTTTTATTGATAATGTAGGTAACTACAATTGCTTTTGGTATGATGTCATCTAGTTTTCAATGAATGCCTGTTTTGAGCTTGAATGGGGATGATTTACAATTCAATCCCACTAGTTATTGAATTTCATATCCTAATGTAAAATTTCTTCTATTTTCTTGCTGATATGTGGTGTGTTTCATGTCAGCTAAAGAACAATTTAAGAAGCAAAGTATGTTAACCAACGATCTTCTATCACTCAGTCAGCGATCCCCGCTGCTCTTGGACTGATGAATCTTCAATATTAACAGTTGCTGGTAAATTTCTCAGCATCATGTCCTATTAACCTCTTGTTTTCATTTTTTTACTGGCCGGAAAGTGCAATCTGGCCATAAGAGGGCGGGGTGCGCGTGTTTCTTGGTCAAAACCCCTGACACAAACAAATCCTGAAATATATTGCCAACTTGTTAATAAATATATGGTATACTAATTAACAATAATAAATGCTGACACCTTATAGAATCATATGTGAAGTAAATACTAGTTGGAAAATGGTTATCAGTGTAACAAGGTTGACTACTTATTTGGAAACTGCTCACTGATTGCAAGTTGTTAGATTTAGATTTGTGCTCATGTTGTTAGCAATCTAGACAAACTGACTAGTATAATGCTGGGCTGCTCTGGATTATCTTCAAAATGGATAAGGAAACTGCGCACCATTGGAATGGCTGTGCAGATGGGTCATGTTTTGCCTCTCAGGCTCATGATCCTTTGTAAATGACACTGACATTTAAATGTTATCCTGTGACTTATGGTTATCATTTGCCCTTTCAATTACTAACATATGAGTATTTGACAACCCTAGACTTAACTTCGGCCTTTTTTGAATTGATTTGAAACGAGTGTGAATTTAGTGATTAATTAGATGAGACTATCAGTGTTTACCTTTTTTTTAAGCATATTCATACATACTGAACATGCATGCATATTCACAATGCTGAAGCTCGATGAGTTAGTTACACATAGATCTGAGTACATCAAGTATTACCCCTTGTGGCAACTTTAAAAGTATGTGTGAGTGAATTAGATGGTGCAGTATCATGTATGATCCTCTAGTTTTAATGCATGGATTAATCAGAAAAGGAATTTAGTTTTGCAGAAGTCGAAAAATTTCATCTTCCCTCTGATGAATGTGTCTAGTGTGATAACTAGATAATATAACACTGGCAAGTAAAGGTAGTCTGCATACCTCTCCAAAAGCACTGTTGAATCCCCTGAGTTGAGAGGCCTAGTAGATATACGTATTGTTGGTGAGTAATATTTATCTTATTGTATAGGAAGAGATATGTAGTAGATAAACATATAGAGCTTTTTGTACCTTTGAAAATACTTGATACAGAGGTTCCAAAGTACACAGTCCTCCTTGGCAAATTCCATATCCATTCCCTAGGGACATCAAGGGGTTGAATGCTGGATGCATGATCGGCAAATACCTGTATGGCAATAAAAAGTTTACAGACCTTGTGGGTGAATAGTGAATTCAAATGATGGTAGATTTTTTCTGAGGTCATTAGCAAAACCTTGATTATACTTGCCTCATTAACTTGAAAGTAAGTGCCATTCAGTGGAAAGCTCCCCCTTGTTGCTGTTCTACAAGGTATCTATACATGATATCATGTCAATACCAGTAGTTAAGGGAAATAAAGACCAAAAAAAAAAAAAAGTTCTGCATTGTTCCATCATTGCAAATTAGTCTTACCAGGACTGTTCCTCTGACTGTTTGTGAATTAGCTTCTCTAATGCTATTGCATGAATGGCATGTTTTGTCATTGCATAGATCGTTCAAGTCTTGGGATATGCATCTTCTTTCTGGTGGCTCAATCGAATTTGCAGTTTCACCTAGTGTTCAGTGTTGCAAAATAGACTATAAGTAGATTCTGAAGTCAAAATAATCTGTCCTTAATCTGGTATAGGAATAGTATTAATCCAGACTTTGTTTCATTTGCAAATTCCACTCTGGGTGTCTTAAATGTCTTTGTGCATAGGTAATGTTAATCCAGACTTTGGTTCATATAAAGATTAAGGTCGTCCATCATTTTTGATATTGTGTCATATGTTTTTAAGTTTTACATATAAATGAAAGGGTAAGTTTTGGAAACTATCATGTGTTACCTACTGGTGATTATTTCATGTGCCTTTTGCTTACCTGGTGTCCAAATTGCAAGAAGATATGGGCTTGGATCATCAGGTTCACGTTTATCCATCTGTAAATTATAGTTAACAAGCCAGTATAAAACACAGTCTCTGGGATGAAGCTAACTAATAATTTTGCAACACAAATTACCTTTTCCAATAGAGGATGAGAGTCTGGAAGTTCGTATCTACATCAATCAGGGTGTAAAAAGGAATCAGTTGGAGTTTCATTTAAACAAAACAAGTTACTTGTAAAATATTCAGATAATCAAGGTATTTAGTTAAACTATCATCATGACTAGGTCATGAAAAAGGGAGGTGATAGAATTCATATCATCTGGACTTATATAAAAAATCAACTAGCTAAATATATTATACCTATACATCATCAAGAAAGTTATGCTTATTTAAATATCTACTATTTGGGACCTACCCTTTCCTGTGGGTGATTTAGGTGCTGCATATGTACTAATAGATAATCTTTCCAGGTTGGACTCTTAGATTGCTTAGCTTGAAAAACATTGTGGTGAATGATGTTTTTTAGTATATATTTTAATGTGTTCCCTAAGCATTAATTTTGCTGTTGCAAACAAAACCAGTATCTACTTACACTTGGTGTTCTGTCCGTAGCCGACTCACATTCTTCAGTTTTGGCGTAGGAATATAAGCCGTATCTGGATTTAAAGCAACAAGTGCCTTAGACATGTCACCTTCTTGGAGTTCCATGCTTTCTTGCATGATGTTTTGTATATTCATTGTGAACTTTTCCTTATTGAGCTTGATAGTTGGAATTTCATCAGGATCCTCCCAGAATGAGTCTTCGATGTCGCTTTCCAATGCCTCTGTGTCTGGGCACTCCTCTTCTGGTGTTGATGGTACCTCAATGATTGGCTCACACCTAGCAATTTCAGAACTTGCTTCTTTGCGCAAGTTGTTGTCAGGGAGAGATAGTAGCACTGGATTCATACTGAGAGAAGGGTTTCTCTCAGTTGGAACGATAACAGGGGAACTCACAATTCCTTTCTCTTCTGGTCCAGGTAACGCAAGCCGTGCACTGTACCAAAATGGTTGGTTTCAGCTTAGAAAAAACAATAGAAGTTGGTCAAATCTCTTATACGAGCAATTTATTTAAAGAAATAGAATTTCTCTTTGCTTCCTAGTTAATTATCAGATGACTTATGATGAATTTGTTATTATTTTATGCTTTCTTCATCGAACTCCTGATTTTATAGATTTCTATTTTACCTGTGGCCTATTCGATCTCTTTTGGGGCGGGAGGAGACAGGTATTTGGTTGACTGTCATTCTGTGTCTATAATACATTGCATTTTGGGATTATTAATTAGTTTTATTTCCTTTTCCCTTTTCATTTTTCTATTTATATTAGTGGCATTAATAGGTGATAGAGAACGCAAGATAAGTTGGGAGAGAGATGTGATGTTGGGTAGGCCAGTCACTTGGAAGGTATATTCTAGGAGGGTAAGAGGGTAATTGTCATTTTCTGTTATGCTGTATGATGTGCTGATATTGCACTGTGGTGTGTGCGCATTAGTTATATGTGTGTGCTGCTGTACAAGTGTGAGTGGGTGACATGGCAAGGGTGTTTAGGGTGAGGTATTTGGTGTCGGTTTTCATGAGAAGGAAGGTAGATTGTTATTCTCAATATTGTGGTAGCTGTAGGAGAGTTCCTCTCTGGTGTAAGGAGATATTTTCTCTGGTGCAATATAATTTGCTTTGCTGGTTCTATTGTTTTTGTTTGTTTCTTATCTGGGTTCCTATCATTGGTCCGACCTACCCGACACCTAAGGGGAGCCAGTGTGGGTAGTCAATGCCACCAAAGATGTCTGATAGAGTTCACGCAATGGAGGCTCGGATTGAGAGATTGGAGGGAAGATTAGAAAACATGAAAACAAGAATGGAGAACATGAAACAGGAAATTTTTCCAGAATTTACTAGAGTACTGGGGAGGTTGGCTGCAGGTAAATTCTCTAGTTAGGAGACTGAAGGAGGCCCTTCTGAAAATAGCAACTCTGTACCTAAAGAGACCTCACAGCCACAGGTACAGGGGGGATGAGTTTTTAGGTTGTCGGCTAAGAAGGTGGAGCTACTAAGATTTGATGGTTCCCACCCAATGGCTTGGATTACTTAAGAAGAAACATATTTTGAGGTTCAACGAACATCCAAGGTCCGGTTGCAACTAGCAAAGCTGAGTATGGAGGGGGCCACCATTCATTGGTACAACTTGTGGAAGGAGTCAACCGATGCGGCTACATGGAAAATTTTAAAGGAAGCAATGATAATGAGATTCGGAGCGGGACGGTTAGACAACCCCTTTGAAGAACTAAAGGAATTACATCAGACCGGAAGCATCAACGAGTATATAGCAGCGTTCAAGTTGTTGTTGTCTCATTGTGGGAACTTGCCTGAAAACTAACTTCTAGGGTATTTTATAGGGGGTCTCCTGAAGTAAGGAGAAGAATACAAATGCACAAGCCTAAGAGTAGGTACGAAGCCATGCAGATGGCTAGAGATGTCAGGGCAGAGTATAGAGTGCTTAACGGAGAAGAAGATGCAGACGCATTCACCACTAAAGACAGGGAAGTAGGCTTCAAGTTGGGTAACCCGACCAGTTACTCTACAACTTACTTACCATCAGGCCAAAAGTCATAAAACATTTGTCATATTCTGAGATCATGGATCGTAAGAATCGAGGACAGTGCTTCCGTTTTGGTGATTGATATCACCCGTTACATCGCTGTGTGGATAGGCAGCTGAGAGTGATGATTATAGGGGATGATGAGACGATTAATGAGGAAGGAGAAGTTATAGCTAGTGAGGTTGAGGAAGAAGAATCGTTAGTGTAAAACCATGGGACTGTTGAGCATGTTGGATGATGTTGGGTCTGGAGTTAAGACAATGCAAATAGAAGGTTGGGTGAAAGGAGTTCCGGTGATGGTTCTGATCGATAGTGGAGCTAGCCACAACTTTGTTTCTCCTACAGTGGCATCAGCTCTTGGTTTAACAGTAGACAATTCGTATAAACTGGGAGTGCGCTTGGGTGATGGGCATCGAATAGTCACAAAAGTGAAATGCCCAGAGATGTTTATTAAATTGGGTGACTCTGAATTTAGTATTGACGCTTATGTAATGGAATTGGGTGGAGTGGATGTTATATTGGGTGTAGTCTGGCTAGAAACTCATGGGAAGGTGGTTATGGACTGGGGTGAAATGTCCATGGTTTTTAAACAATGAGGGCAGAGAGGTGAAGTTAAGGGGCGGTAGTCATTTAAGAAGAAAAAAGGATAAATGAGATTTTCCTATTACTCTTTAGAGTATTGCCGGAGAGGAAATACATGTTGTGGATGGGATGGCTTGGCCAACGGAGAAGGATACTAACTTGGAGGCACAAGGAAACCTAGAACCATCGCAATTGGCAGAACTGGGAGCACTATTAGAGGAGTTTGCAGAGGTCTTTAAGGAACCAGAGGGCCTTCCTCCAGGGAGATCCATCACCCATTCCATTAATCTGTTACATGGAATGGACCGATCAGTGTTAAGCCCTATAGATATCCTCATTATCAGAAGGATGAGATTGAGGGGCAGTTTAAGGCAATGTTGGCTCAAGGCATTATTCATAATAGCACAAGCTCATTTTCAAGCCCAGTGATTTTAGTAAGGAAGAAAGACAATTCATAGAGGTTGTGATCAATTACCAAGCGCTCAATAAGGCCACCATACAAGATAAGTATCCAATTCTAGTGGTAGAGAAATGGATTGATGAATTATTTGGAGTGAAATTTTTTTCAAAGTTGTATTTAAAGTCGGGTTATCATCAGATCCGAATGGCGGAAAGTGATATACATAAGACAGCCTTCTCCACTCATGAAGGTCATTATCAATTTTTAGTAATGCCATTTGGGTTGACGAACACGCCAATCACCTTCCAGTCGGCAATGAATCAAATTTCCAAATCATTCCTAAGGAGGTTTGTTTGGTGTTCTTTGATGATATCCATGTTTATAAACAAGGGTTGGAGTCAGCACATGCGTCATTTGGTAACAATGTTGCAAACATTGAAGGAGCGGCAATTTACGGTGAATCAAAAGAAATGTGCTTTTGGAAGGCAAGAAGTTGAATATTTGGGGCATGTAATTTCGGTTCATGGTGTAGCCGTTCACCCTCATAAGGTAACAAATGTTTTGGATTGGCCTATACCCAAGAACGTGAAGGGAGTTAGAGGATTTCTCAGGTTAAGAGGCTATTATTGCAAGTTCATTGCAAATTATGGGACTATTGCTAAACCTCTTACTGATTTGACCAAAAAAGAGGGGTTCCAATGGAATCCTGATGCTTTGGCGGCATTTGAAGCATTAAAGAAAGCAGTAATAACAGCCTCAGTTTTGGTACTCCCAAATTTTGAGATTCCCTTCGAAGTGGTGTGACGCAAGTGGAAAGGGAGTGGGTGCAGTCCTTATGCAGCAAAGGCACCCCATTGCCTATTTCAGTAAGGCATTCTCTAGTTCCAGTAGGTCAAAATCTGTATATCAGAAAGAGTTAATGGCTCTTGTGTTGGCGGTTCAACATTGGAGGCAATACCTTCTAGGGAGGAGGTTCACTATTTACACCGATCAAAAGAGCCTTAAGCATTTGTTGGAACAGCGAATTACTACGGGAAATCAACAAGAGTGGATGGCAAAGCTGTTGGGTTTTCAATTTGATGTGGTGTACAAAGCAGGGGTGGAAAACAAGGTGGAGGATGCTTTATCTAGGCAATTTGAGGATGTAGAACATGCAACAATTATATCCTATCCAACATGTCAGGAAGGTAAGGATATAAATGATGAAGTCAGATCTGATCCGGAATTAAAAAGCATTATAGAGGCCTTGCAAAAAGATCCGAAGGCCAAACCGGGTTACTCCCTATGCAGTGGTAGATTGTTCTACAAGGATAAGTTGGTCATTTCTGCTTCTTCTCCTTTGATTCCATTGCTGTTAGCAGAGTTTCATTCTACTACTGAAGGAGGGCATTCGGGGTTTTTACGTACATATCGACGTCTCGCAAGTAACCTCTATTGGCACGGCATGAAGGAGAGCATCAAGGAATTTATTCGTGCTTGTGATGTGTGCCAACGGTAGAAATACTCAACTACTACTCCTTATGGGTTATTACAACCTTTGCCAGTTCCCATTAGAATTTGGAGTGATATGTCCATGGACTTCATCATTGAGTTGCCCAAAAGCAATGGTATGAGGCGATTTTGGTGGTTGTGGGCAGACTACCAAAATATATTCATTTTCTGCTTCTTAAACATCCTTATATGGCACGAAGTATTGCGGGATTGTTTGTTAAAGAGGTGGTCATGTTACATGGGATTAAGTGATAGGGACCTGATATTTATTAGCATCTTCTGGAAGGAGCTTCTTAAGCTCCAAGGGACCGTTTTGAAGATGTCTTCTTCGATCACCCTCAGACAGATGGGCAAACGGAAGTGGTGAATAGGTGTTTGGAGACTTATTCACGATGTTTTGCATCCAAACAGCCCCGCTCGTGGTCACACTGGATCCCTTGGGCAGAATTGTGGTATAACACTGCATTCCATGTTTCCATGGGTACGACTTCTTTTGAAGCGGTTTATGGCCATCCTCCACCGAATTGACTCATTACATAGAAGGGGAGACAAAAGTGGAAGATGTGATATGTGAATTAAAAGACGACAAAGATGAGGCTCATCGAGCACAAGAACAAATGAAGGTATATGAAGACAAGAAGAGGAAGGACATGCACTTTGTTGTAGGGGACTGGGTATTTCTACGCTTATGCCCTCATAAACAACATTCGGTGGTCAAAAGGATTCACCAAAAACTTGCTCCCAGGTTTTTTTGGTCCGTATCAAATCCTGGAAAAGATTGGGGAAGTCGCTTATAAGTTGAAACTTCCGGAATCATCCCGAATTCATCTTGTTTTTCACGTTTCACAGCTTAAGAGAGTGGTGGGTGATTATCACGTTTCTGCGGATTTACCTGATGATGTTGTCCACGTTACGACCCCTGAAAAGATTTTGGCATGGAGGAACAGAACTGAAGCAGGTCAAAGTCATAGGAAGTTTCTTGTTCAGTGGACAGGGATAGCAGCTGAAGATGCTACTTGGGAAAATGAAGTGCTTTTCCGACGTCAATTCCCCTCTTTTAGCCTTGAGGAGAAGGCTGTTGCTGCAGGGGGTGGTATTGATAGAGAATGCGAGATAAGTAGGGAAAGAGATGTGATGTTGGGTAAGCCTGTCACTTGGAAGGTATATTCTAGAAGGGTAAGAGGGTAATTGTCATTTTCTGTTATGCTGTATGCTGTGCTGATATTGTACTGTGGTGT
Source organism: Biancaea sappan (assembly GCA_037074585.1). Lineage (NCBI taxonomy): Eukaryota > Viridiplantae > Streptophyta > Magnoliopsida > Fabales > Fabaceae > Biancaea > Biancaea sappan. The sequence continues at coordinate 74,061,569 of CM073492.1, read as the reverse complement.
GTGTGCGCGTTAGTTATATGTGTGTGCTGCTGTACGTAGGTGAGTGGGTGTGCTGCCGTACCTGTGTGAGTGGGTGACGTGGCAAGGATGTTTAGGGTGAGGTATTTGGTGTAGGTTTTCGTGAGAAGGTAGAATGTTATTCTCAGTATTGTGGTAGCTGTAGGAGAGTTCCTCTCTGGTGTAAGGACATATTTTCTATGGTGCAATATCATTTGCTTTGCTGGTTCTGTTGTTTCTGTTTGTTTCTTGTCTGGGTTCCTATCAATAGGCCAGCAAAAAGCCACTATAATGGACAGCACCACTATGGGTTAGCAATCAGTTAATCTCATGCGGTAGTAATCAAATCATTGAGTGCTAAAATCATCAACTGACCACAACATTTAGAATGGAGATAAAGGGACTGACAAACATGTAATGGACTAGGAGAGAAACATAAAAACTAAAAGTAAAGAAGGCAAAGGAAGGATAGTGATGATGGAGAGTTGAGAGGGGTTAAGTTTCTTCCTAATAAAATACTTCTTCTATAGCCAAGAAATAAGTAAGTCTAAAAGAGTTGTAGAATGTTTAGAAGTTAATTTGCATTCAGTCTGCTCAAATTCCTTTGATTTCTCCATTAGGACCTGCCAACTTATCAAATTGCTAATTGTTAACAATGATCAAACTAGAACATAGATTAAGAATATTTGGGGTTTTTGTCATGTATACCAAGTCTTTGGCCTTTGATTTTTTTTTTTTTTCATTTTGATTGTTTTTTTCATGTAACTCATGATTCATTATTTATTTTAACTATGTGGATGTGCATTTAAATTTTTTATAAATCTAATATGCTCAAAATGTATAATATTACACACTATTCTGACTTGGCTTTTGTGTCTCAACTCCCGAGCAATGGGAGGGTTTGATAGGTTCCTATTCATGTAATTCCCTTAAAATGGTGGTAATCTATAATGCAAATGATATATATATATATATATATATTGAGTGGCTAACCTTGCAAAGGCACTTGCAAAGTGTCTGCACTCTGCACGCATTGGACATGCATTGCAGTTTGGTTTACTCTTTGTGCAGAAAACCTGCATATTTGAAGCATAAGTTACTTTAAATTCCTCCTTCTCTGCACTTGATAAAAGCTATTGCCTAATATTGATTATGTCCTCTTCTGAATGCAGCACATGTGGAAATAAAATTTTGATCATACCTTTCCGAAGGTAATCATCTGGTAGTGCAGCTCATACCTGCAGTGTATTATGCATTTGTTAGTAACAGCTTTAGTTATACTGGTAGAGTAGTAATATCTGTAACAAATGACTCATGAATTGTGATTAGGGCAGATTTTGGGGAGTTATGGTATTACAAAGTTCTTTGATCAAGTTTGCACAATCTGGGCCAAAGATACTTCTGAATTGACTCCAACACTGGGTACCTACGAGAACAGTAGTCAGCAATTTCAATCTGTGATATGCATGTTCAGTTGTTAGCAAAACATACTTACAATTCAAGGAGGTGTAACTGAAGTGATTCAGGGAGTGGTCGAAGAGGGACCCATCCAAGTCTAACTGCTATCCTTCCAACATTTGTATCAACCTTCAGAAATGTTTTATGGCAACAAGTTGGTTGTAGGCCTTTCTGGTGATTTGAATTAGCTGGGAAGCAGCAGATAGATATCAAATAATTCTTACCGGGAAAGCAAGATGGTGAAGTGTCAGGAGCCTTACACACTCCACACTTTTCAGCCCCAATCCTCGTATGCTTAGTAGATAATCTCTGCGGTTGATGTTTGTGAGAATCACATAACAAGGACATGGTTAATGTGCATTATATGCTGTTATTTTCATCAGTTTCTGGCTTTCTGCCATGCTAAAATGTTTTCAAGATAGATCCTGGTGATGGAAGAAATTATCGGATAGTGATTGGCTTACTTCGCTTTATCAGGGGGAACATCTCTTAGCCACTCCAGATCAATGCTTTCATGTTCTCTAACCAGTCTGTTCAGAAAATCCTGGAATATGACAAAAGTGATTCGTCTAGAAATATTTGGGGAATAAAACAGTGTTCCATTAATTTCCCTTGATGAACATACCTTGATTCGTTCTGCCAGCATATTGTTCATCCCTCGCTCTTTGATAGTTTCTGAAATCTCTTTAACTGATGCGCACCTCACTGCTTCATAATCCAGCGAATCCATTGCCTCTTTGCCTCTTTCTTTTTTTCTCCCATTCGCCTGTACCCGCTTTCTTAAATTGTCCCAATCAACAATCTTCTTTTTCTCAGTCTCGGGCTTTATTTTCCTGGCTTTTGAAACTTTCAGTTTTCTCTCTTTATATGTAGAGCCAGAAGAATAAAGTTGCTCCTGTGGCTGTGGTGCAGCAGTACTATTATCTGAGTAGGCATGCTGGTTTACTACAGAGACACTTTTTTCAGCATGAAAATCTTCCATGTAATTAGAAATGCTGGGGGCATCCTTCACTGTGTCATCCTGCCCTCTACCCAATTTCTGAGGAGTACTTGTTGATTCTGTAAACAGCATGCCATTGGATTGTAGAATTTTCTTACCTGCAAGATCATGGTTAGACAGAGGTTGATAACGATTTGTATCCGGTCCTGATTGAGAATTATCTTGTAGGTGGACAAGATTCATGCTTAGTGGTTCATATAGGTTAGTTGTTGGTAACTCTTGCAACTCTAATGGCCCACACTGCTTCTCTGTGAAGTTGTCTACACTTCTTCCTACTTCCGGGATTCTGACTCTCCTGTTGTCGGTATCTTGTAACTCATTGATATTGAACATAGTTTCATGCTGGAAAAACGCACCACCATGCATTTGGAAAGTATTCATCATATCATATGCTTTTGGGTCCTGTAATTCATAGTAAGTTGAAGGAATTACAGGCACTTGCCTTTGTGGATTTCCCAAATTGTTTGAATAATTAAATGCTGAATCGGAAATGAGACTATCCTTTCTGCCTGAACTTGACTTTTGTTTGGCATATTCCGCAGGTAGCACCTGTCCATTCTTGGTGCTCTCATCGAACAGTGACACCCCATTTACACTATTGTAAAATTCCTGGAACATGGTCTTCCCTACCTGTAAAGAATTTGTTGAATATAAAAATTGGGTCTTGCTGGGTTCACACCCAGTTGTAGGGCCTTCGGCTTCTGAATTGGAACTTGAGCAGGATCTGATCCCTCTAGTGGCTTCAGTGATTGAGGAATCAAGAGAATCTTGTGATGATATGATTTCCTCCTCCAAGCTATGATTATTTGGCATTTTTAGGTTTCTTTCTATTCTTGAGGCCCCGCTATCTCTCCCATGCTCTCTTGTATCTTGGGGAGGCACAAAGCCTTCATGGTAGGTTGGTTGACTTAATCTTCTGTTATGTGATATTATCATGTCATCTTGATTTACTATGCAGACTTCTGGTTCTTCGCCCAATTTGTTTCTGCTAACAATATAGCATGATCTCTTGTCATTTGCTGACCTAAGAGGAAACCTTGCTGCTAGAGACATGAAGGCTGAGCTGCAAATGAGGAGAAAGAAAACATAAGCTTTTTGTTCAGTTTCACTTCGCTCTTTGCTATCATGGCCTATTTGAATGTAAGATTAGATTTTAATTTACCTTGAGAGATGGTCTGAAACATTCTGAGTAAGGAAAACTCCTATAACTGAGTCAACCACTGAACCTTTCCACTGTGAAAAGCGCCTATCTCCTGCACAGATATGTTTTATATATTAATATATGCTGAAAGGTGAACAATTTAGCTACTAAGTGAATAATGATAATAATAGAAGATAATAATTTTAAGATGAATGTCTGTTATCAAAGGACATTTATTGAGTGTTTCTCTTTTTAGAGACTTTGGTAGCCTCTTCTCAAACAGAAAAGAAGAAATTTCAATTTGCTAATAATTTTAAGATGAAAGTGCTTGCAAGAATTGCTGTCCAGTTCATTCTATTTCCTCTACCAGTTTTCCTTCTTCATTGTTCACATTACAAACTATAAACAAAGGCTCTTGTTATACTTATTTCTGTTCTCTTTTTTAGCTGAACAGGTACACATTTTGTTTTGTTTTGATGAAATAAGAAATATTAGAAGAAAAAAGAGGATATACATGATAGTATGAGGACAAGTTATCCTTCATAAACAAGCCAAGAGGAAAGAGAGGAAGAAGCCAAAGAGTCTCGGAGGTACAACAAAGCTAGCCAAGCTCTGCATGCCAGAAGTAGCAGCACCCTTAAACAGCCATTGGCCAACCACCAAAGAGAGGAATTGGACACTATTCTATCCTTTTCTTTTTATAGAAAAAGAATTATTCATGAGAAGGAATAATAGTACACAGAAGCATAAATTAGAGGAAAGGAGTCCTCCTTAGGTAAGGACTATTCTATTGTTGATATATTTAATTGCAATAAAGAGACCCTTGAATATTCAAAAATTTCTCTCCAACCAAATATGACAACGGATTGCAAAAACAGCAAGATTTTGGTCCTATTTGTCTGACCAGAACTGTTAGTGCATTATGAGAAATTGCTCCATGAAGTTAGGGCAGACCTAATGTTCCTTAATAACTACAAACAAATTATTTCATGAGGACGTTACTGCTCGACAATTTAGTACTAAAAAATATAGCATGAAGTCTAGTTTGTTCATGTCCATATCTTAAATTCATACTTGTACGCTTCTATTCCTTGGAATGACATTTATGTCCTCATTTTACTATTGTGTTCTCTTTTCATAGCCTTTTTCTTTACATTTTTTTTTCCTTCTTTTCTGGTAAAGATGAACCTTTTTTATAACTGACTTATATGTATAATGACAAGTTTAATCTCAAGATTTGTTAGGCCGCATGATGAAATTATTCATGAGCCTTCTTATGCTTTTGAGTTTGTGGTACTTGATACTCATTATTTACAAAGAAGAGGTTTCCGTGAACAGAATAGAGAGTAAAAGATGGCTGTTAGGAGACATAAAAGTATCAACAAATTGAAACTTCTTGATATATGATCTTTTGATTTGAAAGTATGATGTATTGTACCTTGAACAAGATGCATCCTTGCAATGAAGGAATTGGCTCGTCCACGAAAAACTTCTCTTTCCTCTTCCCACCACTTCTCCTTTTCCTTGTCAGTTCCCTCAAGCCCTTCACTTCCTTCCTTGCCCATCAACAGTTTCCAGGTCCTCTCTGTTTCTGGGTCAAGATCCACTTTGGGCCGTGGTTTATGTTTTTTCGCAAATTCAAATCCCTCATATGGGACAACTGAAACCTCTCCATTATATAGGACAATTGCATTTTGTCCATCCATTCCTGGTATGTTGCTCTCCCTTATGTTCAGATCTTTCAGCCGACAAATGACCTCATCTATTGTTGTGGGGTATACCTGGTTTGGTGCACCTGCAAATAGAGAAAATGTTATGATGTAGCAAGCATAGCATTATCATAATTTGTATACAAAAAGTGCTCCTGAAGAATCCATTGCTTTCATATAACCTGATCTGCCAAAGCCATCACCAGCAAGTTTAGTGGCTCCAGTGCTTGGCTCCTCTCCAAATCTTTTACCTTCAATACAGCAATTTGGTATGTCATTGTTCAATTGTGATTGAGATTCCTTTTTTCCTTTTCTTCTTACTTTTTGTGAACCAAGTCTATTTTGAGTTTTCTTCCTCTTCTGAGCTTTTGATAAATCTTTGTTCAAAGGTGTGCCATTAAAATTTTCATCCACTTGGAAAATTTCTTGGTGCAATACGGAAGAATCAGGTGGATTTGTGGCTGAGACATGTCGCTTTTCGACAGTGTGAAAAAGTTTTCTCCTTGCATTGGTTCTTTCAATGGAATTGGACAAAATGTTTGGCACCAAATGAAGGTTACTCTGAGATGTAGGTACATTGGTCTTCTGAAGGTTCTCAAAAGAAGTATCTGATAGCAAGGGAAAATTGGAAATTCCATCTGCGTGAATACATTGCTGCAAGTATCTGCTATTGCTTTCCTGGCACAAACCAGCATTTTCTTGAGCTGGACCTTTGTCAATGTCTGACAAATTATAAATCTGTGCTCTAGTTGCTGACAAAGGTACATTTTCTTGCCTTTCTGGCATAAATTTGTCAGTTAGCTTTTGATTCAATAAGAGCATAATGCCATCTGTGCTTCTGGGTTGCTCGTTTTCTACTGTAAATCCATCCCGCTTGCTGAGCAGCAAAGCTGAGTTTGTAGCATAACTTACATTTGCTCCACTGAGCAACTCCGTGACTTGATAGTCTGGACTGATTTTAAAATCTTTCTCATTTCCACGCTGGATCTCCTGCTGATCAACTATTTTTTTCTGGTCTTCATATCTACTCTCTTCTAAGTCAAAATTTAAAGCTTTCCTGCAGGATCTTTTAGTTCCAGTTGTAGAATTTAAAGTTTCTACAACATCAGCCTTTGGTGTTGCAGCTTCTTTTGGGATGTTTTTTCGTACGTATTTCCTCTTTTGGGTTGGATTCTCCTTAGACCCTGTCTTTTTTTGAGTTGCAGGTTTTGGAGTTCTTTTGGGCTTGCCTTCTACAATTACCTTGGGCCTGTGTTTTCTTCGTTTAGGAGCTTTCTGCTCAGGTGTCTTGTTCAGATCAAAACCTGGGTCACTTCCACTGCAACTGTTAATATTTTCAGAACCGTTATTTTTGCAATATGGTGTAGAAATTGGTGCAGATGATGAATTTACAATGTGCTGTAGAAGTCCGTCACAATATTCCTGGTATTCATTTTCTGTGGATGCAACCATGTTTTCTTGCTTGTCTTTTTCCTGACTTTGGTTTTCAGCTGTTGTGTACACTGGTAGTGTGCAAAGCCGGTTCTCTGCAAACTCATTGAGCTGATCCGTTGTTTCTGGTACCAATTGGACAGTATTGATGAAACCAAAGACATCATCAGCTTCTGTTACTGGTGCAGAGTTTAGATCGTACTTAGGTCTGCAAGGTATGTAAAAATCACCTGTGAAAGCAGTCTTAGTCATTCATCAATCAATTGCCAATATTATAATGGATGCAGCAAGGCATTGTTTGGGCAGCTTGAAGAAATGAAGTGATTTGATTTTGTAACATGCAATTTTCATAACAGTTTCTCATTGTTGCCATGGAAATTGTGGGAAGGAAATCAGTTTTGCATAATTACAGTCTACAGAAAAATATGGAAATAAAATATCATGTTCATTCCTTATCAGTGTTTATAAGTTGAAGGTTTACTTTTCAATGTTTCAGGATTATTTAAACAAGAAAAACCTTTTTATCAGTGCACTAAACATGAATGTCTTTTGGACAAAACTAAGGTACAGTGTTAAGGATTTTACTGTCAAGTTCTTCAATAAAAACATACAAGTGATCTTCTTTACAATTCAGCAGCACATGATTGGTAAACCAATGGTGTTAAAACCAGGAGATTATTTTTTTTTTTTTCATTTTCTTTTCATCACATTGCAACAAGCATTTTAACTACCAAAGTAGAACTGAAATTTTCCTTGAATTAACTGATAAAAAAGGCGTATAAAAAATTATATTTCTATGCCAATTTCAATTTGACTGTAATGGATCATAAAAATTACCTAGATATTTATTTCATAATCAATATCCTTATTAATACGGGAAAATGTTTCTTAAAAATTTTTAGGATATGACATGAAAATGATAATTGCTATATGTTTCTGATTGTCAATCATTTTAATTCCTTTCAACTAGAATAACAGCATAAAGGCTTTGCCACCACTAGCCACAAAAGTACTCTTCTCTGAACAATTTCTTGTTAAAATTTGAATTACAGAAGAAAAAAGAAGTTACCATTGGGTATCTCAGATAAGCTACTATTCAGCAGGCTTGAGAATGTGAAGTGCATGTCGTTGTTGAGCAAACTGTATGAGATGCTGCTGTCAAATTCAGATCTCCTATCTAGAACTGAAAGATTTGCATCTGTATACACTGTGTCTGAACCTGCATAGCTATTGCTTTGGTTGACAGTAAAACTACCTACACTGGAATCTTTCCCTTTGCCGCTGGTGTGAGGATGAAATGTTGGTACCAGTGGTGTTCTTGCTGCCATGTCTATGCTTTCGCTTAAACTCCTGTTAGCAGAAGTAATGTTAGTTGCATTCTTCGTGAGAAGTTCGAAAGAATTCAACTTCAATCTATTGCTGTCAAATTGCAAGGCTGGATTGTAGGAGCCAGCAATGTGATTGATGAACCTGTAACTCTCAGCAGATCCTCCATCAAAATTATTGTATTCTCCAGTTTGTCCTATTACATGGATATTTTGATCGGTTCCCTTATACTGCAGCATCTCGTTCATGTAACCACTTCCAGGTACAGTTAACTCTTCCAAGCATCCTTCACCCTTTTGGTTTTCCTGCCAATCTCCTGATATTGGACTGGACCTTATTTGAATTGGCTTCCCAGGGGTGATAGGTACCCAAGAACTATTTATCTGAGGTTGTTCCTCTTCTGAAGTAAAGAGATGTTCTCCAAAGTTCATCATTGGAATCCTGGAACTTAACAGACAATATTACAATTTAATATTTCTTCCACATGCGCTTGATATTTTTATGGTTAAGTTTGATACGATGTTATTGTTACAATTAAAAGGATGAAAAATTAAGAATCAATAATACAACTCATTGTACTGATATGTTTTGTAAATCAAGACGAGGATGCATCAGAATGACACTGAATCTTCACAACAAAATAAAATTACAATTTCACCCTGCTACTCCAATATAGTTGATTCAATATACATCTGTGCTTTATTAGCAACTGTTTATGATTATATGACTTCAAAAGTTGCTAAACTCTGTTTGCAGTTGTCAGCTCAAAAATACTATTTGCCCTCAAATCTATAATGACAGAGCTACTTGTCACTGTGCACCCCTTATCATCTTGATTTATTTGCTGTACCACATGATGTCCAACCCCATAAATGTAACAATAATTATTCCAACAATGTAGTTCAGCAGTGAACATCGAGAATGTACCTTAAACATAATCAATAGCAAAGTAATATAACAGCATAGGTGAATTTTCCTTATAGATTACATGAAATAACCAAAGGTAGGAGCTTCTACCCATATTGCTGCTTCAAGCTAGGTAAGATGGGAAGATGTATATCCTAATGGGTGGCAGGCCTCTAGATTCTGGGTGTTGAGTTGCCATTCGAAGTTCCAACTACCTAAGGAACGTAATTAATCAGCACAAATTTCTTAGTAAAATCCACTCTATGAAAGATAAGGTAATTCCTTGAGAACGTCTACCTTTTAAGAGGTGATGGGCTATGTGATTCTCACATGTGTAATTAAAAAATTACGGTGAGAATCTCTGTTTATCTAATGGTATAAAAGGTCAATTCTTGAGATTAGAGCTCTCCCATATAAATAAATATAAGAATCTCACGTTGGAGACTCCTATCTGATTCACTTGTATGTTTATGATTGAAAGAATGAGTCTACCTAAAATCTCTCTTAAACAACTCATGCTACTTCTCTCTACTTGGACTTGTGTCAGACTTCTGAGTTCATCAACCCCAAATCAGCCTCCAATTCAAGAGAACCACAAATCAGTATGAGACCAGGCATCAGAACATTTCAAGGTATAACAAATATTTATCAGCTACTTTTCATCTATGCTGCACGGAACTTGAACTCCAAACTAAGTTTAGTATTCAAGTAAGGAAAGGAAGATAAAAGAGATCAATTGTCAACATTGACAAACATACTCTGTAGAATCAGCCTGCAACAGTTGGTAGAGGATTTTAGCAAAAGCGAACCCAACAGATCTTACCTACTTCGAGTTCCTCAATCTCCAGTTTTGAGAATAGAGAAATTTCGAAAACTGTTTTTTTTTTCTCAATTGAATTGGCTATAGCTGCAGAATGCCACAGATTCTGAAGTACTTCTGACACTAATCTATCTCTTGCTGGATTTTTGCAGGAGCTCGCAGAAACTCCAACGCATGCATTGACCTGTGTGGTTTATCCCATTGTGTAATCCAAAACCTGCCAAAAACCCCCCATCAAGACAACACATTTCTGGCTGTGGCAATAAATTAAAGAGGTAAAGAGAAAAATCCCCCTCAGGCATGACCAATTTCATAAATTCATGGTTTAATGCTGGGAAATGAATGCCTTGATATTTTCAGGTGAGAATGTTGGCCAGCCCACAAAACCAAAATAAAAATCAAGGGTGATTAAGAATCTGACTAAATTGACTGATTGAAACCCACCAATGAAAACCCAGGATTTTGGCCAAAATCTTCAGAATCTTTGGTATGAATGATCATATAAGACTCTTTCCTGGGTTCTGCTTATTTCCTACTAATTAAGACAAGCATGAAATCGGAAGAGTGAAAATGGAATTAAAAGAAGAATCTTCTGCAGCTAAGCTCACCGATCTGTTAGGCAGGCCGGGTCGCCTCACATGGCGTAGTCAATGCGGGAATAAACAGAGTGAGTCTTAGAGAGGCAGAGAAAGGGAGGGAGGAGAGAGAAAGAAAGGGAGAGAGAGGAAGGGAGGGAAGAAGCAAAAGCAAACCTACCAGATAGTACACATAAATATTAAATTTTTAAAGTACTTTTTGCTTGGGGCACTCTTTTGAGTTTATGATTTAGGCACCCCCCTCAATTAAATACTTTCTTTCTGTACCAATTTAAAAAAAAATTAAATACTTTCTTCATATTCTCCTATTGCATTTGCTTTTTTCCTTTTAATTCTTTACCCCTTAATGACTTAATCCAACGGTATAAATTAAAAGATAAAAATATTTTATAAAACTTATTTTTTTAATTCTTTTCTTTAATTTGAGCCTCTCAATCTGAAATAAATAATTTAGGTTTGTGAAAATGACTCATGCTTCTGCCTAGGATGCAAATTTCAATTTTTCTCAGCCATACCAAACAAGAAAAGGAAAAAATATTAAGCAGACTAATATTATTAGTCAAAATTGATAATATAAAATAATTATGAGTAAATGTGTAAACATGTTATAAAGTATATGAATATATTTATATCTCTTTTCAGTTTACTTTACTGATTTTTTATACATAAAATATGAAGAATTTCGCCAGCTTATTTTGAAAAATTTTGCTGACATATAACAAGTTACGCTAGAGAACTACGATGATTTCTATGCTCTAAAAATTTATAGTACAAGCATCCATATTGTTTTTATTTTTGGGAGACCACTGCAACCGTTGTTGTTGTGGATACTGGATATTATATTTTATAGCTCATAAATTGAATTAATAGTTGGTAAAGAGTTTTCACTAGCTATATCCTATTTTAGATTAGATAGTAGTACTATGTTACTATTTGAAAGTAGATCTTTTAAATTTTGAAAGTTAACCAGTGTATTTAGTCGATCATTAATTTTTATAATTAATGATTCAAATTTATTAGTTATTTAAAATAATAATAATAATAAATAATATCTTAAAATTTGGACTGTTGATTATAAAAATTAACAGTTTAAATGATTCAAATATTTTGCTTAGCTTTCAAAGCCAAACATAAAAATCTATTTTAGCATACGGTAATTAATTTCCAATGCCTAAACAAAAAATTACTTGATATTCATAATGAATAGGGCGACTTGCATATCTGTTGAATAAATTAGGCACATTAATAGGATTTTCTGTGGATAGATAAAAGCTAAATCAACCAAAGAAATTGATATCCCATGAAAATCGTTCCACCCCTTGACTAATAATAAAATCCAGATAATATCAACAATTCTAGATTTAATGACTATTTCTAATAAGAAAAGTATCAAATAAAGTATGAAAAAAAATGTGGCAACCATTTAGAATTGGATTGTAGTGATTTTATCTGCAGAATAAAATTGAAAAATATGCCAAACAATTTTTTTTTAATGAATATAGTGATAAATTAACATGGTAGAGTTTGGCCAACAAGTAACAATTTATTTCTGTCTCTATTTTTCTTTTTCAATCAATAATCTCCTTGGATTAAATAAATCCAAGTTTTGTTGATTGTGTATTTGGATAATATTGATAGTTGTGAGTTTTTTTTTTTGTAAATAAGTTTCCATATAGATTATCAATTGGAGAAAAAATTTGCTCATTTTATTTAATTTTTTTTTTGGGGATTTATGGGTGGGGTTTGGAGAATAGCAGATTCTATATATGAAGAAAGATATGAAAATTGAGCTTGATGCCCACTAAGGTATGAGTATGGGTATTTAAAACACTTTTTTGAAATTTGAAAATAAACAATATAGTAACAATGAAAAAAAGGGTTGTGTCAATCCGACAAACTGCTTATAAGCAGATTGAGGTGGTCTAGCCCATTTAATAAATAGGCTGGGAATCTAATCCTCAAGTCTATTGCCACCAACATTGGATTGCAAGCAAATGAGCTAGTTCATTGTGCAACTTTTTCTTCGAAAAAGAGCTTCATCCTTAATAACAAACTATCATTTATGTGTTAACTAGATTATTATTTATTTATGTTGATATTGAGTTGTAGTTAGGATTTAGTATTATATGATCATATTTGATTTTTTTTTCTCGTTTCTCAATGAATCTAATGCAACTGATATTAAGAATCTTTGTAACAAAAGTAGCATAGGCAAAATGGGTGGCCCAACCTAGCCAGTGACAAGTTGCTTAGAAGGGGGTTAGCCCATTTAACAAAACAGGATAAGAATATGATCTCCAAGCCTACCCAATGTTGGGTTATGGACAAACAAGCCTGTTTGCGATCCAACCTTTAAAAATAAAACTTGGTAAAAAAATCATCATTAGGACCTATAATAAGATTATATAATGGAGTAATTGTTAGAACATATTCTTATTTGAATTGTTTCTTGTTATTCAATTAATACGAATAGAACTAATATTAGAAACCTCAATAACAAAAGGCATTAAAATCCCAAGCGATCAAGCAGCTTGTACAAACGTAGCAAAAACCTTCAAATGCCCAAGTTTATTAGATGATACATCAAAGCTTCAAATGCATAGATGATTGTTCCTTTGTTCATTGCTTGTCATCCTCGTTCCAGGCTTCAGGTGTACGCATTGTATTACGAGAGAGACAAAAGAGGAAGACTAAGTTTTTTTTTTCTTTGCAAATGGGATCTCGGATTTGCAACTGCATCTACAAGAGAAGAGAAACATTATTTTATTATGCCTTCTTGGTGGTTTGAAAAGTGCAAAGTGAAGGAGTGAAGGTGTTTTTTTTTGGTCTTTTATGATATTTAGTTTTTCTGTTGTTTGGTCTAAAAGTGATAGAAGGCTACAAATTGGCTACAAAACTAGCATACACGAGGCACATAAAACAAACCAAGATAAAGTAGGCTTGCTAGCTGGAGGGAAAAAATAAAGGGAATTGGGAAACATACCCAAGACCAAGGAAGACAGGGGACTTTGGACATCAATTACTGGAAGTCGAGAGAGAGAGAGAGAGAGGATGTTGGCTAAGTTCTATAGTGGATTGAAAGCCTAGAACCTCAGGAGCTCAAAATTCATCTTCATCCCTGCTACTTTATCAGCCGAAGCATTCTTTTCCTGATTTGTCCACCTGTAAGTTACAATTAATAAATTATCCTCCTTAATGCACTTGATTTTCACCATAATTGGCTTGATTAACCAAAGAGTTTGCGAGTTTTTGCATGCATTAACAAAATCAGTGCAATTTGATTCAAAGATTATACTATCCAATCTGAGATGAACAACAAAGATATAGTCATCTTTAAAGGCAAGGGCTTCAGTAACTACAAGGGAAGATGCAGGTAAGATTCTTGCATTTCATGAAATTATTTTGCCTCTATGATCCCTAAAGACGCATGCTATCACACATAGTTTTTGTAATACGCTAACCTAGTCCTTGCATGTAAGAAAAAACATATTGGATTTTGGGTATTTTTCTTGGGTTTGGATGTTCCTCGAAGTTTGATGGAGGATAGAGTTTTCTTATTTTAATTTTAAGTTTTCCCTCTTTTCCCCTCATTTTAGGTTGTTCTAGTTAGCTAGTCAATTGCTAAGTTTTTTACGGTTGATTAGCTAACTTCAAGATCCTCAGTTTTTCAGATGGTACCAATCGACTGATAGATCTAGCGGTCAATTAGCTTGTCTTGGCTAGGGATCCTTTTGAAGTTAGGAAGTAGCTGGTCAACTGGCAGGCGCCAACCGGTCAACCATTGAGCTCTAGTATCTTTGAGAATGGGTTGATTCAGCAAATTTTCCTATTTTGCCCTTAAATATTTCCTTCCTCCTTTTACCTAGATCTTTCTAGAGAAGGTCAAAAAAGTAACATTACCCTCTCAAGCCTTTATATCTTTCTTTTTTTTTTCTTCTCATGCTATTCTTGCATTTCCATTCATTCTCCTATGCTCTTCGTTCAAATAGCTAAGGGGATCAATTGTTGCCTTTCTCCTCCTCTCTAGTCATTCTTCATTGGAAATTGCTCTTTCATGACTTCTCTTCATCTTAGTGAGATATATAACCCCTTCTCATTTCTTAAGAGTGACTTTTTCTTCTCTCCTCTCATCTTCTTTACCTATATATGTCCTCTCTTATAATAGAGCTTGTAGGAAAACTCAATTGAGGTTTTGGAACAACTAACCATAGCTCATAACTCTTACTAGCTCCTTGAGCTAAGTACTTAACCCAATTTCCACATTAGGATATATGTAGAGTTTCTAGGTTGGGACTTGATGTTAGAACTTAGGTTGGAAATCTAGGGTTGTAGTTGGGTACTTTAGGATTGCAAAGATCTTTAAGTAGGAACTCACTAGGAAATATTGCCGAATGATGTATATGCATTAGAGTAAAATTGATTCTTGTATTTTATGACATAGGCCTCCTTGAAAGGGGAATTGTTGCCAAGAATAGAGTTCTAAAAGGCTTACTGTGATTTGATGATGCTTTAGACCCAGTGAGTCAACAATACTATGGTATGGACTAATAAAGTTTAGAACTTGATCATTATCTATATTTATTTTACACTAAGTCATTTTCTTCTGTCAATTTATTTAACTTTGAAGGCTAAAATGCACTTTACCCCTCTAAACTTTACATTATGTGCAAAAAAACCCCTAAACTTTCAAACTCAACAAAAAACCCTCCTCAACTTTCATTTTATGCCAAAAATCCCCTACAGTTAGTTGACCGTCAGTTGACCGTTAACTAAATGTCATGTCATCAATATACTAGACACCTTAAATACCACGTCAGACATTTTTTACAGTTCACTTGTCATGTCAACGCTGTCAAATCATCACTATCAGCATTTGAGGTGTAAAAAATATTTGACGTGGCATTTGAGTTGTCTAATATACTAATGACGTGGCATTAGTTAACGGTCAACTAACTGTAAGGGGTTTTTGACACAAAACAAAAGTTGAAGAGGGTTTTTTGTTGAGTTTGAAAGTTTAAAGGGGTTTTTTGCACATAGAGTAAAGTTTAGGGGGTAAAGTGCATTTTAACCACTTTTGAACTATTACTTGAAAATTTTATGAAATGGGACAAGCATGAGTAAACCATGGTTCCAATTCTAACTATTTGTTAAGATGATGAAATGAATTGGACAATATGAGATTTGGGCTACTATGGATTCTAGTTAAAACAATGTTCTTGATGATATCCAGAAAGTGGTTACTTGATTAATGATTAAAGATAGATTTTGGCTTATATTGTAAAATTGCGGGAATGGATTTGTAACATTGGATATGTGTTTATGATGTTATTTTTGTTTAGTTTAGGGGGACCATTTGTTCTTTTCATTTTATTTTTTCAAAAAGCTCTTATTATTATTATTTTTTAAAAAAACTTTTGGAAGAAGATTTGAATCCAAAGTTGGTTGCTAACAGCGAGTCTGTTACCCTTGGTGCATCCCAGTAACCCCAACTAGCAAGGGTGTTGCTAGTCTCAAGTGTCGATCAACACACGTTGATTTGTTATTTTCCTTGCTCTTAAATTAATATTATATCTGCATTTAAACTTCCTTGTTTTCTTTACTTTATTTGACTATTATGAAGTCATTTCCTTTTCACGTGAATTCAGTTTTTATTTTGAACTTTCTTTTATTTGAAAAATCTAGTTTAGTATTAATAATAATCCTACATTACAAATGTTTTCTCTTTATCCTCTAAAAAAAAGTTTTATCTCATTATCTTTTACATGTTTTTCTTAACTCCTCATGTTTGTTCCACCACAACATAGTTTTTTTATTTACTCACTAAGCTTGCGGAGCTTACTTTGTTTTATCATATTACAGGTATCGGTATGAGGTTATGTTTTCTGAGTATCCTAGAGTCATTTAAGTTAATGGAGAGCTCCCCAAAATAGATTGGGGAAATGAGTTCATAGTCAAGTTAGGTATGTAAGTTGTATTCTAGAAATCACTCCATGAACTAAGATAGCGTCCTCGGCCCATCCAATCTGGTTGTAATGTAAAATGGCCATTGAGTTAATAATAGTCAGTACTCTGTACTTGTATGTTAGTATAGACTAATAATGGGATATAAGAATTGAGCTCTCCTTGGACAAGTATAATTTCATTGAATTAATAAAATATGAGTTTCTTGCTTCTGTGAGTTATGTCTATATGTCCCTTCTTTTATCGAATTGAATGTTGGAAAGTTGCATTTGAGTTATGTCATTGTTAGTCATGAGGTATGGAGTGAAGCTCATGGAGGTGGATGTTTATTCGTCTTCCGTGCCAGTCATGTCCTTTAGTTTTGGGGTGTGACAGTTTTTTGCAGCATTAAAGGCTACATTAGAATTACATTTGATGACTCCTTCAAGTGGAGGAGATGAGTTAGAGTTTTGGATGTGTTAGCCAGTGTTGACGCCTTTAAATTGATCATCTTTGATTTGCACCATTTTTCAAGGGTGAATCTAAATGCTTGTTTAGTGATGATAGTAGGCTAGAATTTTTTTACTCAAAGATCTAGGCGTTCCTAGCCTCCAAATTCCCCAAGACAGATTAAAAAGTAAGGCAATGTTCTCCTCAGCTTTATCTTTTGTAATGTTGGCTAGTTAATTTGTTCAAAGAATGAATCAACCACTCTTCTATTTTGGTAACATTATTGGCTGTGGGATCTTATTGTAGAGTAAAGCCAAACCACATTGTTCTTGTCTATGGACGTCTTAGAAAAAAGTGCTTGCTTGTTTCATCTTCATAGTTGCAAATTGGATATGTGGGGCTTTGATGAATTCTTTTCTTATGGAGATTGAATCTAATCAAGAGCTAGTTTGTGTAGATCTTTCACGTAAAGATTTTGACTTTTTGAGGGACTTTGGCATTCCAGATGTATTTCCATAGTACATGGTCAAGGGAGGATGAAGATTCCCAAGGTTTATCTTGATTTCTTTTCCACTCAGAGTATGCGATTTGGTAACCATATTTAGTGTTGTATGAACCGTCTTTTGAACCTAGTCAAAATAGGTTTTTCCTAACTTGTCAATAAGCATGGCTGTGTTTGATGCAAATTCTTTTCTGGAGAAGCTGTTAAAAAATTTCCATATGTCCCATGATTTTCTATCCCCAGTGAGCAAAGAAGAAATAGTAATGTAACATCCTGGGTTCCCGAATATTATTGTTGATGGTATATCAAAGTGGGTGTGGAAAAATGCAGAAAAATTTTTCGTTTACATGAAGGAAAAGAGCATAACAGAGTTTGGTGCCTTGGAAAAATCTGGTGGGTGGTAGGGAATGAGAGAAAGAAAGAGAGAGGGAGACAAAATGAGTCATGAGTCCATGGAAGGATTAATTTGATATATAATTATTTTAAAATGCCCTTCAGCAAAGAAGAAGAATAATCGGAGTTGGGAAGTTAGTGATGAGGAATGTGGCACTATTATATGTAAATAAATAATAGAAGAAATTACAATTTTACCCTTGCAAGAGGTCAGATTGTGTGACTGACTTAAGGGTAATTTTTTAATTTTCCTTAGAATAGGTATATATACCTTGTGCCCCATATACCTCAGATCATTTCTTCCCCTCTTGCTCCCTCATCTCTTTAGCATGATGTCTCTCCCTCTCCTTTGCCTCCCAGTATCGACTCTAGGGAGTCACACCCTTCTGAGCTCCTAGCCGCCGTTCTCTGGCATAGGCGTGGTCCTCTATCACCCAGAAAGAGGAAATTAGAGATAAAAGATCCCAACCCTTCTTTCCTACTCATTTTCAGATTTGAGGGACTTTAGGGTAAGAATGGGCGTTCTTGAGAGTTTTAGGCTAGATTAATGATCTAGAAATCTTCTTTGATGTTTGTTGAATAGATTTGAACAAAAATCTTGCAGAACCTATGGTTTAATTCTTGGGAATATTGGATTGAATGTGTATGTTAGAAAAAGAAAGAAAGTTAGGGTTCTTGAGGGAGTTTGATAGATTGGAGCCTTGATTCTTGGTTTAAATTTGGGATTTAAGTGTGTCATTGTTTTATAGTCCCTTATAATGAAAACATACGGTTGAAATCGAATTAGGAATAGGTTGGATTGAGATTGGAGGAGTTTTTGAGGAATTTAGGCATTGTTCTTCGTATCTGTAGAAGTTGACCAATCAACTATCAGGTACTGAGCAATCGACTAGTAGCCACTTTTGCTCATTGTCCATATCTAATTTAGATGCATTAGTTGACCAGTAGTATGCTACCAATCGACTAGTTGCTCTCGGGTAGGTTGTCTCCTCGTTGGGATAAGAGGTGTCGGTCAACTGGTAGGAGTGGACCAGTCGACTGGTTGCTCGCTGGTAGGCTTGGCTTTATGGAGCCAGTCGATTGCCACGGGGAGGCCAGTTGACTAATTACTTCTAGTCAGTTTATGGGATCTTTTGTAATTCTTTTTCTCTTATAGATGTCATTCCAATTATTTAGGATGTCTCTTGGAATGATCCAAACAAAGAGCTTGCTCACAAACATCAAGTTCGACAAGATTGATAGCTTGGAGTTGAGGTGAGAGATTCTTTTACCCTATACCTTCATTTTTTTTTTGTTCTATTGTGGCTTTCTTAGTGCCTTCAACATGGTGTGTGAATTTAATTGCCATAGTAAATGTAAGGACATATGTGTACATATATATATAACACCTCGTGTATAAGGCATGTTGGATGAATCTAATTGCAGTTATAACCTAGAGTGACTTGGAAGTTTGCATGCAAAGCAAACTTGCGATAGTTAACTTTAGCTTAGGGTTAGCTTGAATACTCTATGTGCAAATGTGTGTAGATGAATAATGCATGTGAATAGAGGTTGTATGTGCAATGGTTGTATGGTCAGTTGAATTGTAGTCCCAGTCAATGTTGAATCACACATGGTTTATGAGGTGAGAGCAGTGGTGGTTCTCGTGTCTCAGGTGGACTCTGTAATGGTTAAATGTATGGCTAGACAAAACCTTATGGTTAGAAAGTGACATTGTCGAGGTAGTGTCGTATACCATAATTGCGGTTGAACTAACATAATATATAGTAAGAGGAACAACTCATACCTTTAATTAAGATGTTATATATATAGCCCTTGTGATCCAAGAGTGTTAAAGGGTCAATGGACTAGTGTGTCTGCTACATGATGCATTAAGGTTGTGGTCTCCAATGGATACCTGAACCTTATTTTGATCATGTATATACATGGTCATGGTGCATTACATGAGTGATAATTTTATGCTTGGATATGTGTGTATCATACTATGGAGTGGAAGATACATACTCAGTATTGAGATGTAACACTTGAGATACATACTTAGTGTTGAGGTGTAATATTGAGGGTACTCACTTGGTGCTGAGATGTGGCACTTGAATGTCTATTTTACGCTAAGGTATGGTATTCGAGATATTTACTTATGTCATGGTGTGATACTTATGTTGACTATTTTGTGTCAAATCTTTAGGACGTGTGGGTAATTTAGATTCAGTTATGGTCCCTCTTTTATATTGAGGATTATTTAGTTAGCTATATGCATTAGATAAAGGCGTGATCTAACAAGACCCATTAGGGTTGAGGACGTGACCTAATAAAGTAAAGATTTTATGTGATTATTTGAATAAAATTATAGTTGTGGTGAATATGTGTTATGGGAATATGGTTTCCTTTTGATATGGTGTGATTAGACGTGTTGTTTGATTGGTGGTGTCTATAGTGTCTTTCAACACATTCTAACTATGGCAAACCCTTAGTTGTGAGGAAATATCATGGATGTAATGTGTAATTATTTATACATTGGAAATTATATATTTATACTTGGGAGTTCGTACTTGACTTATATTGGACAACTTTGGAGAAAGTAATCATGCCGAGAGGCAAGGATACGCGATACATCGAATTTGGGTTACATATGGTAAGCGTGGAATTAAGGTACCGTCATTACATGATAATAACCTCTTCACATTATCTATGAATGCTTGGCAATTATATATGTGTGTGTGTGTATTTGGGTTAGGAAGAATTATAAGGATACCTTGTGGGGTGCCTGAGCACATATGTTGGCTAAATTCTATTAAATGTACTTTATCTATCGTATGAATGTGTGATTATGCTAGGTATTATGCTAAGTAGAGTTTTATCGGTGAGTCGCATGGATTAGACTCACTTTCTCACAGTTTCAGGTTATGGAGATAGTTTGAGTTGTCAGTTCAGTTAGCGTGATAGCATGGGAGTCTCTCCCTTGTTTGGGGTAAGGTATTTGTTTGTTAAATTTTGAGTTAATCTTTAGTTGCTCTATAATCAAGTAAGCCACCTAAGTTCTATATGTTTTTCGTTGGGTTTGATAGTGAAATATCATACTTACGGCGGTGTAAGTGGTACACGACTGTGCCAGTCATAGTCCCAATTCGAGATGTGACAAGTAATCTTTGGTTCAAGTTTAACATTCACTCTAATTGAGGAGTCATCATGCAACTATTTATCTTTAAGATTCTAATTATGCTTTCGTCTCCAACTTGCTAAGAAATGTTTTTTAGAAGATCTCTGCCTTCTAAAATGATATGCCAAGCCCACAAGCCTCCTCTCTTCTTAACATTCCAAAAGTCCTTCTGGGGGAAGTACTTGCCTTTCAAAATTTGTGCCCAAATAGAGGTAAGTTCACTGACTAGTCTCTATGCTTGCTTAGCTAAAAAAGCTATGTTAAAGGTGTTGAGCTCTTTGAAGCCTTGACCACCATGTTTCTTGCTTTTGGTTTGAGAGTTCCAATTTTTCCAATGAATGCTTTTATCCTTGCCACTTTTAGCCCACTAGAACTTTGATATCTAGTTAATTTTTTTGTAGAAAGATTTAGGAAATTTGAAGATCATCATAGAATAAGTGGGAACGGCCTACAACACAACTTTGATAAGAACTTCTTTGCCTGTTTGAATTAAGAATTTTTCTTTCTAGTTGTTGATTTTCTTTGTTATTTTCTCTTTGATCTAGCTTAGCATCTATGACTTCGACCTACCCCATTCTGCATGAATGTCGAGACATATGATAGGTTTGTCCCATTCTTTTATGCTCAAGATATAGAAATATCATTTCTGGTAGATTGAGGGCATCCTTTGCTGAAAATGATGTTGAATTTATGGTTATTAATTTTCTAGCCTGCTTTAGTTGAGTAGTGTTTAGGATGTTCAATAGGATGAAGAAGTAGGGGAGTGGATCCCCTAGGGAAAAAAGGTTTCTTTGATTTTGTCATTCACCTTCACTTTGTAAGAAACACTAGTAATGCATCTTAAAGTGAGCTTAGCCCAGTCTTCATTAAACCTAAATTTGTTCATTGTTGCACTTGTAAAATCTCGTTCGATGCAGTCACAGACCTTACTCATATAGAACTTGAAGGCCATGAGTTGGCTTGTTCTCGCTCGCTTGAGCCAAATGAATTAGCCTATTTAAACCTTTTTTTTATGGGCCAAAAAATTGGAATTTAGAGTCCCCCCCCCCCCCCAAAAAAAAAACCCCCCATTAGAGAGACAAATCAATCCAATTTGGATAGTATTAAATATCCTATCAATAATCATCTTTAATAATATAAAATACTTGCAAGGCAGTGGTTTTTTATCATTTGATGCTAGAATACTTATTCAATATGGTTGTTCATGAGTTTGTTTAATGAACTTAAAACAAAGTGAATCAAACATACTTAACATTGGTTGTTCATAACGATTACGGCTGATTGAATTTCAAAATAACAAATATTCAGTTATAAGAGACGCCAATAACAAGAGAAGAGAGTTCTTCCCTTTACAATTTTTAATCCTAAAAGAAATTATGTTTCACTCTATTGAATGAAGCAATATGCTGGGTAAAACAAAAATAAATAAATTAATGAATTCATTAAATTATTAAATCTACTAACCCACTTAGCTTTAGTCTTTCAATTTCTAAATCTATAAGTTAATTTCTAAAATTGTCTAATTTATTGCAAATTAGTCCTTATGTGAAAAACTCTATAGATGCTACCCAAATATTATCATTAAAAAAAAAAAGAAGGATGAGGATTAAGGAAAATTTACCAACAAAATATGAAAAACACACAGAAATTATTACTCACGTTACTATCTCCCTTTTTTCATCTCTCTGACTTTGGCTTTATTTTCTTATTCCTTTCTTTGACTTCAAACTCAAGTTTAACCGATTCCATCGATGAAACGGAAAAAGATGGTACTAGAAACGTAGAAATTAGGATAGAATAGGATTTATAAAAGTAAAAGGGATTGAGGATTGGCGAGAATTTCGAAACACGTTTAGAAATTATATTGTCTTAAAAATCCAGATTACACATTGAATCAGTATAAGCGTGTTCGTAGTTTACTCATATATATATATATATATATATATGAGTCGGTGTTTGGGGAACAATTCTGGACATTTCAGTACTGTTTAATAATTTTGATAAGTGAAATTTATATAAACCTTATTATTCATCAGATAATATTAAAAAAATCAATATTATGATGTACAAAAAAAGATTTTAACTTTATATATATATATTATATAATTTAATAAGATATATTCGAATAAAACAAGCACATAAATTTTAAAATTTTTCATGAGATACAATTTAATAAAATATATTCAGAATTATTAAAAACACTTCACAGTATCAGAAAAAATCAAACTCACACACTTATTAAATTAAAATTTAAATGAATCAAACAGAAAAAATCAAACTCACACACTTATTAAATTAAAATTTAAATGAATCAAATTTAAATATTCCTTATCACGTGGTTGACTGAACATATTCTAGCTATAACATAGGGGCGCCCACCTAGTACCTTATTTAATCAAAAAATAAAAAATAAAAGAATAATTAGTTAAATATTGAGTTATGTTTGGTGGGGACACTTTCTGATAAAGGTAGATGCAACTACGTTGCATGCATTGCACAATGATTAAAAAACAAAAAGGGCCAAAAAAAAAAAGCAAAATCTATCTCAACATTTCCGTCAGATGTAATAATTAATAGCATGGCACAATTATTAAAAATCAAAAAGGCCAAAAAAAAAAGGGAAAATCCATCTCAACATTTCCATCAGATGTAATAATTAATGGCATGGCACAATTATTAAAAAAAACTCTTTCTAAGAAAGATAATATATCCAATAATAATAAGTTATGAATACTTCAATTCTTTATTTTTATTTATATTTATTTTTATTGAGTAAATATTGGAAATAAGCTTTCATGATTCATACATCATTGAGGTAACAAAAAAAATTATTATCATATTATTAGTATTTAAGATAATTATTTTAGATTTAGCAACTATACAATGTTAAATTATTCTGATTAAATAAAACATAAACATCAACTATAATAGTTTTCAAGAAAAATATATTTAAAAAATAGTTTTCTAAATCTAACTTAACACAATACTAAAAATTTGCTTATATTAACATAGCAAGTAAACATTCTGCCTAGCATTATACTATATAAATGAGTAAATCATTGATTTAGTTCTTAAAATATTATAATTATTTTATTTTGATTATTGAAAAATTAATTATTTTAATTTAGTCCTTAAAAGATTATATTTGTAACAATTTAGTACTTTTCATTGTTAAGTCTCAAAATTTTTATTGTTCGAAATCACTTTAACAAATAGATAAATCAAATTGAAAAAATATAATTTTTTTTAAAAACTATATTAAGACACTTAATTTTTTCAAAACTAAATTGACATAATTATAATATTTTATGGACTTAATCATTATTTTACTCTTGTACTAGTTTTACATGCTCTCTCTTTTGCATTCTACTCTTATTTTTTTAATTTTTTTTATTTATATAATCCTTACTTATAATTTCTTTGTAATTGATTTCTAAATTTTCAAATTATTTTCAATTTCATCCCTTGCTATCACCATTTCCTATACCTTTGTGAATAAAAATAATCTTAAACTTTTTGAAAATAAAGTACCAAATTATAAAGACATTAAAATCATGGAGAAAAAGCGAGAAGGGAAAATTCACATAAGATTAACGTATGGTCAAGTAGTCATTGATTAATTTCACGATTGGGAACAACTTGAAATTATAACGACTTGATTGAAAATAGAGAAAATATAAGGGTTGAATTAAAAATTCGGTGAAACAACAAGAATCCAATAATGTTTAATTAAACTTCTACTAGAATAGTTTTAAATAACCTAAAAACGTATAAATATATAATCCATTCATTTTGTATACAATAAATCAATGATGAAAATACATGTAATTATTTCAAAATTAAAAGTATATTTAAAATTTTCCACCAAAAGCTAGCTCAAGTAATTAGGTGAGTGGGAATTTAAATAAAGGAACACGATTTTTGTTTTCTTTTTATGCCAAAATTAATATTATTTGTTTATATAGTTGACTTGATATATTTATTTTTATAAGTTAATGTATGGAAAATTTTGGTTTTAAATAATTAATTTTAATGATATGGAAATGTAGTTATTCTGACAATAAAAGTAAAGTGATTATAATCTTACATATATAACAACACAGATTGAGTTTCATCTATGCTAATTTGAGAATTTGATAATAATATACTTTGAATTCGAGATTCTCCAATATTTTTCTTAAAATTTAACTTTCTAAAAGAAAATTCATTAATTCATTGATACAGTCGAAAATCAAATCATATTTCTGGATACTTTTTAATACTACAAAATTAATGATTATTAAGGTTATCGCATTGATTATTAAAATTATTGACCAACTGAAAAAAATCTGGTAGGAGTAACTTGATTGTAAAAGTGAATCGCTTACTATTTAATCAACAGAAAATTCAAATTTTGTTTGAAATTTTAAGAGTAAATAATTGGTTTAGTCTTGAAAGATTATGTTTGCGTTAATTTAATCTTTCAAATATAAAATATCTCAATTAGATTCTCAAAATATCATAAATGTCTCAATCATTTTTTGTTGCCAAGTTACTAAATGTGTTGTTGTCAAATCCCAAATATATAAATTGGTAAAACATTATTTTGACATACCTAGAACAAATTTGAGATAAATTAATTTTTTGAGACGAAATAATAATTTATTTAATATTGTACTAAGCCATTTGAGTGTAAATGAAAGTTTATATTGTTTTGCGGTATAAAATTGAAGAGTGTTGAGTGCTTTGAATTTCAATAAACTATAATAGATTGATGACCCGGTCCAAATTTTGAAGAAAGGCTCGATTTGAAAGGAGAAAAAAATTAGAAATTTATGGTGTGAGTGAAACGAGGGCCGATAGACTCGACTGAGCAATACTGACCTCGTTGGGAGGTGTGTGGGACAGGGAAACATGTTTAACTCGTTTCATGTATTTTCTGAAACGACTCGAACCGATTTAGTTTTGTATATATTGTATATAGTTTTTGAATTGTGTAACAGTTTTGCCTAATGAATAAGAAATTTTTTTTACCTGTAAATATAAGTCACATCGACTAAACCACGTAAATTTGTGTGTATTCTTGTTCTTTTGTTTTCTGTTTTGTCTTCTTTATATTGTTGTGTTTTTGTAACAAATTAAGGCTGGGAATTAGATGGGTATAGCAATATTGATGTGGTTCTTTCATTTTATTTCTCTAAATTAAGTGTAGCCAACAAAAAAAATTACCATTATATAAAATTACTAATTTAATTTGGGTCAAGTTAAATTACAAATATATAAAATTTGTTTAATAATAATTTCTTTACTAATAAAACTTGAACTCAAAATTTTATTTAAAGAGAATAAGTAATCACCAACTTGTTAGTGCAGGTGAGAGAAAATAATTATACAAAATTGTAGAAGGCAATTATGAATTCGAATTAATCCTTCTTTTAATTGAGAATATATGACACTCATTTAATTTCTCTTGATTCTCTGCATACATCTTGTCTCTTGATTCTAATTTAATTTTTAAAACCGTTTTCTGCTATTATATTATTCTACTTTTCATTTCATTTCTTATAAACTATTATTCTTATGATTTATTATAATGAAGTATCTTTTATTAGCAAGAAAGGTCATAATTTAAAATTAAATTAAATAATTCTAATAAAAATATTTTTTCCTGTATATTTCACTGAAGGCAATGATGCTTGAGCCATGTCAAATATTAAATGTTGATTCGAACCTCACAAAATATTTATGATGACAAGAAATTAAGTAATCAAATCAATTCTTAAAAATTAACACTAAATTTTTTATTTAAAATTTAAGATTTATAATTTAGAATTCTACGAAATTTAGATTTTGTTCTTTTTAAGATTTTATATATGAATATTATAAATAAAAAAAGTTAGTGTTTGAAGAGTTTTATACCTATCTAGTTCAATTAGACTCAAACTAAATTAATCTAAATTCAATAAATTTTTGAATGACTTGAATGCCCAACGTAACATGGGAATTAATAGTACAAATATATATATATATATAGTTAAAATAGGTTGCTCTATCAATTCACAACATAAAGATAATACTTTTGTTTATATATTTTCATGATGGAAAAATTATATTCTATAAATGACAAGCTAGTAAATGATTAATAATGCTTCAAAAAACAATGTGTGTACGTGTGTGTGTGTGTGTGTGTCTCTCTCTCTCTCTCTCTCTCTCTCTCTATATATATATATATATATATATATATGTTCATGTGATTGTCCCTACCATAGTTTCTACTGAATTCTAGGAATGCACGAAGGAATTGAAAGCAAAAGCAAGTAACGAATAAACCCTAATAAATGCAGAAAAAAAAAAGTAGAATATTCATTGGATAAATTACACTAACATTTTTTTTTTGAGATTTGGTTAAATTACACTAAATATCTTTATAGAGTTAAATATTACACTTTTCTCTCTCGACATTTTAATATAAATTGTAGAAACTTATACTTTAATCTACTTTTTGTCAAATTAATTAATTTTTTATACAAGATCAAACTGTAATATTATTTTTAATATTACATTAATGGTAATTAAATTCATGTTAACATTTTAATACAAAAATTTGGCTTTATTTTTAATTTGATTACTACAAAAATAATTAAATAATTTGATTAGTAGAAGGAACACATATAGTGTAAAAAATTAATTTAAGAGTAAATTAACATTTTGGTCCTTGAAAATTTCATTTTTTTTTCACTTTACTCTCTCAAAATTTTTTGTCTCAATCTAATCCTTATAGCAATAGAAGGATCTTCTAAGAAAAATAGTATTTTGAAAGGACCTTTTTTATTGGGGAATAATTTTTTAGAAACCAAATTGAGAAAAAAAAAAGAATCTTTGGAGACCAAAAAATTAATTTATTCTTAATTTAATGACAAAATTAAATTAAAGAGGAACTGAGTGTAATATTTAAGAATAATGAGAAGACTACGGAATTTTTTTTCACTAAACCTAAAAAAAAATTAATGTAATTTACTTTGATACAATTAATTCATTAGGAATAAACTCAACTAATTTTATTGGCCCAAATTATGGTTTTTGTTATACTTGCCTCCACTTCTCTACAAACCGTTTATTGTTTAGTTATTTTTAGTTTGTTTGCAACTAATCAATATGGAAAATAAGGATATGGACAAAATGATATGATTAAATTGGTTTGGCATATTAGAGACAAGTTGGTCATGTTAGTTCTTCAAGTTTTCATTATGTTTACTTATTATTTTAGAGAATATGATAGAGGAATGTTGTCAATATTTCTATTTAAATTTAAGCAATCTGAATTGTTATAATCCAATGTAGATTTAAATCTGTTAAGATCGCAGTAGGATTTCAATTTAAATATGAAAATTTTACGAATTTACGATTCTATTAATCCTAACGTTTTATATTTTGGTATTTTTTATTTGTTGATATATTTCTAATCTATTAAGCCAATTGTAATTAAAAAAAGTCATTAAACTAACTTTAATTCTCACTAATTCTACACAATTATAGTTTTACCACTCATAATTTATTTAATTTTTAATTTAGTTTAGTTAAAGTTGATAATAAAATGTTATAGTAATAAATGTTTTAAAGAAAGAAGTATATGTTAAGTGAGAAAAATAAATGTTTTTAAAGATAATAAGAAGGGTAGTTGCTCTCTATTTTTATTTTTTTACTAATTAAATATTTTTAAATTTTGTATAATAATATTTATTATTATTATTATTATTATAAAATTATTTTTTATTATCATATTTTGAGTCTTATTTATTAAAATTTTACTTTGATATTTTTAATATAATATTATATTCATTTAAAGAACAATAAATTACTAAACTTTTTAGCATTGTTAAATTTACCATCTGAGATGGGACCTACTTGTTTATGTCAACCAGACAGTTTATTTGGTCTAACAAAATGTTAGCCTAAGCAGATACACCGCGAGGATCTTGGAAATATAGGTCAACCGATTAAATTAGTGTGAAAACTATTTGCATGAGTTGTACTTCACGTGCTTGAGACTCATAGAATAGAGCTCTATTCAAAATAGACCGTACGGACAGCACAGCGTGGACACCACGACTACTTTTCTGTGTCTAATTGTCAACCAAAAAGGGATCTTGTCTGTTACGCCGTTGGATTTTCAACTAACTCCGCACTGAACAACCTTCGACTCTGCAACTCCTATGTCCTAGGAATACCACTGCTGGATGTCTGTCTTTTTTTTTTTTAATTTATATTTCAATCTGATCATAATATTAAAAAACTATTTTTTTCTTATAAACTTTTTTTAATGTATAAAAAATTCTCATAAATTTTAAAATTTAACAAAAAAATCTCTATAAATTTTTCCTTCGTGCAGTTTAGTCTTTTTATTAAAAAAATTATTAGTTTGACTAACGGTCAATAGTGATTATAATTTTATAGATACCATGTCATCACTCTTTTATCTATATAAGCAACTGACTTAGCAATGAATTTGATTTATATTTTTTATTAATTTTTTTTATAAAATATTAAATTCATTATCAAGTCAGTTGTTTATGTAGACAAAAGAGTGACATCGTAGCACCTAAGAAATTCCAGTAAGTATTGACTGTTGTCAAACTAACGATTTTTTAACGAAAGGGCTAAAGAGCGCGAAATAAAAAGTTCATATGATTTCTTTATTGAGTTTTAAAGTTTATGAGAGTTTTCTGCACATTAAAAAAATTATATTTTTTTCCTAATATTTTATATCCAAATTCTATATGGTATTTAAAAAAATTAACGTGTTAACTACCCATGTCCAAACCCACGTGATATTTGAAACCATCCGAAATATTGAAAATACGTTACAATTGGCACTGGATCATGCATAGCAAAATTATAATATCCCATATCCACCCATTAAAAAAAATTCATCAAACTTACAAAAAAGAAACATAAATTTATATATTTATAATAAGCATTAATGAATATATATCAAGATTTTGAAAATTGAATCGATTATTAAATCAGTAGACGAAAGCACCAGTTCAAGAGTTAGTGGTTGTATAGTGATCGAACCATAGTTGAATTGGTCTATTTTAAAATATTAAAAAGATAATATACATAATTAAGAACTAAATATAAATTTAAAAATTCAATTAAAAAAGATTTGATATCAAATTACACAACAACATCTCAATCAAAAGTTTACAGTAAAAAATAATCAAATAACAAAGAAATATTATTAATCAATATAATATTAATTCATATCAAATCTATAATATACCAATATAATGTCAACTTCATCAAAATTAGTTAATTTATAATATTAATTTTTTTATTACATAATTATAGAATAAGCAAAACTAAAAAATTAAAAAACTCAAATGGATCAATTTATTTAGTACAAATTTTTAACTGATTCAATCACTTATTAATTTTATATATTATTTCAGATTTTTTCAGTCAAACCTGATCTAAGTCAGTACAAATAACGTGTAGGCCCCTCCCTAACCTTAAACCACCGTCATCGTATTATCAAGAAGAGTCATATCAACGCCTCAAACTATGAACCAAGTCATCTTAATGTCATTTGAAATCAATTTTAGTTATTTGATCAATAACATTATATATATATATATATATATATACATATATATATATATATATAGGTTAAAAAAGTGCACTGTTTGATATTGATCCAAATTTGTTTTTATGCCCATAACCTGACCTAAAAACTCGGGTACAATATATACTTCAAATACTATAAAAAAAACTTTTAATTGTTTGATTGTATATGCTTGTAGTCATCTAATTTTTGGAATATCTTATGCACATCTCTTTCATTTATTGTCCATTTCTCTTCAGTCTGTTTACAACTAATCAATATGGAAAATAAGGACATGGACAAAATGATACGATTGATTTGGTTTGGCATCGGTCAGGTTAGTTGTTCAAGTTTGAATTGTGTGTTTTTTTTAAGAGAATATGATAGAGGAATACACAAACACACGTATATTAATTCATATTAAACTAAAACGAGGTTTTAAATACTATAACTTATATAAGTATTTAAAATATCAAGTTATTGGAAAATTAAAAATATATGTTTATTGTATTCATAAAATAACATGTTATAATATAATTCTTCTAAGAATAATGATGAAAAACCTCAAATATTATACAAAAACTTTATAGTATTTTTTTTTAAAATCATTAAAAACCGAACTAAACTACTTAACAAAAACTAAATCAAATCGCTTAAAATTAAATCAAATTAAATTACAAAAAAAATAAGTTTATATATTTTTAAAATCAATTATCAATTAAAAAATACGTGTGTTATAAATTAATATACGTGTGTTTGTGTATTCCTCTATCATATTCTCTTAAAAAAAACACGTATTTAAAACCTCGTTTTAGATTATAAATTAATGTTATAAATTACACAAAATCTATTATCATAAATTAATAATATTTTATTTAATCTTTGCATAGATTCCGACTATTTTCAATCTTAACTATTAATTTGTGATCTGTACTTATTTATTTCTCTCATTTCTCATGTTAAGGCCACTTATTTTACTAGATATACCTCTTCTCTCTCTCTCTCTCTCTCTCTCTCTCTCTCTCTCTCTCTCTCTCTCTATATATATATATAATGAATACTAATATGGGTTAACCAATTCAATTAATGCAAATTAAACTTAGCCTAGTTGTATTCCACCTACTTTAGACTCATATAATACTGAGAATAGAATCTCTAAAACAGTCAATTGTGAAGATTAATGGTCTTGATTTTTCTAGTCCTTCTTTCTATAATTTCAATTTTTCTTTTAAATATTTTAGAACATCGATTTTTACAATTGACAGTTTAAATAAAATTCAAATGTTATTGTTCCTTTGAAGAAATTTGAATCCTATAGAACTATATTCACAACATATATAGTCACCATAGCTATTCTAAGATATACAACCTCTATCTAAAGGGATCTATCTCCTAGACCATCAAATGTCAAAATATAGAGTAATTAATGTTTGAAAGTTTTTGAGATTTTTTATGAAATTTGACCAAAATGTATTCATAAAACTTGATATTAATATAAATGTGTTTTATGCCGTCACTTGATCTAAAATCGAGAGTAACATACATATATATATATATATATATTGAATATAAAAAATAACTTTTAATTGTTTAATTGTATAGTTTTAGTTAGTTAATTTATTTTTCCTGCCTCTAGACTTATACCCTAACACACTTATCAAATTTTCTTCTCTATTAAATCATTAAATCCCCAAAGCTAAACTTTTTTTACTCATTTAAAAAAAAAAGATCGACATAAACAAGTTTTTAAACTGAGATTTGTTTACATAATTAACATTCATCCATAAAATTACAATATATATATATATATAAAATAGATAGATAGATACACACAAACATTTATATATATAAATTGAAATATTTTGGAAAACATGTGTACCAAAAGAGCAGATATAGGATTCGGCGCCTCTCCCTTACTTTAAAAGTATTGGACTCTCCTTAGCACATCTCCACTATCCGATTTGGTGTAGTTTAGATCGCGTGTTGGGTCAAAATTGTGGACTGTTTGATCCACGTGATCTAACGGCCCAAATCGCGTGGGCAGAGGATTAATGAAACACAGCATTTTGCATCTTTTTTTTTTCATTTTCCCTCCTCATGCCATGTGTCCCATTGACACCTGCTCGATTCACGATCCAGGACTCCATATCTCAGACCCAACCCGATTTTTTTTTTCAACATCTCTCTTTGTCTCGTCCTCTCTCCAGTACGTATCTCTTCGTAACAAAACTAGACATTTGTTTATTGCTCTATCTATTTCCTCTTACTCTCCCTTCTTTGACTTACCCTTTATTTTTTTCTCTTAGTCTCACTCACTTCCAAGAATCTTCCCAAGTTTTACTTTGCAGACCAAGTAGTGTTGCTTTCTCCTCTTTTTTCTTTTTGGTGTTCCATTTATTTGGGGTTTTTTGCTTTCTCTGAAATCTTTCAGTCATTTCTCATTTTGTTTTTCTTTGTCGAGAAATAGAGGGAATTTAGGAGAATTGGAAGAATAATCGTGGAATTTTGGTTGAGATTGATGGATAAAGTGTAAATCTTTGGCTAATGGAAAGGTGTTTAAGGAGATTAACGAAAATGTCGCGGCGGTGCTGATTCCCTCCCC
Organism: Biancaea sappan; assembly: GCA_037074585.1. Lineage (NCBI taxonomy): Eukaryota > Viridiplantae > Streptophyta > Magnoliopsida > Fabales > Fabaceae > Biancaea > Biancaea sappan. The sequence goes on along the minus strand of CM073492.1, from coordinate 74,028,558 downwards.
TCCTCCTCCATTTTCAAGTGCATCTATTTTAAAAAGAAGTTGAATTTTGGAATTGCATTGTGCTTGCAATTTTTGGTTTTGCGAATAAAGAAATTTCTGCTTTCACTAGATGAAGGTTTTTAGATGAAGGATTTCTAGTAAGATTTGGATCGAATTACTTACATTACATACTTTTAAGTTATCTGTTGGCTCCTTGAGTACCTATTGCTCTTTGTGGCATTACTATTGTTTGATTTACATGTTAATTCTTTTTCTCAAGTACTTGGAGACACCCTATCTATGCTTGCAGCGCATACACATATTTAGTTCATTGCTATGAGAGACGCGCTAAAGAGAGACAAGTCGGAGCAGAGAAGAGACAAAGAGAGACGTGCCGAAGAGAGAAAGAGACAGAGAGAGATGTTGAAGAAAAAAATAGAGAACCCTGTCAAGTCCAAGATCTGGGGTCCTAGTCATAAACAACAAGGGGGTGCCAATGGGACATGTGGTGTAAGGAGGGAAATTAAAAAAAAAACCAAAGGACTGTGTTTCATTAATCCTTCACCCATAGTTTCGACCCAATACACGATCTGGACCTCACGTCCTTCAAATCGAACAGTGGAGATGCGCTCAGGAGAGTCCAATAATTTTAAAGTAATGGAGAAGGGCCAAATCCGATATATATAGAGTCCCTCTTCTTAAATTTGTTCAAAACCAGAAGTTTAGTTTAGCGTTTCCCTATCATATTTAGTATTAAAAAAATTATAACTTTTTATTAACCGCTACATAAAATTTTAATTTACATGTAAATACTTTAGATTTCATTGTATCATATTATCTGGATGGATATTTATGCTTCTCAAGTATTATTAATAGACTAAAATTCTGTTTTTGTTCCTTATGGATATCTTTTTTTTTAAATTTGGTCCCTCACAAATTTAAATATTTTCAAATTGGTCCTTCTCATATATTTTCATTCTTAATTTAGCTGATCACAAATGTTTTTTTTTTCAATTTGGTCTCTAACAAATTTTTCTGTTAAATTATTTAACAACATATGTATAGAGGGACCAAATTATGAACGTTTGGATTTGTGATGAATCAAATTGAGAATAAAAATTTGCAAATGACCAAATTAAAAAAAGGGACATCTGTGAGGAACTATATTGAAAATGAAAATCTCTGAGGGACCAAATTGATAACAATGACATCTATGAGAAACCAAAATGAGGTTTAAGTCGTTAATAATATATATGACTTTTTTTAGGCAAAAGTACCTTTATATCCCTAAGGTTTGCACCTGGTTGCATCTATACCCCAAAGATTTTTTTTTGGCCCACTTATATCCCATATGTTTTAGATTGTATCATATATGTCCTTTTTTTTGTAACATTGTTAGTCAACTTAACGGAATGTTGACTGTTGGTAGCCACATGGTATAGTGTCCATGTGGCAGTCACGTGGAAATTTTTGATACTTTTTTAAAAAAATTTTTAAAAAAATTTTAGTTTATTTACTTTGGTCCTTGGTCAAAATTTTCGGTTTGTCTAATTTTTTTTATATAAACTCATTTTTTACTTCGTCTAGGTCCCTAGTTTAAGAATCTATATTTTTCTTTGTCAAAATCATCCCTTATAAACTTTTCATTCGTTCACTTTAGTTTCTATTATTCACTTTTATGCTTTTTTCTTACATTTTGGTCATCCAAATCTGTCCATAATTTCTTTTTCAATCATAATATGATTAAATCTATCATTTCTACCTAAGAATATTACAAAAAATGAATTAAAATTTTCGTTTCAAATTTTAACTTTTATGAGAGGGAGAGATATGCAATCTTTGAAATTTTGAATGTAAATTCATTTCTTGTAATATTCTTGGGTAGAAATGATCGATTTAGTCATATTATGACTGAAAAAGAAATTATGGACTGATTTGGAGGACCAAACTGTGAGAAAAAAATATAAAAGTGAAGAATAGGGACTAAAGTGAACAAAATAAAAAGTTTATAGGGATGATTTTGACAAATAAAAATATAGATTCTTAAACTAGAGATCTAGAAGAAGTAGAAGATGAGTTTATATTAAAAATTGGATAAGAAGAAAATTTTGACCAAGGACCAAAGTGAATAAACTGAAACTTTTTCAAAAAAAAATTTTTTAAAAATATTTTTCTATGTGGCAGTCCATGTGGATTGCCATGTGGGCACCGTACCACATGACTATCATGTCAGCAGCTCAGTCAACATTCCGTTAAATTGACTAACGGTGTTACAAAAAAAAGACACATATGATACAATTTAAAACATATGATATATAAGTGGGTAAATAAAAATTTTTGGGGCGCAAATGTAACTAAGTGCAAGCCTTAAGACATAAAAGTACTTTTTGCCCTTTTTTTTTATATATCAAGCCAAATTTCTTTTCCTCGTAGACAACCGGCCCCTTGATGAAAAAGATAACAAAGAGAAGGAATACAAGTATATATTGAAGCAGACATGTTTAGATTTTTTCTATTATTTTATACAATTCGACAAAAATAGAAAGAAGACAAATACACATGGATTCCATTTTACGAGGTTGATATCTCTTCTTTATATATATATATATATATATATATATATATATATATATTTAATACATCATCAATTTCTTTAAAAACATAAAAAGATTCAAATATGAACTTTTAATTCTAAAGCTCATTAATTTAAATAGTTTGATATTAATATTTTTTAAATAAATTTTTAAATTCAAGCTGTGATAACAGAATGAAGCAATCCGAAAAAAATAAAAAAAAAAAGAAGGCATATGGGTGTCATTTACTACACATAGTGACATAGATTTCATTTTACGAGGTTGACATGTCTTTCTTTATAAACATATATATATATATATATATATATATATATTAATACACAGTCAATTCTTTTAAAATGATTCAATTATGAACTTTTATTACTTTTAAATAGTTTAACGTTTATATTTTTTAAATAAATGCTGTAAGAATAGGATGAAATAATCCAAGAAAAATAGAAAGAAGACATGTGAGTGCCGTATCCTACACATAGATTCTATTTCACGAGGTTGAGATTTCTTCTATCTATAGATATTTTCTTAAAACATTGTCAATTTCTTTAGAAAGATTCAAATATGAACTTTTAATACTAAAATTGAAATAGTTTGACATTTATATTTTTAAATAAAATTTTAAATTCAAATTGTGATAACAGAATGAAACAGTCCAAGAAAAATTGTAAAAAGACGTGTGAGTGTTGGATACTATTTACGGATTCCATTTCACGAGGTTGAGATCTCTTCTTTCTATATATGTATTTTTTAATGCATCGTCAATGTCTTTAAAAAGATTCAAATATGAACTTTTAATACTAACGTTAATTAGTTTAAATAGTTTGACTTTTATATTTTTTTAATAAAATTTAAAATTCTAGCTATGATAACAAAATGAAACAATCCAAAAAATATTAAGAGAAGACGTGTGAGTGTTGTATACTGCACATGGATTCTATATCACGAGGTTGACATTTCTTCTTTCTATATATATATTTTTAATACACTTTAATTTCTTTAAAAAGATAAAAAGATTCAAATATGAACTTTTAATACTAATGTTGTTTAATTTAAATAATTTGACATTTATATTTTTTAAATAAAGTTTTAAATCTAAGCTGTGATATCAAAATGAAACAATATGACAAAAATAAAAAGAAGACATGTGAGTGTTGTATATTAATTACATAGATTCCATTTACGAGGTTAATATCTCTTCTTTCTATATATATATATATATATAAATATATATATATATATATTAATACATCGTCAATTTCTTTAAAAAGATAAAATGATTCAAATATTAATTTTTAATATTAATGATGATTAATTTAAATAGTATGACATTTATATTTTTTAAATAAAATTTTAAATTCATGCTGCGAGCGAAAAATCTTTTGATAAGAAAACACCAATTAACAACTTAACTAACTCTAACTGCAAGGCGTTTTTTTTTCCAATTCTTTTTAATTTTGGGTAAATACGGCAAGAGCTTACTCTAATGAGCTTAATTATATTTTTTGTTCCTAAATTTTCATCAATTTTCGTTTTAGTTTTTATTCTTTTAAAAATTTCAATCAAATCCCTAAGTTTGTACTGTACCAAATGTAATGCCTCCACCAATTGTGATCAAATATCTTCTGAATATTGATATATAGGTGTTATTAAACAGTTATTACGGAAGAATACTTAAAATATTTTTAAAAATATTTCCCTCTTATCTATCATGAATTACTTTTAATTTAAAATATTATTTAACCAGTATAATTTTAAATAATTATATATCATGTGTAGTGGAGACCTTAACTTTCTCAAAGGTCAGATTGTTTTTTTTAACTGTTAAATTACTTTGAGATTTATGTGTATGGTAAATAAAAAATTACATAAATGAAAGTGATCTAACAATGAAGAACTCGTTTATGCCACTATGGTTTTCGAAACACCCATAATTGAATTTTTGGCTAACCTATAGTAATGATCTCCAGATCATATTTTCTCGTAGAGTCTTACTTCTTATCATTAAATTAGATATTTAGATGTTATATACACTAATACGAAAGTCTATAAAGAGCTTAACCTCTAAAGAGGTTGAGTTTCTCACCATTAGATCAATATTAGATTGTCTTGAGATTTGTGTGTATAACAATTAAAAATTATTTTATACAAATCTCAATGTAATCCAATAGTACAAACCTTAACCTCTTTAGAGCTTGAACTCTCCATAGACTTACCTTACACTAATTACACACTAGGGGTATTAATAAGCTAACGGTGTGCAAGAAACTAACTAATGAAATAGTAACTACAACAAACTGAGAGATGTATAATCAGTCAGTGGTTTCACTAGAAAATGCAATTATCATAATCCTATCCTTGAATTAATTTTTAGTTGAGTTCTATCATTTAGTTATCAAGCTAATATGTCTAGAAAACCTTCTAGACTAGATTGCATCAGAATCAGGATCATGAAAACTTTCACTAACACCAAACCTAATGCAACCCCATGAAGCTCTAACCAAAATCATATATAGCAACCGCATTCATACATGCCATATTTGTCATACTTGTTATACCAACCGGTTATGGCAAGATTCATCCTCAAATGGAACAATGAAAATAGAAACTATGTTCATACTAGTCTAACTAGTGCAAGTACAAACATAAAAACAAAGAGGTAAGGAAATAGAACATAAATATGGAATAGAATTTAGTTAGAACACTTATCTAAACAGAAGATTCAAATTACATCATCCAATTCCACCATATGACCGATTATAAAGAGGTTCTAGCCTTCTATGGAGGCAAGAATGAAATACATAGAGGGAAAATACAAAGAAACCTAGACTACAAATTTGGAAGGAGAGGAAGTTCTTCAATATATGCAATATGTGGTCTGAATGAGTTTTAATATGATGCCCATGGAGGAAAATTTGACTTAAACACAAGTCCCTTTCTCTTTTGATGTTGCAGTAGTGATTAAGGTTCATGATGCAAAGGAAAAGCATGGAAAAGAGGGTTGCAACACTGACTTTTTCTAGTTTCAAATTCTGACATATGAATTTGACTATTTTTGGCTAAGTTCTAGACTATGGAAACTGAATGCATATTGTTCTAGTCAAGTCAAAAGTGCAGATAGGTAGGGCCCACATTAGTTAGCTTCCTTATCACCAAAGTATGCCCTGTCAGCGTTTAGTCATATGAACGCATTCATGTCAGCACATTAACGTCCAAGTCAGCATAAAACTCTCTAATTACTTAAGTCAGTCAACTTCCAGGTCACCAAAGTATGCCCAATCAGTGCCTGGTCAGTGCCTATTCATCTGAACTCTTCCATGTCAGCACATTAAGTCATTAACGTCCAAGTCAACACAAAACTCTCTAATTAATTTAGTTGGTTAGCTTCCATGTCACCAAAGTATGCCTTGTCATTGCCTAGTCAACGTCCAAGTCTGTACAAAACTCTCTAATTAATTAAATCTGCAAGATTAGGAATGAGATTAATTGGGTCTCTAATAATTCATGGCATAAAAATATGAAATTAAAGTATATTAGTTCTATAATTAATTAAAACCCAATAAATTTCAAAACATAAAAATGTTTGACAATTTATCATGATTAAAATGCAATAAGACTAGGATAAGTTGTGTAATTAATATAAATATGCATGATATTACTCAACTTTCTAAAAGGTCGAACTCTCCTTAGATTTACCATTTAATTTAATGCTGCATTTGTTTTGTGTAAAAAAATTTCTTTGAATTTATTTTAGCAAGAGTAATTCCATAACAATTTTTTTGTATCTTTTTCCATTCGATTTTTTAATAGGTGGGAAATAATATGAGATAGAGGTTGAATTTTAAAACAAAAAATATTTTTCTATTTCGAAGTTCAAAGATTGGATTCAATTTCATTCGGCCCAAATTCAAATTTGAAGAGTATAAACTTGGAATTAGATACATTTCATTTTCTAAATTATATTGTTATAAATATATAAAATTCAATGTCAAGCTTAAGTCTATCTTATTTTAATATAATTCTTGTTTGGACCCAAATAGAAATACTTAAGTCAAGGCCTAAGTTCAAATTCATGCTTTCTATTTGTCAAAGATAATATTAAAATATATAAAGAAATTACTCAAAATTCAGTTGGGCTCAGCCGAAGATATTTGGGTTGGGCTTGGCCCAATATATTGGAAAATACTTAAGATAATTGAAACTATATATAATGAAATTGCTCTGTTTTCATGCTTTTATTTTTTGTTAACAACACTATAATTTATATACATTGATTGACTGATTTAGTTGATTTTGATTCATCTTGATTAAATTTTATCAGTCCTGATTTAAAAAATAATTTGACCAATATGAAATGAGAGAACAGTTATTTTTTCAAAAGATTAAGATAACAAAAGAAAATATACAAATCAAAATATAGTGAGATAAAAAAAAGTAAATGGTTTATAATTGGAAGAAATCTATATATCAAAATTCTATGTGCGTCCCAATTTTCATTATATATAACATGGTGTTATAAAATATAAATAAACAATAGTTCAGTTAAAAAAATATTGATTATTCCTGATTTGTTAGATAGTTTATAAAAACACATATATTAATTATTTGCTACAAATAAAAATATCCTAATTATTATGGGGGTGTTTTTGTATGATTTTGAATAGTATGTTCTAATTTAACATTTTTTTAGGTTAAATTATTCTCTTTGTCCTTCTAGTTAGTCCCTATAGTTTGAAAGTTTGTAATTGAATCTTTATAATTTTATAAAATTTTAATTTAGCCCCTGTTATTAAGTTTTCATCAGTATTTCATCAAATTTTGATAATGTGGCCAATCATATGCATATTGACACTCTAAATGTACATGGTTTATGCCAATAAAAAAATGTAGATAATTAATTGATATTAACTCATATGCATATAACATGTAATGTAATTTATGTTGAATAGTTAGAATGAATTAGCTTAATTTATGTATATGCAGAATATTAAGATAATATATAATTGGTCTTGTAGCTAAAATTTGATAGAATGTTAATAATATTTTAAAAATAATGATTAAAATAAAAACTTGTAAAATTATAAGGACTCAAATACAAATTTTAAACTATAAGGGCCAAATAAAAAAAATAAGTGAAATTATAAGGAACAAGAACATAATTTAGCCTTCATTTTATTGCCGTTGGTACTTGATATAAATTTTTACTCACGTAAAATTAAAGGATTTTTTAACTTTTATATTTTGATAGTCATAATATTAAAAAAAAAAGTCAAAACCCAAAGAAATTTGTATAATTAGAAGAATATAAAATTCACTTCCTCAAATTTTAAAATTGGTGATAGACGTCTCTAAACCTCTCCAATTGTTTGATTTTGGGCAGAATATATAGTCATTCTGTTAAATTTTTTTTTGTCCAAACTTTTTACATTATTTATTCATATAAATAAAAAAAATTTTAATAAAATTCAGTGTTTAGAGAATTTGAACGAACTGGTAGGTTCAATTGAAAAGTAGGTGAACCGGTTTGGTTTGGAGTAATAAATCAGTGAGTGTTTGAATTGGTGAAAAATCGGTAAAATCAGTAAAATTGACGAGTTTAACAGGTATTTTTTTTTAAATTTTGATTTTTTTATTTTTACTAAATATTATTATGTATTTTTATGAAATTTCTAAAAATTTAAGGTATTAAAAAAATATCTAGAATTGATATAAATATATATATATATATATATTTAACATGCCTAAAATATTTTAATATTATATATTATGTATTATAATTTTAATATTTAATATATGTAACATATACATTAATTATATATTTTAAGTATCATCCATTCGATTGTTGTCTAATCATTTACTATTGAATTAGTGTCTCTATTGATTCAATAACCGATTCAATTATTTAAACATTGGTAAAATTATCCATCTAACTAACTATTTTAAAAGAATTTTATTTTAAGAAAATGACAAGAAAGTTATTGTTTGCCACTTGAAATTCTTAGTCGATTGTACTTTTTATACTAATCAATCTATTTCAATCATCATAGATGAAAATAATTAGAATTTTAGATGAAAAAGTACACAAAATTAAAAGTCTGAAAAATATACTGTAAATCTAGAACGTGCAAAGGGAGATTCTTGGGAATTAATTTGTGTACATACAATGAGTTAATGAAATATAAATTATAAAGAATAAATTACTGATTTGATTCTTAATAAATTACAATTATTTTAATTTATTCTCAAATTTGAGACACCTGTCAATCATACTAAGGCTGTGTTCGACAAACAAGTTTATAACTTATAAGTTAGCTTATAACTTAGCTTATAACTTATTTGACTATCTTATAAGCTCGTTAAAAACGTTCGGTAAACGAGCTTATTTTAATAGCTTATAGCTTATTCTGATAAGCTACTTTGAGTAGTTTATAGCTTATAGCTTATAGCTTAAAGTTTTTTGTTCCTATTTTGCCCTTACTATTTTTTCAAAATACTCATTATGCCCATTATTTTATTATATCCTATTTACTCATCTTTTATTATATTTATATTTATATATAATATATTATACATATATAATATTATATATATATGATAAAAATATATAAAAATATTATAAATATGTATAATATATATAAAAATAATAAAATATGTAAATATATTTTATTATATATAATAATATATATAAATATATTATATATGTAAAAATATATTATTCATATATAAATATATATTTTTAATGAATTTTATATTTATAATAATTTAAATTAATTTAATTAAAAATAAAAATGATAAATTTATTTATATTATTTTAGAATTAAAAAATACATGCCCTTTTATGTTATTTTACACTTTTTAACTACTTCAACAACTATTTTTACCGAACATTTCTTATTCAAATAAGTTAGCTTATAAGCTATAAGTTATCAGATATAAGCTATAAGCTAAAAATTAGCTTATAAGCTATCAGCTAGCTTATAAGTTATCCACTAGCTTATAAGCTAATTTTGCCGAACACACCTTAAATGAGAGACAGAAAGAGCAATATTACTCGAAAAACACGTGACCCAATTGGTTATGGCGTTGTCGCTAGCACGTGCGAGACACGTGATTCTGCTCATTGACATCGCTTAAGCACGTGACCTTTATTTGTTGGCCCTCTCTCTCCTTCGTTGCTCCTTTCAATGTGGAATCTTTTCCGGCATATGCCTAACTCATGCCAGTCCTATGCTTTGTGTTGGTTAGCAATTGCCCTTTCTAAATGCATCCGATGGTAATTTGGTCCCTAAAAAATATTTAAAAATCATTTTAGTTCATAAATTTTAAAACTATTATATAAAATAGTCCATATATTTCAATCACTTTTATCAAAGCGATGAACGAAATTGATCATTTTGTATAATAATTTAAAAATTTAAAGATTATAGTAGTCAGTTGAGTCGATATGTTACTGTCACCATCTAACAAATAATGTTGATTATGATTGTATGGTTGATAGGTAAATTATTTTTGTGATAATTTAGTTATCTTTAAAGGACTAAATTAATACCAAGGTATACTTTTAGAAACAAAAAAGTAAGTTTACTTTAATTTAAATATTAAGATATTAGACGTCTCAATTTAGTAAATGAGTTAGTCTTCCATAAAGTGATAAGTTAAATTTTGAATCTCTATCAAAAATATGTTCACATTTAATGCTTAACAGTACTTTGAATAAACTTGCCTTTAATAAATGATATATAAATATATACGTACATATATATATATATATATATAAAGGTCAAAATGCAAAGAACTCCTAAAAGTTAAGGGGTTGTGCATTTAATTTACTTTCAATAATAGACTCCGTCAACTTCCAATTTTATGTATAAATGAAAGCGATTCGTGAATCAAAGGGCATAAAGGGGATGACGAGGGATGACTGTGAAGGTGGGGCCAGAGAGAGGGGGGAATGGAAATGGAAATGTAGAAATTGAGGAAACGGAGTTGATTACTTTAGTGGATAACGGAGTTTTCATATTATGTTATAATTAGTTTGTTTCGTTTGGGCTAGACATTTTTTTTAAGTGGCACATGTTTATCCGATATTATTTTTATCTTCGGCCTCAGGATTGTTATCTTTATGTTTTAAGAAGGCCCACAATCGTGATTGTCATAGGGTTTTTAGGGTTTTTATTAGTTATGTCTTTTGCTTTATAAACTATATTTTATTGTAAATGATTCATATTCCAAATTAACTCTGAAAGAGAAGATCCTTGAGTTCTTCCTTGGGACTCCATCAGAACTTATCAAGGTTAATTTTAATTTTGTAATGTTCTTCTTTGATATTCTTGGTTTGCGTTTGATTCTAGAAAATTGGGGCAAGTTTCCTTTGGTGTTCTTGGTTTGTATTTTAAATCTAAATTGTTGAGTCAAAATTTTTTTGATCCAAATCATTATTTGAGAGTTTTAAGGCATTGTTCTTAGGGTTTTCACATCACTCACGTCTCTTATTTCTATTATCACTTAATATCTTATTCTGCTACTGTTATGTATAAATCATATAAATGAAAGTGATCCGACAATGAAAAACTCGTTTATGCCACTATGTTTTTCGAACTGCCCAGAATTGAATTCTTGGCTAATTTTGTAGTAGTGACCCCCAAATAGTATTCTCTCGTGGAGTCTCACTTACTATCATTAAATTACATATTCAGATGCTATATACACTAATTACAAAATAATTACACATCAAGGGTATTAAGAAGCTAATAGCATGCAAGAAACTAAACTAATGAAGTAGTAACTACAACAAATTGAGAGATGTATAATCAGTCAATGGTTTTCATTGGAAATAAAACTATCATAATCCTATCCTTAAATTAATTTCTGGTTGAGTTCTATCATTCTAATATGTCTAGAAAACCTTCCAGACTATATTGCATTAGAATCAGGATCAGGAAAATCTTCACTAACACCTAACCCGACACAACCCCATGAAGCCGTAACCAAAATCATGTATAGTAACTACATTCATACATGTCATATTTGTCCTACTTATTATACCAACCGGTCATAACAAGATTCATCCTTAAATGGAACAATTAAAATAAAAATTATGTTCATACTAGTGTAACTAGTGCAAACACAAACATAAGAATAGAGAGGCCAGGAAATAGAATAGAAATATGGAATAGTATTTAACTAGAACACTTATCTAAACAGAGGATTCAAATTACATCATCTAATTCCACCATATGACCGATTATATAGAGGCTCTATCCTTCCAAGGAGGCAAGAACGAAATACATAGAGAGGAAAAATAGAAAAAAAACCTAGCCTACAAATTTGGAAGTAGAGGGAAGTTCTTCAACAAATGCAAAATGTGGTCTGAATGGGTTTTAATCTGATGCTCAAGGAGGAAATTTTGACTTTAACACAAGTTCCTCTTCTAACATCCCATATTTTCTTTTATATAAGACATATTTTCTTTATTTAAGTTTGGAATGATGTTAGAAACTAGTTATATATGTTTTTAGATGCCTGGGAGAGAGTAATAAAAGAGAGGCATAAAGAACTAAGATAAATGAACTAAGTGTAGATGAAAAATGAAATTCTAAGGGAACAGTCGACTAACTGTAGCAATCAATTGACTAATAGCAGCAAAAATTAAATTAGATTGTTGATATCTACAATCATTCAACCAATGAGAAGCTATCAGTCAACTAATAATCTATCAGTCGACTATCAGGGAGTAACCAGTCAACTAATGGATTGTTGGAGTGCGAAAATAAGTCAATTTAAACTGAAATATCAGTGAGAAATTGACTAAAATACCCCCAACATGCTAACAAAGCATAGAAACAAGAAAGTAGGGGTAAAAGAGGAATTTTTACATTAAAAAGAGACTCTAGACTCTTTTAAAGTAAGAAGAGAGAGAGAAAGGTTATTTTCTAAAAACCAAAGAAGAGAGAGAGAGAGAAAATGTGAAGAGCAAGAAGAAAAGAGAGAAGGGAGTTCTAGTAGAGATTCTAGTAAGAAGATCATCAAAGGTGAGCTTTTAACTTCGTTTTTCTAGTCTAGATGGATTCTAGTGCTTGAAATTGATAGAATAAGGATTTTTAGGCTAAGAAAAGAGGAGAGAAGAAAGAGATAGTCTAGAAGTTGAGGAAAACAAGGAGCACTATAGAGGAACTAGAAGATATTACACAAACTTCAACTCTAGGAGGACTAAAGGTAGCTAGTTTTTTTTATAAAAGCAAGTATTTGATATATTTATCATGTTTTTGTATGATTTGTAAAGTATTTACATTTCAAGTTTTCCATGGATGTGTACGACAAGTTTTTTAATGAAAAGTAAAGCCTATGTCCTTATGGGATAATAGACCAGAAATTTCTCATGGGATAAAAGAAATTGTTCATAGGATTGTAAGAATCCTCATGCAAGGACAGAACCAAAAATTTCTTATGGGATGACAGAAATTCCTCATGGGATATAAAGTACTTTTTATGAGAAAAGAGTCAAAGTATAATGCACTATATTAAAATGATCATATTTCTGTATATGTGTTCATATATTAGCTCTTACTTCATGGAAATGATAAATGTTGCTTTTATGACCGAAATGGTTGTAATGTTTTTATAAAATATGCTAGCTAATGAGATTTATATATCACCTTGTTTTTTATGACTTACCATTTCAGTGACTGAGGTAGAAGGTAAAGAGAAAGAAAAGAAATGAGTATATAGTGTATTAATTAGTTGTCTTTTTCCTATGGTGGGAATTTTTGGAAAAAGTATATGTATGTTTTATATGATGATAAAGGGTTTATAAGCTTGTTGTAATCCTATATGAGTTGTAATATAATATTTTGTATTGTAGTACATTGAGATGAGAAATAATTGTGTTATGTTTCAAGTTACAATTTTCTTAAAGTTTGAAGTGCAGGATATATCAGTCGATTGATTGTCCTGTATCAGTCAACTAATACCTTTTGAGTCGATTGATAGACATCTATTAGTCGACTGATTGTCTTCTGTCCATCTTAAAATTTTACTTTGCAATATGCTCCATAATTTCCAAATTTTTATGAAATTAGATACTTAATAAGAATTTTTAGAAAAATCTCATGGTTTTAACCACATTTTTCACAAGATCTATATTACAATTTTCTTAAATTGTATAAGTTTAATATAAATCTAGTAGACATTACATTTTTGGTATTAGAGCATGATTTGAGGTACTTGTGGAAAGAATTAGAGTGCCTGGTCAAGGAATAGGTTGATTTATTAGTACGGACATGAGCTCATGTAGTGGTCAATATGTTATGAGTGTGTTTGCAGATGTCTCGACTTGAAAGTTCTCAAGCTGACATGTTAGAGAATATGGCCAGTACACAAAATGCTATCGTTGAAGTCCTCATGTTTATGAGAGAGGAAATAAGGAAGAATGGGGAAGAATCTAGGAAGCAAATTGGAGAAGGAGTTAGTGATAATAATTCCACCATAAAGATACTAGCTGAATTTCAGAAGATGAAACCACCTTCTTTTAGAGGCACCCATGATCCTGATGTGGCCCGTGAGTCGATGAATCAAATGGACAAAATCTTTAGAGTTATGAAGTGTAGTTCCAAATAGAAAGTTGATTTAGTAACCTTTAAATTAGAAGGTGATGCAGAAGATTGGTGAATAAGGGCATAAAAGTTGATAGAAGCCAATGAGAAGGAAGTCACTTGGGATGTCACGATCCCCATTTGAGTACATGACCAGTACAGTAGAGGTACCCAAGTCCACTGTAAGCCTTACTAAAATAGGGAGTCTGATTCAAGAGACATATGAGAGAAAAGAAAAGCATTCGTTCTACCAGCATAATTATCATAGTCAAAGATCATCCAAAATGTCTTAAAAGGATCATTAGTACCTATTTGTTTGCATTCTACAACCGCAGGCCTTGAATACAACAAATAGATCTATTACAAAAGTCCAGACATTCGATATAAAAAAAACGATTTCAAGATTTAGCTCCTATCCTCACCTATCAAATTTACAGAGCACTACTAGAGTTTACAAAAGAGTGGTGAGGAACCAAAATATACAATACCTTGGAAAAAGGGGTGTGGACATGAATCACGGCTCACGGGGGACGTCCTCTCCACTAGTCTCTAAATTTGAAATGTTGGGAAAAAAAGAGGGTGAGATTAAACATCTCAGTAAAGAAAACAAATAGCAATTATACACAGTAAACTATAAAAGAAAGAACAAATATACATCCATTCTTACTACACATGTAGGACGAGGCTAATCGGCTCCCAAGCAACTCACGACTACAATACACAGGCCCTTTTTGTGAGTACAGCAACGCGAGACCGGGGATGCTGAAGCTATACGTGCCTAATCAATGTCACACATTATCATTATCAGTTAGAAGCCAATCAATACCCAAGCAACTCACGACCACACCACTTGGGCTCTGTTACATCCCCAAAAAATGTGACTGGCACGATAGTGATTATCCATCACATTGTGAACCTAATGAAAACAATTCATAATTAAAGAAAATTTCAACTCCATGATTTCTAACCACTCATACATGGAAACTAACTTTTAAAACCAATTCAAGTTCACATCATTCAAAATATAACATAGTTCCACAACGCCACCAAAGAATTAAAATAAGTTTACAATATTCCATATTAAGGTAATATTAGGTATCATCTTTCAAGCAACATATTCACAAGGAAACAAAATAATGTATCATATTTCTACATAACCATCTACAAAATTCTAGGAGGCTTATGTGATCACAGAGCGACGTTTAGAATCCAACAAAACAATTAAGATTCAAAAAGACCAACCCAAGGTACAAGAGGGTCGGTGTAAGGTAAATTCGCTACTCTCCTAGATGATCCTATGCGTCAACCACAGACTCTGAAATGTTATAAAATGACAGGATGAGTAATAGAATATTCAGTGAGTAGATAACATTATCTAGCGATAGTTAATTTCACATCTAGTATCATAGAGATACTAACAATTCATAGTTCTCATCAGTTAAGAATAAACAAAGAAGTATATAGCATACAATGCATTACACAAATCCCGTACTAACCGGGTCGTCCATGGTACCAGTGGATCGTTGCCCGTGGCCCCCTGGCCGTATCCACCCTTATCTCTCCACGAAAGAGGTATTTCCACCCTTATAGCTCCTTTAATTCCTCCCATGGGGTGCACCACCATGAAAACTAGCGCAACAATATTCAATCATCATGCAAGTGTTCACACATTCTCAATATAACAACAATAGTATTAACATCAACCTTTAATGTTCCATAGGAATTTCTATTTGATCAATTAAAAGATTTTAAGATCAATAATACTTTAACAAAATATAGTTACTTAAATACAAGGAATATAAGTCCTTTAAAATGAATAAACAACATATCACCTAAATTTACCTTCACAAATTTTCTCTATGATACTTGATGATAATACTTTTGAAGAAGTGTAAATAGGATAATATCATCACACTCACCTCAAATGTGGCACTAACTACCTTTGTTTTTGCAACTAAATTATGGAAGGTGTCAGGAAATGATTCCCAAAAATTTCCTAAAATGCAAATAAAATGAAAATAAAAGAATACATTAGAGCTGGACCTTATTGTAAGTAAAACAGGATATAAGGAAAGAAATATTTCTACTGTCATAATAAGGGAGTTTTATTGTAAAAATTCTGCAGAATTTCCTTATGTTGTCCAGCCACTAAATAGCAGCAAAACAGTAGCAAATTCTGCAGAATTTGCTCTATTTTACTGTCCAGTCTGTCAGCCACCTCATAGGACCATTCAGCCAGTATAATGCCCAATAATACAATTCTGAAGTGCAGAAAAACTCTATTTCCATCACTCTTTCAGAAGTAAATTAACATAAAACTCTCTATTTCCATCACTCTATTTTCAGAAGTAAATTAACATAAAACTCTCTATTTCCATCACTCTTTCCAATCTCCCAGCTTTCCAACGCCAATCTCCTTCCTTTCCATCCTTTCTATGGAGAAAGATTTCTAAAAATCTCACTAATCAAGAGTTTATGGCATAACATTCACTTTTTGTCTTACTAAACCAGAATTTTTTTTTTATTGTACCCCTTCAATCTATGGTTTATAGATAAGGAGAAGAAGGAATAGATGAAGAGGAAACTTAAAGTTTTCTTACCTTGTGTTTCCTACTGAAATTGGAAGGAGCCCAAGTGAAATCTTCAGTTAGCAGAAGAAAGAATTTCAACGTGAATTAAGGGGTGGAGACTGAAAAATGTGGAAAAAAGAATATGGGTTATACTATATAAGTGACTTCGCACAGAATAGTTGGAAAATGTAGGTTGGCACCTGGGGCGCTACCTTCAAAAGTTTGGACACAAAGTTTCGGTGCTGGTGCCTTGGGTGCCCTGTGTGGGGCCTGAGGTGCCATCTATTCAATGTCAGGCTGAGAGTTGAGGTCCTGGTGCCTGAGGCACCCTGCATGGCGCCTGGGTCGCCAGCCATCAGTTTTGCTTGCTTTTCTTCATGAATTAAAATTGGATCCTAAACATAATTATATACAATATATGGCCTTAATGATAATAACCCAGTCACAAAATAAATTTTAGTTAAACCACCTAAATCCTACTATGAAAACATAATAGCACACACATGAAAAGAAAAATAATTTTAACAATTTAACATAAATTTTTATACTCTAAAACTAATAACACTCCGATAGAATTTTACGAAACTCCCCCTTTAAGAAATTTGGCCCTCAAATTTCATTACCTCACTTTACAAAGAGATGGAGGTAAGTAGATTTCATCTTTTCTTCCGATTCCATGTTGCTTCCTCTTGGGTATGATTCCACCATAGAACTTTCACAGACGGTAACTCTTTGGACCTCAACTTTTTTACTTGCCTATCTAAAATTGTCACTGGAACTTCTTCATAAGATAAATCTTTCCTTAATTGAATCTCCTGAGTCTGAAGAATGTGGGAAGGGTCATAGAGGTATTTTCTTAACATAGAGACATGAAACACAAGGTGAACTCCCTCTAAATCTGGTGGTAGTGCTAACTTGTCAGCTACATTGCCAATCTTCTCCAAAATTTCAAAAGGTCCACTATACCTTGGACTAAGCTTCCCTTTCAACCCAAATCTTAAATTACCCTTCATGGGAGGCACCTTTAAAAAGACTATATCACCCACTGAAAATTGAAGGTCCCGTCTCCAATGGTTGGCATAGGTTTTTGCCTACTATGAGCTGTAAGTAATCTTTCCTGAATAAGTTTTACCTTTTCCAACATATCTTGTACCAAATCAAACCCAATGAATCTATTTTCCCTGCTTCAAACTAGCCAATAGGGGTTCTACATTGTCTCCTATAAAGTGCTTCAAAAGGTGCCATTTTTATACTGGCTTGATAACTGTTATTATAAGCATATTCAATCAAAGGTAAACGTGCATCTCAACTACCTCTGAAATCCATAATACAAGACCTCAGCATGTCTTCCAAGATTTGAATAGTGCACTCCGACTGGCCATCCGTTTGAGGATGAAAGGCTGTGCTTAGATTTACCTGCGTGCCTAGAGCTTCTTGAAAAGTTCTCCAAAAGTGAGACGTAAATTATGTGCCTCTATCTGAAATAATGGAGGTAAGTACTCCATGCAGTCTAACTATTTTATCAATATACAACTGAGCATACTTAGTAGCGCCAAAGGTTGTCCTTACTGGTAGGAAGTGTGCCACTTTTGTTAAACGATCCACAACCACCCACACAGAATCATATCCTTTCTGGGAACGAGGTAGCCCTACAGCAAAATCCATTGTAATACTTTCACATTTCCACTCTGGAATATCCATTTGCTAAAGCAACCTAGGAGTTCTACGATGTTCTACCTTAACTTGTTGACAAGTTAAGCAATGAGAAACATAATCAACAATATCCCTTTTCATTCTTTCCCATCAATATAATGGCTTCAAATCATGATACATCTTATTAATACTAGGGTGTACAGTATAAGCTGATCGGTGTGCTTCTTCCATGATTCGTCTCCATAAGGATCCCAGATTAGGCACACATAATCGACCTTCAAATCGAATTACTCCATATTGATCAAGAGAAAACCCCTTATCTTTACCCCCATTTATTTCATCCTTTAACTTACAAAGCATTTGATCTTCCTTCTCGGTCAACTTCACATCTTTAACCAAAGATGATTGAGTTGGAACATGTGCTAAGAATGCGCCCGGCTCTAAAATTTTAAACCATACTCCACTAGCTTCCAGCTCGTGTAATTCACGAATCAATGGTTTCCTAAACATGGCAATATACGCTAAACTTTCCATAGATTTGTGACTCAGAGCATCTGCAACAATATTAACCTTCCCAAGATGATAAAGAATTATACAATCATAGTGCTTGAGAAGTTTCATCCATCTCCTCTACCCCAAATTCAAATCCCTCTGTTGAAAAATGTACTTTAGACTCTTCTGATCCATGTACACTTCACAAGTTTCACCGTATAAGTAATGGCGCTAGATTTTTATAGCAAATACCACAGTCGCCATTTCTAAGTCATGAGTAGGATAATTCTGTTCATGTTTTTTAAGCTGTCGGGATGCATAAGCTATTACCTTACCGGGCTACATTAAAACTCACCATAATCCCATTCGAGAAGCATCACAATACACAGAAAAGCCACCTAAACTTGAAGGTAAAGCAAGCATTGGGGCTGATGTTAAGCATTCCTTAAGCTTCATGAAACTCTTCTCACAAGCCTCAGTCCAATCAAATTGAATGTTCTTTTAAGTCAATCTTATGAGCTAGGCAACTATCTTCGAAAAATCCTTCACAAAGCGACGGTAGTAGCCAGCTAGTCCTAAGAAACTTTGAATCTCTATCACTGTAGTGGGTCGAGGGCACTTCTATACTACTTCGACTTTGCCAGGATCAACATGAATTTCTTTCTTTGAGACTACATGTCCCAAGAAGGCTACTTGTTCCAGCCAAAATTCACACTTCGAGAACTTACCATAAAGCTGGTGTTTTCTCAAAGTATGTAATACCGTTCTTAAGTGTTGGTCATGCTCTTCAAGACTTTTCGAATATACCAAAATATCATTAATAAAAATGATGACGAATTTATCCAGAAATGGTTTAAAGACTCGGTTCATAAGATCTATAAAGGCTGCTGGAGCATTTGTTAACCCAAACAACATCACCAAGAATTCATAATGCCTATAGTGTGTAAGAAAGGTTGTCTTAGGCACGTTTTCTGCTTTAATTTTTAATTGGTGATACCCAGATCTCAAATCAATCTTAGAAAAACACTAAGCTCCTTACAACTGGTCGAATAAATCATCAATCTTGGGGAGGGGATACTTATTTCGTATTGTCACCTTATTTAGTTGACAGTAATCAATACATAATCTCAAGGTTCCATCATTCTTTCTTACAAATAATACTGGCACGCCCCAAGGTGAGAAACTAGGCCGAATAAAACCCTTATATAAAAGATCCTATAATTGCTCTTTAAGCTCCCTAAGTTTTGTAGGAGCCATACGGTAGGGAGGTATAGAAATAGGCTGAGTACCTAGAATCACCTCAATATTAAACTCTATCTCGCAATCAGGAGGTAATCCAGGTAATTCTTTAGGAAAAATGTCTGGATACTCCCTTACAATCGGTACATGGTCAAGATTTACCATATCTTCTTCAATGTTCCTAATAAAGGCCAAGAAACCTAGACATCCTTTCCTTAATATACGCCTAGCACAGATCACAAAAATAATGTTATTAGGTACGTCACTCCTGTCTCCTTGAAAAGAGAAGGTAGATTCACCCGGAATGCTAAACTTCACCGCTTTATTGTAACAATCAAGGGTTACATGATAGGAAGCCAACCAATCCATTCCGAGAATAACATCAAAGTCCACCATATTCAACAACACCAAATTCACCTCAGTATCCTTTTCACCAACCAAAACATGGAAGCCATAATAACTCGAATCTACAACTAAAGTCTCACCCATAGGAGTTGCAACAAGAAAAGATATATCAATTCTAACAGGATCTTGAATAATTCGTTTTGAAAAAATTGAAGAAAAATATGAATAAGTAGATCCCAGGTCAAATAATACATGAGCATCAAATGAACATACTAGAAGAATACTTGTCACAACTGCATTGAAGCCTGTGCATCCTGGCGTGTGAGAGTATATACTTTGGCCTGGTTGCGTCCAACTGTAGGTTGACTTCATCCTCGTCCTTTGCCCCCTCCTCTCCCTATGCCACTCCGTCCAGCAGAGGAGGAAGGAGCCCTATTAGCTGAAGTTGCCATCTGCTGTGCCTGAGACAAATGCACAGGTCCTTGCCTTAAGATATCTACTTGTTGAGGACAATCTCTCTTCATGTGACCCACCTGTCTGCAATGGAAACAAATTGGGCCTGCTCCATGATACACACCAGTATGAAATCACTCACACTCTGAACACTTAGGCTTGTCTCATCCTTGTTGAGATGGCACCTGACCAACTGATGAAGAACTTCCTCTGTAATCTAATATGGGCCTAGAAATGCTGCCTAAAGGTACTACTGGAGTGGATGATACCATAAGAGTAGATTGATCTCTACTTTGAGGCCTAATAGTCCCTGATAATCCACTATGTCCTAAAGATCTCCCTTCATTTCCACGTTTTCTCTTTCTCTTTAAGTCATCATCCTCATCTTTCTTATTCATTTTGGCTGTTCTGGCTGCATCTACCATAGCCATATAAGAGGGATATAATTCCATTTGCATACTTACAAATTGATGTAATCGAAGATGAAGACCAATAATAAATCGACAAATCTTCTCTTGTTTATCTAGAATCATGTGAGGTGTATATCTAGAAAGTCGTATAAACTTTTATCATACTCATCAACCATCATCGAACCCTGTTTAAGAAATTCAAATTCTTTAGCCCTTGCAGTTCTCAAACTCCTCGGCATAAATCTCTCAATGAAAACTTGACGAAACTCATCATAAGCAACTGAAGGAGCATCAGGAGCTCGACTGCTCTGCCAAGTAACCCACCACTTATGAGACCTTCTTTGAAACTAATAAGTAGCAAAATCCACCCATAATTGAGGATCACATTTCAAAGCTTTGCATGCCTTTTCTATTCCATCAAGGAATCATTGTGGATTCTCATTTGGGTCTTCTCTGGTGAAGACAGGGGGTTTAAGCTTCAAAAAGTCTGACAAAGATACATCCCGTACTGCCCCATCCTTAACAGGAGGAGGTGAGGGAATTATTGGACGTGCCGGAGGAACTATAGTAGGAATAGGAGCAGCAGGGACATTTGCAGCAACAACCTGTCTCTCTAGCAATATAGTCAGATTGACCAGACTTCCTTGTAATGCTATTTGACCCTTTAGCAAGGTGGTCAAACTGGCTAATAAAGCAATTGGATCAATCTGTCATTGTGCCCATGTCCTGGTGCACGTCCTCGAGGTGAGCCTGTTCATCTTGCCCGTGTTCACTCTCACTATGTTCCTCCTAATCTCGTTCATGGGCAAGAAGGGCAGGTCACGACGAGACCCCTTTAAAACCTGGAAGCTCCACTGCCTCTTGAGACCTTCCAAGTTGCATCAAGATCTATCAACAACACCACACAATTTAGTCCCGGTAAGAATCAATATTAATTACAGGGAAAGGGATTTAAAAGTTAAAAAAAAAATATAACAACACCTATAGGACCTTTAACTAGCCTTCACCCCTATGGTTATACCGCAGTTCATAATGATAGAGGGAAGCCTGGTCAAGGTTACCTTGCTCTATGACCCATAAGAGAACTAAGAACATGCTCTGATACCATTTTGTCACATCCCCAAAAAATGTGACCTACAAGATAGTGATAATCTATCACATCGTAAACCTTATGAAAACAATTCATAATTAAAGAAAATTTCAACTCCATGATTTCTAACCGCTCATACATGGAAACTAACTTTTAAAACTAATTCAAGCTCACATCATTCAAAATATAACATATTTCCACAAAGCCACCACAGAATTAAAATAAGTTTACAATATTCCATTTCCCGCAGCCCCCTGGCTGCATCCACCCTTATCTCTCCACGAAAGAGGCATCTTCACCCTTATAGCTCCTTTAATTCCTCCTATGGGGTGCACCACCACGAAAACAAGTGCAACAATATTCAATCATTATGCAAGTGTTCATACATTCTTAATATAACAACAATAGTATTAACATCAACGTTTAATTGTTCCATAGGAATTTCTATTTGATCAATTAAAAGATTTTAAGATCAATAATACTTTAACAAAATATAGTTATTTAAATACAGCGAATATAAGTCCTTTAAAATGAATAAACAACATATCACCTAAATTTACCTTCACAAATTATCTCTATGATACTTGATGATAATACTTTTGAAGAAGTGTAAATAGGATAATGTCATCACACTCACCTCAAATGTGGCACTAAATACCTTTGTTTTTGCAACTAAATTATGAAAGATGTTAGGAAATGATTCCCAATGATTTCCTAAAATGTAAATAAAATGAAAATAAAAGAATACATTAGAGCTGGACCTTCTTGTAAGTAAAACAGGGTATAATGAAAGAAATATTTCTACTGTCATAACAAGGGAGTTTTATTGTAAAAATTCTGTAAAATTTCCTTATGTTGTCCAACCACTAAATAGCAGCAAAACAGTAGCAAATTCTACAGAATTTACTCTGTTTTACTGTCCAATTTGTCAGCCACCTCATAGGACCATTCAGCCAGACCATTCAGCCAGCATAATACCCAATAATACAATTTTGAAGTGCAGAAAAATATAGCCCAAAATATCTTATGACCAATTCAGAAGTATATCAACATAAAAATCTCTTTTTCCATCACTCTTTCCAATCTCCCAGCTCTCCAACGCCAATCTCCGTCATTTCCATCCTTTCTATGGAGAAAGATTTCTAAAAATCTCACTAATCAAGAGTTTATGGCATAACATTCACTTTATGTCTTACTAAACTGGAACTTTTTTTATTGTACCCCTTCAATCTAGGGTTTATAGATGAGAAGAAGGAATGGAGGAAGAGGAAAAATGAAATTCAAGGAACTTAAAGCTTGCTTACCTTGTGCTTCCTACTGAAATTGGAAGGAGCCCAGGTGAAATCTTCAGTCAGTAGAAGAAAGAATTTCAACGTGAATGGAGGGGTGGAGACCAAAAAATGTGGAAAAAAGAATATGGGTTATACTATATAAGTGACTTCATGCAGAACAGCTGGAAAACGCGGATTGGCGCCTGGGGCGCCACCTTCAAAAGTTCAGATAGAAAGTCCGGGTGCTGGCACCTTGGGCGCCCTATGAGGCGCCTGACGTACCATCCATTCGGTGTCAGTCAAGAGTTGAGGTCCTGGCGCCTGGGCACCAACTGTCAATTTTGCTTGCTTCTCTTCATGAATTAAAATTGGATCATAAGCACAATTATATACAATATATGGCCTCAATGACAATAACCCAGTCATAAAATAAATTTTAGTTAAACCACCTAAATCCTACTATGAAAACATAATAGCACACACATGAGAAGTAAAATAATTTTAACAATTTAACATTGTGAAATTTTTATACTCCAAAACTAATAACACTCCAAAGTACTAGAATGTTACATGCTCATATGGTGAGTGTAGCAACATGAGATTGGAGATATCGAAGCCCAACTATAGGTCATCAATAATACATATATGATTACCCAAGGATCAATAAACGCATATACCATACTCAACATCATACATCATATTCATATGTCTAATTCATTTCTTTCAAGCATAATCATTTCAGCATCAACTCAAATTATCTACATTTACTTTAAAATAAATAGTTGTTATACTCTTCTAAATTCCAAACGCTTCAAAATAATAAGATTCCATAGTTTCAGTTAAAAAAAAATTTAGTTAACTTCACCTTGACTTGTTTCCACCTTACCAATTCCCTATAACAATTTAGGCTTGGATGACATGATGAAAAGAAAAATGTAACTGGTCTTCCTTCTAGAGCACTAGTCAAGAGCATAAGGGAGAAATGATTTAAAAGAGGAAAATTCATGCTGAAGGAAGCTACAGGAGGTTAGCGCCTGGGCGCCCAACATCACCAACTGCTTAACTCTCAAGCAGCCTGTTCCTTGGCTGCCAGGCTGGGGCGCTTGGGAGGCCATGGCTAGGCAGCCATGGGAACTTCGGTTATGCTTCATTACAGAACAAAATCCCCCCTTTTTTGGACAACTACAACCTTAGACTTTCTTAGGATAAAGAAAAAAAGGAGTTTGGGGATACAATTCCATGTTCAAAAATCAGAAACAACCCTTGAACATTATCACTTTAAAATCATCAATAATCCATTACCCCAAAGGTAGCTTTAACCCTCTTCAACCTTGGATCCTTATAGTTCACTTGTATATCAATGAAAAAAATCAATTTCAGAGAAAAACATCCAAGGGTTGAAGAGGTTTAAAGCATCATTTGATATCACCGATCAAGTCATTTATGAACAAACAATCCCTTTCCCCTACGGTTCCAAAGAATAAGAATAGAGAAGAAAGGGGAGGACATACCTTGGCTAAAGAATAGACCTAAGCATACAAGGGGAGACGGAAGGAGAAGGCTCCCTCAGAACTTGAAATGTATGTGCGTGAGAGTAATTGATCAAAGGGGAAAAGAACCGTGAGGGAGAGAGACGGATGATTGGTGAGAGGGGGAAGAAGTGAAATGAAAAAGATGCTAAGTGTTGGGTTTCAAAAAGGTAACAATTCCAGAATATCCACCATGTCCATTCTAATTGAAAATTCAAAAAAAAATATTTAAAAAAAGATCTCAATTGGGTCCCAAGAGAGCTTAAGATCCAACAAGCCACATACCTCATTAATAAGATTACCAAGCACATCATAGGATTTAACTTAACATCGATTATACATGTATATCATATAACAAATTCAAGCATGACATCAATGCACAATTCACACAAAAAAATAAAATAAAATTTTAAAAATAAGACAAAATTTAGAACTACGCAATTAATTCACAATTCTTACTAAAGGATAAGATTGGGGTATTACATGGGAGGAATTCCAAAAGGCCTATTATGAGAAATATTTTCCCAAAAGTGTCAGGAATGAAAGAGAAGCTGAGTTTATGAGGATTAAACAAGGGGACATGTCAATAGGAGAATATAAAGTTAAATTTGAGGAATTAGCCAAATTTTCTACCTATCTGAGAGATAATTATAATGAGACTTAGAAAATGCGCCATTTTGAGAATGGGCTAAATGCTAAGATTAGGGAGAAAGTGGGACCTATGGAAATTAGAAGTTTTGCTCAATATGTCAACAAGTGCAAATTAGTTGAGAGATTTATGAGAGAGGTAAGTGGTGAAGAGGAAATCAAAGAAAAGAAGAGAAGAGAAACTAGTGGGAGTGATAATAGAAGAGATAGGATAAGATCAAGGGCTAATGCAGGGACAAGACAAGAATAATTCACAGGCAACAACCTCCAAAAATTAGTGCCCAAAATGTAAGAGAAATCATGACAACAAACCTTGTTTGGCAGGTCAGAATGTATGCTATAAATGTGGAAAGCCAAGACACATGGTGAAACAATGCAACATCGGCCAGCCAACCCAAGGGAGGGTATTTGCTTTGAGCTAGAATGTAACTGAAAAAGCTCCTAACTTGATTCGAGGTAAGGTTTTTATTCGAAATGCTCTTGTAAATGCATTATTTGATTCATGAGCTACACATTCTTTTATTTCATATATATGTGCCAAGAATCTAGGATTAGAAATGAATGTTTTACCCTCATGAATTGTTTATTTCCACTCCTACTGGGAACTAAGTTAGAACTACCCAAGTTTGTCTCAATTGTATAGTATAATTTGAGAATAAAGAAACCACTTTAGATTTGGTTTGTATACCTATGCATGACATTGAAATCATTATTAGAATGGATTGGTTGTCCTAAAACAATGCTTTGATTGATTGCTTAAGAAAGATTATATCTTTACCTATCAATGCACCACCCCAATTACCTAGGACCGAGGATACATTTTTGTTTGCCACACAAGCTGTGAAATGTTTGAAAGAAAATTGTCAAGGGTACCTTGTTTTTTTTCTACATAATAGCAAAAACAGAAGAAAGTTTAGAGTAAATTCCTGTAGTGAAAGACTTCCCTAATTTTTTCCAAAAGATGTATTTGATCTACCTCCAGTTAGAGAAATAGAATTCTCTATTGATTTAATACCTAGTTCTAGCCTTATCTCTATGTCTCCCTATAGAATGTCACTTACAGAATTAGCTGAACTTAAAAAACAATTGAAGAATTGCTAGAAAAGGGTTTTATTAAGCCTAGTGTTTCACCTTGGGGAGCTCTAATTTTATTTGTTAAAAAGAAAGATTAAACTTTAAGACTTTGCATAGATTATAAGCAATTGAATAAGATCACAATCAAGAATAAATATCCTCTTCTGAGAATAGGTAATCTGTTAGACCAATTAATAGGAGCTTCAATATTTTCCAACATAGATTTGAGATCAAGTTATTATCAATTAAAGATAAAAGATGAGGATGTGCCAAAAACTGCTTTCAGGATTAGATATGGTCATTATGAATATTTAGTAATGCCTTTCGGTTTAACCAATGCACCAGCTGTGTTTATAGATTATATGAACTGAATATTTAGACCCTATCTAGATTAGTTTGCAATGGTATTTATTGATGATATCCTGATTTATTCAAAATCTCTAGAAGAGTATGAGGAACATTTAAGGATTGTACTTCAAATCTTAAGGAAAAAGAAGTTATATTCTAAGTTAAGTAAGTGTGAGTTTTGGCTAAGGGAGATAAAACTTTTAGGTCATGTAGTCTCAGGAGAAAGAGTGTCTATTAATCCCAACAAGATAGAAACAGTACTAGAATGGGAAAGACCAAAAATAGCAATTAAGGTTAAGAGTTTCCTAGGTTGAGCTGGTTATTATAGAAGTTCATTAGAGGATTTTCACAAATAGCACTACCTTTAACCAAGCTGACTAGGAAAAATCAACCATTTGTTTAGGATACTAAATGTGAAGAGAGTTTTCAAGAAGTAAAGGTCTATTTAACCTCAACACCTGTTTTAGTTATCCTTGACCCTCATGAGACTTTTGTAGTTTATACAGATGCTTCTTTGAAGGGTTTAGGTTGTGTTAATGCAACATGGGAGAGTAGTAGCTTATGCCTTAAGACAACTAAGACCCCATGAGCAGAATTATCTGACACATGACTTAGAATTAGCTGTAGTAGTGTTTGCCCTAAAAATTTGGAAACATTATCTCTATAGAGCTAAATTTGAAATTTATTCAAATCATAAGAGTTTGAAATATTTTTTTGATCAAAGAGAGTTGAGTATGAGACAAAGAAGATGAATAAAATTCTTAAAGGATTATGAGTTTTCCCTTAAGTATCACCCAGGAAAAGCCAATGTTGTTGCCCTTAGTAGGAAATCTATCGATATGGCTATAATGATGATAAGGGAGGAATAACTTCTTGAGGGATTTAGAGATTTGAAACTTGAAGTGTCTCTAGAACGAAACAGTATCAAACTAAGTTCCCTAATGATTGAGAGTGAGTTGAAAAAGCAAATTTTATAAGTGATAGTAGGTGATCCTTATATAGAAGAAGTGAAACAACTTAGAAGTAAAGGAAAAGCCTCTGATCTATCTTTCACAGAAACTAGATTGTTGAAATTTAGGAATAGACTATACATTCCAAATATGGGGAACCCTAGAAAGGATATTTTGAGTAAAGCTCACCAAAGTAAGTATACCATATACCCTGGAGCCATTAAGATGTACCAAGATTTAAAGAGAAACTTTTGGTGGCCAGGAATGAAGAAAAATATAGTAGAATTTGTGAATAAGTGTCTTGTGTGTTAAAGGACTAAGATTGAGCACCAAAAACCCCTAAGACACTTGCAACCTTTAGATATACTAGTTTGGAAATGAGATAACATCTCTATAGATTTTATAGTAGGTTTACCTAGGACATTTTCAGATAATGATGCTATATGGGTAATTGTAGACAGATTAACCAAGTCTGCACACTTTTTATCAATTAAGTCTACATCTACCCTAAATCAATTGGCACAAATTTACATCAAGGAAATAGTAAGACTTCATAGAGTTCCAAATAACATCATATTTGATAGAGACCCCAGATTTACCTCAAGATTTTGGAAATCTTCGCAGGAAACCATGTGGACTAGATTATGGTTCAATACAGCTTATCACCCTCAAATTGATGGTTAAACTGAAAGAGTTAATCAAAGTCTAGAGGATATGCTGAGGGCTTATGCATACAATAACAGTTACCAATCTAGTATACAAATGGCCCCTTATGAAGCCTTATATGAAAGAAAGTGTAGGTCACCTAATTGTTGGGTAGAGCTAGGAGAAAGAGCTATAATAGGACTAGATATAGTAGATAGACATCTAAACAGATATAGTTAATAAGGGAACATCTTGCCACCGGCCAAAGTAGACAAAAGAGTTATGCAGATAAAAGAAGAAAACCTTTGGAATTTAGTGTTGGTGATCATATTTTCCTCAAAATCACCCCAATCACAATTGTGGGCAGAGTATTAAAAGCAAAGAAATTTTGTCTTAGATATTTAGGACCATTCCAAATCCTTAAGAAGTTTGGCACTACAGCCAACCGACTAGCCTTACCACCGAATTTAAGTAATATTCATGATGTATTTCATGTGTCCCAATTAAGAAAACATCTCCCAGATTCTACACATATTATTGAATATGAGAAATTACATTTACAAGATGATATGACATATAAGTTGAAACCAGATAGAATAGTTGACACTCACGTCCAGTCATTGAGAAACAAGAAAATTACTCTAGTAAAAATTGTTTGGAAGGGGTTGACACAAGAAGAAGCTACATGGGAAATGGCAGACCACATGAAGCAAGAATACCCTAAGTTATTTGATTAAGGTAAGACTTTGAATTTTGAGGGCAAAATTCTTTTAAGAGAGGTAGAATTGTAACACCACATATTTTCTTTTATCCAAGTCATATTTTCTTTATTTAAGTTTGGAATGATGTTAAAAACTAGTTAAATATGTTTTTGGATGCCTAGGAGAGAGTAATGAAAGAAAGGCATAAAGAACTAGGATAAATGAGCTATGTGTAGAAGAAAAATGAAAATTTGAGGGAACAGTCGACTGACTGTAATAATAAGTCAACTGATAACAGAAAAAATCAGATTAGATTGCTGATATTTGCAATCAGTTGACTAATGGGAAGCTATCAATAAACTAATAGCCTATCAGTTGACTATTGGGGAGCAATTAGTTTAAACTAAAAAATCAGTGAGAAATTGATTAAAATCCCCAATATGCTAACAAAGCTTAGAAACAAGAAAGTATCGGTAAAAGAGGAATTTTCACATTAAAAAGACTCTCTAGACTTTTTTTAAAGCAAGAAGAGAGAGAGAAAGGTTATTTTCTGAAAACCAAAAGGGAGAGAGAGAGAGAGAGAAACCGTGAAGAGCAAGAAGAAGAGAGAGAATAGAGTTTTAGTAGAGATTCTAGCAAGAAGATCATCAAAGATGAGTTTTTAACTTAGTTTTCTAGTTTGGATGGATTCTAGCGCTTGAAATTGATAGAATAAGGATTTTTGGGCTAAGAAAAAGAGGAGAGAAGAAAGAATTAGTCTAGAAGTTGAGGAAAACAAGGAGCACTAGAGAGGAACTAGAAGATATTACACAAACTTCAACTTTAGGAGGACTAAAGGTAGCTAGTTTTTCATAAAAATAAAGTATTTGATATATTTATCATGTTTTTGTATGATTTGTAAAGTATTTACATTTCAAGTTTTCCATGGATGTGTAGAACAAGTTTTCTCATGAAAAGTAAAGCCTATGTCCTTATGGGATGATAGAACTAGAAATTCCTCATAGGATGATAGAAATTTCTCATAGGATTGTAAGAATCTTCATGGATGACAGAACTAGAAATTCCTCATGGGATGACTGCAATTCCTCATATGCGATATAAAGTACTTTTTATGAGAAAAAAGTCAAAGTATAGTGCACTATATTAAAATGATCATATTTCTGTATATGTGTTCATATATTAGCTTTTACTTCATGGAAATGATAACTGTTGCTTTTATGAAATGGTTGTAATGTTTTTATAAAATATGCTAGTTACTGAAATTTATATCTCAACTTGTTTTTGATGACTTACCATTTCAGAGACTGAGGTAGAAGGCAAAGAGAAAGAAAATAAATGAGTATATAGTGTATTAGATAGTTGTATCTTTTTCCTTTGGTGGGAATTTTTGGAAAAAGTATATGTATGTTTTATATGATGATAAAGGGTTTATGAGCTTGTTGTAATCCCATATGAGTTGTAATATAATCTTTTGTATTGTAGTACATTGAGATTAGAAATGACTGTGTTATATTTCAAGTTACAATTTTCTTAAATTTTGAAGTGCAGAATATATCAGTCGACTGATACCTTCTGAGTTTGTGAAATTTCAAATATGAGGCATATTAGTTGACTAATAGACATCCATTAGTCGACTGATCATCCTCTATCGAGCTTAAAATTTTACTTTGCAATATGCTCCATAATTTCCCAACTTTTATGAAATTAGATATTTGATAAGAATTTTTTGAAAAATCTCATGGTTTTAACCACTTTTTTTCACAATATCTATATTACAATTTTATGAAATTGTATAAGTTTAATATAAATCTAGTAGACATTACACCTTTCTCTTATGGTGTTGTAGCAGTGATTCAGGTTCATTATGCAAAGGAAAAGCATGGAAAGGAGAGCTGCAACACTGACTTTTCTAACTTCCAATCCTGACCTATAAATTTGACTATTTTTTGTTAAGTTATGGAGTACATAAACTGAATGCATGTTGTTTTAGTCAAGTTAGAAGTGCAAAAAGGTGGGGCCTACACCAGTCAGCTTCCATGCCACAAAGTATGTCTAGTCAGCCCTAATCAGTGTCTAGTCATCTAAACTCGTCTATGTCTGAACATTAATGTCTTGGTTAGCACAAAACTCTTTAATTAATCAAGTCAGTCAGCTTCCATGTCATTAAAGTGTGCCCAGTCATTTGAACTCATCCATGTTAGCACATTAACGTCAAAGTCAGTACAAAACTCTCTAATTAATTAAGTCAGTCAACTTCCATGTCACCAAAGTATGCCCAGTCAACACCTAGTTAGCGTCCAGTCATCTGAACTCGTCCATGTCAGCACATTAACGTCCAAGTCAACACAAAACTCTCTACTTAATTAAGTCTGTAAGATTAGGACTGAGATTAATTAGGTCTCTAATCATTCATAGTATAAAAATATGAAATTAAAACATATTAGTTCTATAATTAATTAAGACTCAATAAATTTCAAAACATAATAATATTAGAGAGTTTATCATGATTAACATGGAATAAGACTAAGATAAGGGGGTATAGTTAAAATGAATATGCATGATATCACTCAATCTTCTGAAATGTCGAGCTCTTCTTAGATTTACCCTTTAATTTAAGGCTGCATTTGTTTTGTGTGAAACAATTTTTGAAAAAAATTCTTTGAATTTATTTTAACAAGAGTAATTCCATAACAATTTTTTGTATCTTTTTCCATTAGATTTTTCCATTTCTTTTTTTAATTAAATAAATAGGTGGGAAATAATATGAGGTAGAGGTTGACTTTTAAAACAAAAATTATTTTCCTATTTTAAAGTTCCAAGATTCAATTCAATTTCATTCGGCCAAATTCAAATTTGTTAAGTATAAACTTGGAATTAGATCTATCTCATTTTCAAAATTATATTGATTCAAATATTTAAAATTCAATGTCAAGCTTAAGCCTATCTTATTTTAATATAACTCTTGTTTGGACCCAAATAAAAATACTTAAGTTGTAATACTCCGAAAAATCCGTGATTTTTGGGTATTACATAAAGGTATTTTGTGAAGTATTTTGGGTTGAAGATATTTTTCTTGTGGTGTATGCAGGAAGATATAAGGTTTGGAAGCTGTTGAGTTCTCAATTTAGTGTCATTTTGATGTTAAATACCCTCTCTTTTGATCTCTTTCTTGTTGTCTTGTAATTCTTAGCTCATATTTTGAGTAGTTTAGAGTTTTCTTTGATCTTTTAATAAATGGAGTGATTTCATGATTCTTTTATGTAATTTAATGGGTTTATTTGCTATTTTTGGTGTAGGTTGAGTTGGTAAAAAGTTCGTGTTAGAAGATGGAATGCTAGAGCTGAAATTCTGAAAATGCTGATGTGAATGCTGTCTCCCACAGCTATAGCGGTAGAATTTACAGCTATAGCGGTAGAGTGCTGAAAAAAGGATTTTGGAGCTTTCTTCTCTGCCAGCCACCGCTATAGCGGTGGATCTTCACCGCTATAGCGGTAAAACCTAAAAAAAATCAATTTTAAGCCTTCTTCTCTGCCTCCTACCGCTATAGCGGTGGGTACTTACCGCTATAGCGGTAGTTCGCGATCCTGGACTGATATAAAAGGCTTCAGATGAAATTTTTAGGGTATTCTGGAGTTGGAGACTGAAGGGGGGCGCCGTTTTGGCTGAGAGGAGCAAGGGGAACCTGATTTTCAAGTCTTAGGGAGCTCAATCCATCATTCCAACTCAGATTCATGGCCAACTTCATCTCTTTTTCTGCTTTCTGCTGTGTATTTTCTATGAGTAGCTAGATTTTCTATCTAGGGTTACTATGAACTTGACTCTTGAATAGATTTTACATCCTCTCATGTATTTGCAACCTTATTTCAATTAATATAAGTCTTTCTATCCATTTTATTGTTGCATTATATGGACTTGATCAATCTATATTTATGCTTGTTGCTGTCTTCGAACTCGGGAGAGGGAGGTGAGAGTAGAACACTGAATAGGAAGGACGAGTGCGTGAACCTTACTAAGTGTTTTCGCTTGTTAGCTAATAGGAATGTTAGTTAATCTCGTTTAATCAAAGCTAGGTTGGTTGTGTTAGGCTTAACCCACACAAGGAATTGCGTAGGAGTTGAGCAACTTAATTGAGATTCGGGAGGATTCTTTTAAGTTATTAGAATAACCTAGGATTAACTTATATAGTTGAATAAGTTGCGAGTGCATGAGAGGGGTTTTGTAATTTCTAAGATAGAGGAGAGGGATTAGTGACCCTAGGCTTTAATTAGACTATTTCATCAGTTTTTGCATTGTTTACTGTCATTAAAAGAAAATCTATAAAAATTTACTGTCATAGTTCACTTTTATTGTTAGTTCTTCATTAGAGTTGTCCTCAATCCAATTGCTTCGTCCAACTAATTCAATTAAATTTCTTGGGTACTTAGTCGCTTAGTCCTCGTGGGAACGATACTTTTACTCTCAAATCACTATATTACTTGTACGATTGGTGCGCTTGCCAAATCGACTAACAAGTTTTTGGCGCCGTTGCCGGGGACTAAGATTTGTGCTAATATTCAAAGAAATTTAAAGGGTTAGCTTAGACGTTTTCCTTGTTTTGTTTTGTTCTCTTTTGCTTTTGTTCAATTTCTTATTATAGAGTCATTTTTAGTTTTTGCTGTGTTGATTTTTGCTGCTGAATTTACTGTCATTGATAATTAGTATCTTCTTTTTGTGCATGTGAGGTACTCTCAATCCTTCTGACCTTCTTTACGAACCTGAGATTGAAAGACTAGTAAGAAGAGTTAGGAAGGAGGCTAAAGCCAGAGAAGCTCAAGTAAGCCAAGCTATACAAAAAGAAATGGCTGAAGGCAACTTGAATCACCAGGGTGATGAGATCAATGCTGGAAATGGAGTTGTTGATGAGCCTCAAATGGGATTCAGAGCAATATGGGATTATGCATCACCTGTTAATGCTGGGAATGCCTCAAGCATAGTGAAGCCTGCGATTGGAGCCAACAATTTTGAGATGAAGGCTATGATGTTAAATCTGGTACAACAAAACCAGTTTGGGGGAAGTCTTATGGAGGATCCAAACAATCATATTGTGAACTTCCTTGATATTTGCGATATGGTCAAGCTGAATGGAGTCACAGATGATGCCATCCGCCTTCGATTATTCCCTTTCTCCTTAAGGGATGGTGCAAAGAATTGGTTGATGACTCTACCACCGGGGAGTATAACTACGTGGGAGGAACTGCGAAGGAAATTCTTAGATAAATTCTTTCCTCCCTCCAAATCAGTAAAATTGAGAAATGAGATTACAGCATTCCTTCAACAAGATGGCGAGACATTATACAATGCTTGGGAACGATTCAAGGAGATGTTGAGGAAATGCCCGAATCATGGCATTCAAGAGTGGCAACAGATTTCAATATTCTTCAGTGGATTAAATTATGAAACCAGGGATAAATTGGATACCGCAGCTGGCGGTGCATTGTTGGGCAAGTCAATTGAGCAAGCCAAGGACATTATTGAGACCATGGGGGCTAGTCAAAATGCTTCCATCAGAGCCAAGAGCAACTCAAAGAAAGGGATGCTGGAGTTGGACACTCTTCATGCTATTATAGCCCAGAATGAAGCCCTAACTAAAAAGGTTGACATGTTGTGCTCTAGACAAAATGAACAGGCGAAAGTAAATACAATAGCAATGCCTGAAGCAACTTGTGATTTCTGTGGAGGGGCTCATGTCAATGGTTGTTGTGAAGAATTTTCTTCTGTGGAACAACTAAATTACTTGGGCAATACGCAAAGGAACCAAAACAACCAGTACTCCAACACATATCATCCGAGTTCGAGGAATCATCCAAATTTCTCCTGGAGTAATAATCACTGCCTTAATCCCTCGACTTCTTCTTCTTCTAGTAGGCCTTCTCAACCTCCAGGTTTCCAGAATCAAGGTAATTATCTTCCTCAGAACAGAGCTCCACTACCTCAGGTGGAAAAGAAGTCATCCATGGAAGAAATGTTCATGAAGTTTATGGAGAGAACAGAGGTTATAAGCCAAACCCAGGGTGCAGCCATTAAAAATTTGGAAATTCAAATGGGCCAATTGGCAAGTGCTTTGAACAAAAGGGAACAAGGCAGCCTCCCAAGTAATACAGAAAATAATCCAAGAAGAGATGACATGGAGCATTGCAAGGCCATTACATTAAGGAGTGGTAAGGAGCTTCCTAATGTTGTTAAGTCGCATGATAAGAGGCAAGGGATGATTAGTGCAGAAGAGAATGAAGAAGTTATCAAGCCTCAACAGAAGGCAACTGAGAAAATTGATGCTTCAGGTGATCAAGGTAAAAGGGACAATGCAAGGCAAGACATTAGGACTGAAAATTTTATTCCACCATTACCTTTCCCTCAGAGACAGAAAAAGTTTAATCTGGATTGGCAATATAGGAAATTCTTGGAGATCCTGAAACAACTTCACATCAACATCCCATTCGTAGAGGCATTGGAACAAATGCCTAGTTATGCAAAGTTCATGAGGGATGTGTTGTCAAAGAAAAGGCGCATGAGTGAGTTTGAGACTGTAGCTATGACTCAAGAATGCAGTGCCATTCTCCAAAAGAAGTTGCCTAGCAAAATGAAAGATCCGGGTAGCTTCGTCATTCCCTGCCACATTGGGAGCAACTTTTCTAGAAAAGCACTGTGTGATCTGGGAGCGAGTGTGAATCTGATGCCGCTCTCTGTTTTCAAGAAATTGGGTTTGGGTAATGCTCGGCCTACCACAGTGACTCTACAGTTAGCTGACCGTTCGATGTGCTACCCAAACGGAATCATTGAGGACGTACTTGTCAAGGTGGACAAGTTGATTTTTCCGGCTGATTTTATCATCATGGACTATGAGGAAGATAAGGAAATTCCGATCATTTTGGGAAGACCTTTTCTAGCAACTGGAAAAACTTTAATAGATGTTCAAAAAGGTGAGTTAACCATGAGGGTTAATGATCAAGAAGTCACCTTCAACATGAACAAGGCAACGAAAGCTTCTGATAAGCTGGAGGAGTGCTACTTCGTGAAGATAATTGATAAAGAATCTCATGGGTATTTTCATGATGGGATAGATAAAAATTGTCTGAAGGATGCTGATGATGTGAGAGAAAGAACAAGGGGAGATCTTGGAACTTCAGAGGCATATACAAAGCTTTGTGATGATCCCCATGAATTCAAACCGCCTGACATTGCAAAAATGGTTGTGACTCAGTCAAAAGCATTTAAGAAGCAGCCGACATTGGATGAGCCACCTTGAACAAGCATCGGTAAAGTCTGGCTGAAGACTATAAACTTAGCGCTCTTGGGAGGCAACCCAAGTTTATTGCTTTCGTCATTTTTTTTGTGGTTTGATGTGCTGCTATTGGTAAAATTTTAACTGCTATTTATTATTTATTTTGGAGTCGAATTGATAAATGCTGATTATGGGCATGTTTATTATCTTGGTGAATGGCAGTTAGGATGTTCGTAATAGCATTTTGTTTTGTTTTGTTTTGTTTTTTATGTTGGGTCTTCTTTTCCTCTGTGGGCTAATTTGGGACAGTGAGGACATTGTCAAATTTAAGTTTGGGGGAGAGATTTGTTGATGGGTTTCTTCTTTGAGAAAATTTTGGTTAATTTTGTGTTGTCCATATGCATGTGTAGTAGGAGGAAATTTTTGAAAATTTTGAAATCTGAAAGTTTGAAGTTTTTGGCAAGTCAAACCATGTCAAATGCAATTCTTTTTAAAAGTTACCTCTTGAGTTTGCTAATCTTAAGTTTTCATATTTTGTAAGTGTTACCTCTATCACTTCAAAATATCAGGAGTTTTATTTTTGTCTCTTTGAATGGTTTTTAGATCATTTTCATATTTATATATATATATATATATAAAGTTCAATAAGAGGCTAGTGAAAAAAGGATTCAATAAGGGGATAGCTGAAAGTTTTAATAAGGGATAGGCTCTTGTAATTAAACTAAAATGAGAAAATTGGAAAAAAAATTTCCAAAGGAAATAAGGAAAGTTAGGAAGCTATATCCTTGAGAACAAAACAGTGAAGCCCTTGAGAATCGAAATAAAACGATGCCTTTGAGAACAAAGTAGTAATTTAGTTTTGGAATTTTTGTAAATTTGGTTTTATAAACTGTTCCAAGAGGTGAAGCTTTGATTTCAAATTTTCTTGTGGTTTGGTTAACACTTCTTTTTGAATCCTTAAGGTTGCAAACTCTTGAGTTAAATCTTTTGAGTAATGGTTTGATGAGACTTGGGTTGCTTTAATTCACATTTTCATATCTTT
Organism: Biancaea sappan; assembly: GCA_037074585.1. NCBI lineage: Eukaryota > Viridiplantae > Streptophyta > Magnoliopsida > Fabales > Fabaceae > Biancaea > Biancaea sappan. Next base: position 73,990,685 of record CM073492.1, on the reverse strand, counting down.
ACCCTCCTAGTTGCACATATTCATGGTCGCACATATTTTTCTCAAAATTTTTCTCATTGAAAGTTTTTGCTTGAGGACAAGCAAAGGTTCAAGTTTGGGGGAGTGTTGAGTTCTCAATTTAGTGTCATTTTGATGTTAAATACCCTCTCTTTTGATCTCTTTCTTGTTGTCTTGTAATTCTTAGCTCATATTTTGAGTAGTTTAGAGTTTTCTTTGATCTTTTAATAAATGGAGTGATTTCATGATTCTTTTATGTAATTTAATGGGTTTATTTGCTATTTTTGGTGTAGGTTGAGTTGGTAAAAAGTTCGTGTTAGAAGATGGAATGCTAGAGTTGAAATTCTGAAAATGCTGATGTGAATGCTGTCTCCCACAGCTATAGCGGTAGAATTTACAGCTATAGCGGTAGAGTGCTGAAAAAAGGATTTTGGAGCTTTCTTCTCTGCCAGCCACCGCTATAGCGGTGGATCTTCACCGCTATAGCGGTAAAACCTAAAAAAAATCAATTTTAAGCCTTCTTCTCTGCCTCCTACCGCTATAGCGGTGGGTACTTACCGCTATAGCGGTAGTTCGCGATCCTGGACTGATATAAAAGGCTTCAGATGAAATTTTTAGGGTATTCTGGAGTTGGAGACTGAAGGGGGGCACCGTTTTGGCTGAGAGGAGCAAGGGGAACCTGATTTTCAAGTCTTAGGGAGCTCAATCCATCATTCCAACTCAGATTCATGGCCAACTTCATCTCTTTTTCTGCTTTCTGCTGTGTATTTTCTATGAGTAGCTAGATTTTCTATCTAGGGTTACTATGAACTTGACTCTTGAATAGATTTTACATCCTCTCATGTATTTGCAACCTTATTTCAATTAATATAAGTCTTTCTATCCATTTTATTGTTGCATTATATGGACTTGATCAATCTATATTTATGCTTGTTGCTGTCTTCGAACTCGGGAGAGGGAGGTGAGAGTAGAACACTGAATAGGAAGGACGAGTGCGTGAACCTTACTAAGTGTTTTCGCTTGTTAGCTAATAGGAATGTTAGTTAATCTCGTTTAATCAAAGCTAGGTTGGTTGTGTTAGGCTTAACCCACACAAGGAATTGCGTAGGAGTTGAGCAACTTAATTGAGATTCGGGAGGATTCTTTTAAGTTATTAGAATAACCTAGGATTAACTTATATAGTTGAATAAGTTGCGAGTGCATGAGAGGGGTTTTGTAATTTCTAAGATAGAGGAGAGGGATTAGTGACCCTAGGCTTTAATTAGACTATTTCATCAGTTTTTGCATTGTTTACTGTCATTAAAAGAAAATCTATAAAAATTTACTGTCATAGTTCACTTTTATTGTTAGTTCTTCATTAGAGTTGTCCTCAATCCAATTGCTTCGTCCAACTAATTCAATTAAATTTCTTGGGTACTTAGTCGCTTAGTCCTCGTGGGAACGATACTTTTACTCTCAAATCACTATATTACTTGTGCGATTGGTGCGCTTGCCAAATCGACTAACAGAAGCGGCAAAGTTGTGGAATATTGAGTGGTTGAGAGTCGAGAAGTGTATTGGTGGTATCGAGGGCATTAAGGGAGTAGGGAGACTGGTTGAATGCAAAGAGGGAATAAAATGAAATAAGGAAAATTGTGAGACACCTAGGATTTAGAAACACCGAAGGTGAGATTTTACAGATTTGCTTTTACCAATCTTGACTGAGGGTCAACTGGAGGGCAAATGGTAATTTCACCTCGGGCGAGAATATATAGGTGGTCTCACCCATTTTTCCTCATTTTCTCCTTTCCTTTCTTTTTCTTCACCTTTTTTCTTCTCTTTCTCTCTGACTTCTCTCTACTTTCCCTCTCGACACTCCAACTCCACGACCGAGCTTTAGAGGGTGGATCTCGGGCGATGAGGCTATAACATCCTAGTTTTTCAGGGTGTTATTACTTTTGAAGTGTGATAAAAAAAATTAAATTAAAAAAATTTTAAACATTAATTAAATTAAATTATTATTTTAAATTGTTAATTTATTTTACTACCTTTTATTGTTGTTGCTACTTGAAGTGATAATGTGGAATATCTTGTTATGTGTTTTGAGTTAGAATTATGTTGATGTTTTTGTGAAATTTTATCAATATACATGTAGATTTTTCTTTCCTTTCTTTTATAGTAGGATTTATGTGACTCAAAAAAAAAAGGAGGTGTTGACCGAAAGTGTGGGTCAAAGGGACATATTAGGAATTTTTATCTTTTAATCTAATATATCAGCACCTTCTTCCAAAATCCTGAAGCTTCCTTCGGCCATTTCATTTTATCCATCTTTTCCTTCTTCTTTTTTCCCTTTCGGTTTCTAGCACTTATCTGTGTTGAGTTTCAGCCAGCATTTTGTAATTTTTACTACTATTAGGACACTTTTTCAGCTTTGGTGGAGCCACAAGTAAGTAGGTTTCCTTTTTTTTCTTTTTGTTCTTCTTCTCCTTTTCTGTAGCCAAGAACCTAGGGGGATGGGTATATGAAATTCTGAGCTAAGGAGGAAGGGAATGGTTCCAACATGATTGGTTCTTGATTTATAAACCTTTAGAAGCATTTTAAGTGGAGTTGATAGAAAAGAATTAGGGGAAAACATTGTCTGGCCCTAAAAATCGAAAAGAAGAAAGAAAGGGAGAACAAAATTGTTTTGGTTTAATTTTGTTTCTAAATTGATTTAAGGGTGTTGTAGGTGATTAATACTGACTTAAGGGACCTAATACTGAGTATTAAACTGGCTGGTAATTGCTAGAAATGGGTAGATAGAATTGGAGTGAAAAAAAAAGCATAAATTTTTGCTGAATATTTTTGCTGTCATGGTTACTGTTTGCACAAAAATTATGCAAAATTCTATATTTTTGCTAGAAAGTACAGTAGCAAAGTTTAGCAGAAAATTCCAAAATTTTTTGTAGCTGTTCTGCTATTGTTTTTGCTGCTGTTTTACTGTTGAACAGTAGGGGAAATTCTACAAAAAAAATTTCTGTTATGGCAGCGGAATTTTCATAATTGTAGGAGCTCATTTTTGCGGCAATGGGAACCAAATTTCTGCTGTTATGATAGTAGAATTTTAGTGTCATGACAGCAGAAATTTTTTTCTCGCTTTATGTTCTGTCTTACTTATAAGAAGGTTTAGCTTTGGTGTAATCTTTTATCTCCATTATTATTTGCATTTTAGGGAATCCTTGGGAGTCATTCCTAGCACTTTTTATACTTTTAGCTTGCAAAACAAAGGTAGTTAGTGCTACATTTGAGGTGAGTGTGATGACATTATCTCATTTATTACTTTTTAAATATTATCATCATGCATCATGGAGTTAAATTTGGATAGTAAGTTTGCTCAATTTATTTTTAAGTGCCTACAGTCTTACATGTTTAAATGACTTCATTATGTTAAGTGTCTATGTTTTGAAATGTTAGATAATGAAAAATACCATGGGACAATTATGTTTTGGTGATGATGTTAATTGGAGACCAGGATGACTAATGCTTTTATAGTTTATGTTGTATTGCAAATATGGATGTATGCTATATTTGGAAGCATGGTATGGTATTGAATATTGTTTGTGCTTGGTTTCATGGTGGTGTACCCCATGGGAGAAAATAAAGGAGTCATAAAGGAGGAGATTTATTTTCTAGGAGAAATAAGGGTGGATGCGATCAGGAGGGGCTGCGGGCAATGATCCACTGGTATCATGGATGACCCGGTTGGTACGAGATTTGTGATATGTAGTGTATGATTCATACCTTTATTTATATATGTAATTGGTGTGAATTTTTTTTAAGTTGTTAATATCTCTATGATGCTAGATGCATTAAATTTAGTTTTATACATGATGTTATCCATTCACTGAGTATTCTATTACTCATCCTATTATTTTACAACATTTCAGAGTCCGTGGCTAACGCAGGGGATTGTCCAAGAGAGTAGCAAGCTTACTTTACCGTCCCCCTTGTATTCTGGGTTGGCCTTTTTGTGCTTTATCTGTTTGTTGAACTCTAGACATTACTTTGTGATCACATAAGCCTCCTAGGATTGTGTGGATGAGCTATGTGGAATTATGATGCTTTATTTTACTTTCCTATGGTTTCGTTGTATGAAGACTAAAACTTTGTTGATGTTTTGACTTGGGAATATTACTGACTTATTTATTTCCTCATTTTGTTATGATAATAGTTGGAATACTATATATGAAATATGAAATATTTATGAATGCTTGAATGATGAGAATTTAGTTTTAATCCTTTGAACAACATGTACAGGTGATTGAAATTCATAGCGTCAAAGATTTTCATAAATTGTTGTTTCTCTTAGGTTCACGATTTGAAGGGAATTCACTATCGTGCCGGTCATATTCTTAGGGATGTGACAAAGTGGTATCAGAGCTGGTTCTTAGGTCTCTTATAGGTCATAGGGCAAGGTAACCTTGACTGGGCCTCTCTCTATCGTCATGAACCGCAGCATGACCATAGGGCGAGGGTCAGTTAAGGTCCTATAGGTTTTACTGTGTTATTTCTTTGCAATCATTTTCCCTGCCAATTAAGTAGATATTCTTGAATTAAAGTGTGTTGTGTTATAATAGATTTGAGGACCCCCAAATGCCGTCCAAAGAACCTCATAAAGTGGGGGAGCATGTGGGCTCTAATGGAGCCTCATCAAGACCACCTATTTCCCCTATTAATGAACAAAACATTGAAGAACAAGCTGAGAGTGAGCATGGACGAGACGTACAGGGCTCGCCTCGAGGACTTCTGCCAAGGCGTGAGGCACCACCAAAGATTGATCCAGCTCCTTTGTTGGCTAGTATGGCTACCTTGCTAGAGGGCTAAGTAGTATTACAAGGAGGCTTGGCCAATGTGATTGCATTGTTGGAGAGATAGGCTACTACTACAAATGTTCCCATTACTCCTATTCCTCCTGCAGTTCTAGTGGTACATCCAGTACATACCCCTCCTCCTGTTAAGGAAGGGGCGGTACAAGATATATCATTGTTAGATTTTCTGAAGCTCAAACCCCCTATTTTCACATGAGAAGGTCCAAAAGAAGATCCTCAGCGATTCCTTGATGGGATTGAAAAGGCGTGTAAGGCTTTGAAATGTGATCATTGATTATGGGTGGATTTCGCTACTTATCAGTTTCAAGGAAATTCTCATGAGTGGTGGGTTACTTGGCAGAGCAGTCGAGCCTCAAATGCTCTTCCAGTTGCTTATGAGGAGTTTCATAGGATATTCATTGAGAGGTTTATGCCGAGGAGTTTGAGAACTACAAGGGCCATAGAATTTATGTATCTTAAACAGGGTTCGATGACAGTGGATGAGTATGACACACAGTTTACACGGCTCTCTAGATATGCACCGCACATGATCCCAGATGAACAGGAGAAGATTCGCCAATTATTTTTGCTCTTTGTCTTCGATTGTGCCAATTTGTAAGTATGTAGATGGAATTATATCCCTCTTATGTGGCCGTAATAGATGCAACCAGAACAGCTGAAATGAATGAGAAGGATGAAGATGATGATCTTAAGAGGAAGAGAAATGAGGAAATGAGGGGAGATCTTCAGGATACACTAGATTATCAAGGTCTTTTAGGCCTCAGAGCAGGGGGCAATCTGCTTCTGTGGTACCGTCCACTCCAGTAGAATCTTCTAGCAGCATTTCTAGACCTAGATCAGACTTCAGAGGAGGTTCCTCATTGGTTGGTCAGGTACAGTCTCAGCAGGGAGGAGACAAGCCCAAGTATTCTGAGTGCGGGAAATTTCATATTGGTGTATGTCATGGAGCAGGCCCGATCTGTTTTTGTTGTGGCCAGATAGGTCGAATGAAGAGAGAATGTCCTCAACAGGAAAATACCTTGAGGCAAGGATCTGTACATCCATCTCAGGTTCAACAGATGGCAACTTTAGCTAGTAGAGCTCCTTCTACTTCAGTTGGACGGAGTGGCATGGGTAGAGGAAGAGGTCGAGGACAAGGTGGGAGAGGTCAGACTGCTGGTGGCCATGAACAGGCTCGAGTATATGCTCTTACATGTCAAGATGCTCAAGCTTCAAATGTAGTTATAATAGGTATCCTTCCAGTATATTCATTTAACGCCTATGTATTATTTGATCTAGGATCTACTCATTCATATATGTCCCCAATTTTTGTGAAGAGGTTCCTTCAGGATCCTGTTAAAATTGATAGATCTTTTTTTATTGCTACTCCTATGGGTGAGACTTTGGTAGTTAAGTCAAGGTACTACGGTTGCCATGTCTTAGTGGGTAGGAAGGATATTGAGGTGGATTTGATGCTATTAAATATGATAGACTTTGATGTTATTCTTGGAATGGACTGGTTGGTTTCTTATCATGTAAACTCTTGATTGTTATAATAAGGTGGTGAAGTTTAGCATTGCGGGTGAACCTACCTTCTCTTTTCATGGGGACAGGAGCGATGTACCAAATAATATCATTTCTATGATCCACGCTAGGTATATGTTGAGAAAGGGGTGTCCAAGTTTCTTGGCCTTCGTTAGGAATATTGAAGAAGATATGGTGAATCTTGATCATGTACCGGTTGTAAGAGAGTATCTGAATGTTTTTCCTGAAGAATTACCTGGATTACCTCCTAATCATGAGATAGAGTTTAACACTGAGGTAATTCCAGGTACTCTGCCTATTTCTATACCTCCCTACCACATGGCTCCTGCAGAACTTAGGGAGCTTAAGGAGCAATTGCAGGATCTGTTAGATAAGGTTTTATTCGGCCTAGTTCTTTACCTTGGGGCGCACCGGTATTGTTTGTAAGGAAGAAGGATGGATCCTTAAGATTATGTATTGATTATCGGTAGCTAAATAAGGTGACAATAAGAAACAAATACCCCCTTCCCAGAATTGATGACTTATTTGATCAGTTACAAGGAGCTTAGTGCTTTTCTAAGATTGATTTGAGATCAGGATATCATTAGTTAAAAGTTAAATTAGAAGACGTGCCCAAGACTACTTTCCGTACGTGTTATGGACATTATGAATTTTTAGTGATGTTGTTCAGATTGACAAATGCCCCATCAGCCTTCATGGATCTTATGAATCGGGTCTTTAAACCGTTTCTAGATAAATTCATCATTGTGTTTATTGATGATATTCTAGTATATTCAAAAAGTCCTGCAGAGCATGAAGAACACTTGTGAATAGTATTACAAACCTTGAGAGAACACCAGCTTTATGCTAAGTTCTCAAAATGTGAGTTTTGGCTAGAACAAGTGGCTTTCTTGGGACATGTGGTTTCAAAGGAGGGAATTCAGGTTGATCCTAGTAAAGTAGAAGCAGTACAGAAGTAGCCTCGACCCACTACAGTGACAAAGATTCGTAGTTTCTTGGGACTAGCTAGCTATTACCATCGCTTTGTAAAGGATTTCTCAAAAATAGCCGCCCCGCTAACAAGGTTGACCTAGAAAAACGTCTGATTTGATTGGACTGAGGCTTGTGAAGAGAGCTTCACGAGGCTTAAGGAATGTTTAACATCAGCCCTAGTACTTGCTTCACCTTCGGGTTCAGGTGGTTTCTCTGTGTATTGTGATGCGTCCCGAGTGAGGTTAGGATGTGTTTTGATGCAACACGGCAAGGTGATAGCTTATACGTCGCGATAGCTTAAAAAGCATGAACAAAATTATTTGACACATGATTTGGAAATGGCGGCTGTGGTGTTTGCTTTGAAAATTTGGCACCACTACTTGTATGGTGAAACTTGTGAGGTATATACAAATCATAAGAACCTCAAGTACATCTTTCAGTAGAGGGATTTGAATTTGAGGCAGAGGAGATGGATGGAACTTCTCAAAGATTATGATTGTACAATTATTTATCATCCTGGAAAGCTAATGTCATTGTAGATGCTCTGAGTCAAAAATCTATAGGAAGTTTAGCACATATTGCCTTGTATAGGAGACCATTGATTCGTGAATTACACGAATTAGAAGCTAGTAGAGTATGGTTTGAAATTTCAGGATCAGGCGCATTTCTAGCACATATTCTTGTCCAGTCATCTTTAATTGAAGATGTGAAGTCGGCTCAAAGGGAGGATCCAATTATTTGTAAGTTGAAAGATGAAGTAAATGGGGATAAAGAAAATAGCTTTTCTCTTGATCAATACGGAGTATTTCGATTTGAAAGTCGATTAGGTGTGCCTAACGTGAGATCCTTGCGGAGACAAATTATGGAAGAAGCTCACCGAACGGCTTATACAGTACACCCTGGCATTAATAAGATGTATCATGATTTGAAATCATTGTACTGGTGGGATGGAATGAAAAGAGACATTGCTGATTATGTTTCTCATTGCTTGACTTGTCAACAAGTTAAGACTGAACATCGTAGAACTCCAGGTTTACTTCAGTAAATGGATATCCTAGAGTAGAAATGGGAAAGTGTTACAATGGACTTCGCTGTGGGGTTACCTCATTCCCATAAAGGATATGATTCTGTGTGGGTAGTTATAGACCATTTAACAGAAGTTACACACTTTCTACCAGTAAAGATAACCTACGGAGCCGTTAAGTATGCTCAGTTGTATATTGATGAGATAGTTAGACTACATGGAATGCCCACCTCCATTATTTCTGATCGAGGTACACAATTTACTTCTCGCTTTTGGAGAGCTTTTCAAGAAGCTCTGTGTAATACCCATTATATTTTTTTTTAAGTTATAAGTATTCAAGAATTACGATAAATTTATTTTGGAGAAAATAAATTCCTTATCGGTTTAATTTTTGTATACTCGTTTGTGCATATTGTTGAAAATACAAATTTTTATTTTTAGATTCTATAAATTGTGGGATATAATGGATGATACGATATGGAATTAATCCCATTAAGTAAAAATACAGTTCAAAAGTGGAATCTAGAATGAATAGTTGAAAGTGAGACTGGTAGATGAAAACTGGTAAGTGAGACTGGTAGATGAAAACTGGTAAGTGAGACTGGTAGATGAAAACTGGTAAGTGAGACTGGTAGATGAAAACTGGTAAGTGAAACTGGTAGATGAAATAGTAAAGAAGAACGGTAGATGGAATAGTAACAAATAGTACCATAACTTCTCCTATAAATAGGTCCTTCCATTTCACTTCAAAACTCACACCTTCAGTTTCTCTTCTCTCCTCTCCTCAAAACTTCTCTTGTTCCGACGTTTGGGCTCTGAGATTCTAGGTCTTTCTTCCTTAGCCTAGATCCAAGGTAAGAATACTATGCCCCTTTTCTATGCCATTCAGATTTTAAAAGTTATTTTCTTAATTATGCTCTGTGGTTGCGGCTTTGGTTAATCTTCCACATCAGAAAAACTGTCCTTAGCTACCTATATGTTGTTTTGATTCTTTGATTACCGAAATAGAATGTAAACTGTGAAGAATAAATGTCTAGGAAAGTTCTGGCTAACGAAAGACATGGTTCTTAAGTGTGTCCATTGGGACTCTCCACTCTTTCCTGGGAACTTACCTGGTGTACTCTTTTACAGATTGTATTCTCTATTTCTGGTATGAATAGTACATGTACGTATGAATAGTAACCGTACGTGTGAATAGTAACCATACGTATGAATAATATTTGTATGTATGAATAGTACTCGTACATGTGAATAGTGACTGTATGTGTGAATAGTAACCGTACGTATGAATAGTTATCGTAGGTATGAATAGTGATCATACGTATGAATAGTGATTATACATATAAATAGTATTTTGGTACAAAAGCAACCCTGACTTTCTATATCTGATCTTTATGAAAATCTCCGTAGCGGAACCTGAAATCCAGCTACGTACTCTTCTTTGTAGCAACTCGGAAAAGTGACTGGGATACGGAATCTATGTGAGTGGATGACCTTGCTAACCGACTTTATTTACTTTTATTCCAAGTAAAATATAAACTCCATCTCATATCGCAATTAGATTCTATATTTATTGATGATTGCTAGATAATGAAATCTATTGTTGATTTAAGATTATTATGAATTGAGTATATAATACACATGGAATGGTTGAGGGCTTGACCCAAGATACCAATGCATGGAATTATACACATGGAATGGTTGAGGGCTTGACCCAAGATACCAATGCATGAAATTTTACACATAGAATGGTTGAGGGCTTTATTTCCCAAGATACCAATGCATGTAATGATTGATTATAAGTGGAGACTGAATTCTTGAACATTCAATACAGAGGTATAGAAACCCTGAATATCAAAATAACTGTTGTTATTGTGATTATGATTCTGGTATTTGTACTTGTGATATATTTATTATTGCACAGTCATTTAGTCACTGAGTTTTGATGAACTCACACTCTCCATGAACATTTTTTTAGATACAGTGGATGTCAACGAAGAAAATCCGCAGGAGAATTAGTATTCCTCGAGGATACTTTTTATCTGGAGGGCTTATAAATCCAAAAGCTTAGGAATGCTCTGTAATCTCTATAGGTCACCTAGGATTGGAAAGTTGTATCATATTATATGATATTTGACTTGTGTTTCTGTTTCACTATGCTGAACTTTTTATATGTATAAATATCTTTGTTGAAAAATTATGTTATGCATTAGTATTAATCAGAGATTTTATGGGATACCATTGAGGTATACTCTTGAGTTTACGAAGTTACTCACATGCTCAAATTTGGGATGTGACACTCTGGGTACGCGGATAAGCTTAAGTACAGCTTTTCATCCTCAAACAGATGGCCAATCAGAACGCATTAGTCAGATCTTGGAAGACATGCTAAGGTCTTGCATTATGGATTTCGGTGGTAGTTGGGATGTACATTTGTCTTTGATTGAATTCACCTATAACAATAGTTATCATACTAGTATTAAAATGGCACATTTGAAGCACTTTATAGGAGGCGGTGTAGGTCCCCTATTGGCTGGTTTGAAGTGGGGAAAAATAAACTAATTGGACTTGATTTGGTACAAGATGCACTAGAAAAGGTAAAACTTATTCGGGAGAGACTTCTTGCAACTCAGAGTACGCAAAAAGCCTATGCTGACCATCAAAGACGAGACCTTCAGTTCTCAATAGGAGATATGGTCTTTTTAAAAGTGGCTCCCATGAAGGGTAACCTAAGGTTTGGCTTGAAAGGGAAACTGAGTCCAAGGTACATTGGACCTTTTGAAATTCTAGAAAAGATTGGCAATGTAGCTTATAAGTTGGCATTACCACCAGATTTGGAGGGAGTCCATCCGGTATTTCATGTGTCAATGTTGAAGAAATATCTCTATGATCCTTCCCACATCCTTCAGACATAGGAGATTCAATTGGGGGAAGATCTATCCTATGAAGAGGTAATGTAATCAAGGATAACCCCATTGCAGCCCAAGAAAGGGAGAACACTTCAATTGGGCCTCTAACTCGTTCAAGGGTTAAAGAGCTTGGACTAATTGCAGCCCAAGAAAGGGAGAACACTTTAATTGGGCCTCTAACTCGTTCAAGGGCTAAAGGGCTTGAATTGAGCTTAACCACATTGTTGAAAGTGGAAGAAGTGTAAAAAAGATTGCATGTGGGATAGTTGCATTTGTTGAATATAATTGCAGTTTATTACCTATGCATTTATTGTCTTTGACATTTAGCTACCTATGCATTTATTGTCTTTGACATTTAGCTACCTATATATTTATTGTCTTTGACATTTAACTACCTATGTATTTATTGTCTTTGACATTTAGCCTACACTACTTGACTTTTAGTTGATACATTTAATGCATTAGTTGGAGTCTTTTGTCTTTTTGTTTTGGAGATCCTCTATAAAAAGGGTCCTTGCCATATGTTGTAAACCATCCTTTAATCATATATGAGATATTGGCATTTTTCTTTCAAGAGGATTCTTGAATTCTTTCTCTTATCTAACTTGGGTTAGTGGCGAGAGCAACTAGATTTCTTATCACTCACGTTCTTCTTTCTTGATTGTGGCGAGATCAACCCATTTCTCTTAGTTGTGGCGCCCTTTGGCTTATCAATTGAGTGATTTGGTTTTCTTTGTTTGTTTCTTTCAACCTATCCAGAAAATCGATTAAGTGTTTTTGTTGACCCTAAGGCTTTATGCCATAAGTTTTGATGATGACAAATGTATTTGAATTGTAGCATTGATATATATATATATATATATATATATAAAGATTAATTATCATATATATGCTACAAGTACTTAAGCATGATTATGTTACTTAATATATATGTTGCATATATTGAATCATGCTATTATCATGAATTGAACTAACCATTGGATTTGCAAGGAAGACATATTTTATAGGTTGGTTCAAAACAAGGAAGAGTAAGCATTGTATTGAAGAACAAGGAAAAGCAATATCATGCTTCACTCAAGGAAAGCAACATACAAGGACAAAGCTCCAAGAAATAAAGAATTAGAAGATTTGAAGTCTTGGAAGCTTGGATGCATCAAGATAGCCTATGTGTTTACATTAGGTATATTTTATATAGGCTAGTATACTTGTGCAACTCAATGATTTAGATTTGCATACATTAGCTCAAGCATTTTAAACAAAAAGATAGTGAGATATGAAGTTTTACAAAAGTTAGTTTTTGACCTTTGGTCACTCCTTATATCATATCTCATAAATGAAAAATCATTTTTTCAAATATCTTAATCTCATTTGATAGTAGACTCAAAGATCTTTCCAACGGTATATTATTTATTCAAAACGGAGTCCAAATAAGAAATATATGACTATTTAAAATATAATTTGAAAAACTGAAAGTTGATTTTACTGTCCTCAAAAATTATTCTGTTCTGACCTATAGTTAGTGTTTTGATTATATATTTTAAACGAAAAATAATTTTTGAGTAAAACTTGGCTCATTTGAAACTAGACTCCAAGAGCTTTCCAATGATATATTATTTGTTTAAAACGGAGTTCAAATAAGGGAGTTATGAATTTTTAAAGAAAGCTCAAAATCTGTATTTCGCTACTGCCAGCCGGTGGTCGACCAGGCAGCTTCAGACTGGTCGACCAGTTGTCCTGAAAATGCTATATTTTGCTACTTTCAGTGGGTGGTCGACCAGGTGACCCCCACTGGTCGACCAATGGACATCTGGACTGCATTTTAAGTGCTGTAACGGCTATCTAACGGCTAGTTTTTTAAAATCTTATATATATGACCTTAGATACACGATTTTGAGTAAGAACCAAGTACTACAATGACATATTAACATGTTCTATCATCTTTGAGAGAAATCAAAACATCCTTGAGCCAATCTTGCATATTCTCTATCATTAGAGTTATTAGAGCTTCATTTGTATTCATCTACTTTTTACAGAGAGTTTCTTTGTATTGTTAATTTTGATCAACACTAATATTATTTTGAGTTGAGGTTCGCAAGTATCGGTGTTGGAAGAACTTTCTTTGGGTTGAGGAGGAGCTCGGATTCATAAATTCTCCATTGTGGTTTCGTAAATACCTGGATTGAATTTGCGTGGTTGTAGTGGTTTGCAAGTACCCAGATTAAACTTGCAATTATAGTGAAAATACTCAAGTAGTCTTTTGAGGAGTGGATGTAGGCTTGGATTAGCTGAACCAGTATAAATATCTGAGTTTGCTCTCTCTATCCCTTACTCCTTTATTTGTGCTTATTGTTATATATTTTTTATTTCCTTGCTCCTCATAATTATTCATCTTGATAGCACATTGATTTTCTGTGTTGTATTTATTATCCTAAACATTGTACTTTTACAGAAAATCATTTTAACTTCCAATAAAGTTTTTATGAAAAATTTATAAAACCCAATTCACCCCCCTCTTGGGTTCCAACCATTACTTTCAGTTTTCCCTCCGGAAATCACATCATATTGGTATCAGAGCCACTTCAATTCAGGTTCTATTATTTGTTTTGTGTTTTGCCCCTTCGTGGAAAGCTTAATTTTATTGCATTTTATTCTGTGTTTTGCCACCTATATGGAAGGCTTAGTTTTGCTTATTTTGTAATCTGCCACCTACATAGAAGGCTAATTTTCTGGTCTGTTCATCTTTATCTTTATTTCTATTCTTGTGTTGTTCTATTTTATTCCAGCTTTTTTATTAAAAAAAATTCATCGTTACTGTTTATTGTTCATCGTTACTGTTCATTGTTAATCCGAGTGTAAACACTTAGAGAGTGAACCTACCCTTCACCAAACTCAAACCAACAAATTACAAATCACTATGACAGGAGAAAATAGTTCTGAAGTTCCTTTTGGGCTTAGTCTACAATAAGCTCAAATTGTTGGCCTACAAAGAGGTCAAGAAGAAATGATGGAACAAATAGCTCGACTAACCACTCAAATGGCTAGATTTATGGAGCTACAACAACAACAACCAAGAAGAGGAGCTTATGTTGAACACCATGGAGAAGAATCTGAAGCTGAAGAAGGTGATCAACCTAGGCAAAGAAGGCAGCAGAGGGAACGTGATGCCAACATCAAAATGAAGATTCCTCCATTTAAGGGAATAAGTTCTCCTGAAGAATACTTGGAGTGGGTGCAACGAGTAGAGAAGATTTTTGAATATCAAGAATATTCAGAAGCTACCAAATGCCGTCTTGCAGCCCTTGAATTCACTGATTATGCTAATTTATGGTGGGAAAATTTGAACAATCAACGAAGAAGAGATGGAGAGGAAGAAGTTCGAAATTGGAGATTAATGAAAAGGCTCATACAGAGGTGTTTTGTACCTGATTACTACAAGCAAGAGCTTTATTTTAAGCTTCAAAGCTTGAGGCAAGGAGGTATGTGTGTTGAAGATTATGTTAAAAAATTTGAAACTTTGATGATTTGGTGCGAGCTGAATGAATCCCAAGAGCAAACCATAGCTCGATTTCTTGGTGGTTTGAACAGAGAAGTTGCTGACTTAGTAGAGTTGCAGAATTATGTCTTCTTAGAAGATGTAATTAAATTGGCAATTAAGGTGGAGAGACAGAAAAAGAGAGTTTATCGAAGAAACAATGGAGTGTCTAAACCATTGGCGAGTAAACCTTTTCAAACACTTTCCCAAACCTCAAACACTACCAAAGGGAGTAATAAGGAGCCAAACAAAACTGAAAGTTATAAGGGGAAGGAGAAGAGAGAAGACAACCAACCCTCTAAAAGAAGCCGAGACATTAAGTGCTTCAAGTGCTTAGGTCATGGCCATATAGCATCCGAATGTCCTAATAGAAGAGTGATGATCTTGAAGGAGAAACAAGGGGAAATAGAGAGTGAAGATGAAGATATTGTAGAGGAATGTGAAGAGGAAGAATGTTCTGACGAAGAAGAAGTTGTTAAGTATGCTGATGAAGGTGCTGCCTTGGTTATTAGACGTGCCTTGAATATCCAAGCCAAGGTAGAAGAAGAACAGAGGGAGAATATTTTTCAAACAAAGTGCACTATCGGAGGCAAAGTTTGTAATGTGATAATTGATAGTGGGAGCTGCACTAACATTGCTTCAACCACCTTGGTTGGCAAATTGAAGCTACCTATCATCAATCATCCCTGTCCATACAAGCTGCAATGGCTAAATAATGATGGCGAGATGAAGGTCACCAAACAAGTAAAGGTACCTTTCTCTATAGAGAAGAATTACAAAGATGAGGTGTTGTGTGACATAGTCCCTATGGATGCTAGTCATCTTCTACTTGGGAGGCCGTGGCAATTTGATAGAAGAGCACTACATGATGTCTTAAAAAACACCTATGCTTTTAAGAAGAATGGAAAGAAGATTGTGTTGGCACCCTTAAAGCCAATACAAATACAGTTGAAAGAGGATGTAATCGAGGAGAAGAAGCCTAGTTGTTTTACTTCTAAGAATGAGTTAAAGAAGGCAATAAAAAAGGATGACTTTGTATTATTGCTAATTCTCAAGGAGCTGAATCGAGAACTTGTAGAAAAGCTTCCTAAGCTTGTGAGTGAGTTGATAGAAGAATTTGCGGATGTCTTTCCGAATGAGCTACCTAAGAGATTGCCACCCTTAAGAGGAATTGAGCATCAAATTGATTTGGTGCCCGGTGCTACCTTACCAAATAAGCCAGCACATAGAATGAATCCAGAGGAGGCTAAGGAGCTAAAAAGGCAAGTTGATGAGTTGATTGAAAAGGGTTATGTAAGGGAATCCATGAGCCCTTGTTCTATGCCTACATTATTAGTCCCTAAAAAGGATGGCTCTATGAGAATGTGTGTGGACAGTCGTGCTATAAATAAGATTACCATCAAATACCGCTATCCAATTCCAAGATTGGATGACATGTTAGATGAGCTGAATGGTTCCAAGGTGTTTTCAAAAATTGACTTGAAGAATAGTTATCACCAAATCCGAATTGTAATACCCATGAAAAATAAAATATAAATATTTGTTTACAAACTACTGTTACTATTTCAGTATACGATACTGTTCACCTGTATAATACTATTTACGTATACGATACTGTTCACTTATACAATTGAAATATCAAGTACTAGATGTGGTTTGGTCATAAGAGAAAACTAAAAAGAAGTTCGTGGGAGAAAATGACGTTTTATGTGTAAAAATACCCTCAGGGACTAAAGTGAAAGGACTGAATTGAAAAGAAACTTAAAGATTTAAGGTGAAAGGATAGTTTTCTCTTTAAGTTTTGAATAGTAACAAAACAATTCTAAACTGTCTACCGCGTTTTGTAAATTGCATTATTAGAAATGTCATTTTTATGAATAGTAAGTTAAATATTTTATTAGCGCATAGTATCAAATAGTACCTTTGACTTTTCCTATAAATAGGCTCTTCCATTTCACTTCTAAACTCACACCTTCAACTTTTCTTCTTCTCTCCTTAAGTTTCTCTTACTCCAATGCTAGGCCTCTAAGATTTTGGGCTTTTCCTTTTCATCTTAGGTAAGGATACTATGTCTTTTCTATGTCTTTCAAATTTTAGAAGTTATTTTCTTAAGTATGCTCTGTGGTTGCGGCTTTGGCTGATCTTCCTCACATCAGAAAAATTGTCTGTAGCTGCTTACATATTATTTTGATTCTCTGATTACCGAAATAGGATGTAAACTGTGAAGAATACATGTCTAGGAAAGTTCTTACTAAGGAAAGACCTGGTTTTTAAGTGTGTCCATTGTGACCCTCCACTCTTTCCTGGAAACTTACCTGGTGTACTCTTTTACAGATTGTATTCTCTATTTCTGGTATAAACAGTCTCTGTATATATAAATAGTGACCGTATGTATGAATAGTATCCATATGTATGAATAGTGACCGTACATATGAATAGTGACTATACATATGAATAGTGACCGTACGTATGAACAGTGTCTGTATGAAAAAAATCCTAACTTATTTTCTCTAATCTTTCATGAAAATCTCTGTAGCGGAATACTGAAATTCATCTGTGTACTCTTGTCCGTAACGACTTAGAGAAGTGATACTCGTACGGAATCCAGGTGAGTGAAACGACCCCATTTTAATAGAGTTTTAGCATTACTGGTGATAAAAAGTATGTCGTAGGCCACTCCCAAGATTCATAAGGGGAAATTGGATTCAGAATGACGAATCTAATGAGATAATTAATCCAGAAGTATGGATAAGATGAAACAAGTATTTCATGATGATGTGAAGTTTGAATCTTTTCAAAAATAGATTAATTGTTATCTTGACTTGTGGTTTATAAATCTATAATATAGTTATATATTATACCTGTTATATGGATGAATTTTATATTGTGCTTCTGATTATGATATGAAATACTATACTATTGATTGTGATTGAGCGGGACAGTACCCCCTCTCACGGTAAGGCGGAAAACCCGGTTGAAAGGGTTTCTTGACCAATGAGTGTGGAGACAACGATTCCCTCAGTAGGGATATAGCCCGGATTGGTGATAAATCCATGAGGCGCCCTAGCTAAGAGGATGAGGTTGTGCGTCATGGCGAAAATATACAGAATTGGTGAGCTGGCCTGTGTGCGCTCTCCGGGATATATTGCCATTGATGAGTACTAGTAACGTTTGTTGAATTGGTTGTAAGTCATGGCGGAAATATACAGAATTGGTGAGCTGGCCTGTGTGCGCTCTCCGGGATATATTGCCATTGACGAGTACTAGTAACGTTTGTTGAATTGGATGAATTTTTATCTTCTTGTATGTAATTTCTAACTATGTCTATTGGTTGAGTATGAGCCTTCTAGTATACTTGCATGACTGGTGATGTATTTGAATTTTATTAACGCGAGGCCGATTCGCTCACGGAGTTTAGAAGCTCACACTCTCTGTACAAATTTTTTTTTGTTCAGATCAGGTTGACAGCGAAGAATATCCGCTAGAGGAGTATATCACTTTAGACCTTCCCACTGTCGGGTAGGCCCCTCTATTGTTATAGATTATGTTGCTCTGTAATCGTCTAGGACATCTAGGTCAGGGGTTTGGTATTTGGCTTGTATTTCAGTATGATAATGTATTTTGTATTGAGAATCTATCAGATAAGAAACTTTGATATATTTTCTTCGTATTTATTAAGTAATAATTATTTTGAGAATATAGAGATAATGATTAATAATCTAACTCATGGGTTGAATTTGTCAAAAGGCTTACAGTGATGGATATTCATCATTGTGCCGGTCATGTGCCCAGAAAACGGGTCGTGACAAAGTTGGTATCATAGCAATGGTTGTTAGGTCTCCTAGTGATTACAGAGCAAGGTAACCTTAGTGGAACCTCCTCTATCGTTGTGAACCCGAGCACAACTATAGAGAGACGGCTCTACTGAATGTCCTGTAGGATGTTTCCATTTCCTTTCCCTCCGAGACTTATCTCTCCTTAGGAATTATGTTCTCAGTTTTAGTTTTAGACAGATGTGGCTACACTTTTGAACTTAGTAAATGAAAGGTTATTACTTGTTTGATTCCATTGCTGACGGATCAAATTTTTATATGGTGGATTTTATAAGCTGAATTCATGATTGATTTTGTGTAGCTATATTATTTTAGGGTATTAGCCAATAAAAGAAACCACTTGCATTAAAAAAAAACTGAAGGAATGCATTGTAAAAAAAAAAAAGAGAAGTCTACTCATGCACGAGTAATCTAAAAGCGAGGTGGTCTCAGATTAGGAGAGTTGTATTGTATCATCACCCCTCGACCATTCCTTGGAGTAAGAGACATAGCAATGTCGCGGAGGGTAGTGTAAATTTCATTCATACAATCAACACTTCTTTGCTGTTGATTGCAGAAGCACTGGGTGGACCAATAGAAGAACCTGTCTATTCTCGAAGTCATTGCCGCGTTATTGCGTTTGGTTAACTTCTCCAGATCCTCTATCATCTTCTTGAGGTTCTTCACCTCCTGCTCTAAACAGGCAATTTTGTCCTCCGAGCTATGACCTGTACTAATCTCCTCAACCTCCTCAATCTTCTTCATCTTCTTCTCCTTTTGATTTTCTTGAGATCCCTCGAGAGGCCTTTTGTCTTTGTCCCTGCCTAAACTTAAGTTTAAGTCAAGTTCTTTTTCCTTGGCCTCCACTGTGAGATCAATGTACTTCCTTGAGGCCATGATTTGGAAAATTTAGAAATTTTTGTAAGAGTATGAGGCGAGAGGAATGCTGGAAGATTGTAGGCTCAGAGATTATTACTCTTTGTGGTGTGGTAACTGAGAACGCTGGGACGGTTTTTATAGAGAAAAATTAGGACTTAGAGACAAAGAAGATATCTTTTCACCGCACCCCTACACGATCAACCTATGGATTTCTGCAAGCTGGAAGCCAGAAGTCTAGGGTAGGCGTGCACACCAACAATGCGTTGCATTAATGCCAAAACCACGAAAGTCAATATTCAGTGGATTTGCAGCCGATTTTACTTGGTTTTCCCTTTTCTCCCGTTGGCATTTTTCGAAATTCAAAGAAGTTGATAATATAGCCATTAAAGATTGCCTTGGATGCTTTTATGATGAACTAAAATGTATTTCTCTGTTTTATTGTGTTGTTCTTGAGAGCCTTCAGTTGAGTATAATATACATAACTGATTGAATCATGTTGTAATTACATGTATGTATGTTATTCATGCATAATGAGTGAAGGCTACGATCAAGGAGAATATGTGATGATCCTACATATACTCATAGAGAATGAGAAATCAAAATGACTTGGATAGAATGAAATGTGTAGAGGATAATACATCTTCATGGTTACACATACTTACATATAATGATCTCGTGGGAAAATGAAAGGCAATGATTTCCTTGCATCATGATAATACTTGATACATGTGCCGTAAGCAGTTAACTTTGTTTTAAAATATATATATATATATATATATATATACATATGTAAGTCCAGAGTAAAGACACCGATTAGAATATAAGATAAGGCTAATATAAGACTACCCGATCATAGAGTGATATCGTGATCTGAGATTACACTATAAGACAAGTATAGAGTGAGGAAATCATACATTGAAACGGCGATTAGTCGAAAATTTTGAGAAAGGTCAAGATTAGCCGAAAATTTTTTTCAGGAAATCTTTGACTTATGTTATTTGCATTAAATTATATTTACTATTTATCTGCATGTCCGACATTAATTGCTGGCATTGCGACGTATGTGATCTGTAAACCTCATAGCGAGCGGCGTATAGGTTGTGGTGGCTTTAGCTCGAGGAGCTTCGGTTTGCATATAAATCTTGTATGCCCGTTACCCTACTCATCGCACCAAGCAAATCTACTTCTTTCATTACATACATATTTCTCAATCCCTATTCCTTTCTCATTCGAAGTTATTTCTGAGATCCCTAGAGCAATGGCCGATAATAAGTCTTTCAACTTGAATTTTGAGACTGGTAATATAGAGCTTGATTTAAATCTAAGTCTTGGAGACAACAAAGGGAAGAGACCTGTAGACAGGTCACCAGAAATAAAGAAGAGAAAGAGGGATGTAATAGAGTTGGAGGAGGACAACACTGCAACATCCTCAGAAAATAAGCTTGCGTTCCTAGAGCGTAAGATCGAAAATCTAGAGCATAAGATAGAGAGCCTGGAATACAAGACAGAGGACCAGAAGCGACTAATAAATCGTCTCTTTGAAAACCAAGAGAAACTGATAAACTGTCGTTTCGGGGAACTAGCTAATCGAGTTGATAGACATTCAATGTTTGCAACTCAAAATTTCCGTGACCAACAAGCAAGGTGTATTGAATGTATGAACGGAGTAACTTCTGCTCTTCGTCAAATTTCTCAGGCGCTTCCTCCAAAAACCCTTTCTAGGCTACAACGATTAGCTTCCTCCTTAAGGTCTGAAGCACCTTCCTCTTCTAGACCCGGAGCACCTTCTACATTTCAAAAGCCTCCTCGTCCTTAATTTATTCTTTCTTTTGTTTGTACCTAAAGCTATATTTGGTCTAAGCTTCATGTATTAAAATTATCTATGTACTAGAAATAAAATTTAAGCTAGTATTTAGATCTTCTTTGTTGAAGTGATTCCTTTTACTGAAAGAACTTGAGGAATGAGGAGATGTTGGACTTATATTTCGTACTTGATTATGGAAATTCTAAAGCAGAGTATGATAATATCCTTTTGACTGAGCAGAGTTACTAAAATGATATTACATTACACTTCTGAACTATGGAGGAGTGCTAAATAAGTATTTTATAAACTTATACATAGAGAACTATGGGTTTGCCCTAATTATTAAAGTGGTACGACTCTATATGAGTCATTGAGGTGAGAGGAATTTCTATATATATTTATTTTATAATTATGCATGAGGAGTATGTTATTTACTTAACACATTTTCTAGGATTGTTCTTCCTAGAGATTTATGTAATAATTTCATGAGATTTTTCCTTTTATATGACGCCTTCAGCTGAGAGTATCGTCTTAAGGTAGAAGGATCACCTTCGGGCAAGAGTATTGCCTATGGCCAAAATGATGTCTTCAGGTGAGGTGCTTGTATTCGTAAAAGTTATAAGCTATGTGTGTGGTAACATGTGTTCTGATATTCAGTATGAACTGAAAAGACCACGTGCCACTTTTGAAGACGACATCTATTTGAGATTTTATATGGATATCTGATTAAATAGTTTAAGTTTGGTAAAGGTTATGGGGATGAGACACTTTATGGTACAAAAGGCTGTGGAGAAGATCAAACTGATGAAGAAGAGATTACTTGCTGTTTAGAAAAGGAAAAAATTCCTATGAAAATTATTGATAATGTGGTCTAGAGTTCACAGTCGATGCTATAGTGTTCTTGTAAATCTTATCAAGGATGTGAAGAGGTTTGGAAAGAAAGAGATACAAAGGATGAGATGTAGATGAAGTAATCACACTTATTTCAGGCTTGAGATGAGTTTTGAATTCGGGGGACCGAATTCTCTTAAGGGGGTGATAATGTAATACCCATAAAAAATAAAATATAAATATTTGTTTACAAACTATTGTTACTATTTCAGTATACAGTACTGTTCACCTGTATAATACTATTTACGTATATGATACTGTTCACTTATACAATTGAAATATCAAGTACTAGATGTGGTTTGGTCATAAGAGAAAATTAGAAAGAAGTTCGTGGGAGAAAATGACGTTTTATGTGTAAAAATACCCTCAGGGACTAAAGTGAAAGGACTGAATTGAAAAGAAACTTAAAGGTTTAAGGTGAAAGGATAGTTTTTCCTTTAAGTTTTGAATAGTAACAAAACAATTCTAAACCGTCTGTCGCGTTTTGCACAGTAAATTATATTATTAGAAATGTCATTTTCATAAATAGTAAGTTGAATATTTTATTAGCGCATAGTATCAAATAGTACCTTTGACTTTTCCTATAAATAGGCTCTTCCATTTCACTTCTAAACTCACACCTTCAACTTCTCTTCTTCTCTCCTTAAGTTTCTCTTACTCCAATGCTAGGCCTCTGAGATTTTGGGCCTTTCCTTTTCAGCTTAGGTAAGGATACTATGCCTTTTCTATATCTTTCAAATTTTAGAAGTTATTTTCTTAAGTATGCTCTGTGGTTGCGGCTTTGGCTGATCTTCCACATCAGAAAAACTGTTCTTAGCTGCTTACATATTATTTTGATTCTCTGATTACCGAAATAGGATGTAAACTGTGAAGAATACATGTCTAGGAAAGTTCTGGCTAAGGAAAGACTTGGTTTTTAAGTGTGTCCATTGTGACCCTCCACTCTTTCCTGGAAACTTACCTAGTGTACTCTTTTACAGATTGTATTCTCTATTTCTGATATAAACAGTCTCTGTATATATGAATAGTGACCGTATGTACGAATAGTATCCGTATGTATGAATAGTGACCGTACGTATGAACAGTGTCTGTATGAAAACAATCCTAACTTGTTTTCTCTAATCTTTCATGAAAATCTCTGTAGCGGAATACTGAAATTCATCTGTGTACTCTTGTCTGTAACGACTTAGAGAAGTGATACTCGTACGTAATCCAGGTGAGTGAAATGACCCCGTTTTAATAGAGTTTTAGCATTACTGGTGATAAAAAGTATGTCGTAGGACACTCCCAAGATTCATAAGGGGAAATTGGATTCAGAATGACGAATCTAATGAGATAATTAATCCAGAAGTATGGATAAGACGAAATAAGTATTTCATGATGATGTGAAGTTTGAATCTTTTCAAAAATAGATTAATTGTTATCTTAACTTGTGGTTTATAAATCTATAATATAGTTATATACTATACCTGTTATATAGATGAATTTTATATTGTGCTTCTGATTATGATATGAAATACTGTACTATTGATTGTGATTGAGCGGGAAAGTACCCCCTCTCACGGCAAGGCGAAAAACCCGGTTGAAAGGGTTTCTTGACCAATGAGTGTGGAGACAACGATTCCCTCAGTAGGGATATAGCCCGGATTGGTGATAAATCCGTGAGGCGCCCTAGCTAAGAGGATGAGGTTGTGCGTCATGGCGAAAATATACAGAATTGGTGAGCTGGCCTGTGTGCACTCTCCGGGATATATTGCCATTGATGAGTACTAGTAACGTTTGTTGAATTGGTTGTGCGTCATAGCGGAAATATACAGAATTGGTGAGCTGGCCTGTGTGCTCTCTCCGGGATATATTGCCATTGACGAGTACTAGTAACGTTTGTTGAATTGGATGAATTTTTATCTTCTTGTATGTAATTTCTAACTATGTCTATTGGTTGAGTATGAGCCTTCTGGTATACTTGCATGACTGGTAATGTATTTGAATTTTATTAACGCGAGGCCGATTCGCTCACGGAGTTTAAAAGCTCATACTCTCTGTACAAATTTTTTTTTGTTCAGATCAGGTTGACAGCGAAGAATATCCGCTAGAGGAGTATATCACTTTAGACCTTCTCACTGTCGGGTAGGCCCCTCTATTGTTATAGATTATGTTGCTCTGTAATCGTCTAGTACATCTAGGTCAGGGGTTTGGTATTTGGCTTGTATTTCAGTATGATAATGTATTTTGTATTGAGAATCTATCAGATAAGAAACTTTGATATATTTTCTTCGTATTTATTAAGTAATGATTATTTTGAGAATATAGAGATAATGATTAATAATCTAACTCATGGGTTGAATTTGTCAAAAGGCTTACAATGATGGATATTCATCATTGTGCCGGTCATGCTCCCAGAAAACGGGTCGTGACAAGAATGAAAGAGGGAGACGAGTGGAAAACAGCCTTCAAGACAAAGCATGGACTTTACAAATGGATGGTAATGCCATTTGGGCTATCTAATGTCCCTAGCACATTTATGCGATTGATGAATCATGTGCTTAGATCTTTCATTGAAAAATTTGTTGTTGTATATTTCGATGATATTTTGATCTACAGTTAAAGTTATGAGGAGCATGTGCAACATTTGAAGGAAGTCTTGGAAGTGTTGCGAAAGGAGAAACTCTATGCTAATCTGAAAAAATGCTACTTTTGTCAAGACCATGTGATTTTTCTTGGCTTTGTAGTATCTCAGCAAGGAGTGGAAGTTGATGAAGAAAAGGTGAAAGCTATCAAAGAATGGCCCGTTCCAAGAACCATATCTGAAGTAAGAAGTTTTCACGGGCTTGCCTCTTTCTATAGAAGATTTGTAAGAGATTTCAGCACCATTTTAGCACCCATAACTGAATGTATTAAGGGAGGAAAGGAGTTCAAATGGAGTGATGCAGCCCAACGAAGTTTTGAGCTTGTCAAAGAAAAATTGAGCAATGCACCCATATTGGCTTTGCCTAATTTTTCTAAGACTTTTGAGATTGAATGTGATGCTAGTGGAGTGGGAATTGGAGCTGTACTTCTTCAAGAAAGGCGTCCTATAGCTTATTTTAGTGAGAAGTTGAGTGGAGCCAGTCTTAACTACTCTACCTATGATAAGGAGTTCTACTCTTTAATTAGAGCTCTTGAGACATGGCAGCACTACTTGTTACCAAAAGAATTTGTAATTCACACAGACCATGAATCACTCAAACACTTGAAAGGTCAGAGCAAGCTGAATAGAAGACATGCAAAGTGGGTGAAATTTCTTGAAGCTTTTCCCTATGTGTTGAAGTATAAGAAGGGAGAAACCAACATTGTTGCAGATGCCTTATCAAGGAGATATGCCTTAATTTCCATGATGAATGCTAAATTGTTGGGATTTGAATCTATTAAAGACCATTACATGGAAGATTCGACACTTACTGAAATTTATCTCGCTTGTGAGAAAATGGCATATAAGGGATTTTATAGATCTGAAGGTTGTTTATTTCGCTTGGGGAGACTTGTAATTCCAAATTGTTCTATAAGGGAATTACTTACACGAGAAGCTCACGGAGGAGGATTGGCTGGGTATTTCGGTGAAACCAAGACATTGGAGATGCTGAAAGAGCATTTTTATTGGCCTAACATGATTAGAGATGTGCATCATGTGATTGAAAGGTGCATTGTTTGCAAAAAAGCCAAGAGCAAGGAAGCAGCCCATGGACTTTATACACCTCTACCTGTTCCAGATCAACCTTGGACTGATGTTAGCATGAATTTCGTGCTAGGCTTACCAAGGACACAAAGAGGTAAAGATTCGGTCATGGTTGTTGTTGATTGTTTTTCAAAAATGTCTCATTTTATTCCATGCCATAAGACCGATGATGCTGTGCACATTGCCAATTTATTTTTCAAAAAAATTGTGAGACTTCATGGCATTCCAAAGAGTATCGTGTCGGATCGTGATGCCAAATTTCTTAGCTACTTTTGGAAGACTTTATGGAGGAAGTTGGGAACAAAGTTGCTCTTTAGTACTGCCTGTCACCCACAAACTGATGGGCAAACTGAAGTGGTGAACCGAACGCTTTCTACTTTGCTAAGAGCTATCATTGGCAAAAACTTGAAAAGTTGGGATGAATGCTTGGCCTATGCTGAATTTGCTTACAATAGAAGTGTACATGGTACTACTAAACACTCTCCTTTTGAAGTAGTTTATGGATTTAATCCATTGAGCCCACTTGATTTAGTACCATTACCACTTGAAGCTCGAGAATGCATAGATGGAAAAATGAAGGCTGACATGATAAAGAAGTTACATGAAAACATTAAACATCAAATTGAGAAGAAGAACTCCATCTATGAGAAGACTGCCAACAAGAGAAGAAAATTTGTTCAATTCAGTCTTGGAGATTTAGTGTGGGTTCATCTTTGAAAACAAAGATTTTCAAACCAAAGGAAGTCCAAATTATTACCAAGGGCAGATGGTCCTTTCCGTATCATAGACAAGGTAAATGATAATGCATACAAAATTGATTTGCTTGAAGACTATGCTGTTTCTACTACTTTCAATGTGAAGGATCTTTCCCCGTACTTAGAAGATAAAGAGGACTTGGATTTGAGGACAAATCTATTTCAACCAGGGGAGGATGATGTAATCAAGGATAATCCCATTGCAGCCTAAGAAATGGAGAACACTTCAATTGGGCCTCTAACTCGTTCAATGGTTAAAGAACTTGGACTAATTGCAGCCCAAGAAAAGGAGAACACTTCAATTGGGCCTCTAACTCGTTCAAGGGCTAAAGGGCTTGGATTGGGCTTAACCACATTGTTGAAAGTGGAAGAAGTCTGAAAAAGATTACATGTGGGATAGTTGCATTTGTTGAATATAGTTGTAGTCTATTACCTATGCATTTATTGTCTTTGACATTTAGCTAACTATGCATTTATTGTCTTTGACATTTAGCTACCTATACATTTATTGTCTTTGACATTTAGCTACCTATGTATTTATTGTTTTTGACATTTAGCCTACACTACTTGACTTTTAGTTGATGCATTTAATGCATTAGTTGGAGTCTTTTGTCTTTTTGTTTTAGAGATCCTCTATAAAAAGTGTCCTTGCCATATGTTGTAAACCATCCTTTAATCATATATGAGATATTGACATTTTTCTTTCAAGAGGATTCTTGAATTCTTTCTCTTATCTAACTTGGGTTAGTGGCGAGAGCAGCTAGATTTCTTATCACTCACGTTCTTCTTTCTTGAGTGTGGCGAGATCAACCCATTTCTCTTAGTTGTGGCGCCGTTTGGCTTATCAATTGAGTGATTTGGTTTTCTTTGTTTGTTTCTTTCAACCTATCCAGAAAATCGATTAAGTGTTTTCCCTCCGAAAATCACATCAAGAGGTTTCGGTGGCAATCTTAGATAGGCAAGTAAAGAAATTGAGGTCCAAGGAGTTACCTTTTGTAAAAGTTCTTTGGAGAAACCATTCTTAGGAGGAGGCTACATGGGAACTTGAGGATGTCATGAAATCAACATACCTCCAACTCTTCCAAGCATAAAGTTATGAAATTCGGGGACCAAATTTCTTAAAGAGGGAGTTTTGTAACATCCTAGTTTTTTGGTGTTATTACTTTTGAAGTGTGATAAAAAAATTAAAATAAATAAAATAAATTATTATTTTAAATTGTTAATTTATTTTACTACCTTTTATTGTTGTTGCTACTTGAAGTGATAATGTGGAATATCTTGTTATGTGTTTTGAGTTAGAATTATGTTGATGTTTTTGTGAAATTTTATCAATATACATGTAGATTTTTCTTTCCTTTCTTTTATAGTAGGATTTATGTGATTCAAAAAATAAAAGCAGGTTTTGACCGAAAGTGTGGGTCAAAGGGACACATTAGGAATTTTCAGTTTTTAATCTAATATATCAGCACCTTCTTCCAAAATCTTGAAGCTTCCTTCGGCCATTTCTTTTTATCCATCTTTTCCTTCTTTTTTTTGCCCTTTCGGTTTCTAGCACTTATCCGGTTTGAGTTTCAGCTAGCATTTCGTATTTTTACTACTACTAGGACGCTTCTTCAACTTTGGTGGAGCCACAAGTAAGTAGGTTTTTTTTTTCTTTTTGTTCTTCTTCTCCTTTTCTGTAGCCGAGAACCTAATGGGATGGGTATATGGAATTCTGAGCTAAGGAGGAATGGAATGGTTCCAACATTATTGGCTCTTGATTTTTAATCCTTTAGAAGCATTTTAAGTGGAGTTGATAGAAAAGAATAAGGGGAAGGCCCTGAAAATCGAAAAGAAGAAAGAAAGGGAGAACAAAATTGTTTTGGTTTAATTTTGTTTCTAAATTGATTTTTTAAGGGTGTTGTAGATGATTAATACTGACTTAAGGGACCTAATACTGAGTATTAAACTGGCTGGTAACTGCTAGAAATGGGTAGACAGAATTGGAGTGAAAAACAGAGCATAAATTTCTGCTGAATATTTTTGTTGTCATGGTTACTGTTTGCATGAAAATTCTGTAGAATTATATATTTTTGTTGGAAAGTATGCAGCAAAGTTTAGCGAAAAATTCCAGAATTTTTGCAGCTGTTCTGCTGCTTTTTTTGCTGCTATTTTATTGTTGAACAGTAGGGGAAATTTTGCAAAAAATTTCTCTATTATGGCAACAGAATTTTCACAATTGTAGGAGCTCATTTTTGCTGCAATGGGAACCAAATTTCTGCTGTTATGATAGTAGAATTTTAGTGTCATGACAGCAGAAATTTTTTTCTCTCTTTATGTTCTATTTTACTTATAAGAAGGTTTAGCTTTGGTGTAATCTTTTATCTCCATTATTATTTACATTTTAGGGAATCCTTGGGAGTTATTCCTAGCACTTTCTATACTTTTAGCTTGCAAAAACAAAGGTAGTTAGTGCTACATTTGAGGTGAGTGTGATGATATTATCTCATTTATTACTTTTTAAATATTATCATCATACATCATGGAGGTAAATTTGGATAGTATGTTTGCTCAATTTATTTTTAAGTGCCTACAGTCTTACATGTTTAAATGATTTCATTATGTTAAGTGTCTATGTTTTGAAATGTTAGATGATGAAAAATACCATAGGACAATTATGTGTTGGTGATGATGTTAATTGAAGACTAGGATGACTGATGCTTTTATAGTTTATGTTGTATTGCAAATATGGATGTATGTTATATTTGGAAGCACGGTATGGTATTGAATATTGTTTATGCTTGGTTTCATGGTGATGCACCCCATGGGAGAAAATAAAGGAGTCATAAGGGAGGAGATTTATTTCTTGGAGAGATAAGAGTGGATGCAGCCGGGAAGGGCCGAGGCAACGATCCACTGGTACTGTGGACGACCCAGTTGGTACGAGGTTTGTGATATGTAGTGTATGATTCATACCTTTATTTATATCTATAATTAGTGTGATTTTTTTTAAGTTGTTAATATCTCTATGATGCTAGATGCGTTAAATTTAGTTTTATACATGATGTTATCCATTCACTGAGTATTCCATTACTCATCGTATTATTTTACAACATTTCAGAGTCCGTAGCTGACGCAGAGTATTGTCCAGGAGAGTAGCGAGCTTACTTTACCGTCCCCCTTGTATTTTGGATTGGCCTTTTAGTGCTTCATCTATTTGTTGAACTTTAGACATCGCTTTGTGATCACATAAGCCTCCTAGGATTTTGTGGATGGGCTATGTGGAATTATGATGCTTTATTTTACTTTCCTATGGTTTCGTTGTATGAAGACTAAAACTTTGTCGATGTTTTGACTTGGGAATATTACAGACTTATTTATTTCCTCATTTTCTTATGATAATAGTTGGAATACTATATATGAAATATGGAATATTTATGAATACTTGAATGGTGAGAATTTAGTTTTAAACTTTTGAACAACGTGTACAGGTGATTGAAATTCATAGTGTCAAAGATTTTCATAAATTGTTGTGTCTCTTAGGTTCACGATGTGAAGGGCATTCATCGTGCCGGTCACATTCTTAGGGATGTGATAGGGGCGAGCCTCTAGGAGCCAAGCAACGTAAGAAAAGCAAGGAATAAAGGTAGGAATTCATATTTCCCAAGCTTTTCCCTATTCTCTAGTTTTAAGGGTGATTGGGGTAAAATCGAGATTTCATCTTTGTTTCTCAATTAAAATTGGGGCTTTTGGTGTCTAAATGCTCCTTAGACATCAAGAGTGAGATCCCATGAAAAAAACCATGAAAAACGATGGAGAATCAACCGGATCTGACCCAAAACCGAGGCTAGATCGAGGGGTGCGAAGTCGTGGTGCCTCAAGCACCACCGTTGAGTGGAATTGAGGGGTTTTGGCACCCCGGGCGCCACGTGGGGCGCCTAGGTGCCAAGCCCTTCAATTTGGGTAGAAACTTTGGTGTCTGGCACCTCAGGCGCCACGTGGGGTGCCTCGGGCGCCAACCATTCCAGTAAACTTTAGCCCATCTTCAATTGGTCATAACTCCTTCATTCGGACTCCGTTTTGGGTGAACTTTATATCTTTAAAAAGATATTTGAGTCTAGTTTCCAATGGTGTAAGTTTCATTTGGAGATTCATTACTGGTTAGGATTTATGGCTGGAGAAGTGGGTAAAGGTCGGGAGTAGTGGTAGGAAATTTCTCTATTTTTTTAACCTTGATAATTAATTCTTGCATGGTTACAATAGGGATGGTTGAGGCGCAAGGCAGGAGCACCGAGAGTGTGGAATCCAGGTGAGGGAATCTATCTAGCTCTCTTATGTGCGGATATGCATATATGTATATATATGTATATTTATATTGTTTTATATATATTTACTCGTTAAATGTATTATGTGTGGAATGGTGTGGATTGTGTGGATGCATTGCATCATATTCATTTTCATATTTATTTTATGAAAAGAGGAAAAGATGTGGAAATAGAGCGGGAAGCTGCCCATGTGTGATTCCGCTGAGTGGTGTCATAGGTATGATTGCACATTGAGGGTTGGTCTTCAATGTAGTGTGGAAAAGAGCGGGAGGGTTGGTCTTTAATGTAGTGTGGAAAAGAGCGGGATATGCATTGCATCTCATTCATCTGCATATTTATATTTTTATGTGGTTGTGGCTGTATTGTTTGTGGATGGGGTATATATTATGGATAGGGATCTAATCTGAGAAACCTAATGTATGTTATGGTCGAGAGTATAACCCAAGAAATCATACACACGTTATGGTTATAGATATGACCCTATAGGCTAGATACATAATGGGATTTCTTGAGTGATAATCCATGGAACACAAACCCACATTAATTACACTCTTGAAATGTGGTATAGGAGCATAGACCCTTGTGTAAGGGTTACGTGCATTTATTTTGTGTGGTATATATATATATATATATATATATATATATATGTATTCTGTATATCTGTGTAGAGTAGGACTGGTAGCGGTGAGTCCATGGTTTAGACTCACCCCCTCACAATTACAGGTATGCAAGGCGGTCAAGACGAAGGCTCGTGGATCGAGGATGCCTCCCCATTATTCAGGGTAAAATAATTTATTTTATTTGTATTTCTTTAGTGTTCTCTGTAATCAAATAGGTCACCACTTATGAACTTACGATACTAATTTTAGGTTTACGACAGTACTGGTAACACACTGTATGCGCCGGTCACATGCCCGAGTTCGAGACGTGAATAAGTCAAGGTCTAAGTTCAAATTCATGCTTTCTTTTTGTCAACGATAATATTAAGATATATAAAGAAATTATTGAAAATTGGGTTGGGCTCAGCCCAACATACTGGAAAATACTCAAGATGGTTGAAACTTTATATAAGGAAATTGCTCTATTTTCATGTTTTCTTTTTTTGTTAACAACACTATTTTTTTTTGTTACAATAATTACACTATAATTTATGTAATTTATTGACTGATTTATTTGATTTTGGTTCATCTTAATTAAATTTTATCAGTCTTGATTTAAAAAGTAATTTGAACAATATGAAATGAGAGAACAGTTATTTTTTCAAAAGATTAAGATATCAAAAAAATATACAAATCAAAATATAGTGATATAAAAAAAAAGTAAATGATTTATAATTGGAAGAAATCTATATATCACAATTCTATATGCGTCCTAATTTCCATCATATATAACATGATGTTATAAAATATAAATAGACAATAGTTCAATTAAAAAAATATTGATTCTTCCTAATTCGTTAGATAGTTTATAAAATAATTATATTAATTATTTTCTACAATTGTCCAAAAAAAAATTATTTTCTACAAATAAAAACATCATAACTATTATGGGAGTGTTTTTTTTTTATGATTTTGAATGGTATGTTCTAATTTAAATTTTTTTTTCTTTTTATGTTAAATTGTTCTTTTTGTCCTTATAGTTTCATTTAATTTCTAATTTAGTCCCTATAGTTTGAAAGTTTGTAATTGAATCTTTATAGTTTCAAAAAATTTTAATTTAGCCCCAATTATTAAGCTTTCATTAGTCTTTTATTAAATTTTGATAATATGGCTAATCATATGCATTTTAACACTCTAATATATATGGTTTATGACAATAAAAAGAAAAAATGTAGATAATTAATTAATATAAACTCATATGTATATGACATATAATGCAATTTATATTGAATAGTTAGGATGAATTAGTTTATTTATGTGTGTGTATATATATATATATATAGAATGTTAAGATGATATATAATTGGTCTTGTAGCTAGAATTTAATAAAATATTAATAATATTTTAATAATAGGGATTAAAATAAAACCTTACAAAATTATGAGGACTCAAATATAAATTTTTAAACTATAGGAATCAAATTAAAAATTGAGTGAAACTATAAAGAATAAGAACACAATTTAGCCTTTGTTTTATTGTCGTTGATATAAATTTTTACTCCGGTAAAATTAAAGGATTTTTTACTTTTATATTATTATATATATATATATATGTGTGTAATTGTTCTTCTATTTTTTTTCGTTGTTCTCTGATTTATTTGTGGCAAAAATAATATTATTTTAAAAAATAATTGAGAAGAAAAAAGAAAATATAATACAATAGAAAAGAATAAAAAATATAAAAAATAAAAGTTTGCTAAATCTCATATAGTATGAGAAATAATTATATTTTATAAATAATATTTTTATTTTTTTACAAAAGCTTGTTCAACTGATTTACTAGTTTTATCGGTTTTCACCAATTTTGGCTCCATCTATATAATAGATTAAAACAATTTCACTCTAAGGCATTAATTACAAATAGGTCATTAAATTATGTATAATAGAATAAATTTAAATAAATTAATTAATAAATAAATTAGGTAAATTAATTACATCACATTAAAGCATAATTTAACTCAAATTTGAATTCAAATGTTTCCTTTTTATTTTTAATTATGTGTTAACATTTTTGTAACGGATATACTTAATATATACCATTATAAATTAGTAATTTCCATGAGAATTCAAATATATATTCTAATTGTCGAAATATTTTCTCTTTTACT
This sequence comes from Biancaea sappan, assembly GCA_037074585.1. Classification (NCBI taxonomy): domain Eukaryota; kingdom Viridiplantae; phylum Streptophyta; class Magnoliopsida; order Fabales; family Fabaceae; genus Biancaea; species Biancaea sappan. Next base: position 73,956,957 of record CM073492.1, on the reverse strand, counting down.
CAATCAAATATATGCATGCGTATATATACATTCATATCTTTCCCTAATTTTTGCATGATTATATCTAATTAAAAAGTTTAAAACTTCATATTTAATTATGCTGATTTTCTCATAAATTAGACAAAGAAAATTTTCAATTTATATTTATATAATAGACCAAAATAATTCCACTCTAAGGCATTAATTACAAATAGGTCATTAAATTATGTATAATAGAATAAATTTAAATGAATAAAATTAATAAATAAATTTGATAAATTAATCACATCACATTAAATGAATTTAAAAAAATTAGGATAAATTGCAATATAATTAGTATAATAATCACATTAAATGAATTTGAAAAAATTATGGTAAATTACTATATGACTGCTATAATTAATATATAATTGTTATAATTGCTATACAATTGATAAATCAAGTAAACTTTTTTATTGAAATATAATATGTTATCATTTAGTAAATTAGCATTTATTATATACAAATAATCAAATAATTAATTGCTATATATCTATCTTTAGAAGCGATAAATTGTAGAGTAATGTTCTCCATCATGCCTGTCTATTTTCTTCCTCTGAATTCACTGGTGCAACTCGACAATGTTCTTTCTCCAGCTGCTCATCTTTCGCCATTTTATCACCTCCTCATGTCGATCGGGAACCCAATCGACATTTGGTGATATGACTTCTTAAGGCTCCAGCCTTTTTTCCCCTTTAGGTATGTTTCTTCAATTCTTTTTTTTTCGTCTATATATATATATATATATATCTCAAAGAAGAAGATCATGATACAATGAACTAGCAATATTTTCTTGCCACCATTTTTCTGAATTAAAAAAGAAGATCATGGTCCAATGAATTAGCATTATTTCCCTGGCGCCATGTTTCTCCATACCTCTGGTAAACTATCCACTCAATCTTCATGTCTATTATTGTAACAATTTGTTTCCTCTAAGAGATGAACATTTTCCTATAAGAAGAAGCTCAAAGGTATTAACTCTTCTATAATTCTCACACTGGTAAGTTCTTTTGATTTGTGTTGTAAGTATATTATCACTTCTGTTACACATTCTGTAAAATTTATATTTTTAACATGTATCCTTACTGTATAATTTTTTTTCCACATTTACATGAGCTTCAATATTCTCATAGACTCACCTCTATTTTCTTTCAAATCGTAGTAATTCTTATTCCAAAATTTAAATATATTTTTCCATATATCTAAAATACAGGTGCTTTCTGGTTAGCAATAGTAAGAAGAGTAATGTCTATTGTTGAGGCAGTCATTTTAAACTTTTTAAAGTTTGTAAATTTTCATTTTCATTAGATCTTAATTTTTTTTCTATCTGACTTTCAAAGTTGATTCTTCTTGTACAATTAATCTCATATAAACTTGAACCTCTTGCTACACTGTTACACACAATATCCCTGAAATTATGTTTTGTAATTACATTGTCTAAATTGTGAAGTAGTGGAAAACCTTGAATTATAAACTGATACACATGTCATCATTTCTTTCTTTAGGCAAATTAATAAATTTGGTAAATTAATGACATTATATAATATTAATTATTTGATTTGAATTTACTGAAATGATTTGAATTGGAATTAAAAAATAATTACCATTATTATTTGACCATTGTAGGATAATTAATGACATCACATTAAATGAATTATTTGATTTGAATTGAAATTTAAAAACAATTACCTTTATTATTTGATTTGAATTGAAATATATACATAATAAATTGTTGAAATATACATATACGAGCAGAATATATTTTTATCAGAATATATTATCATAATTATTAATTAGTGAAATTAGTGAAATTGAATAGCATAATATATTATCATAATTATTATCAATTTCACTAATTAATATTTAATATATTATATGAGTTATTGTTAAAATGAATAGCAAAATATATTTTTATCAGAATATATTATCATAATTATTAATTAGTGAAATTAGTGAAATTGATAATTAGTCAATTTCATTATTTTATTTGATTTGAATGAATAAATAAATTAGGTAAATTAATAAATTTGGTAAATTTGGTAAATTAATGGCATTACATAATATTAATTATTTGAATTGAATTGATTTAAATGGTTTGAATTAAAATTAAAAAATAATTACCTTTATTATTTAATCATTGTAGTGTATTAAATAATTTTTTTAGTATGTAAAATAAACTTGATTGTAGAATTGATATGTGAATTAAAAAATTTGCTTTATTTGACTTTATTTTGATTTCTTTCTAAAATAATTCTTAATTTAATAGAAATCAAAGTTTGAGATATGAATTTTTAAATCATAATCTCTTGATTGAAGAAAAAGATGAAAATCAAATTATTGAAAGATGACATCTGAGACTTGGAGATTCAATCCAAAAGTAGCAGTAATCTTCAGTGTTTTTTTTCTTTGGATCCTATTGAAACAAAAAAAACGCATTCAAAAGTAAAGATGAAATCAATATTCAATTAATCATCAATCTGTGCAATAAATAATTTATAACAAATAACAAATAATCTATAAACTAACAAATTTATCTATTTTATTCATTTAAATTTATTCTATTGAATAAATAAATTAATTTAAATCAAAGTTTGATTAGGTAAAGTAGATTTAATTATAGAATTAATAAATCAATTCAAAATGTTTATGTTTAAAAAGTATATGTCATGACTCATAAATTTTATATAAATCAATTGTAATTATTATTATTTTTATAAGTTACAAAAATTTTTAGAGTTGTAATTTACCCGTGTATCGCACTGATCACAATACTAATTAGTTTTAAAGACTGATTGGACTAAATTAATCTGATGACGAGAGTCATTCAGACTTAGGTATTTGCACCTGTAAAGATTGTTCAAAACATTCAGGTAGTTGTTCAAAAATAATTAATGTAATTAATAGGGATAAGGTTCAAACTTTATTAGAAATCTTAGACAAGATTACTGATGAAGAAATTAAAAAAGAATATTTGCTCAAAATTAAGGAACTAATGGATTTGGACGAACCCAAACCAAAACCCTTAGTTAAACCTTACAATGTTCAAGAAATAATCAATAGATTTCAAAACACTTCCACTCAGGAACGAGTTTCTGTTAAAGAACTCCAGGAAGAAATTAAAATTATTAAAGAAGAAATTCAATTGCTCAAACAAAAGGATAATGACTTATCCTTAGATATTTTAAGTTTAATGGCCAATAAAGAAACTAGGAATTCCAATAATTCCACTTATCAAAACGAGTTAGGAGAAACTAGCTCAGAACATAAAGAAAATTATTTGAATTTAATTTCTCAAATATCTGTTCAAAGATGGTATAGTGAAATTAACTTTACCATAGGTAATTTCAATACAAAATTAGTGGCACTGATAGACTCAGGCGCTGATTTTAATTGTCTTCAAGAAGGTTTAATTCCCACTCAATACTATGAGAAAACCACTGAAAGTCTCAGCGGTGCAGGAGGTAATAGACTTCCAGTTAGGTACAAGTTGTCTAATGCCAAGATATGTAATCAAGGCATTAAGTTCAACTCAACCTTTATTCTTGTTAAGAATTTAAATCACCCAATGATTTTAGGAACACCTTTTCTGACCCTTATTTATCCCTTTAAGGTTTCAGAATTAGGAATTTTTACTTCTGTTTACGGCAAAGAACTTTGCTTTAAATTTTTAAACCCTACCAAAACTCAAGATGTTAATTTACTTCAAAATTTAGCTATTTCCAGTATTAATTTGATCAATAGAAAACAAGCTCAAATTAAATTACTCAATAAAGAAGTTCAATACAAAAGAATTGAGGATCAGATAGAAAAACCTCAAATCAAAATTAGAATAGAATCTATTCAAAAAAGATTTGAAAGAGAAATCTGTTCAGACAAGCCCAACGCTTTCTGGAACAGAAAGAGACACACAGTCTCGCTCCCTTATGAGCCCAGTTTTAGTGAAGATAAAATCCCAACTAAGGCTAGACCCATTCAAATGAATAAAGAAACCTTGGAATACTGTAAAAAGGAAATCCAAGATCTGTTAGGAAAAAAGCTGATTAGGCCCAGTAAGTCCCCTTGGAGCTGTTCAGCCTTTTATGTTCAAAATCAGGCAGAAATAGAGCGAGGAGCCCCTCGCATGGTCATTAATTACAAACCCCTCAATAAAGTCCTTAGATGGATTAGATATCCTATACCTGATAGGAGTGACTTAATCAGTCGTGTTCAAAAAGCATCCTTATTTTCCAAGTTCGATATGAAATCGGGCTTTTATCAAATTCAAATTGAAGAAACTGATAGGTACAAAACAGCTTTTGCTGTTCCCTTTGGACATTATGAATGGAACGTAATGCCCTTTGGTCTTAAGAACGCACCTTCTGAATTCCAGAATGTGATGAACTCTATTTTTAATAATTTTTCTCAGTTTTCAATAGTCTATATAGACGATGTCTTAGTGTTCTCTAATAACATAGAACAACACTTTAGGCACCTTGATCAATTTTACAATATTATTAAAAATAATGGTTTAGTTGTTTCAGCCAAAAAGATGAAACTGTTCAAAACAAAGATTAGGTTTTTAGGTTATGATATCCATCAGGGTATGATTAAACCAATTAACCGGTCTATTGAATTTGCTGATAAATTTCCAAACGAGATAACTGACAAAAATCAACTTCAAAGATTTTTAGGTTGTCTTAATTATGTTTCAGATTTTGTTCAAGATCTTAGAGTAATTTGTAAACCTCTTTACTCTAGACTTAGAAAGAAATCCCCTCCTTGGGATCAGTCCATGACGGACGCTGTCAAAACCCTTAAGGCTAGAGTCAAAAAACTCCCATGCCTAGGAATAGCTGACCCAGAAGCCTTTATGATCATCGAGACAGATGCATCAAAAGAAGGTTATGGAGGAGTCCTTAAACAAAGGCCCATAGGAAGTTCAAAAGAACAAATAGTAAGGTTCAACTCAGGAGTATGGACAGAAGCCCAACAAAAATACTCCACAATAAAAAGAGAAATTTTAGCAATTGTTTTAATTGTCAAAAAATTTCAAAAAGAAGTTTTCAACAAAACTTTTTTGCTCAAAACGGATTGCAAATCCGCCAAATCTGTTTTAGAAAAGGATGTTCAAAATTTAGTTTCAAAACATGTTTTTGCCAGATGGCAAGTATTACTTTCTTGCTTTGATTTTGAAATTCAGCATATAAAAGGGAAAGAGAACGCCCTTCCTGACTTCCTTACTCGAGAATTTTTGCAGGGTAAGACGAAGGGATGAGCAAAAACAAAGGAAAAGAAGTAAAGAAGGAACAGTATGGATCCCCACTGGATCCTGCTCTAAATGTTCAAAGAACCCCACTGGTTCAAACAACGTCACCTTTACTGGTGACTCCCTCATCGTTCAACAGCCCTTCCGGCGGTGGTATTCGACCACAAATCAGAGGTCCTCGACCTCAAACTCCTTCTTCTCCCTCTTCTTCTAACCGTTTTCTTCCTCTCACATATGATCAAGCCCTCTCTTCACCTCCACCTCAACAGGCTATAATACCTGTTCAACCTTCTTCTTCCTTGGTACAACTCTCTCAAGCAACACCGCTTAAGAGATCTCTTTCTGATAAGTATGTTTCAAAACCGGTGTACTCACCGATCTGTCCCATTGAACCCGAATGGATCAAAACAAACCCTGGTCTTACACCACGGGAAGTAGCTCAAAAATATTTTCAAGAAGGAAAATACTTTTCTTCTGAAAATCAAAAAACAAGAATATTTTATGAATTTATTTTGGTTGATACAAACTCGATCACTCTCACTCACGAGTATGATCCTCTTTTTCCTCATCGAATCCAGTATTCGAAGTTCAAAATTAATAAAGTTTTAACTCTTTCTCAATGGAATCAGCATCCTTTTTCTTTAAAAAATTTTTCAAGACAATTCCAGCCACCAGGATTTAATTACTGGGATTACAAAATGGCTTGGTACAATACACTGCTGATTCGTCCCTTCTCCCACTCTTGGTTTATATGGTTCAATAAAGGAATCCAAGAATTTCCAGCTTGGTTTTCCGACTGGTTTCATTTTTATGGTCCAAACACTGATTTCCTTCCTGCTTACGCAAAGGAATCTTTTTCTATTTTTTCTGCTCAAACCAGTTTTCACACTGGACAAAAACTTTTAAAATTTTTCTCAATATTTGGAACTCCCTGGATTATGTCTTGGGATTTCGAGTTCAAAGACAGACTCAATTGCGGTTATCCCCTATATCTCAGCCGCACGTTCAATATCAAATGGTGGACAACCTACAATGTCAACCTGCTCAACAAAAAAGCTGTGGAGAAATGGCTAAAGCAGAATCCCCAGCTTATGAATTATCCGCAAGCTGTTCAACAACAGTCTCCATTTCTGACATCGAAATCTCAGATAATGGCAGAACTTGCTCAAGCTCAGACGGAAGAAGAATTTAACCGTCTTGTTCAACAACTGTCAGAGAAAGTTTCAGAAAAAGCTCCCTCTGATAATCTCAATACAGATGATAGCAGCTAGTTTCAGAACGAAGATGACTGCTACAACATTGACTTCACCCACCTTAGTCATGACTGACTATGGTTGTCACATCCCAAAAATTGAGCATGTGAAAAGATACTACTCATTTGATATAATTCTCAAACATACGTTATATACATATATTCTGTAAGGTTTTATATTCAACCTTAATCATTCATTCCACACTACAGAATTATATTCATCTGATAAGCAAATATAGACATACATAGTCTGATATTTCTATCTCATCGCAAGCCTAGGAGACCTATAGAAAATACAGAGCTTTTCTAATATCCACATTAATAAGTACTGGTGTCCCACCAGACAGAAATAGAGAATAAACCCAAGGGGCTTCTAATCTTCAAACGGATACTCTTGTTCTTTGTTTTCTGTATCTGAAAAATAATCATAGGGAGTGTGAGTTTATTTAAAAACTCAGTAAGTAAATAACTGTACTATATAGAATATCAAAAGTACAAATACCACATTTACTCATATAATTAATTGTCTTATACATCGAGTAGTATGGGACTCTAACCCTTTCAAACTCATGAATAAGATTTCTTAGATATACAACGAGTAGTATGGGACTCTAACCCTTTCAAACTCGTGAATAAGATCTCATCGATATACACCGAGTAGTATGGGACTCTAACCCTTTCAACTCGTGTATAGGTTTCATAGATATGCACTGAGTAGTATGGGACTTTAACCTTTTCACACTCGTGTATTAGATCCCGTAGATCTTTACTTATTAATAAAATAGTGAGAATTCATCACATAGTACAATTGTCATGAAATAAATAGTTTCTTCATACTCTTATTTCTACTGATCATCATATACTCCCATATGAAAAATTAATTGCTTATTATCCAAATAATATTGTAAATGGGACTTATATTGTACTTTGACTAGTAATATCAAATTAGCTGAGCAAGGTTATTCACTCACCTTGATTTTTGTCCAAGTTTACCTTGTTCCACACTAGAATTTGTGTAGGAAAATTTCCTAGTAAAATATATTACAAGGAATCATAAGAAAGGAAACAAAATCACGAAAATACGTAAAATTTTCTGACTGCTACAGTAACGTGTTGCTACAGTACGGTTTGCTACAGTAACGGTTTGCTACAGTAACGGTTCGCTACAGTAACGTTGACTGCCGACACTACAGTAACTGCTACAGTACCCAAAGAAAATTTTCCAGATTTTTTCCCGAAATTTCTGGTCGCTACAGTAACTCGAAGAAAAATTTCAGATTTTCAGTTGCTACAGTACTTCGAATTTTGCAGAAAATCTTTCAAAAATTCATCCTTTCCTTTCTTGTTTCAAAACCAGAATTTCAACTCTTTTAACCGATTATAACTCAAATATAACTTCTAAAACTACTGAGATTCATGAATTATCATCAAAATCTTCAAGAACAAAACCTCCTCTGATCTTCTACATAAACTGAAATTTAAGGAAAATAATCGGATTAAAGCTTACCTTTGATCCTTACAAAGCTTTTGAACCGAACAAATAATCGAAACTCTGAAGATCAAGGAAAGGATTTGAGAAGAAAATGAAGAACTGAGAGAGAAATCTTTTCTGCTTCCTTCGGCTGAGTGAAAAAAATGAGGGTTACTATTGAAACTTTATATTAAATATTTCTAATGGGTTATTCAATAACCCATGGGTATCCATAACCCAACATCCAAACCCATCCAGTCAATTTACAATAAATGGATTAATTGACCATTCTGAAACCACTTTTCCATGAATTTCACCATTCTTAGAATATATCCCTCATTGTGCAAATATTTAGTCCAGTCATTTAACTCAATTTTCATAAATAATATTCAAAGAGAACAATTAAATATGAAAATTAAAAATGACCAAAATCAATAACTAAAGTAACGTTGTAGAATTCTAAAATACTCTTAAGCGAATTATATTCTGAAATTAACGGGTATTACATTCTACCCCCCTTAAAAGAATTCGGTCCTCCGAATTAAAATCGTACCTCAAGTTTCAAATAAATGTGGATAGTTTTTCCACATCTCATCTTCTGCCTCCCACGTAGCTTCCTCACGAGAATGATTTCTCCAAAGAACCTTGACAGTAGGAATTTCTTTGGTACGCAATTTCTTGACTTTTCTATCAAGGATAGCTACTGGTACCTCTTCGTAGGTGAGAGTTTCATCAAAATGAACTTCTTGGGGTTGAATGACATGAGAAGGATCAGGAAGATACTTCCGTAGCATGGACACATGAAATATTGGATGAACTCCCTCTAGGTTGGAAGGTAGGTCTAGGCGATATGCCACATTACCCACTCTGTCTACAACCTCATATGGGCCAACATACCTCGGACTAAGCTTGCCTTTCTTCCCGAATCTCATTACTCCTTTCATAGGTGAGATTCGTAAGAAAACCATGTCACCTATTGCAAATTCAAGGTCACGTCGTCGGTTGTCCGCATAAGACTTCTGTCTACTCTGAGAAGTTAACAACTTCTCTCTGATCAATTTAACTTTATTTATATCTTCCTGAATCATCTCAGGTCCAAATATTTTGGTTTCACCAAGTTCAACCAACCTATAGGAGATCGACACCGTCTCCCATATAAAGCCTCAAAAGGTGCCATCTGAATACTGGCTTGGTAACTGTTGTTATAAGCAAATTCAATAAGAGACAAATGATCTTCCCAACTTCCACTGAAATCCATCACACAAGCTCTTAGCATATCCTCTAAAGTCTGAATTGTCCTTTCGGACTGTCCATCAGTCTGAGGATGGAATGCTGTGCTAAGATTCACTTTGGTACCCAAAGCCTCTTGAAAGACTTTCCAGAACCGAGAAGTAAACTGAGGTCCTCGATCTGATATAATGGATATTGGTACACCATGAAGTTTCACTATTTCTTTAACATAAATTCGAGCAAGTTTGCTACACTGAAAGTGGTATGAACAGGAAGAAAATGTGCTGACTTAATAAGTCGATCCACTATGACCCATATTGAGTCATTTCCTTTTGTTGACCGAGGTAAACCTACTACAAAATCCATAGTGATCCTTTCCCACTTCCATTCGGGAATATCTAGTTTTTGCATCAAACCAGGTGGTAATCGATGTTCAGCTTTAACTTGCTGACAAGTCAAACATCGAGCTACAAAATCAGTCACGTCTCGCTTCATGCCCTCCCACCAGTAAACTTGTTTCAAGTCCTGATACATTTTCACAGCACCAGGATGTACAACGTAGGGCGAACCATGAGCTTCCATTAAGATTTCATGTTTCAAAGATTCAATGTTGGGGACACAGAGTCTCCCATTAAACCATAAGACTCCATCTTCATCTACCAAGAAACTTGGTGCTAGACCTTGCCTTGCCTTATCTCTGATTTTGACCATATCAATGTCATTTTCTAAAGTTGCTTTTACTTTTTCTACAAGGGATGATCTAACTGTTAAATGAGCCAGAAATGTACCTGACTCAGTGATCTCGAAGAATACTCCATCAGCTTCCAATTTTTGTAGTTCATGTATTAGAGACCTCCTTATAGTGGCAATGTGAGCTAAACTTCCCATAGACTTTCGACTTAGAGCATCAGCCACTACATTTGCTTTACCTGGATGGTAAAGGATGGTACAATCATAATCTTTCAGAAGTTCCATCCACCTTCGTTGCCTTAGATTGAGATCTCTCTGCTCAAAAATGTACTTAAGGCTTTTGTGATCTGTAAAAATTTTACAAGTTTCCCCATACAAGTAATGTCTCCATATCTTTAGGGCAAACACTACAGCTGCCATTTCCAAATCATGAGTGGGGTAATTCAATTCATGCTTTTTAAGCTGACGTGAGCCATAAGCTATGACTTTACCATGTTGCATCAACACACATCCTAAGCCTATCTTTGAGGCATCACAGAATACAGAGTAACCCCCTGGTCCTGATGGTAGGGTTAAGACTGGTGCAGAAGTTAAACACTCTTTCAATTGGGTGAAACTTTGTTCACATAAATCATCCCAAATGTATTTAACATTCTTTCGGGTTAACTTATTTAATGGGAGAGCCGTCTTAGAGAAATCTTTGACAAAGCGACGGTAATACCCTGCTAAGCCAAGAAAACTACGTACTTCAGACACAGTTGTTGGTCTAGGCCACTGTTTAACTGCTTCAATTTTACTTGGATCTACATGAATACCTTCTTGGGAAATAACATGTCCCAAAAACGTTACATGACTTATCCAGAATTCACATTTTGAGAGCTTTGCGTACAACTGATGCTCTCTCAAGGTTTGAAGCACTATTCTCAAATGCTCAGTATGTTCTTTATGACTCTTTGAATACACCAAAATATCATCAATAAATACAATTACAAACTTATCAAGGAAGGATTTAAACACTCTGTTCATTAAATCCATAAATGCTGCTGGTGCATTTGTCAACCCAAAAGACATCACAAGAAACTCATAATGTCCATACCGTGTACGAAAAGCAGTCTTAGATATATCATCACTCTTAATTCGTAACTGATGATATCCAGACCTTAGATCAATCTTTGAGAAGTATTTTGCTCCTTGAAGCTGATCAAACAAATCATCTATCCTTGGTAAAGGATACTTATTCTTCACTGTGACTTTATTCAGCTGACGATAATCTATACATAATCTCATAGAACCATCTTTCTTTTTCACAAAAAGAACAGGAGCACCCCAAGGTGAAAAACTTGGGCGAATGAACCCTTTGTTCAACAAATCTTCCAATTGTTCTTTGAGTTCTTTTAGCTCAACAGGAGCCATACGATAAGGTGGAATAGAAATTGGTCTTGTGTCTGGGACCAAATCAATACTGAACTCAATATCTCTTGGCAAATAGGGGTGACACATATGAGTGAGTAGAACCGGGGTCAAACAAAATACGTGCAGCAAAAGTATTAACAGATAATATACCTGTAACTACAGCATTGGATGTTTGAGCATCCTGTCGGGTTAGAGCATATATTCTTGCATTTCCTCTGCCAGCAGCTTGTTTTCCACGGTCACCTTGGCCTCTTCCAGAACCTCTTCCCATACTACCCTCTATTGAAGGGGTTGGTGTTCGAGTAATAGAAGCAGAAATAGATTGTGGTCGAGGTGGCAAAGTAGACCCTTGACCTGGTCCTATCATGAGCTGAGGGCACTCCCTTATAAAATGTCCTTTTTGTCCACAGTTAAAACAACCTGTACCAACAGTGTTTAACCTGCATTCTCCGAAGTGAAACTTTCCACATTCAGGACACTGAGGTTTCTTCCTTCTAGCTTAAGTACCTCCTCTACTAGAAGAACTAAAACCACCCCTGCTCTCTGAACGAGGCTTAGCCACACTGGCTGTAGAATAAAATGACTTAGTAGGAGTGGCTGGAGCATGTTGTGATGCAGTAAAGGGTTTCAAAGTCCCTGAATCTTCCCTTTGATCAAAAGATCTCCTATATCTAGCTTTCTTCTTTTGTCGATATTCTTCTTTATTCTTTGACTTCCTTTCCATAACCAATCTGTAAAACTCTGTCCACATAACTGGCGGTGCGCCTTGAATTCTAGCTTTCTTCCAGTTCCTCCACCATTTACCAGCCCTACCTTTTAACTGAAAGGAAGTGAATTCTACCTTTTGAGTAGGAGAACACCCTATAGCATCACAGATTGCTTCACAATCTTCAAGGAAACATTGTGGGTCCTCTTTGGGATCTTCCCCTAAAAAAGTAGGAGGCCTCATTTTCTGGAATGTAGACATTCTTACCTCCCTTACGTTATCTCCTCCAGCTAACTGAGCTGGTGGTACAATTTCAGCTTCAACAATAGGAGGATCCACTGGCAGGTTAGCTTGTGCAGCTCGACCTCTCATTTCAGCCTCAAATCGGTCAAATCGTTCATTCATAAAATTAATCACATGTGCAATAGTTGCATTACCGACGTGAGCATCAGGTTCGACTCTTCTTGCTTGCTCACTAGATGCGCCCTCAGTACTTTGAGCATGTAAACTATCACCACGGTTAGGATAATCTTGCACATGTACTGGTGGATTTATGGCCCTCCTTGGACCCATATGCTCATTATTATTAGAAGATCCTTCTGACATTGATCTGTCACAGATCTACACACATAACAAACAATTTTCAGACATAAACAAAATATCACTTACTAGCCCCACTGAGAAGTTATCTATAAAATGACGTTATACTCTACAAGGTCTTTTATGGAACCTAATCCTATGGTCATGCCGCGGCTCATGACAATAGGGAAGGGCCCACAAAGATCACTTTGCTCTGTACTCTATAGGGGACCTATAAAACCTTTCTTCTGATACCAATTTGTCACATCCCAAAAATTGAGCATGTGAAAAGATACTACTCATTTGATATAATTCTCAAACATACGTTATATACATATATTCTGTAAGGTTTTACATTCAACCTTAATCATTCATTCCACACTACAGAATTATATTCATCTGATAAGCAAATATAGACATACATAGTCTGATATTTCTATCTCATCGCAAGCCTAGGAGACCTATAGAAAATACAGAGCTTTTCTAATATCCACATTAATAAGTACTGGTGTCCCACCAGACAGAAATAGAGAATAAACCCAAGGGGCTTCTAATCTTCAAACGGATACTCTTGTTCTTTGTTTTCTGTATCTGAAAAATAATCATAGGGAGTGTGAGTTTATTTAAAAACTCAGTAAGTAAATAACTGTACTATATAGAATATCAAAAGTACAAATACCACATTTACTCATATAATTAATTGTCTTATACATCGAGTAGTATGGGACTCTAACCCTTTCAAACTCATGAATAAGATTTCTTAGATATACAACGAGTAGTATGGGACTCTAACCCTTTCAAACTCGTGAATAAGATCTCATCGATATACACCGAGTAGTATGGGACTCTAACCCTTTCAACTCGTGTATAGGTTTCATAGATATGCACTGAGTAGTATGGGACTTTAACCCTTTCACACTCGTGTATAAGATTTCTTAGATATACACCGAGTAGTATGGGACTTTAACCCTTTCACACTCGTGTATTAGATCCCGTAGATCTTTACTTATTAATAAAATAGTGAGAATTCATCACATAGTACAATTGTCATGAAATAAATAGTTTCTTCATACTCTTATTTCTACTGATCATCATATACTCCCATATGAAAAATTAATTGCTTATTATCCAAATAATATTGTAAATGGGACTTATATTGTACTTTGACTAGTAATATCAAATTAGCTGAGCAAGGTTATTCACTCACCTTGATTTTTGTCCAAGTTTACCTTGTTCCACACTAGAATTTGTGTAGGAAAATTTCCTAGTAAAATATATTACAAGGAATCATAAGAAAGGAAACAAAATCACGAAAATACGTAAAATTTTCTGACTGCTACAGTAACGTGTTGCTACAGTACGGTTTGCTACAGTAACGGTTTGCTACAGTGTCGGTTCGCTACAGTAACGGTTCGCTACAGTAACGTTGACTGCCGACACTACAGTAACTGCTACAGTACCCGAAGAAAATTTTCCAGATTTTTTCCCGAAATTTCTGGTCGCTACAGTAACTCGAAGAAAAATTTCAGATTTTCAGTTGCTACAGTACTTCGAATTTTGCAGAAAATCTTTCAAAAATTCATCCTTTCCTTTCTTGTTTCAAAACCAGAATTTCAACTCTTTTAACCGATTATAACTCAAATATAACTTCTAAAACTACTGAGATTCATGAATTATCATCAAAATCTTCAAGAACAAAACCTCCTCTGATCTTCTACATAAACTGAAATTTAAGGAAAATAATCGGATTAAAGCTTACCTTTGATCCTTACAAAGCTTTTGAACCGAACAAATAATCGAAACTCTGAAGATCAAGGAAAGGATTTGAGAAGAAAATGAAGAACTGAGAGAGAAATCTTTTCTGCTTCCTTCGGCTGAGTGAAAAAAATGAGGGTTACTATTGAAACTTTATATTAAATATTTCTAATGGGTTATTCAATAACCCATGGGTATCCATAACCCAACATCCAAACCCATCCAGTCAATTTACAATAAATGGATTAATTGACCATTCTGAAACCACTTTTCCATGAATTTCACCATTCTTAGAATATATCCCTCATTGTGCAAATATTTAGTCCAGTCATTTAACTCAATTTTCATAAATAATATTCAAAGAGAACAATTAAATATGAAAATTAAAAATGACCAAAATCAATAACTAAAGTAACGTTGTAGAATTCTAAAATACTCTTAAGCGAATTATATTCTGAAATTAACGGGTATTACAATGGTTGAGTTAAGCTGTCGGCAGAAGAATCCAAAGCTCCTGCCAGCTCAATAAATTTTGATTCCCCGTCTCTCTCAGCATGTTCAAAAGTGGCAGACATACTTTAACAAAAGCAAGTGTCGGCACTAAGCGACAAAGTTACTTTTGAAAAAGAAAACTGCCCGTGATCAACTTTCTGAAAAGAAGCCGCCCACGCGTCTCAACTTTTCGGATTTCAAAGTTTTCAAATCCGCGGACTCCAGAGCCTCTGAAATCCACGGACTTCACACTTGTTCAAATCCGCCTTCTTATTTCTATAAAAGGCGAAGTAGTTCATTTGTTTAGGCAGAACACGAAAAATAGAGAATCAGTTTCAAAACTCTCTATAAGCGTTTCTGCGTAGGAATTAGCTACTTGTTCAATACTGTTCAATATTGTAAGTTCAAAACTCTCTTGTAATTTCTTACTGAAATTAATATGAGAATCTCTTTTACTCATTTCATTCCAATACCTTTTACTGATTTAATGATTGTCTTAGAATTTGAATATTTTGTTATTTCTTCCATTTCTAGAATTTATATTGTTCAAGAACGCGTGTTTGTAGAATTCAGAGATGCTATAGAAAGCTCTGAATTTTCTTTTGAATACATGCTGTAGAACTCTTCTACTTCTATCTAAATCCAGAATTAGTAATCTTAAGTTAGTCAACAGAACAACGATCCCCAGCGGCCATAGGGAAAAATGGTATCAGAGCCTAGTTCTATTAGTAACTTTCTTGTTAGTTTAGATATAATTAAGAATTTATTTTTCTTAAGAAACTTTTAATTAGTTAAGGGGTTAGCGTTGGTCAGCGTTGTTTAACTGCGTTGGTAAGCCGTAAGGCCCAGGAGAGGCAGGTGTTCCCGTAGGACGTGGTCCCACTAAAACCTTAGCAAAGTTAAAGGAATTTTAAGAATTTTATTTCTTAAAAATGTCTGAATTAATAAGAAGATTATTAAATAGAAATAGTTCTGAGATCAAAATTCCCTCTGTCTCTAGTGATTATAGTTCTGTAGATCAAGATGAGATTAATAATTCTGAGGTTTCTATAGTAGAAGCCGAAGAAAGGTTAAGAAATTGGGAGATGCCCCAAGTACGTCCTAGTGAGGTATACAAGCATTCAACTTTTAATTTTAAGGTTCAAGACATAGTTAGAACAATAGAAGGCACTATTCCTCTAGGAAAGTGTCAAGGTACAATTAATTTATTAGATAAGAATCAATTAGATCAACACAGGCGAGAGAACTTCGGATTTATCCACATAGGATTAATCCAAGTAGCTGTCAAACCTATGCACAGGTTAGGCATAAATCATCCCGTCTTAGTACTTCTTCAAGATCGACATGCACTGTCTTTTGAAGATTCCATGTTAAGTCTTGTAGAGTCAAACCTCTGCAATGGTCCAATTTATTTTCAGTGTTTTCCAAATTACATGAAGACGTTAAGAAACGTCGAAAAAGCTTTAAAATTACACATCAAGACCACCGAAGGAATATTCAGTGAGGAACTAGATAATCTTTCCATAGTTTTTAGAATTCATTACAAAGTCTCCAAAACTGGAGTAGGAATTTCTGTCAAAAAAGAGTCCCCAAAGAATGAGACCATTCTAATGGAGGCTAATCTTCAGAAATCAATGATCATGACACCTAAACCCCTCAGACATGATAAGATCATGGCTGCATTTCCAGACTCTTGGGAATTGGAAAATATCCAACCTTCCAAGAAAATAGAGTCTAGAAGTTTAGGAAATTTTGTTCAAAGTCCAGAAGGACATGTCAGGATATCTATGAACAGATCATCCTCATCTAGAATTAGAATGTTTAATTCTCCAGATATAGAATTAAGTTCAAGACACTCTGTAGATTCTGATTACAGATCTGCAGCAGAAAATCTTGAGACTTCGACTAGTCTCAGAGGAGTAGATTTCCAACCTTCTATCCCTCAACCAATTTATGAATCAGTTCAAGAAAACTTTTCTGTTAATCACTCTCCCACTAGATCACAAATTCTTACGATAAAAAAGGAATTCAAAATGAATAAACCCTTGCTAAACGCAGAGTTTATGCAGGCACACAATAGGTCAAAAAGAGAATGGTATTTCCGTACTTTCTCTGAAGAACAAGTTCAAAAATGGAAATTAGAATATTATGATTTCTTAGAAAGTCTAGGAGATCATATTTTCTTTTTTAATTGGTTTGAAACATATTGTTTAAACAACAATATAGAAAATCCTTTTGTCAAAAAAGAAGTAAACACCCACTCTAGAATTACAGTAGAATGGGATACTACTTTAGGTCAAAAAATAGTCTCGGTTCACCCTCCTTTAGAAAATTTAAAAATTTCAAAAGGTAGTACTGAGATAGAAGCAACTCCGTTCAAAACTGTAGAAGGTAATGAAGATCAACATAGTTCAAAACGAGATGTCAAAAACATTGAATCTCAAAATAATTTTACTAATTTAGCGCTCAATACCTTAGGTAAACAATTAGATAGAATAGAAAACGTAGTTAATAACAAGGTCCTAGAATCACCTTCTAGTTCCTTAAATACTGTCAGTTCAATACCTCAACAACCCCTGTATAAGATACCAACACTTACTCAGGCAGAGTTGAAATCAATAAAATTAGGTTCTAATACTCAAAACTTAGTTGATGAAATCACCAATAGGTTAAATCAACTAAATGTTTCTAATAATAAGTCAAAAGGTCCTCAGATCAATACATTGTCTAAACCAGACAAGGCTCAAAACCCTGAAGTTAATAGAATTAGCTTTAGGAATCCAAAACCAGTGACTAGGAATTACTACCGTAGACCTAGTTACCCCGATACCCAATATGAAGAAAATAGTTTAATTACAGAGGCTAGCTATAACGGCGAGTCTATTATAGAATGGAATATTGATGGTCATAGTGAACATCAAATTTTAGGAATTATTCAAAACATGTCAATGTGCGCCACGACGTATAGGATCAAAAATAATGAAGAAAGTTCAATAGTAACTATGTTAACAACTGGTTTTACTGGTCAATTGAAAGGCTGGTGGGATAACTATCTCACAGAAGCTGAACGATCTGCGATCAAATTCGCGATCAAACAAGAAGAAATTAATGGTCAAATAATCGATGTTCAAGACTCAGTAGCAGTTTTAATTTACGCACTCACAAAACACTTTGTAGGAAATCCTATAGATTTTCAACAAAGGATAGGTAATCAGTTAATTAACCTCAGATGTCCTACGATGTCTGATTTTAGATGGTACAAGGACATGTTCCTTACCAAATTATATACCCGGTCTGATAGTAACGCAGACTACTGGAAAGAAAGGTTCTTAGGTGGATTACCCAACCTATTTGCCGAAAGAGTCAAAGAAAGCATTAGGCGACAATGCAACAATACACTTCCCTTAGGTCAGATGACTTTTGGAGAATTAATTAATATTGTTACAAACGAAGCTCTTGTCATATATAATGATATGAAGCTTCAGTCTAAGTTAAAAAACGAGTTCAAAAATACTTCTAGAGAATTAGGAAATTTCTGTGATCAATACGGCATCGAAAAGATTTGAGCCCCGTCTGCCCAAAATAAAAGAAATAGGAAGAGTCACAGGTACCAAACTGTCAGAAAGACTTATCGTCACTACCCTGACAAACCTGTTAGATCATTCCAAACAAAGAAACCTGTTCAACAGTCTAGTAAACCTAGACACCATCGTTCCAAACATACCGATCGTACATCTGTAGTTTGTTTTAAATGCGGGAGGTATGGTCATATTTCAAAGCATTGCAGGCTCAAAAAACGCTTGATAAAGGTCGGGAGTAGTGGTAGGAAATTTATCTATTTTTTTAACCTTGATAATTAATTCTTGCATGGTTACAATAGGGATGGTTGAGGCGCAAGGCAGGAGCACCGAGAGTGTGGAATCCAGGTGAGGGAATCTATCTAGCTCTCTTATGTGCGGATATGCATATATGTATATATATGTATATTTATATTGTTTTATATATATTTACTCGTTAAATGTATTATGTGTGGAATGGTGTGGATTGTGTGGATGCATTGCATCATATTCATTTTCATATTTATTTTATGAAAAGAGGAAAAGATGTGGAAATAGAGCGGGAAGCTGCCCATGTGTGATTCCGCTGAGTGGTGTCATAGGTATGATTGCACATTGAGGGTTGGTCTTCAATGTAGTGTGGAAAAGAGCGAGAGGGTTGGTCTTTAATGTAGTGTGGAAAAGAGCGGGATATGCATTGCATCTCATTCATCTGCATATTTATATTTTTATGTGGTTGTGGCTGTATTGTTTGTGGATGGGGTATATATTATGGATAGGGATCTAATCTGAGAAACCTAATGTATGTTATGGTCGAGAGTATAACCCAAGAAATCATACACACGTTATGGTTATAGATATGACCCTATAGGCTAGATACATAATGGGATTTCTTGAGTGATAATCCATGGAACACAAACCCACATTAATTACACTCTTGAAATGTGGTATAGGAGCATAGACCCTTGTGTAAGGGTTACGTGCATTTATTTTGTGTGGTATATATATATATATATATATATATATATATATATGTGTATTCTGTATATCTGTGTAGAGTAGGACTGGTAGCGGTGAGTCCATGGTTTAGACTCACCCCCTCACAATTACAGGTATGCAAGGCGGTCAAGACGAAGGCTCGTGGATCGAGGATGCCTCCCCATTATTCAGGGTAAAATAATTTATTTTATTTGTATTTCTTTAGTGTTCTCTGTAATCAAATAGGTCACCACTTATGAACTTACGATACTAATTTTAGGTTTACGACAGTACTGGTAACACACTGTATGCGCCGGTCACATGCCCGAGTTCGAGACGTGAATAAGTCAAGGTCTAAGTTCAAATTCATGCTTTCTTTTTGTCAACGATAATATTAAGATATATAAAGAAATTATTGAAAATTGGGTTGGGCTCAGCCCAACATACTGGAAAATACTCAAGATGGTTGAAACTTTATATAAGGAAATTGCTCTATTTTCATGTTTTCTTTTTTTGTTAACAACACTATTTTTTTTTGTTACAATAATTACACTATAATTTATGTAATTTATTGACTGATTTATTTGATTTTGGTTCATCTTAATTAAATTTTATCAGTCTTGATTTAAAAAGTAATTTGAACAATATGAAATGAGAGAACAGTTATTTTTTCAAAAGATTAAGATATCAAAAAAATATACAAATCAAAATATAGTGATATAAAAAAAAAGTAAATGATTTATAATTGGAAGAAATCTATATATCACAATTCTATATGCGTCCTAATTTCCATCATATATAACATGATGTTATAAAATATAAATAGACAATAGTTCAATTAAAAAAATATTGATTCTTCCTAATTCGTTAGATAGTTTATAAAATAATTATATTAATTATTTTCTACAATTGTCCAAAAAAAAAATTATTTTCTACAAATAAAAACATCATAACTATTATGGGAGTGTTTTTTTTTTATGATTTTGAATGGTATGTTCTAATTTAAATTTTTTTTCTTTTTATGTTAAATTGTTCTTTTTGTCCTTATAGTTTCATTTAATTTCTAATTTAGTCCCTATAGTTTGAAAGTTTGTAATTGAATCTTTATAGTTTCAAAAAATTTTAATTTAGCCCCAATTATTAAGCTTTCATTAGTCTTTTATTAAATTTTGATAATATGGCTAATCATATGCATTTTAACACTCTAATATATATGGTTTATGACAATAAAAAGAAAAAATGTAGATAATTAATTAATATAAACTCATATGTATATGACATATAATGCAATTTATATTGAATAGTTAGGATGAATTAGTTTATTTATGTGTGTGTATATATATATATATATATAGAATGTTAAGATGATATATAATTGGTCTTGTAGCTAGAATTTAATAAAATATTAATAATATTTTAATAATAGGGATTAAAATAAAACCTTACAAAATTATGAGGACTCAAATATAAATTTTTAAACTATAGGAATCAAATTAAAAATTGAGTGAAACTATAAAGAACAAGAACACAATTTAGCCTTTGTTTTATTGTCGTTGATATAAATTTTTACTCCGGTAAAATTAAAGGATTTTTTACTTTTATATTATATATATATATATATATATATATATATATATATATGTGTGTGTGTGTGTAATTGTTCTTCTATTTTTTTTCGTTGTTCTCTGATTTATTTGTGGCAAAAATAATATTATTTTAAAAAATAATTGAGAAGAAAAAAGAAAATATAATACAATAGAAAAGAATAAAAAATATAAAAAATAAAAGTTTGCTAAATCTCATATAGTATGAGAAATAATTATATTTTATAAATAATATTTTTATTTTTTTACAAAAGCTGGTTCAACTGATTTACTAGTTTTATCGGTTTTCACCAATTTTGGCTCCATCTATATAATAGATTAAAACAATTTCACTCTAAGGCATTAATTACAAATAGGTCATTAAATTATGTATAATAGAATAAATTTAAATAAATTAATTAATAAATAAATTAGGTAAATTAATTACATCACATTAAAGCATAATTTAACTCAAATTTGAATTCAAATGTTTCCTTTTTATTTTTAATTATGTTTTAACATTTTTGTAACGGATATACTTAATATATACCATTATAAATTAGTAATTTCCACGAGAATTCAAATATATATTCTAATTGTCGAAATATTTTCTCTTTTACTCAATCAAATATATGCATGCGTATATATACATTCATATCTTTCCCTAATTTTTGCATGATTATATCTAATTAAAAAGTTTAAAACTTCATATTTAATTATGCTGATTTTCTCATAAATTAGACAAAGAAAATTTTCAATTTATATTTATATAATAAACCAAAATAATTCCACTCTAAGGCATTAATTACAAATAGGTCATTAAATTATGTATAATAGAATAAATTTAAATGAATAAAATTAATAAATAAATTTGATAAATTAATCACATCACATTAAATGAATTTAAAAAAATTAGGATAAATTGCAATATAATTAGTATAATAATCACATTAAATGAATTTGAAAAAATTATGGTAAATTACTATATGACTGCTATAATTAATATATAATTGTTATAATTGCTATACAATTGATAAATCAAGTAAACTTTTTTATTGAAATATAATATGTTATCATTTAGTAAATTAGCATTTATTATATACAAATAATCAAATAATTAATTGCTATATATCTATCTTTAGAAGCGATAAATTGTAGAGTAATGTTCTCCATCATGCCTGTCTATTTTCTTCCTCTGAATTCACTGGTG
The DNA here is from genome assembly GCA_037074585.1 of Biancaea sappan. Taxonomy (NCBI): domain Eukaryota; kingdom Viridiplantae; phylum Streptophyta; class Magnoliopsida; order Fabales; family Fabaceae; genus Biancaea; species Biancaea sappan. Next base: position 73,934,778 of record CM073492.1, on the reverse strand, counting down.
CAACTCGACAATGTTCTTTCTCCAGCTGCTCATCTTTCGCCATTTTATCACCTCCTCATGTCGATCGGGAACCCAATCGACATTTGGTGATATGACTTCTTAAGGCTCCAGCCTTTTTTCCCCTTTAGGTATGTTTCTTCAATTCTTTTTTTTTCGTCTATATATATATATATATATATATCTCAAAGAAGAAGATCATGATACAATGAACTAGCAATATTTTCTTGCCACCATTTTTCTGAATTAAAAAAGAAGATCATGGTCCAATGAATTAGCATTATTTCCCTGGCGCCATGTTTCTCCTTACCTCTGGTAAACTATCCACTCAATCTTCATGTCTATTATTGTAACAATTTGTTTCCTCTAAGAGATGAACATTTTCCTATAAGAAGAAGCTCAAAGGTATTAACTCTTCTATAATTCTCACACTGGTAAGTTCTTTTGATTTGTGTTGTAAGTATATTATCACTTCTGTTACACATTCTGTAAAATTTATATTTTTAACATGTATCCTTACTGTATAATTTTTTTTCCACATTTACATGAGCTTCAATATTCTCATAGACTCACCTCTATTTTCTTTCAAATCGTAGTAATTCTTATTCCAAAATTTAAATATATTTTTCCATATATCTAAAATACAGGTGCTTTCTGGTTAGCAATAGTAAGAAGAGTAATGTCTATTGTTGAGACAGTCATTTTAAACTTTTCAAGGTTTGTAAATTTTCATTTTCATTAGATCTTACTTTTTTTTCTATCTGACTTTCAAAGTTGATTCTTCTTGTACAATTAATCTCATATAAACTTGAACCTCTTGCTACACTGTTACACACAATATCCCTGAAATTATGTTTTGTAATTACATTGTCTAAATTGTGAAGTAGTGGAAAACCTTGAATTATAAACTGATACACATGTCATCATTTCTTTCTTTAGGCAAATTAATAAATTTGGTAAATTAATGACATTATATAATATTAATTATTTGATTTGAATTTACTGAAATGATTTGAATTGGAATTAAAAAATAATTACCATTATTATTTGACCATTGTAGGATAATTAATGACATCACATTAAATGAATTATTTGATTTGAATTGAAATTTAAAAACAATTACCTTTATTATTTGATTTGAATTGAAATATATACATAATAAATTGTTGAAATATACATATACGAGCAGAATATATTTTTATCAGAATATATTATCATAATTATTAATTAGTGAAATTAGTGAAATTGAATAGCATAATATATTATCATAATTATTATCAATTTCACTAATTAATATTTAATATATTATATGAGTTATTGTTAAAATGAATAGCAAAATATATTTTTATCAGAATATATTATCATAATTATTAATTAGTGAAATTAGTGAAATTGATAATTAGTCAATTTCATTATTTTATTTGATTTGAATGAATAAATAAATTAGGTAAATTAATAAATTTGGTAAATTTGGTAAATTAATGGCATTACATAATATTAATTATTTGAATTGAATTGATTTAAATGGTTTGAATTAAAATTAAAAAATAATTACCTTTATTATTTAATCATTGTAGTATATTAAATAATTTTTTTAGTATGTAAAATAAACTTGATTGTAGAATTGATATGTGAATTAAAAAATTTGCTTTATTTGACTTTATTTTGATTTCTTTCTAAAATAATTCTTAATTTAATAGAAATCAAAGTTTGAGATATGAATTTTTAAATCATAATCTCTTGATTGAAGAAAAAGATGAAAATCAAATTATTGAAAGATGACATCTGAGATTTGGAGATTCAATCCAAAAGTAGCAGTAATCTTCAGTGTTTTTTTTTCTTTGGATCCTATTGAAACAAAAAAAACGCATTCAAAAGTAAAGATGAAATCAATATTCAATTAATCATCAATCTGTGCAATAAATAATTTATAACAAATAACAAATAATCTATAAACTAACAAATTTATCTATTTTATTCATTTAAATTTATTCTATTGAATAAATAAATTAATTTAAATCAAAGTTTGATTAGGTAAAGTAGATTTAATTATAGAATTAATAAATCAATTCAAAATGTTTATGTTTAAAAAGTATATGTCATGACTCATAAATTTTATATAAATCAATTGTAATTATTATTATTTTTATAAGTTACAAAAATTTTTAGAGTTGTAATTTACCCGTGTATCGCACTGATCACAATACTAATTAGTTTTAAAGACTGATTGGACTAAATTAATCTGACTGATCGAACTGACCGGTTTGGTTCTATTTTTAAATCCATAAGTTCAATCATCATAGATAAAGAGCATTAGAATTTTAGATGAAAAAGTACACAAAATTAAATGTTTGAAAAATATATTGTAAATCTAGAACGTAAAAAGGGCGATTCTTGAGAACTAATTTGTGTTCATACAATAAGTTAATGAAATATAAATTATAAAGAATAAATGACTGATTCTTAATAAATTACAATTATTTTAATTTATTTTCATATTTGAGACACGTGTCCATCATATTAAATGAGAGAGCAACATTACTCGGAAAACACGTGACCCAATTGGTTAAAATAGTGTTGTTAATACAAGTGTCACGTGTGAACACGTGATTCTGCTCATCGACATCGCTTAAGCACGTGACCTTGATTTGTTGGCCCTCTCCCTGATTCGTTGCTCCTTCCAATGTGGAATCTTTTCCGGCATATACCAAACTCATGCTTTTGCGCTTATGTCTTATGCTGTGTGTTAGTTAGCAATTCCCGTTTCTAAATTTTAATTTAATTTATTGGCTAATCTCACTTTTGGCCCCTCAAAATGTATTTAGTCCCTAAAAAATACTCATTGATTATTTTAATCTCTAAATTTTGAAATTGTTATATAAAATGATTTCTCTATAATGAAAAGGACCATTTTATGTAACGATTTTAAAATTTAATAACTAAAATGATCAGTTAATTCACTATTTAAAAATGTCATGTCATTGTTATCTATGAGATAATGTTGACTATGATGATAAAGTTAATGAATAAATCATTTTGTGTGATAATTTTAAAATTTAGGGACTAAAGTGATTAATAACCATCTCTAAAAGATTAAACTGTTACCAGTGTACACCTTTAGGAACAAAAACATAAGTTTACTCTAATTTAAATATAAAAATACTAAGCATCTCAATTTAGTCTAACAAAAGAGTAAGTTTATCACAAAGTAACAAATTAAGTTTTGAATATCTGTTGAGAGATTTGTCCAAATTTAATATTTAATAATATTTTGGACAGACTTACCTTCAATGAATATATATATATATATATATATATGTGTGTGTGTGTGTGTGTGTGTGTGTGTGTGTGTAAAGGTGAAAATGTAAAGAACTCCTAAAACTTAAAACGTCGTGCAATTAATTTATTCATATAAGCTTAAAGATGCAAAATTGGCAAGGAAAAAATTAATATATCATCACAAATTACAAAATAATGACTCATTTTATCATTTTTCCCACAATTTTGCAATAAAAAAAGTCCCTCCATAATGATAAATTATATTTCCCCCCCTCTTTTTGGCTAATGTAGTTTTCTCAACCTACATGAATAAATTACGGTTTTGGATCGGACAAAATAGTCATCAGAAGAATTACACTACACAAAATAAAGTTTAAAAAGGATTTATTCCTAACTTTTAAAGTTGAGGGATATATTTCACTTTGCATTTGGTTTTTTTTTTCAGTATTACAATATGTTATTGTGAGATTTAAATTTTATTAAACTTGCCTTCATTTTGTTTAATTAAATATGATCAAATAACTGTTGGTAAAAGAATTTAAATTTTTTTTAAGTTTATAATTTAGAGTTTTTTTTTTGGAAAATATCCGAAAAATTGGGAGAAGTTTGTAACTTACATGCACCGACATGAGTCACGGAAGGAAAAGTGAGAATTTAAGTAAAAAATAATGAATTTGATCCTCTTTTTTACAATAGAATAATTTATTTGGCACTTTAAAATTGAATGAAACTTATATATTAAAATATTCCTTTTTTAATGAAGAACTATCAAATAACTTCTCATAATTGTTATAAAAAACAAAAATTTTATTGAAATTTTCATCAATATTTGATTAAAGTCAAATATATGTCATGGGAGGTTGAGATTTTTTTTTATTGTGCCAAAAAAGATTTAAATAAGCTATACTTGTTTCAATAAAAAAATATTAAGGAATCATTTGGTGCACCCTATTTTTTTTTTTAATATTTGATGCTTAGATTTGGAGGTATCAAAAGACACTTATATTGATATTCTGAAATTCAAATGTCCCTTAACAGAACAGAAAAGTTAACACCTTAAAAAAAAAGCAAAAAATATTAGCCAAAAAAAAAAAACAGGTGTAAATGGACTGGATGATCTCATATCATTTAAAGAAGAGTACAAAAATTTTACATCTGAAAATTTTAATTCCTGTTAATTTTCATTAAGAAATTGTATTTTCTATTTGACTTGACGGCTTTTAATTATGTCAAATATTATTTTATTTTATACACTAACATCTTATATTATAATATTTAAATTATTAAAATATATAATATACTGTTACACCATACGTCTCTAAAATGGAAATATGTCCTATGATTGGTATAGATTGATGTAAAATTTATTTATATAAAAATTTAAAACACATATATTGTATTAATAGGCTATGAATTAATCTGAATTATTAATTTTAAGTCAATTGTTGTCTCTTTTCACCTCATGTTAAATCATTCCCGAGGAGGAGGGGTTAAGATCCAATGGTTTTTATTTGTTTAGTGTTTTTTTATATTTTTAAAAAATTAAAATTATTATTTTATATATATTTTTATATTTACTCTCATTATTAAATCAATTGATATTTTAAAAAAATTAAAATAATTTTTTTATAAAAAAATAAAAAATGTTAGATAAATAAAAATTATCGCATCAAATTGATCTAACAGTTTTTTAATTTCTTTTGTAGAGGGGATCTCCTTTCCTTCAATAAAAAAATTTTTGTTTGGTTTAACATCTTGTTTGATCCATCTAAATTATTAATAGTATAAATTTTAAGATCTTTTTTAAAGAAAGACTTTTGTAATATCTGATTTTAAAAATTAAAAACCTAAATGAATTCTGTATGAATTAAACCATTGACTAGATCAAATGACAATTACTTTTCCCTCTCATCTCTCATATTAAATCATTGAATTAATTAGATACATCCTTTTATAAACAAAATAAGTGGTTAAAAAAGAAGAAAAGAAACGAGAGTTGACGTAAAGAACTAAATAACAAAAAACAAAATTGAAAGCCCCAAAAGAACAAAATACATTTTGTTAGATTCAAAGCAAGCAAACAAGCAAAGCAAAACCCTATCTATTTATTCAATTGGCTGTGAGTGTGACTTTAGCCTAACTAACCAATTTTTCTCCTTCTCTCTCTAGACTTGGGTTGTTCATCGTCAATTAATCGTCGTGGTCATCATCATCATCACTTCTTTCTCATTTTCTCTCTGTAATTTTGTTTTTGTGCCTTTTTACCCAAGAAAAAAAAGATATGGTTCGCCGTCACAAGACCTCACCAACCATAAACTGCAGGCCTATAACAGATTCCAGCGCCACCATGAGCTTCTGAGCCTCAAAACGGGTGCGTAGGATAAGCCTCGCAGCGCATGTTAGCCTCTACCACTTCGGTGATGCTTGGAGTTCTCTGCAGCACACGCCCCAAGCCTTGGATCCTCACCTCCCTCTCCTCCTTCCTCCACCACGGCTCGGCGGCTCACCACTACAACCACGACCACTCTCGCCTCCCTTCCTCCTCCTTCCATTTCGCCGCTGACGGCGCTCGCCGCCGCCACCACTCCAGCTCCTGCAAGCTCGTTGGCGGCGGAGCGGCGGCCTCTGTATGGCACGTCATCTTGCCGTCCGTAGGCGGAGCGAGCGATCTCCGTCGCGGCGTGATGCTGCACCACGAGTTGAAGGGGGAGGGGTCCTGGAATGTCGCCTGGGACGCTCGGCCTGCCAGGTGGCTCCATCGGCCGGACTCGGCTTGGCTTCTGTTCGGCGTCTGCCCCTGCCTCGCGCCGCCCGACGAGAATACCGAGGCTCCGGCTTCCGATGAGAAAGTCGACGGCGGTGAATTGAAGGGCGCGGCCTGCGATAAGGAAGATGACTTCTCTTCGGATTACAGAGTCACAGGTTCTTTTATCTGGCTAATGTTTCCAAACTTATTGGTGTCATTTTATATAGAGACAGAAATTTGTTGACGATGATTTTCTTGCTTTTGGAGAAGACTAGTGCGGCACAAACACGTAAAAATCGCATTAAAAAGCACACTGAATTATCTGTAGATGAATCTATTAATCTGACAGAGAAGTCCAATGGCATGAAGAAGTGCTGCGTGTGCGTGTTCTCTTTGTCCTTTAATATAGGTTTTGAGTAACGGCTTGAGTGAATACACTACTCTTTATAAATGCTTTTGTAGAGTTATTTTCTTGTAACAATGAGTGAATACACTACAGTTTTTAATCATTTTGAAGGACTCTACATTTTCTTGTTCTCTAATCAGGGGTCCGAAGAATTCTCTGATATTGCTTGCTCAAATTATGATGCACTTTTAGTAAAAGATTGGCCAAATTTGTTGTTTAAGACTCCGAAAGCTGCTTTCACACTTCAAAAGATAAAGTATTATCATTATTTTTTTTTACTCCTTGCTTTGTTCTGTTGTTTTTTCTTGGGCTGAAAATTGTTGGAAGTGGTGATGGTCTGTTTAAAGTAATAGTGTATGTTACTGTTACAGGTGTTAGAGTCACAGCTGCACACAACTGCACATATGAGTTTAACGCATCACTTTTGTGTGCAATTTTGATTGTAATAATTAGGCCAATGCCGTTATGACCAAAAAAGAAAAAAAAAAAATGCCAATATCGTTACCTTTCCCTCGAGTTTAACTTTTTTTGTGTCAGAGAGTAGATTCAGAATTCAGATGGTGAATATTGATTATAATACTATGTTGTTACAAACTTACAATCGATGAAATGGGAATGGAACAGGGGTTCCAGCTGATGGTCGCTGCTTATTCAGAGCAATAGCTCATGTAGCTTGCTTAAGAAATGGGGAAGAAGCACCTGATGAAAACCGCCAGAGAGAACTTGCTGATGAATTAAGAGCTCAGGTAAGATTGTCATGCTCGAGAAAGAGAATAGAAAAGCAGTCCTGTTTGATTATAACTCTTCCCTGAACTTGTTATTTTCTTTGTAACCCCAATGTGATGTTGTGCTAGGTTGTAGATGAACTTTTGAAAAGGCGTGATGAAACAGAATGGTAAGCTCTGTAGTTTATCAGATTTCGTTGGTTCATATTCTTTATTAATGAACTTGTGATGAAGTGTCTCTGATGTGTATAGGTTTATCGAAGGGAATTTTGATGCGTATGTGAAGAGAATTCAGCAGCCTTATGTATGGGGTGGGGAACCTGAGCTGCTGATGGCTTCTCACGTTTTGAAGTGAGTTTCAGATTATTTTCTCTTTTTATTGATTTAAGGTTCTTTGCTGGTGTCCATTTCAATTTGAATACAGTCATTAGATGTTTATTGATATTAATCAATAGTCTAACATGATATAACGGTTGGTATTACTCCTTTCTACTCAGGGCCATGAAAATAATTCCTATTTAAAATGGGGAAAAATTAATAACTGTGTGCCATTCTTGCATGAAGACCTGTAGCTTTTCTGAACTTGTTCATGATATATAGCCAGAAAGAATAACAATGCACCCAGTGAAAGTTAATGGAAATCTGGGACTGGTCCCTGAAGTACATTCTGCATTCTGGCAGACCTGGGTAGAAGATATAAAATTCATATAGATATAATTGAACCTTAAACATTATGAGAGCATAAGCATGAATTGCTTTGAAATAACGGATTTGTGGATGGTCTTGAGTGAACAAAATTGTGTCTTCATACCAAGACAGGGACAGGATATAAACTCCCTATACTTTATCTACCGATTTAATTCTCCATTACTTTGTTGACACACTCTTTATAACTTGCCAGGACGCCAATATCTGTCTTCATGAGAGACAAAAGCTCTCGTGATTTGGTGAACATAGCAAAGTATGGTGAAGGATATAGGAAGGAGAAGGAGAACCCCATCAATGTGCTGTTTCATGGATATGGTCACTACGACATATTAGAGACCTTATCAAACCAGGAATGCCTGAACGTAAATGCATAGGAGTTGGTACGTCAGTTTTAATCATACGAGCAAGGTTTGTCTCATGAAGAGCTTATTTTTTCAGTCTGGAAGTGTTTCAGCGAATCTAGAAGAAGCCTTTTCAACTTAGTTTCTGCTGTGGGGACTTCAATTTAATTCAAGCAATAGGCTTGTGCAATTTTTGTAGTTTGATTTGTCTTTTTTTTCTTTTTCTTTTTGGGTGATTTTTGGAAAAAATCAGTATATATGCAACAATGATGATGAGAATAATCATAATAATAAACATTTGAGGTAATAATGATGATCTGGATTTGTGTTTGGTTTTTTTGTGGGCACCACTTATCCATTGGACTGATATTCCTCTATTACTTGGGCATGGCATTCATGTATTTTTAGGAGTTTGATTTTTATTTTTGTCAATTAGGAATTTGATCATTGGCTATCTTGTATTTCTTATACTTTCTCCTCTCGGTATGGTGAAGAATATTTTGTGGTTGGAAAGTTAAATTCTCTTTAATGGGTCTGAAGATTTAGAAGATACATAAAAAAAAAAAAACTGTTATGAACAATTATTTCGTTGTAGAAGAAAGTATTTTGATCATATTTTGATCTGATTGAGAGAACAGTATCTTCTTTTCTCTGTTGAGATTGTGATAATGCGTGACGGCAATGGAGACTTTCTACTTCATAGGTTCAGTATTTCTCTGCTTCTGGTAGTGCTAGTTTCTATAAATACCTCTTCCAGATTTTAAAGCTTTGGGGAATATCAACGTTCCTGTCATTGGTGGCATATCCAATTTTCTTTTTGGCATGAATCTTTTTCCCTGTTATGAGGGATCAAAGTCTCTTTTAATGCCTTAAATTTCTGTTTCTAGTATGTGTATATATATATATATATATATGTCTAGGCAATGAAGTTTTCTGCTATACTTTTGGAGGTGTTTGCTTCATCTATTTTTTACGTTTCCATTAAATAAAACACTTGAAATTTGTCTTTATCATGAAATGCATCATATTCTTTTAGATATCTTGACATGATAAGAATCTGGCATTAGATAATATTGCAATCTTATTGCCATTCATTTTAATCCTTTTTCAAACATAATTTGTAGTTCGACCATCATCCTTACTGTGCCTTTATCATAACCTACACCAATTTTTTTTTCCTTTTTGTGCTGGATATCTTACACATAATAGGTCAGACAAAAGCACATATTTCAACAAGGAAAGTTCGTTTTTCTTTTTGGTTCAAAGTGAAAAGCAAACGATGAGGTGGGCCAATTGTTATGGTTATACATCATACTTTATTCTTATCTTTGATGAATTAGAGTATATATTCCATTTAGGATTTAGCAATGCAGGCTTGGAGAGGAAGAGAAACCTTTCACATGGCACGCAACACAATCTGAGAGGATCTAAAGATGTATTATTAGTATTTTACTTTACCTATCAATTTTTTAATAAATAAATATTATATAATAAATGAAAAACTATATTTTACTTTATTAAGTTATAAAATTGGCCTACCAATATTTAAGTGCAAGAATTTTTTTAGAAACTTATTTTATGTAGAACAATATATTATAAAATATGAGGAATTTCAATTTTTAAATGTATATGATTAATGAATAGTAAATATTTACACGAAAATTTATATTTTTATATTATTTTTAGAATAATATATAATAAATATTCATTCAGACGCTGCTATTTTATTTTTAAACAATATTATAAATATTAGAGTAAATTACACTCTCTTTCGTTATCAGTCTTCAGAGTTACACTTTCATTTTTTCTATTTTTAAAATATACATTTTCTTTCTTTATAATTATAAAATTGTTACTATAGTTTAATTTTATATTTTCTTTCTAAAAAGGTCTATTTATAGTTTTTTTTTATTTTATGTTTGGTAACTTAATACCACATTCTTTTAAACTAAAATATTATTCTTTGAGCTAATTACATATTTTGAATACATTTTTTTTTTACAAAAAAATAGAAAACTCATGAAATCTTATATTGGATTAAGAACAAAATAATATAACAATATGTGAAAATCAATGTTTGTAGGTTAATATGAAGTAATTTAATGAAAAGATATGAGGGAGGAATAACCTCTCCGTGGCTTGTCGGTTGTGGGTTATTGCTTCCTTGTTCAAGAGTTTTCTTCTCTGATTTAGGACTTTTGTTTTCTCCCTGGTTGGGTGTTTCCTTTATAGAGAGAGTTTAGTGATATACGTTGTCAGGTGCTCTTTAGTTTGATGGCGAAACGGAGGAATGTGGAGTTTGATGAGGGGGAAGCAGGGATAGTGGATACGGGGAGATTTGAAAATCAGATTCATCATGGTATATTCGAATTGTGGCTTGTGGAAAGTGTATGGACTGTAGCGTTCCAAACTGCAATGAAACAAGTGTGGAGATTAAGGAGTGGTGTGGATATGAAGGAAGTTGGGAAGAATTTACGCACTTTCCAATTCTTCCATTCCTTGGTGGTTTGACAAGAGGGTTATCTGTTCAACCCTCAGCCCTGAAACCACACAAAAACCCCTTTTGGGTCAGAGTCTATGATGTTCCCTTTATTCAGCGAAGGGGTTTGTTGAGAAGATTGGTGGTTTTGTTGCATGGGATAACATGGATGATGGGAGGCGGGGGAAATTTCTCCGCATTCTGGGACTATTGATTCGCAACAAGCATGGCCACCCAGTCATATTCATGGTTTTCTTTAAGCGTCTCCTTGTAATATTTTTTATAGTTATAAAGAAGAAATTATATATTTTAAAAAGTAGACAAGAGGAGAATCTAATTTATTATAAATATTATAATTATTGCCAAAAGTTATACTTTTTTTTAAAAAAAATTAAATCAATTAATCAATATTATTAGGTTTAATAAAAGAAACTGGTCTTATATAACGTGATAAATTTACATTCAAATTGATTTAAAGAAAGGAATTAATCTTTTATAGGGTGAGGAACTCCTATTTCGAATTTTGATCCTTAGTAAGATTGTTCATACTTGTAAAAAAAAAAAAAGAATCAATTGGAAAAATATATAAGTTTTAAAATATGATAAAATGCTGTCTAAAGTCTGAATTTAATATTTTGTTCTAACGAACTAGTAAATAGTAAATCTTAAGTGCAGAAAGATCAATTGCTCTAGCAATGGCACTCGACGTCGCAACCTTTGAAACCATAAGCCCTTCTCGATTCATCTCCTTCACTATACCCAATCCTACTCGTTCCGATTCGCTGATTCGAGTCGCTGTTCTCGACTCACCGATCCCAGCCCCTGACTCGCCCCTTGTTGCTGCCATGTTTGTCCCGGAAGCTCGCGAAACTGACTGGATCTTCTCCACTGAATCGGGTCATCTCCAGCTCCTCTTCAGTTCCCCTGGTATATCTCGCCTCATTCTGATGGGAAACCAATTCAACGAGGGTGATTCATCGCTACCTATTTACCACCGTCCGGTGAAATCTTCATCTAGGGAGGAGCTTGAAGTGTGTTCAAAACCACTTCTCCTCGCCTTGTCTCCCAGGTCCTTATTCAAAAACGGCATTCCTGAGATACCGGTTTTGAGTTATGAAGATAATATGCTTTCTAGTGTGGTGATACATAAGTGTGTTGGTTCTCTTGTTGGTGAAATGTTGGTTGAAGATGTTGAACTCGAAAGCGAGGGTGGGGTGGATGGCTGTCTTAAACGGGAATTTCGACGGCGTTTGAGGTTCAAGAGGATGCCTAATTTAATTCAGACGGAAATTTCTGTTGTTCCCGATACAGATTTTCATTCGAATTGTGTGGGGATTGGAGAAGTGAGTTTTGTGCCTGATCTTCGGGTTTTGGTACACCCTTACGTGCCTCCAATGGTAGCAAGCCTTTCCTTAATCAGTGAATATATGGAGAGGCGGATTCAGCTTGGGTTTAGACCAAAAGCTTTATGTCTTGGGGTTGGAGGCGGGGCTTTGCTCACTTTCTTGAGAAACCAATTGGGATTTGAGGTTGTAGGTGTGGAAGCTGATGAGGAGGTTTTGAGGGTTGCAAAGAACTATTTCGGATTGGAAGACAGTGAATTTATGCATGTTGTCATTGGAGATGCCATTGAATATGTGAAGAAACTTTCACATTATGAAAGTTGGCACCATATGTGTTCTTCTGCTGCTTCTGAACATAAGGTTCATTCTCACTGTACTAATGGTGAAGGCTTCAACCAAAAATTCGATGTTATGATGGTTGATTTAGATTCAGGTGATGTGAAGAGTGATATACGTGCGCCGCCATTGGAATTTGTTAAGAAGCATGTTCTTCTGGCTGCTAAGTCAGTTCTATCTGAATTTGGAATCCTTGCTATAAATGTCATTTTTCCAAGTAGGCCTTTCTTTTGCAAATTGCTACAGCATTTTGAGGAAGTTTTCGATGCGTTATATAAGATAGATGTGGGAAATGGTGAAAATTTTGTTCTTATTGCGACAGTATCGTCCCAGGCATCTTCAGCTGGGGACTGCAGTAACTCCTTTTTCATGCGACTGAAATCAGTTATACCAGAAGCACACATAAATTCCATAACAAAGATATAAGGTCTCATTAATTACAATTTGGCGAGGCAAATGCTTTTTTTGGGATTTTATTTGGATCTCAATCTTCTCTACAAGACTAATGTTTGATTGAAGAAGCGTATGAAATGTTTCATACAGAAAATTCTTCGTTGCGCATCTTTCCTTCAGTGGTGAGATCCAGCTTCAAGGAAATTGAACTATTAGTGGAATTAGGGTCATTGTTTGAAAGTAGCAGCTTTTCCTCTTTATATAGATCCAATAACTTAGTTGAGGTATGCAAACTATTTCAGATTGTTGAACTTTAGCTGATTGGAAAATTGTACTCGAAAGTTTTAGCATTGAAGAAGCTGCTTGGCTGATCATATTTGTTTAAGTCTTGACATTGAAGAGGTTATCAGCGTTTGCATTGGATACCAATGTGAGAAGTATGATGTCTGGGAGTAATGATGTTTAGACTCTGGATCTGATTTTAATTGATATTTCCGAAGGTAAAACTTACCTCCCTGTAACTGATCAAGATGCTTTTAGTTGCAACACATTACATTTTTTGCAATTTTATGGTTAAAAAGAGGTTGAACTACTAAGTGGTCTAAATATCAACCTTATTTCTTCTCACAACCTTGGCCAGCCTGGATTTGTCGACGAAGAAACATTGGAACTTCGTTGGTTTTCCATAGTTCTATGATGACTAATAATATGTTTTATTTATAATTTTTTTTTGAAAAATTTAACCTTTCATCTTTTCATGATCTTGGTTGCAATTCCTCAAGTTTTTAACGTAGTAGACTGCATACACACACACTAGAAAAGTAGTAATTTTAGCAATTAGCTCACCAGAGAGCAAAACAAGCCTTGTATGTCTCTGTTTCGGCCACGGGATCCCTTTGAGTGTACTGTATTTGGTTCACAGGGATTTGTTCTTTTTTTTTTTTTTGGGGTACAAAATTCTTCTTTCTTCAAATTTTCCGGGGAAAATTTAGAAAAAAAAAAAAAAAAGAGCTTTTGAGGAGGGAAACGGCCAACGGGGAAAAAGCAGGCTGAAATGACCAATTCACATTAAAGAATTCTCGTTTTGCTTGATGTGATTCTTATTCTGTATCTTCCTTGACTGCACAAGGAGATAATTCTATTTTTGAAAAAGTTCACACTGTTCTTTGTTTTAAGGTTCTGCCTCCTCCTAAATTCTAATGAATGAATTATTTCATTTTTGTGTAAGGCATTTCATATCTATAACAAACATTTTTTTTTGGGTTCTATTTCCTCAAAGTCCTTGATTACTTCCTGGAGGAAACAATTTGTGTGAAAAATAGTTTTTGTAAACGACTGAGTAGTACTAAAGCAATTTGAATAGCAGCTGCCTGCCTAAGAAACTGATTTCTCTTCTTCCTTTTAATGAACTTGACGTCAAATGACAGATACTTGAAATCATTCTGATGGAAGAGATCCACTAAGAATTGGGAACAAAGACACCAACGTAGCCAACCCCCGCAATAAAGAAGGCAAGAGATTGTGGGAAGAGGTACATGAAGTACTGGTTCTTCCCAAAGGTAAGATCGTAGCATCCACAGATGAAGAGGTAGGCCCCAACACCAAGTTCCAGCAAATGGATTCTGTTTTAAATCAACACAAAAGCAAAAAAGGTGAAATAACGAATGCTAGTTGTAGCTTCCAATATATTAAATGGAGGTGAACATTGCAGTAAATTGAATGAACAATAGACTATTCCTCCATTGATGGGACGTAAAGATATATTGATTTGTAATCTTGTAGGAAACCTTCTAGTTATAAGTGATGACAAGATAACAAACTAGATTCATTAAACACATCAGAAGTATCACTTTGATGATTACACTGTTTGTTGTATTGAAGGGGAATATTGCAGGTAGGCTTCTATGGAGCTCCCCAATTTCTACAAACTATAGTATTTTTGTGAACTTGTCTATGAAATTCACTGTAGGTGGATTTAAACTATGTCAAGCAGTACTTGATCAGTTCCAATTTCAATGAACTACTCAATGTATGATTATGTTGCAGGGAATTCCATTTTGCGGAGGAAGAAGTTATGGGATCACAAGGCTGTGCCACTTCTTTTCTTCTACATTTTTTTCCTTGTAATTAAACTGCAATAGATATCCTGATTCTTTGTTCAGAAGAAATTTTAGAACTTGGTAGAGTGTTGTAGGGTTAAGGGTACAAGTGTCTTTGTGTGGCTATAGTATTAGTATAAATGGATCCGGATCTTCTCATGTGAAGGATTAACATGACACTGTCATTTGAAGAGAAAGAGAGATACACTGAATCACTATTCAAGTGAAACCTATCTCTTCGCATGAAGCTGTCATGTTAGTTTTTAAGAATCCAAATTAAGTATAAATAGAGGCTGGGGTGTAAGCGTTATTCAGACTATAAATAGAGGTTTTTCTTGAAAAAAAAAAAAAGAAATTTTTTTTTCCCTCTTATCCCAGGAAAGAAAAGGAAAAATACCTTTCACCAATCCTTAGACGAAGTTTCCTTGGCGCTTTGCCTGCTGCTGATTTTGTTTTAAGAGCATCTCCCAATTTCTCAGTGACCACCCACTCATTTGCTCTGCCTGCCTCCAGCAAACCTATGAGTGTGGCCTTAGTCCGATGCATTGACATGACATTTTCAAATAAGATCCAGAATACCAATAGGTGGAGTGATCTGCACCACATGCTCTTTGATAGTTAGCAAGGAAATCAAGAGTGAAGGTAAGAAAACCTCCTGTTCAAAATTTTGCTTACTTAAAAAGTAGTCTTGATCATTTATGGCTTGGCACGAGCTTTGACTTTTGTTAATTAAAAAAGTGAGCTCTAAAGTCAACAAATTTTTAGAACAAACTTACTTAAGTTTCGTAAGTGTTCTTTTGTTAGGTTCTGTAGGAAAAATATTCATACGTTGAATAATTTTTTGAAAACTCAAGAATGTAGTACTGATTTTTTAAATGTTGAGTAAATTATTGATTTAGTCCCTATATTATTTGGTCATTTTCGTGTTATGTCATAAAATTTATTATTGTTAAATTTTAATATATTCATTATTAAAAGTCATTTTAACAAATGGAGAGATTAAATTGAAACACAATCTTTAAAAAATTAAATTGAGACGTTAATATCTTTGAAAGATTAAATTGGGATAATTGTCGTCTTTTTGGAGACCAAATCAATATTTTACTCTAAAATATTATTTATATCATATTTTACTGAGGGAATTAATAGCAAATATATAAAACTGCGCATAAATTTTGTACAAGTTCCTATATAAACTAAGATAAGATGTAAGTGCAGTTCTGGTTTTCGAATAAAAAAAATAATGTGTGAATATTATTTTTACAGTTTAACACCACATTAATTATTTCTTATGTTCATCTACATACCATAATTCTTGAAAAATCTGATTGTAAATTTTAAAAAATTGCGCCTTACTTTTGTTAAGTAAAATAAAGAGTAAATTACTTATTTAGACTTTGAAAAGTTACATATTTTTTTAATTTTGTTTTTGAAATATCAAATGTCTCAATTTCTTTTTTAGATGATTGTATTTATTTCAATTTAATTAGTCAATTTTGTTACTAAATCACAAAATCTATTGTTGCTAAAAATTACTTTGAAAAAAAGGACCAAATTGAATAAATATAATTTTTTAGGGATGAAATTAAAATATTTGATCTTTTAAGTATTAAATTGAGACAACTGTAATTTTTTAAAGATTAAATTGTAATAAACATAATATTTTAAGGACTAAATTGAGATACTAGATAATTAAATTGAAATAATTGTAATCTTTTGAGGCCAAATCAACCATGTGATACTTTTTTGATTTTTCAGTATCTCTACACCCTTTGAGTGGAAGATTAACTCTGCCGAAAATATTAAGGTTATCTCTTCTTACAAGTGTTTTCCCGTGGATTTGAACTCCTGACATTATAAAAGTGCTTTAATCCAGATTAAATTTACTTACTACCTAAACCATTTCTCGTGAAAATTTCTGTCAAATACTTAAGAGAGAAAACTTATATAAAGTTTCTCACATCTTTGCTATCAAATTTTTTAATAGAAATATTACATGTATAAAAAGTTTTTTGAAAAACTAATAATGCAATAGTGAGTTATAAAATATATAAAATTATTTTTTAAAACTATATATTTGTCATATTTTAATTAAAAATTTGATAGCAAATATATAAAGAATTGCATCTAATTTTTTTTTTTTTGAGGACTTGGGTACTAAATAGAAGGCAAGAGATAGTTCTGACCTTGGAGTTCCTACGGCATTAAGGAGGGTAATAGTGGAAGGTATATAAACAGCACCCCACTTTGGAACTTGCACTTCAGGAACTAACACAGTTGCAGGCAAAACAACACAGTAGAACACAAATGTAACCACATGGGCTATGATCTTCCTCACGAAGAAAAAGCTGTAAATCACATACACCTTCTTCCATACTGATACTTTCTGCAATATGTCATACAAAACTAGGAATTAGCACAGAACATGGGTCATATTAAAAAAGATGGAAGGAGAGATCGATACTTTGTTTCTTATGATTTCCATTGCCATTTTCCTGAAGAGATTGGCTGGGCCACAAGACCATCGGTGTTGTTGATAACGATAGGCTTTGAATGTACTTGGCAATTCACTTTTCACCTAAAATTTGTTCACCAAATTGTTAGATCGATTAAAACTTGTTATCTACTTTTGAAATTACTGTATGTACACAAATACTGATTTGTTGTCATGAGATGCCCCTGAGAATATCTTTTATGGAGAAATGTAAATATAATCTATGAAAGACAAAGATTCTAAACAAATCACAAAGAAATATCAGAGACAGACCATACTAAATTGTGCTTATTGTACTTATATCTCTCTTTATAGTTGATTTGGTTTATCTATGTCTAATAGATTTGGTTGATTTTTTTTTTTAAATCTTTCTTACCACTGACTGTCCATGAATATTTTAATTACATACTGAATTTTGATCTTTATGGATTTTGTTAGGTAATTCAAACTCTAAGTTAGCCGAGTTAATTATCAAGAGACTTGTAAACAAGTCACGTGTAAATTTGATTAAAAAAAGTGTTTAACATACTTGTATATTTACTTATCTTTGTTAGAAGATATTAATCTAAAACTTAGAATGCAGCTGAAGATTACTGTCACCTTAATGTCGGCGAGGTACAAAAATTTCCAGCCCTTAAGACCGGCTCGGACGGCCAAGTCCATGTCTTCCACTGTCGTCCTGTCCTTCCATCCTCCGGCCTCATTCAGGGCAGAGAGCCTCCAAACACCAGCAGTGCCTGCTTTTACATATCCTCATCATCATCTTCTTCTTTCAAACACTGAATTAATAATTCAGGAACATGCATGTATATGGTTGGCTTACCATTGAAGCCAAAGAAAGCATAGGTTGAGGACCCAACTTCCTGCTCAACAATAAAGTGGTAATCCAATGACATCTCTTGCATTCTTGTCATCAAGCATTCATCAGCATTCACTGCAACACAGCCACAAATTAATTGCATCTCTTAGATTCTGATGATTTTGTGAAAATTTGAATCCTCTCATGTCATATGGTCAACTTGTGTTATTAGTGTTATCAAAATTGGACCAGATTGGTTATGATCTATTGGATCATTAATCTGTGCATCATTTGCTATTCTGATTCGATAATTCAGTTTTTAGAACATCGCCTAGACAAAATAATTAGAATTATTTCAAACATATATATTCATTTTCTAAGCTTCCCACAAAATTAATAAGCAATCTAAGGTGGTGCAATATATTAACATATCAAGTTGAATGTATTTGTGTTCTTGAATAGTCAGTCACGTAATATTAGTTCTTATTTTCTTATAATAAATTTTTCTTTATAAGTAAATGTAAACAGATATTAAAAATTAAAATAATTGATCATTTGAAGTTTAGCTATTCAATATCCAAAATATAATATATTTTTTAGATGCTACTATTATTAATTGTTACATGAATTTAAGTGTTGTCTTACTATGCTTTCTCCTTTTTTTTTTTGGTAAAATTCTCATCCAGTAGTCACATTAACACCACTTGTACCATAATAGTATGAATTATATTATAATTAGTTTCTCTCTCTCTCCCTCTCCCTCTCTCTCTCTCTCTCTCTCTCTCTCTCTCTCTCTCTCTCTCTCTCTCTCTCTCTCTCTCTCTCTCTCTCTCTCTTTCTTTTACTGGTAGTATAATTTTAAATATATCTTTCAAGGTGCTATGAGCATTAAAATTTAAAAATGCCGAACGAAAAAACTAATTTATATATGCTTACGAATATTCTTTTAGTGCTGCAAACGCTTTGAAATTGGAATGCATCAAAGCATCCATCAACGTCATTTTCTAATGCACTATATATACATATATATATATATATATAGTATATATATATATATATGTAAACTTTTGGAAAGGGATAAGATGCACTAACTTTTGCAGTTTGATCAAATTATATATGATACTTTCTTGTTAGTGTATCAAGAGAAGGGTAACAAGAGAAGTATCATATATAATTTAATCAAACTTCGAAAGTTAGTGTATCTTGTCCCTTTCCAAAAGTCACTGTGTGTGTGTGTGTATATATATATATATATTATAATTTTATTTTTAATATACTATAAATTTGATTATTGAAAAGAATTTACATTATATAGAAATTAACTTGGGTCACAAAAAATAAATTGGAAAAAATTGCATGTAATATTTGAAATAATAAGAATATCAAGTGCAATTTAATTAAACTTAAAGATTGTGATTAAGCATACATTTATCTATAATATTATTCACTAAAAATATAAATAACGAATAAAAGATACCGAATTTCCAACGTGCTTGCACGAGAGCAATATGGGGATTGTGAAGGAGGAAGGGAACGGTGCGGGTGAGGAAATCCGGGTCGGGTTGGAAGTCAGCATCGAAGATGGCGACATAATCACAAAGTTGCACGTAACTGTGCTTCATGCCTTCCCTGAGAGCCCCAGCTTTGTAGCCTCTTCGGTTCTCTCTGATTTCATACTTTATGTTTATCCCTTTGCTCTCCCATCTCTTGCACTCACTCTCCACCAATTTCTGCATTTTTTAATTAATTAATTAATATGGTCCAACACAGAAGAATAATTACTGGAATTAATCCATATATATGAAAAAAACTTGAATCCTCTGTTGGATTTTTCTAGCACCGTTTGATAGAAGTGGGATAGATGAGACTTATGTGAATCATATTCAAAATACATGAGCCCACATGTTCTACCCCAATCAAATGGTGCTCAAAAAGCCTAATACCCTACTATGCGGCAGCATCCAGCAAAGGATCTAAATGGATATGTATGATGAACACAGAAACAAAAAAAAAAAAGAGAGAGATAGAGATGTATTTTGAGTAGGGGATTAATTATTCAAAAGAAAAAGTATATTATTGATTGAATCTTTCAAATATTATAATTTTTTCAATTATAGGACATTACAAGATCAAGTATATCAATTTAGCACTTGAAAAATTATATTTGTTTTACTTTAATCTTCATCAATGTTAAATTATAAAATTTATTGTTACTAAATCTTAAAATTTTTTTTGTTAAAAGTTATTTTAAAGAGAAATCAAATTAGAATAAGCATAATCTTTTATACATTAAATTAAAATATTTATTTTTTTTGGATACTAAATTAAAATAATTAAAATTTTAAAAGATGAAATAAATAATTTAAATATAGAACCTTGATGAGAGGATCAGTGGAGTCGTCCAGAACTTGAATGATGATCCTATCAGATGGCCATGACAGCCCACATGCTGCTCCTATTGACAACTGGTACACCTGCATCCAATCCATGCAACTAATGAAGCAAAAGTACGTACATATATCATTAAAACGTCACTAGATGGTGTTCTAGTGATAATTTAAGGAAAAAATTTATATGTAATTTTAATATTTTTGTTATTAAATTTTTATTAAAAATAGAACATAAGGTAAAATGTTTTTTAAAAGGTCAGATATATATAAAAAAAAATATGTGAGTATTTTTCAAAAATAATAGACTTATCACATTATGTTCGAAGAAAACTTTATAAAAAAAATATAAAGTTCTGTATCTAAGTTTTATACATAAGTTAATTCTAGTATTATGTAACTCCAATGACTAATCAAAGGAAACAAAAAAAAAAGGAGAAATTTTTGTGGTTGAAGGAATAGCAGTGGTTGGGTATATACCAATATATATTTTTTAATATTCAAATTCCAATCCGTCCGAAATATTTAATGCCTACACTATATTAAAATAAAAAAAATTATCTTCTGACTATCCGTATCCAAAATACCCAAAATATTTGAAAAAAGCGTTGCAATATGTATCTTGAATACCTAAGCTTACATTTAATTGTTGGAATTGAGTTAAGAAATTAAAATTGAAATGAGAATTGTCAATATTTTTATATTTAATTGCTAGAATTCTCATTCTCTTTGAAATCTACATTCCCTCAAACTCAAGTGATGAAATAGATATTTTTATGATTCCGATATAATAATTTGACTACTATATTTTTATAAAATTTTTAAAATTATACTGTTATCCTAATTTATAATTAACT
This sequence comes from Biancaea sappan, assembly GCA_037074585.1. Taxonomy (NCBI): domain Eukaryota; kingdom Viridiplantae; phylum Streptophyta; class Magnoliopsida; order Fabales; family Fabaceae; genus Biancaea; species Biancaea sappan. The sequence goes on along the minus strand of CM073492.1, from coordinate 73,913,389 downwards.
TTATTTAGTTACCCTAAGAGATCTGTAGCATTTATGTTGGTACAATTGAGAGTATTGAAACCACGATCCGTAGTTAAAACTTATTAAAAATTATTTTATATATTTTGTAATATGTTAAAAAGTTATTTAAAAATGTTAGTCACATGTTAATTATTAATTATAACTATGTACTTACTCCACAAATTTGGTTTTAATTGTCTTATATACAATATTTAATATATTATTATTTAATATTTACCAGTATTTTTTATATAAGATTTATATAACTTTTTACATTTATAGATATTATAATAATTTTCCCTCAATTTTTTTCATTCCAACACAAATTCTTACAACTAAACATGAGAAATGAATGATTTTTTCTTTTCTTTTTATATTTAACCAAACATGAAAATGAAATTGAGATTCTAATTCTCATCTCTTAATTCTAATAATCAAACGTGGCCTAAATTTGTTATTGGGTACCCATCTAACAAAAATCTTAAATCTATCAAATTTATATTATATAAATAATATATTAATATTTTAATAGGATGAATACTTTTTAAGCCGATATGCAAACATTCAAAAATAGCCGAATCGATTATGACCCTTCCCAAATTAAACCTTAAGAACAATACCTCAATCTCATTGTACATGGGAATCTGCACGAGAACCATAGGGTACCGAGAGCTTCCAAGTTCAACATCATCTTCATTCTTCAGAGCCTCCCATTTGTACCGTTTCTCTGGCTTTCTCCCCATCAACTTCACCGTCACTATCACTATTCCCATGTACACTCTCTCCGCGAACAGCATCATCGACATCGCCAGGCACACAATCACCATCGCCTTCAACAACGGCACCACCACCGGACCCCTCACTTGCTCCCACATCATTCCCATTTGCCCGTAATAGTAAGGTACTCTCATTCTCACTCCGCCTGCTGATGAATCTGCAATGTCCATTGGATCTGATCTCATTTGATTGATCTGTTTCTTACCACGGAATGCTCAATATATATATATATATATATATATATATATGCAAGAGATTGTGATCTGTGTGAGTATGGGGATGGGTCGGGTTTGCGAAAAGCACACGAGATGTTTGTAGAATTGCTTCTGAGAGAATCTAGTGTGATTGATTTGAATGCTTAGGAGTTACGTCAAGTTAAATGGAGAGGAGAGAGTTTCAGAGAATCAGAGATATTATGGGACTGTGTCTGTACATGAGATGAGATCAAAGTGACAGAGTTAGCCACAACCTGTGACACCAAAATGAACCGATCTAGCTTGAATAGGTTTGATTTGATTAACTCAAGAGGGCGATAATTCGACAATTTGGAGTTGGAGAGTACTCTGTCGTAGAAAAAGCCTGTAAAAACTTGTTAAGCAAATCGCTTAGTAACAGAATATGATTTGAGGTTCAAGAGTTGGTGAGAAAAAGATAATATCTCTGGGTATTAACTTGAGTTTAATTAATTCTTCTGAAAATGCTCTATGAGAAAGAAATAATAAATGCACTAAGTTGATACTAAGAGAAAAAATCTTTAGTTTTGGTAACAAAAAGAAAAAGGAGGAAGCGTAAATTGAAATGCTTTCCAAGGTCTCTCTCTGCTCAGAGTATGTGAGAGAGAGAGAGAGAGAGATTGTTTGGGGTTTGAGTGTGTGAAGAACAATGTGTAGTGAAGGATTGGTGTGTGTGTGTGTATATATACACACACACACACACATATATAACGAACGTTGGAAAGGAGAAGGATGAGTCAAAATATAAATAGCAATTAAGCAAAGCTGAAACCAGATATGAGCGTCACATTCCAGCAGCTCTTAACCAATCAAACACAGCATTAGTTAGAGGTTAAAATATTAATTTCATTCTCTTAACTTTATCTTAGGTTCATTTTAGTCCGTTAACTTAAATTGGTTCCGCCTTTAACTTTACCTTGAGTTTCACATTAATTCTTTGATTTTATTGTGTTCTAATTTAGGTCCTTAACTTAACATTAAATTTTCTTTTAGTCCCTTTATTTTATTTTATTTTAATTCGATTCTTCAACTTTTAAAATTCACTTAAATAACGTCTTCTTTTCTTTTAACACTACCAATATACTTAACAAAAAAGTTTTATCTAATTTTCTGCTTAACTCTGATAACATCATAAAATATTTCTATTAAGCATCTTGGTGGTGTTAGACAGGAAAAACAAATAATATTTGATTGATTTTTGTCAGTTAAATGACCAAATTGATATAAAATTAAATTAAGGGCCTACTTAAAAGAAAAATTTAAGTTAAGGGGCCAAAATGGAACAAAATAAAATTAGAGGACCAAAGTAAAACTTATGATAAAAGTTAAGGTCCAAATAAGGACACATATAGTGAAACTAAGGGACTGGAAAGAAAGAAAAACAAAGGTATAATCGAAAATTTTCATTAAAATCAACCAATATTAAGGGACGAAAATGAAACTTGAGTTGAAGATAAGGAATTAAAATGATATTATAACCTTGATCAAAATTTGGCTTCCACTGTTTTCTTTCCTGATGAATCTTCTCTAATTTTTATAAACAAAAAAGTTAGGAAGCGATATTCAATTTGGGTTTGAAACATGGTTAATTAATTGCTTGTGCTTATCTACTTCTTTTTTCAGTTAAACGCCGGCAAGGCATTATTGGTTGAGACTTAGAGCTAATGGGATTTGATTTAGCTAATTGGTTTCTACAATATGTAAATGAAGCAATATGTAAGTCACGCCTGAAAAGTTCTTTATTTTTTTAATAATCATATCTTAAATCTTCTCATGTTTATAACTCTTTTTTTTTAAAATGATTTTGCGTAAGTTATATTCCTTGACATTGATTTAATATGTTTAAAATTTTGTTCGCAGTATAATTTATTGCTTTAAGAAAAATGAACATAAATTATTAAAAGTTAATATATATATATATATATATATATGTTTTAATGTTAGGCTAATCTCTTTATTAATTACTTGCTCAGCCGCCTAAAAAGTATGTTTGCAACTATGCAACATGTAAATGTGATATGGAATAATAAAAAGTTTACTAATACTAATTAAATTGAGTCATATAATATTAGTGTTACCTTACGCTTGTTGGTTCGTGTTTGTTTCTTATTTTTTTAAGTAAGATTTTGAGTTTGAGTTTTTTGAATAGAGAAAATTTAAATTAAAAGAGTTTTTATATTTTTGTATTCTAATCCGATTCAAATAAAATTAGTTAGACCTAATAAATTTTTAGATATTGGTGTTTTGAATAAAAAAAATATGTTACTCTATTGTAGTATTAACTTTAGAATAAATTACTAATTTAGTCCCTTAATGATCAATAATTTCAATTTAGTTTTTAAAAAACTGTGTTTGTTCCAATTTAATTCTTTTGTTTGTCAAAATGACTTTTAGCAATAAAAAAATTTAAAATTTGACAACAATAAATTTTGAGATTTAACAACAAAAAGTATTAAACTGAGACAACTAAATCTTTCAGAGGTTGAATTGAATCACATAATTTTTCAAACACCAAATTGAGATAGTTTTAAATTTTCAAGGACTATATTGGTAATTTACTGTTAACTTTATTTCTAATTTAACTTGTGCTTCTACACTAATTTCTATCAACCCAAACCTTACTCAACCATTTAACCTTCTTTTTTTTTAAAAAAAAAGGCCAAACCATTTACCTTCTTAATGTATAGTAAATAATGGGCAATAAATTGTCTCATTTTTTTTGGCAAGAAAGTGAGAGTTTATTTTCAATTTAAGCCATCGATTTTCATTCATTTCATAATAGATAGTATAAATTAAAAAAAATTAAAAGAAAAATTAGACAAATCAATTTAGATCATTTGTTATGAAATGGAAGAAAAGAGAGGGTTTAGATCATAAAAACACTCTCATTTTCCTGCCAGAAAATGAGACAATCCATTTTCACAATGGGAGAAAAATAAAATGTTGACTTTTTTATTTAATAAGATATCATAATTTTATTATTGTTACATTAAAAGTCGTTGTTTAGATTTTGTTTGAATTGTTTATTGACAATTTTAGAGTGTTATATTTCTACATGTATTCTATAATTTTATTCTTAAAATGCTGTTTTAAATAATGAAAACTAAATCGATAAATAGAAATATTACTTTATTTTAACAATTAAACTAATATATTTAAATATAATTTCCAAATCATCTTTTTCAGAAAAAGGAAATGTTACACCAGCAAACATTACCTTTTGTATTATATACAATTAAAATAACCAATATATATATATATATATGAATAACACACACACACACACACACGTACGTATACATAAAATAAAATGATGTCCTCCTTACTAGCGCGTGCTACAATGACAATTGACAAATATGTATTTTTTTAAGATAAAAAAGTATAATCTAGTTAATTTATAGATGAATCAGAAATTGACTTTCTTTTAAAATTATAATAATTTATTATTACAAAAATACGATGGTCAATTTGAACAACTTATATACCATTTGAAATCATTAACTAATAATTATTGAACATAAACAAAAGTCAACTATTATATGATTTAGTTAGTGTCAACTTTTCATGTGAGTCAAAATTTACACAATACTCACTTGTTTCTACAGAATGTATTGCCTGAGTCTTATCAGGCTGGTTTATGTTTTTATATATGAGAGAAAATAATACATCAAAAAGGAGAAATAAAATTCATATTTACACTTGGCAAGGAATGCGTAAAAATAGGAAACAGAAAGAATAATCAGCAACTCTGTTATACTGAAATAACGCCACAATATGCAGAGAATCCATGAGCTGGTGCTGGTACATCAAGTGAGCTGTCATGGTGTGAGCTGTAATGATTAACTGCATTGTTTTCAATTTTAACATCCCCTCTCAAACTCGAGGGTACCATTTTTAGGACTCCGAGTTTGTCACGTAAAAATTGAAACCGTGTATGAGCTAGTGGCTTAGTAAGACAATCTACTGTTTGATCCAAGGAGGGAACATATCGAACTTCAAGGTGTTTGGACAGCAAATGATCTCGAACAAGGTGAATATCTAGTTCAATATGCTTTGAGCGAGCATGAAAAACAGGATTTGAAGCTAGAGCAGCAGCACTTATACTGTCAGACCATAAAATTGGAGTGTGAGATAGAGGAAAGTGAATTTCTTTAAGTAGATGAGTAACCCAAAGAATTTCTGCAGTGAGGTTTGCAAGGGCACGATATTCAGATTCAGAACTGGATCTGGACACTGCATGTTGCTTTCTTGATGACCACGATATTAAACTGCGTCCAAGGAATAGACAATATGCACCAGTGGATTTACGGTCTTAAGGGGAATCATCAAATGAAGCATCTGAATAACCCTCTAGATTGAGTTTAGGACTAGAATACAAATGTAAAGCATAGTGAGTTGTACCCTTTAAATAACGGAGGATCCTTTTTGCAGCTATCCAGTGGGAAGAAGTTGGAGTTTGTAGAAATTGACTCAGTTTATTGACACTAAAACTGATGTCAGGTCTTGTATAGGTGATATACTGAAGGGCTCCAAGAAGCTGTCTATATTCTGTTGGGTTGGTTAAAGATGTTCCATCATTTATAGAAAGTGATGAACTTGCAGCCATAGGTGTAGGACAAGGGGAGCAATTCTCCATGCCAAACTTCAGTAAAAGGTCATGTATATACTGAGATTGATTCAGCTGAAAACTTGAAGATGTTCTTTGAACTTGAATACCAAGAAAAAAATGTAAAGGACCTAAGTCCTTTAAGGCAAAAGTGCTATTCAACTTGGCAGTAAAATCCTTGAGATGGCAGTGTTTATTGCTAACAACAATTATATCATCAACATAAATAAGGAGAAAAATAATCTTTTCTGTTGAATGAGAAAAGAAAAGAGAATTATCTGCTTTACTATGCTTGAATCCCCAGGATAGTAGAGTAACTTTTAGCCTATCATACCATGCCCGAGGAGCCTGTTTAAGGCCATAAAGGGCTTTGTTCAACTTACATACATGTGTGGGGTGTAAAGGATCAATGAACCCCTCTGATTGTGACATATACACAGTTTCTTCAAGAAGACCATTTAGAAATGCGTTATTGATATCCACTTGGTGTACAGGCCATTGCAAGGATATGGCTAGAGTAAGTATCAACTGGACAGTACAGGGCTTTATAACAGGACTGAAGGTGTTAAAGAAGTCAACTCCTGGTGTTTGATGGTAGCCTTTGGCCACTAGTCTGGCCTTATGTTTATCTAATGTTCCATCAGCTTTGTATTTGATACGGATGTTAGGTGGATTTGGCAAGCGCACCAATCGCACAAGTAATATAGTGATTTGAGAGTAAAAGTATCGTTCCCACGAGGACTAAGCGACTAAGTACCCAAGAAATTTAATTGAATTAGTTGGACGAAACAATTGGATTGAAGATAGCTTTAGCCAATGAATGATAAAATAAAATCAATAACCGTAAATATTTATGAGTTTTCTTTTAATAACAGTAAGCAATGCAAAAACTGATGAAATAGTCTAATTAAAGCCTAGGGTGTCACATCCCAAAAATTGAGTATGTGAAAAGATACTACTCATTTGATATAATTCTCAAACATACGTTATATACATATATTCTGTAAGGTTTTACATTCAACCTTAATCATTCATTCCACACTACAGAATTATATTCATCTGATAAGCAAATATAGACATACATAGTCTGATATTTCTATCTCATCGCAAGCCTAGGAGACCTATAGAAAATACAGAGCTTTTCTAATATCCACATTAATAAGTACTGGTGTCCCACCAGACAGAAATAGAGAATAATCCCAAGGGGCTTCTAATCTTCAAACAGATTCTCTTCTTCTCTGTTTTCTGTATCTGAAAAAAAATAATCATAGGGAGTGTGAGTTTATTTAAAAACTCAGTAAGTAAATAACTGTACTATATAAAATATCAAAAGTACAAATACCACATTTACTCATATAATTAATTATCTTATACATCGAGTAGTATGGGACTCTAACCCTTTCAAACTCATGAATAAGATTTCATAGATATACACCGAGTAGTATGGGACTTTAACCCTTTCAACTCGTGTATAGATTTCATAGATATGCACTGAGTAGTATGGGACTTTAACCCTTTCACACTCGTGTATAAGATTTCTTAGATATACACCGAGTAGTATGGGACTTTAACCCTTTCACACTCGTGTATTAGATTTCTTAGATCTTTACTCATTAATAAAATAGTGAGAATTCATCACATAGTACAATTGTCATGAAATAAATAGTTTCTTCATACTCTTATTTCTACTGATCATCATATACTCCCATATGAAAAATTAATTGCTTATTATCCAAATAATATTGTAAATGGGACTTATATTGTACTTTGACTAGTAATATCAAAGTAGCTGAGCAAGGTTATTCACTCACCTTGATGTTTGTCCAAGTTTACCTTGTTCCACACTAGAATTTGTGTAGGAAAATTTCCTAGTAAAATATATTACAAGGAATCATAAGAAAGGAAACAAAATCACGAAAATACGTAAAATTTTCTGACTGCTACAGTAACGGGTTGCTACAGTAACGGTTCGCTACAGTAACGGTTCGCTACAGTACCGGTTCGCTACAGTACCGTTGACTGCTACAGTACCGTTGACTGCCGACACTACAGTGCTGCTACAGTAACCCGAAGAAAATTTTCCAGATTTTGTTTCGAAATCCCTGGTCGCTACAGTAACTCGGTTTTGCAGAAAAATCTTTCAAAAATTCATCCTTTCCTTTCTTGTTTCAAAACCAGAATTTCAACTCTTTTAACCGATTATAACTCAAATATAACTTCTAAAACAACTGAGATTCATGAATTATCATCAAAATCTTCAAGAACAAAACCTCCTCTGATCTTCTACATAAACTGAAATTTAAGGAAAATAATCGGATTAAAGCTTACCTTTGATCCTTACAAAGCTTTTGAACCGAACAAATAATCGAACTTCTGAAGATCAAGGAAAGGATTTGAGAAGAAAATGAAGAACTGAGAAAGAATCTTTTCTGCTTCCTTCGGCTGAGTGAAAAATATGAGGTTACTATTGAAACTTTATATTAAATATTTCTAATGGGTTATTCAATAACCCATGGGTATCCATAACCCAACATCCAAACCCATCCAGTCAATTTACAATAAATGGATTAATTGACCATTCTGCAACCACTTTTCCATGAATTTCACCATTCTTAGAATATATCCCTCATTGTGCAAATATTTAGTCCAGTCATTTAACTCAATTTTCATAAATAATATTCAAAGAGAACAATTAAATATGAAAATTAAAAATGACCAAAATAAATAACTAAAGTAACGTTGTAGAATTCTAAAATACTCTTAAGCGAATTATATTCTGAAATTAACGGGTATTACATTCTACCCCCCTTAAAAGAATTCGGTCCTCCGAATTAAAATCTTACCTCAAGTTTCAAATAAATGTGGATAGTTTTTCCACATCTCATCTTCTGCCTCCCACGTAGCTTCCTCGCGAGAATGATTTCTCCAAAGAACCTTGACAGTAGGAATTTCTTTGGTACGCAATTTCTTAACTTTTCTATCAAGGATAGCTACTGGTACCTCTTCGTAGGTGAGAGTTTCATCAAAATGAACTTCTTGGGGTTGAATGACATGAGAAGGATCAGGAAGATACTTCCGTAGCATGGACACATGAAATATTGGATGAACTCCCTCTAGGTTGGAAGGTAGGTCTAGGCGATATGCCACATTACCCACTCTGTCTACAACCTCATATGGGCCAACATACCTCGGACTAAGCTTGCCTTTCTTCCCGAATCTCATTACTCCTTTCATAGGTGAGATTCGTAAGAAAACCATATCACCTATTGCAAATTCAAGGTCACGTCGTCGGTTGTCCGCATAAGACTTCTGTCTACTATGAGCAGTTAACAACTTCTCTCTGATCAGTTTAACTTTATTTATATCTTCCTGTATCATCTCAGGTCCAAATATTTTGGTTTCACCAAGTTCAAACCAACCTATAGGAGATCGACACCGTCTCCCATACAAAGCCTCAAAAGGTGCCATCTGAATACTGGCTTGGTAACTGTTATTATAAGCAAATTCAATAAGAGACAAATGATCTTCCCAACTTCCACTGAAATCCATCACACAAGCTCTTAGCATATTCTCTAAAGTCTGAATTGTCCTTTCGGACTGTCCATCAGTCTGAGGATGAAATGCTGTGCTAAGATTCACTTTGGTACCCAAAGCCTCTTGAAAGACTTTCCAGAACCGAGAAGTAAACTGAGGTCCTCGGTCTGATATAATGGATATTGGTACACCATGAAGTTTCACTATTTCTTTAACATAAAGTCGAGCAAGTTTTGCTACACTGAAAGTGGTATGAACAGGAAGAAAATGTGCTGACTTAGTAAGTCGATCCACTATGACCCATATTGAATCATTTCCTTTTGTTGACCGAGGTAAACCTACTACAAAATCCATGGTGATCCTTTCCCACTTCCATTCGGGAATATCTAGTTTTTGCATCAATCCAGGTGGTCGTCGATGTTCAGCTTTAACTTGCTGACAAGTCAAACATCGAGCTACAAAGTCAGTCACGTCTCGCTTCATGCCCTCCCACCAATAAACTTGTTTCAAGTCCTGATACATTTTCACAGCACCAGGATGTACAACGTAGGGTGAACCATGAGCTTCCATTAAGATTTCATGCTTCAAAGATTCAATGTTGGGGACACAGAGTCTACCATTAAACCATAAGACTCCTTCTTCATCTACCAAGAAACTTGGTGCTAGACCTTGCCTTGCCTTATCTCTTATTTTGACCATATCAATGTCACCTTCTAAAGTTGCTTTTACTTTTTCAACAAGGGATGATCTAACTGTTAAATGAGCCAGAAATGTACCTGACTCAGTGATCTCGAAGAATACTCCATCAGCTTCCAATTCTTGTAGTTCATGTATTAGAGACCTCCTTATAGTGGCAATGTGAGCTAAACTTCCCATAGACTTTCGACTTAGAGCATCAGCCACTACATTTGCTTTACCTGGATGGTAAAGGATGGTACAATCATAATCTTTCAGAAGTTCCATCCACCTTCGTTGCCTTAGATTGAGATCTCTCTGCTCAAAAATGTACTTAAGGCTTTTGTGATCTGTAAAAATTTTACAAGTTTCCCCATACAAGTAATGTCTCCATATCTTTAGGGCAAACACTACAGCTGCCATTTCCAAATCATGAGTGGGGTAATTCAATTCATGCTTTTTAAGCTGACGTGAGCCATAAGCTATGACTTTACCATGTTGCATCAACACACACCCTAAGCCTATCTTTGAGGCATCACAGAATACAGAGTAACCCCCTGGTCCTGATGGTAAAATTAAGACTGGTGCAAAAGTTAAACACTCTTTCAATTGGGTGAAACTTTGTTCACATGAATCATCCCAAATGTATTTAACATTCTTTCGGGTTAACTTATTTAATGGAAGAGCCGTCTTAGAGAAATCTTTGACAAAGCGACGGTAATACCCTGCTAAGCCAAGAAAACTACGTACTTCAGACACAGTTGTTGGTCGAGGCCATTGTTTTACTGCTTCAATTTTACTTGGATCTACATGAATACCTTCTTGGGAAATAACATGTCCCAAAAATGTTACATGACTCATCCAGAATTCACATTTTGAGAGCTTTGCGTACAACTGATGCTCTCTCAAAGTCTGAAGCACTTTTCTCAAATGTTCAGTATGTTCTTCATGACTCTTTGAATATACCAAAATATCATCAATAAACACAATTACAAACTTATCAAGGAATGATTTGAACACTCTGTTCATTAAATCCATAAATGCTGCTGGTGCATTTGTCAACCCAAAAGACATCACAAGAACTCATAATGTCCATACCGTGTACGAAAAGCAGTCTTAGGTATATCATCACTCTTAATTCGTAACTGATGATATCCAGACCTTAGATCAATCTTTGAGAAGTATTTTGCTCCTTGAAGCTGATCAAACAAATCATCTATCCTTGGTAAAGGATACTTATTCTTCACTGTGACTTTATTCAGTTGACGATAATCTATACATAATCTCATAGAACCATCTTTCTTTTTCACAAAAAGAACAGGAGCACCCCAAGGTGAAAAACTTGGGCGAATGAACCCTTTGTTTAACAAATCTTCCAATTGTTCTTTAAGTTCTTTTAGCTCAACAGGAGCCATACGATAAGGTGGAATAGAAATTGGTCTTGTGTCTGGGACCAAATCAATACTGAACTCAATATCTCTTTCTGGCGGTAATCCAGGTAAATCTTCTGGGAACACATCTGGGAATTCATTAACCACATGAATGTCTTCTAACTTCTGTTCTTTCTTTTCTAAATCTTTGATAAAAGCTAGAAATCCCTGACATCCCTTTCGCAACATACGCTGGGCACTTAACATAGATATCATGTTGCAAGGTACATCACTTCGATCTCCTTGAAACACAAAATTACTCCTCCCCGGTATATTAAAGGAAATAACTTTGTCACGACAATTTATAGTAGCATGACAAGAAGATAGCCAGTCCATCCCTAGAATCACATCAAAATCTAACATATTGAGAACCATAAGATCTATCTCAGTTTCCATGCCTCCAACGATTATTTTACAAGAACGATAACATGTTTTAACCATCAAAGTCTCTCTCATCGGTGTGGAAACCAAGAATGGTTCTTTAAGAATAATCGAATCAATTGCAAATCTCTTGGCAAATAGGGGTGACACATATGAGTGAGTAGAACCGGGGTCAAACAAAATACGTGCAGCAAAAGTATTAACAGATAATATACCTGTAACTACAGCATTGGATGTTTGAGCATCCTGTCGGGTTAGAGCATATATTCTTGCATTTCCTCTGCCAGCAGCTTGTTTTCCACGGTCACCTTGGCCTCTTCCAGAACCTCTTCCCATACTACCCCCTGTTGAAGGGGTTGGTGTTTGAGTAATAGATTGTGGTCGAGGTGGCAAAGTAGACCCTTGACCTGGTCTTGTCATGAGCTGAGGGCACTCCCTTATAAAATGTCCTTTTTGTCCACAGTGAAAACAGCCTGTACCAACAGTGTTTAACCTGCATTCTCCGAAGTGAAACTTTCCACATTCAGGACATTGAGGTTTTTCCCTTCTACCTTGAGTACCTCCTCTACTAGAAGAGCTAAAACCACCCCTGCTCTCTGAACGAGGCTTAGCCACACTGGCTATAGAATAAGATGACTTAGTAGGAGTGGCTGGAGCATGTTGTGGTGCAGTAAAAGTCCCTGAGTCTTCCCCTTGATTAAAAGATCTCCTATATCTGGCCTTCTTCTTTTGACGATATTCTTCTTTATTCTTTGACCTCCTTTCCATTCTTCGGGCCACATCAACAGCTTCTGAGTACGAAGAGTAATCATTCATATTAGAACCCACTTGATCATATAAGGCATCACGAAGCCCTTCCACAAACTTTTCTATTTTCTTCCTTTCAGAAGGAATGATTTCAGGGGCATATTCAGATAATTTAACAAACTGAGCTGAATATTCATCAACAGTCATGGTTCCCTGCCGTAGATACAGAAAATCTCTGGCCCTGGATGATCGTTCACTTGCCGGAAGAAATTCATCCATAACCAATCTGTAAAATTCTGTCCACATAACTGGCGGTGCGCCTTGAATTCTAGCTTTCTTCCAGTTCCTCCACCATTTACCAGCCCTACCTTTTAACTGAAAGGAAGTAAATTCTACCTTTTGAGTAGGAGAACACCCTATAGCATCACAGATTGCTTCACAATCTTCAAGAAAACATTGTGGGTCCTCTTTGGGATCTTCCCCTGAAAAAGTAGGAGGCCTCATTTTCTGGAATTCAGACATTCTTACTTCTCTTACATTAACTCTTCCCGCTAACAGAGCTGGTGGTACATTTTCAGCTTCAACAATAGGAGGATCCACTGGCAGGTTAGCTTGTGCAGCTCGACCTCTCATTTCAGTCTCAAATCGGTCAAATCGTTCATTCATCAAATGAATCACATGTGCAATAGTTGCATTACCGACATGAGCATCAGGTTCGACTCTTCTTGTTTGCTCACTAGTTGCGCCCTCAGTACTTTGAGCATGTAAACTATCACCACGGTTAGGATCATCTTGCACATGTACTGGTGGATTTATGGCCCTCCTTGGACCCATATGCTCATTATTATTAGAAGATCCTTCTGACATTGATCTGTCACAGATCTACACACATAACAAACAATTTTCAGACATAAACAAAATATCACTTACTAGCCCCACTGAGAAGTTATCTATAAAATGACGTTATACTCTACAAGGTCTTTTATGGAACCTAATCCTATGGTCATGCCGCGGCTCATGACAATAGGGAAGGGCCCACAAAGATCACTTTGCTCTGTACTCTATAGGGGACCTATAAAACCTTTCCTCTGATACCAAATTTGTCACATCCCAAAAATTGAGTATGTGAAAAGATACTACTCATTTGATATAATTCTCAAACATACGTTATATACATATATTCTGTAAGGTTTTACATTCAACCTTAATCATTCATTCCACACTACAGAATTATATTCATCTGATAAGCAAATATAGACATACATAGTCTGATATTTCTATCTCATCGCAAGCCTAGGAGACCTATAGAAAATACAGAGCTTTTCTAATATCCACATTAATAAGTACTGGTGTCCCACCAGACAGAAATAGAGAATAATCCCAAGGGGCTTCTAATCTTCAAACAGATTCTCTTCTTCTCTGTTTTCTGTATCTGAAAAAAAATAATCATAGGGAGTGTGAGTTTATTTAAAAACTCAGTAAGTAAATAACTGTACTATATAAAATATCAAAAGTACAAATACCACATTTACTCATATAATTAATTATCTTATACATCGAGTAGTATGGGACTCTAACCCTTTCAAACTCATGAATAAGATTTCATAGATATACACCGAGTAGTATGGGACTTTAACCCTTTCAACTCGTGTATAGATTTCATAGATATGCACTGAGTAGTATGGGACTTTAACCCTTTCACACTCGTGTATAAGATTTCTTAGATATACACCGAGTAGTATGGGACTTTAACCCTTTCACACTCGTGTATTAGATTTCTTAGATCTTTACTCATTAATAAAATAGTGAGAATTCATCACATAGTACAATTGTCATGAAATAAATAGTTTCTTCATACTCTTATTTCTACTGATCATCATATACTCCCATATGAAAAATTAATTGCTTATTATCCAAATAATATTGTAAATGGGACTTATATTGTACTTTGACTAGTAATATCAAAGTAGCTGAGCAAGGTTATTCACTCACCTTGATGTTTGTCCAAGTTTACCTTGTTCCACACTAGAATTTGTGTAGGAAAATTTCCTAGTAAAATATATTACAAGGAATCATAAGAAAGGAAACAAAATCACGAAAATACGTAAAATTTTCTGACTGCTACAGTAACGGGTTGCTACAGTACGGTTTGCTACAGTAACGGTTCGCTACAGTAACGGTTCGCTACAGTACCGGTTCGCTACAGTACCGTTGACTGCTACAGTACCGTTGACTGCCGACACTACAGTGCTGCTACAGTAACCCGAAGAAAATTTTCCAGATTTTGTTTCGAAATCCCTGGTCGCTACAGTAACTCGGTTTTGCAGAAAAATCTTTCAAAAATTCATCCTTTCCTTTCTTGTTTCAAAACCAGAATTTCAACTCTTTTAACCGATTATAACTCAAATATAACTTCTAAAACAACTGAGATTCATGAATTATCATCAAAATCTTTAAGAACAAAACCTCCTCTGATCTTCTACATAAACTGAAATTTAAGGAAAATAATCGGATTAAAGCTTACCTTTGATCCTTACAAAGCTTTTGAACCGAACAAATAATCGAACTTCTGAAGATCAAGGAAAGGATTTGAGAAGAAAATGAAGAACTGAGAAAGAATCTTTTCTGCTTCCTTCGGCTGAGTGAAAAATATGAGGTTACTATTGAAACTTTATATTAAATATTTCTAATGGGTTATTCAATAACCCATGGGTATCCATAACCCAACATCCAAACCCATCCAGTCAATTTACAATAAATGGATTAATTGACCATTCTGCAACCACTTTTCCATGAATTTCACCATTCTTAGAATATATCCCTCATTGTGCAAATATTTAGTCCAGTCATTTAACTCAATTTTCATAAATAATATTCAAAGAGAACAATTAAATATGAAAATT
Source organism: Biancaea sappan (assembly GCA_037074585.1). NCBI lineage: Eukaryota > Viridiplantae > Streptophyta > Magnoliopsida > Fabales > Fabaceae > Biancaea > Biancaea sappan. Next base: position 73,898,103 of record CM073492.1, on the reverse strand, counting down.
AAAAATGACCAAAATAAATAACTAAAGTAACGTTGTAGAATTCTAAAATACTCTTAAGCGAATTATATTCTGAAATTAACGGGTATTACATAGGGTCACTAATCCCTCTCCTCTATCTTATAAATTACAAAACCCCTCTCACGTACTCGCAACGTATTCAACCCTATAAGTTAATCCTAGGTTATTCTAATAACTTAAAAGAATCCTCCCGAATCTCAATTAAGTTACTCAACTCCTACGTAATTCCTTGTGTGGGCTAAGCCTAATACAACCAACCTAGCTTTGATTAAACGAGATTAACTAACATTCCTATTAGCTAACAAGCGAAAACACTTAGTAAGGTTCACGCACTCGTCCTTCCTATTCAGTGTTCTACTCTCACCTCCCTCTCCCGAGTTCGAAGACAGCAACAAGCATACATATAGATTGATCAAGTCCATATAACGCAACAATAAAATGGATAGAAAGACTTATATTAATTGAAATAAGGTTGCAAATACATGAGAGGATGTAAAATCTATTCAAGAGTCAAGTTCATAGTAACCCTAGATAGAAAATCTAGCTACTCATAGAAAACAAACAGCAGAAAGCAGAAAAAGAGATGAAGTTGGCCATGAATCTGAGGTGGAATGATGGATTGAGCTCCCCAAGCCTTGAGAATCAGGTTCCCCTTGCTCCTCTCAGCCAAAACGGCGCCTCCCTTCAGTCTCCAACTCCAGAATACCCTAAAAATTTCATCTGAAGCCTTTTATATCAGTGCAGGATCGCGAACTACTGCTATAGCGGTAAGTACCCACCGCTATAGCGGTAGGAGGCAGAGAAGAAGGCTTAAAATTGATTTTTTTAGGTTTTACCGCTATAGCGGTGGCTGGCAGAGAAGAAAGCTCCAAAATCCTTTTTTCAGCACTCTACCGCTATAGCTGTAAATTCTACCGCTATAGCTGTGGGAGACAGCATTCACATCAGCATTTTCAGAATTTCAGCTCTAGCATTCCATCTTCTAACACGAACTTTTTACCAACTCAACCTACACCAAAAATAGCAAATAAACCCATTGAATCACATGAAAGAATCATGAAATCACTCCATTTATTAAAAGATCAAAGAAAACTAAAACTAATCTAAACTACTCAAAATATGAGCTAAGAATTACAAGACAACAAGAAAGAGATCAAAAGAGAGGGTATTTAGCATCAAAATGACAGTAAATTGAGAACTCAACACTCCCCCAAACTTGAACCTTTGCTTGTCCTCAAGCAAAAACTTTCAATGAGAAAAATTTTGAGAAAAATATGTGTGACCATGAATATGTGCAACTAGGAGAAGTAAAGATCTGAAAATGTGAATTAAAGCAAACCAAGCCTCATCAAACCATTACTCAAAAGATTTAACTCAAGAGTTTGCAATCTTAAGGATTCAATAAGAAATGTTAACCAACCACAAGAAAATTTGAAATCAAAGCTTCACCTCTTGGAACAGTTTATAAAACCAAATTCACAAAAATTCCAAAATTAAATTACTTCTTTGTTCTCAAAGGCATCATTTTATTTCGATTCTCAAGGGCTTCACTGTTTTGTTCTCAAGGATATAGCTTCCTAACTTTCCTTATTTCCTTAGGAAATTTTTTTTTTCAAATTTCTCATTTTAGTTTAATTACAAGAGCCTATCCCTTATTGAAACTTTCAGCTATCCCCTTATTGAATCCTTTTTTCACTAGCCTCTTATTGAACTTTTTTTATATATATATAAATATGAAAATGATCTAAAAACCATTCAAAGAGACAAAAATAAAACTCCTGATATTTTGAAGTGATAGAGGTAACACTTACAAAATATGAAAACTTAAGATTAGCAAACTCAAGAGGTAACTTTTAAAAAGAATTGCATTTGACATGGTTTGACTTGCCAAAAACTTCAAACTTTCAGATTTCAAAATTTTCAAAAATTTCCTCCTACTACACATGCATATGGACAACACAAAATTAACCAAAATTTTCTCAAAGAAGAAACCCATCAACAAACCTCTCCCCCAAACTTAAATTTGACAGTGTCCTCACTGTCCCAGATCAGCCTAATAGAGGAAAAGAAGACACAACATCACAAACAAAACAAAACAAAATGCTATTACGAACATCCTAACTGCCATTCACCAAGATAATAAACATGACCATAATCAGCATTTATCAATTCAACTCCAAAATAAATAATAAATAGCAGTTAAAATATTACTAATAGCAGCACATCAAACCACAACAAAAAAAATAGAAGAGAAAAAAAAAATACGAAAGCAATAAACTTGGGTTGCCTCCCAAGAGCGCTAAGTTTATAGTCTTCAGCCAGACTTTACCGATGCTTGTTCAAGGTGGCTCATCCAATGTCGGCTGCTTCTTAAATGCTTTTGACTGAGTCACAACCATTTTTGCAATGTCAGGCGGTTTGAATTCATGGGGATCATCACAAAGCTTTGTATATGCCTCTGAAGTTCCAAGATCTCCCCTTGTTCTTCCTCTCACATCATCAGCATCCTTCAGACAATTTTTATCTATCCCATCATGAAAATACCCATGAGATTCTTTATCAATTATCTTCATGAAGTAGCACTCCTCCAGCTTATCAGAAGCTTTCATTGCCTTGTTCATGTTGAAGGTGACTTCTTGATCATTAACCCTCATGGTTAACTCACCTTTTTGAACATCTATTAAAGTTTTTCCAGTTGCTAGAAAAGGTCTTCCCAAAATGATCGGAATTTCCTTATCTTCCTCATAGTCCATGATGATAAAATCAGCCGAAAAAATCAACTTGTCCACCTTGACAAGTACGTCCTCAATGATTCCGTTCGGGTAGCACATCGAACAGTCAGCTAACTGTAGAGTCACTGTGGTAGGCCGAGCATTACCCAAACCCAATTTCTTGAAAACAGAGAGCGGCATCAGATTCACACTCGCTCCCAGATCACACAGTGCTTTTCCAAAAAAGTTGCTCCCAATGTGGCAGGGAATGACGAAGCTACCCGGATCTTTCATTTTGCTAGGCAACTTCTTTTGAAGAATGGCGCTGCATTCTTGAGTCATAGATACAGTCTCAAACTCACTCATGCGCCTTTTCTTTGACAACACATCCCTCATGAACTTTGCATAACTAGGCATTTGTTCCAATGCCTCTACGAATGGGATGTTGATGTGAAGTTGTTTCAGGATCTCCAAGAATTTCCTAAATTGCCAATCCAGATTAAACTTTTTCTGTCTCTGAGGGAAAGGTAATGGTGGAATAAAATTTTCAGTCCTAATGTCTTGCCTTGCATTGTCCCTTTTACCTTGATCACTTGAAGCATCAATTTTCTCAGTTGCCTTCTGTTGAGGCTTGATAACTTCTTCATTCTCTTCTGCACTAATCATCCCTTGCCTCTTATCATGCGACTTAACAACATTAGGAAGCTCCTTACCACTCTTTAATGTAATGGCCTTGCAATGCTCCATGTCATCTCTTCTTGGATTATTTTCTGTATTACTTGGGAGGCTGCCTTGTTCCCTTTTGTTCAAAGCACTTGCCAATTGGCCCATTTGAATTTCCAAATTTTTAATGGCTGCACCCTGGGTTTGGCTTATAACCTCTGTTCTCTCCATAAACTTCATGAACATTTCTTCCATGGATGACTTCTTTTCCACCTGAGGTAGTGGAGTTCTGTTCTGAGGAAGATAATTACCTTGATTTTGGAAACCTGGAGGTTGAGAAGGCCTACTAGAAGAAGAAGAAGTCGAGGGATTAAGGCAGTGATTATTACTCCAGGAGAAATTTGGATGATTCCTTGAACTCGGATGATATGTGTTGGAGTACTGGTTGTTTTGGTTCCTTTGCGTATTGCCCAAGTAATTTAGTTGTTCCACAGAAGAAAATTCTTCACAACAACCATTAACATGAGCTCCTCCACAGAAATCACAAGTTGCTTCAGGCATTGTTATTGTATTTACTTTCACCTGTTCATTTTGTCTAGAGCACAACATGTCAACCTTTTTAGTTAGGGCTTCATTCTGGGCTATAATAGCATGAAGAGTGTCCAACTCCAGCATCCCTTTCTTTGAGTTGCTCTTGGCTCTGATGGAAGCATTTTGACTAGCCCCCATGGTCTCAATAATGTCCTTGGCTTGCTCAATTGACTTGCCCAACAATGCACTGCCAGCTGCGGTATCCAATTTATCCCTGGTTTCATAATTTAATCCACTGAAGAAGATTGAAATCTGTTGCCACTCTTGAATGCCATGATTCGGGCATTTCCTCAACATCTCCTTGAATCGTTCCCAAGCATTGTATAATGTCTCGCCATCTTGTTGAAGGAATTTTGTAATCTCATTTCTCAATTTTACTGATTTGGAGGGAGGGAAGAATTTATCCAAGAATTTCCTTCGCAGTTCCTCCCACGTAGTTATACTTCCCGGTGGTAGAGTCATCAACCAATTCTTTGCACCATCCCTTAAGGATAAAGGGAATAATCGAAGGCGGATGGCATCATCTGTGACTCCATTCAGCTTGACCATATCGCAAATATCAAGGAAGTTCACAATATGATTGTTTGGATCCTCCATAAGACTTCCCCCAAACTGGTTTTGTTGTACCAGATTTAACATCATAGCCTTCATCTCAAAATTGTTGGCTCCAATCGCAGGCTTCACTATGCTTGAGGCATTCCCAGCATTAACAGGTGATGCATAATCCCATATTGCTCTGAATCCCATTTGAGGCTCATCAACAACTCCATTTCCAGCATTGATCTCATCACCCTGGTGATTCAAGTTGCCTTCAGCCATTTCTTTTTGTATAGCTTGGCTTACTTGAGCTTCTCTGGCTTTAGCCTCCTTCCTAACTCTTCTAACTAGTCTTTCAATCTCAGGTTCGTAAAGAAGGTCAGAAGGATTGAGAGTACCTCGCATGCACAAAAAGAAGATACTAATTATCAATGACAGTAAATTCAGCAGTAAAAATCAACACAGCAAAAACTAAAAATGACTCTATAATAAGAAATTGAACAAAAGCAAAAGAGAACAAAACAAAACAAGGAAAACGTCTAAGCTAACCCTTTAAATTTCTTTGAATATTAGCACAAATCTTAGTCCCCGGCAACGACGCCAAAAACTTGTTAGGTGGATTTGGCAAGCGCACCAATCGCACAAGTAATATAGTGATTTGAGAGTAAAAGTATCGTTCCCACGAGGACTAAGTGACTAAGTACCCAAGAAATTTAATTGAATTAGTTGGACGAAACAATTGGATTGAAGATAGCTTTAGCCAATGAATGATAAAATAAAATCAATAACCGTAAATATTTATGAGTTTTCTTTTAATAACAGTAAGCAATGCAAAAACTGATGAAATAGTCTAATTAAAGCCTAGGGTCACTAATCCCTCTCCTCTATCTTATAAATTACAAAACCCCTCTCACGTACTCGCAACGTATTCAACCCTATAAGTTAATCCTAGGTTATTCTAATAACTTAAAAGAATCCTCCCGAATCTCAATTAAGTTACTCAACTCCTACGCAATTCCTTGTGTGGGCTAAGCCTAATACAACCAACCTAGCTTTGATTAAACGAGATTAACTAACATTCCTATTAGCTAACAAGCGAAAACACTTAGTAAGGTTCACGCACTTGTCCTTCCTATTCAGTGTTCTACTCTCACCTCCCTCTCCCGAGTTCGAAGACAGCAACAAGCATACATATAGATTGATCAAGTCCATATAACGCAACAATAAAATGGATAGAAAGACTTATATTAATTGAAATAAGGTTGCAAATACATGAGAGGATGTAAAATCTATTCAAGAGTCAAGTTCATAGTAACCCTAGATAGAAAATCTAGCTACTCATAGAAAACAAACAGCAGAAAGCAGAAAAAGAGATGAAGTTGGCCATGAATCTGAGGTGGAATGATGGATTGAGCTCCCCAAGCCTTGAGAATCAGGTTCCCCTTGCTCCTCTCAGCCAAAACGGCGCCTCCCTTCAGTCTCCAACTCCAGAATACCCTAAAAATTTCATCTGAAGCCTTTTATATCAGTGCAGGATCGCGAACTACCGCTATAGCGGTAAGTACCCACCGCTATAGCGGTAGGAGGCAGAGAAGAAGGCTTAAAATTGATTTTTTTTAGGTTTTACCGCTATAGCGGTGAAGATCCACCGCTATAGCAGTGGCTGGCAGAGAAGAAAGCTCCAAAATCCTTTTTTCAGCACTCTACCGCTATAGCTGTAAATTCTACCGCTATAGCTGTGGGAGACAGCATTCACATCAGCATTTTCAGAATTTGAGCTCTAACATTCCATTTTCTAACACGAACTTTTTACCAACTCAACCTACACCAAAAATAGCAAATAAACCCATTGAATCGCATGAAAGAATCATGAAATCACTCCATTTATTAAAAGATCAAAGAAAACTAAAACTAATCTAAACTACTCAAAATATGAGCTAAGAATTACAAGACAACAAGAAAGATATCAAAAGAGATGGTATTTAGCATCAAAATGACAGTAAATTGAGAACTCAACAACGGAACACCCATTTTGAACCCACAATATTCATATGAGGAGAGGCAGGAACTAAGGTCCAAGTATTATTTTTCTGAAGAGCAGAAAATTCAGTTTTCATGGCTGCAGACCAAACAGGGTTTTGGAGAGCTGAGGAGACAGTGCTAGGTGTACCAGTAGTTGAGATGTTACCAACAAATGGATGTTTTGGTTTGGTTGTTCCTGTTTTGCTTCTAGTTGTCATGGGATGGATGTTTGTGGTATTTGGTGCTGATGGTAAAGCACAGCTAGTGGATGAATTAGAGTCAATTGAGAGGCAAGGTTGTGGTGAAGGCAAGGCATAACGAGTGCTGGAGGAAGAGTTTGTGTTAGGTTCTGTTCCAGGTAGTGCATATCGAGTGCTTGAGGATGAATTGGTGTTAGATGTATGAGTGTGTTGAGAAGCTAGTGACAAGTGTGTGCTATTTGAGATTGAAGAATTAGGAGAAGGAAAAAGATCATGAACATACCTGTTGTGATGTGAAGACTGCTCTACTGCAACAGCACTTGAGGATGATCCATTCCCATTATTTTGTGTGTGAGAAGGCAATTTAAAAGGCTTCAGTGTAGTTTCTGGTTGAGTGATATTCTGCGGATTGAGAAATGTTGGATATGGAAAGTCTGCATGGTCAAAAATGACATGACGAGAGATATAAATGCGGCCATGAGGAGATAAGCAAATGTAGCCTTTATGATTATCACTATACCCCAAAAAGAGACATTTAAGTGAGTGAAATTGCAACTTGTGTTTATTGTAGGATGTAAGGCAGGGATATGCAGCGCATCCAAAAGGGTGTAAAAATTTGTAATCTGAAATTTTTTTAAAAAGTAACTGAAAGGGTGATTTCTGATTTAACACAGGAGTTGGGAGCCTATTTATGAGATAGGTGGCTGTGTTAAAGGCTTCCCACCAGAATGTTAGAGGCATTTGTGCTTGGGCAAGAAGAGTTAAACCCATTTCAGTTACATGGCGATGCTTTCTTTCAGATATCCCATTTTGTTCTGAGGTATATGGGCAAGTGAAATAGTGTAAGATACCTTCATGTTTTAGGAAATTGTTAAAAGCTTGAAACTCCCCTCCTGAGTCACTATGAACAACTTTAATTGGCATGTTGAATTGTTTCTCAACCATGCTTTTGAAATGAATGAAAGTGGAGAGAGAGTCACTTTTTTGCTTAAGAGGGAAAATCCAAGTGAAGCGACTAAAGTCATCTACAAAGAGTATGTAATATCTAAATCCCTTTTTTGAGAGAATAGGGGCTGGTCCCCAAAGATCAGTATGAATGACTTCCAAGGGCTTTTTAGCTTTAGATTGGGAATTTTTAAATGGTAATTTGTGCATTTTTCCATGTTGACAAGCAGAACAAAAAGGAGGTTTTTCATTATTGAATTTAACATTACAAGATCTAAGAAATTGAATTAAAACTGGATGGGAAGGATGGCCGAGAATGTTGTGCCAATCTGTCAATGTTCTGAAACTTTGGTTACTGCAAGAAGTGAGACAGATTTGAGCATTTGAAAGTTGTGGTGTGAACTGGTAAAGACCATCCTTAAGTGTCCCTTGCAGCAGAACCTTCTTGGAGTGCTTGTCCTTCACAAAAAAAGAGTTCTCATCAAATTCAATCAAGATGTTGTTATGTGAAACAAGTTGTGACACACTTAAATGATTTTTTGAAATAGAAGGTGAATAAATGATGTTTTTGAGTTGTAAAGGATTTTGGTTAGGAATTTGAATTGAAGAGGTTCCAACTTTGAGAATAGGTAATTTTTCACCATTTGCAATTGTAATTTTTCTATTACCATCAGCTTGTGAAGTTTGATGCAGACCTTGGGGGCTGTTAGTCACATGGTGACTAGCCCCACTATCCATATACCAAGTCTGGTCCGTTACTGTCTCAGGAGAAGCCAGATAAGCAGTGTAGAGACTTGTAGCAGCTGCGTTTGTATTTTGAGTTGAATGCTTTTCAGGTGTACTTCCCATGTATGCTTGATTATAACGATGATAGCAAATGGAGGCAGTGTGACCAAGCTTGCCACATACTTGGCAGATTGGTTTTGAGTTTTGAATTCTACCACCACGACCTCTGCCTCTGCTTCCTCTAGGAGAGCCTCTCCAATTGCTTCGACCTTTATTTTCATCAGAAGAGTTGGCTTTGGGTACCTGTGCTAGATTCACAGTAGCAGGATTAATTGACATGTTTTGAAAGCTGTGAATTTGTTCTAATCGATTTTCAAAGGTTAAAAGGGTTGTTTGAAACTGAATCCAAGTTAAGTCTTGTTTGTCAAGAAGAGTCATCACAACTGGTGTGTACTCTGAGTCTAATCCAGCCAAAATTTGGGAGAAAAGATCAGAGAGAGGAAGTGGGCTTCCTGCCAATTTCAGATTGTCTGAAATTTGCTTCATCTTGTTGAGGTAATCCTCCATTTTAGTTTGTCCTTTGCGTGTGCGTTGAAATTCTCCCTTATACCAGAGAATCTTAGCTTTGTTAGCAGCACTAGCAAATTCCTCTGTGTTACTCCACAGCTCTTGACTGGTTTTGCAGTCAATAAATTGAGCTGCCACCTCTAAGGACAAGGAGCTATATAGCCAACCGAGAAGGAGTTGGTCTGTGTGTTGCCATTCTGTAAATTTTGGATTCACGGTTCCATCTACAGCAAGTTCAGTGTGTGGGTTTTTACTGCTGATGAAACTTTCCAGTTGATTCCCTTTAATCACTGGAAGAATCATAGATTTCCAAAGCAAATAATTGTTTCTATCTAATTTCACTGGTGCAACGAGACTAAGGGAGTTGTTTGAGGTTTGGGAAATTTTGAGTGAAGGAATTGAGCTAGTGGTATTAGTAGATGATTGTGCAGGGGTGGTTTCAGCCATCAGGATCGGTTGCTCTGATATCAAGTCAAAATTTACACAATACTCACTTGTTTCTACATAATGTATTGCCTGTCTTATCAGGCTGGTTTATGTTTTTATATATGAGAGAAAATAATACATCAAAAAGGAGAAATAAAATTCATATTTACACTTGGCAAGGAATGCGTAAAAATAGGAAACAGAAAGAATAATCAGCAACTCTGTTATACTGAAATAACGCCACAATATGCAGAGAATCCATGAGCTGGTGCTGGTACATCAAGTGAGCTGTCATGGTGTGAGCTGTAATGATTAACTGCATTGTTTTCAATTTTAACAATGTGCATACAAAATAGTTTCACTAAGATCAATATAAATTACGCAAATTTATCCAACACTAGTTAGCTGAGTAAAAATGAATGAAGTCTTTGACAAATTTTACTTGCAAATTTAAAGATTTGAATTTTGAATTCCTCACGTTGAAGAAGATATTACCTTATTATTCCCGACTTTATAATTTCTCTTTAAATTTTTTATAATAATAAGTTGTTATTATTTAATTTTACACAAAACCATAATGTAGTTTGTTCTTCTTTTATAATTAGGGCCTTTTTTTGAGACTAAATTGACTTATATTTAGAAATTTTTTTTAGATACTGATAAATTGGTAATTCCCTAAAGTTATGCTATATATATATATATATATTATTATGAAAATAACTAATAATAATTATAGGACCACAACTCGAGATAGCTTATTTGTTTTTGAAAAGGTAGCTTTGTTTAATAGAATAAAAAATTGACCTCTTTCAAATCTTTCAAATTTATTAAGCGTAAATAGTAGAGTCGACTCTGAGTTGATTTTTTAAGAATCAAATTATTATCTTTTTTTATAATTTAAATAATTGTCATTATTGCAATCAAATTATTAACTAGCCTTTATTATTGCAAATAATTCTTTTTCAAATTGTTCATTTTGTGTCAGTGGGCTTTTAAAGAAATATGATTTAAATTATATTGAGAGAATACTAGGCATACAACTCAAATACCATTTTACTATATTAGACAAAAATTTAGACTTAGAAACAATCATTGAAATATTAAAAAAGTTACTACAGTATTAAACATAAATATAATAAGTTTAAAATATGTTTTTAATTAATCCCTATAATTTTACTTAAATTTCAATTTAGCTCTAATTTAAAAATTTACAATTGAACCTTTACAGTTTTTGTAATTTTTTTAATATAATCCGTATTACTATTTTTTGTAAGTTTTTCTTTTAATTGACACACAATTATATGTATATTGACATTTTAAATATATATAAAAAACCACTTAAATAACAAATTAAATAAAAATCGATAATAAAATGAAATTAATTCACATATATAAAATATGATGTGATTTATGTAAATTAAATTGATTAAGTTAGCTTGAGTTATATATATTCAGAATATTAAGATAATATATAATTCATAATATTAACAAAATTATTTTCAGAAAAAAAGCATTAACAAAATTTAAAAAATATTAACAAAAATTTAACAAAGACCAAATTAAAAACCTATAAAACTTTAAAAATCAAAAGAATAATTTAACCATATAATAAAAACCATAATGTTTGTAATCATAGTATACCAAACACCTCTTTCAACTTCAAAAAATGCAGTCCGAAAAGACTAGTCATACTCATATATTGGTCTTGAAGAATTAGTAATCATTGCTTATTAATGAGGCAAAAAATAGTATTATTCTATATTTATTTTAGGTTTTATTTAAATAATCTATGTTTCAGAAATTTTATTTTGATCTTTTATATTTTAATGTTTTATTGTTTTAGTCATTTTCTATTAGAATCGTTAGTTTATGTAACAGAATTGATATGTCATTTTTTAAAAATGTTAACATAACTTATTTACATAGTTATTGATTGGATATTAATATTTTACGTGTATCCAAAATACCAAGGAAAGATTAAGAAAATGAGACACAAAAATGAAGCAACTATAGGGCATTTTGGGTATCTTAAAAATTATATGTGGGCACTAATATCTAATTAGATCCATATAGATTGGTCATGCCGATATTTGGAGGATGAAGTGTCAATTCTATTATATAGACTAATAATTTTAACAGAAAAATATTAGAATCATAAGACTTAAGAATATAAAAGACTAAAATAAAATTTTTGAAATATAGAGAATCAAAATGAAATATAAAATAAACATAAAAAACCAAAATGTAATTTTTCCTTGTTCTGACTTTCCAATGTGCAAAGTTTAATTAGTAATCATTGCTTATCAATGAGGTTATGTCGTTTTAATTAAAAGATTTGACCAAATTAAAGTACGCTGATTTAAATGTTTCAATTTCACTCTTTGTCCGGCAAGCAATCATTAATTAATTAAGAGACAAAGAGAATATTATTATTCCATACTTTTTGCCTCTAGGTCAGTCATTGGTTTAATTTATCGAGTTATTATTAATTAAATTGATAAAATTAAAATAAATAAATATACATTATATACATATAATAAGTATTTTCATTCAAAAAATATATACACCTCTAAATAAAAATATCAAATCAATAGTAATAAAAGCAATTGAATAAGCAATTTATATTTGATCCCAAGTTCATACTTCAGGCAAAAATAATTAAAGTTCAAACTAAAAATATTATTATACAAAAATATCAAGTCATTCTTATAACTACACGTAATAATTAAAAATATATATAAATAAACAATTTAAGGATTTCAAATTTGTTGCAGGTCTTATGTGTAACACTAACAGAGTCTAATTGGTTTTACTGAATTGAAGTGAGGGATTTGATCCTGTAGAAAGAAAAATAGTGATAAACTAGTGTTGTGACCTGTGCGATACACGGAATAATATAAATGTCACAATTTTTATTTATCAAATAAATAAAAATAATTTAAAAATAAATTAAAGAATATATGTACAAAAATAATAAGACATTTAAGCTATATTAAAACACATATAAGATGATTCATTAAATATAAATGTCTTGAATATTGAATGTGAATAAGGTCAAATAAAAAAAAAGATATTACATGAAGTAATTTAAATAAATATATTAATTAATGATAAAAATAAGTTAAAATAGAATTACTAACCTAATATGTTTGCTAGGATCAAAATGTTTGTCTTCCTTTGATTGTTTTTTCTTCTATTTCTACAAATATACATTTGGATTAGCAACAATGATAACAATTATAAGTTTATTGAAATTTAAAACATAACTTATATATCCACAAAATCTTAAAACAACAAAACGAAGATAATCAAGGAAAATATACATCACATCCATTTTTAAAATTTAATACTTTAAATTCTAAATTAGCATTCAATCAATCTGCACACATGTAATCTCGATATTGCCTGAAGTTTCTCTTCATAGGGAGGGCTCTACCCTTTGTCACAGTAAATCTAAAAGGGATTATTTATTAATCCTATTAGATGAGAAAATTAGGAAAAAATTAATTTAAAAATAGTCAAATTATATTATTCAAACACAAGTAATTACCTCAATGACATCATTTTGTTCTTTTAGGCTTTGATCTTTCTCATGACTTGCTTTCCTCAAAAAAACATAATGACATAAATAGCAAAGCGAACCTGGAATTAGAAAACCAGAACAATGCAAAAATGAAATACAACAGATAGGAATAAAAAATCAGAAGACAAAAAAAATATGGATGAACCAGAAACACGGAAAACAACAACAGAAAACAAATACAGAAATGAAGAAAGTAAAAATAAAAAAGCAAAGAATGAAAGAGAAACAGAAAATCAAAAATCACAATCGATTGAACAGTAATCGCGAATATGAACAATACGTGAATTGTATAGACCAGAAAAAATAAATAAATAAACTGAACTATGATATCAAATGATGTGAAAGAAATATCACTTTAAAACTTTGATGATAAATCACATAGTTGTCCTTCATCCATGTAAGGGAAGAAGTAGCAAAATCAAAGAGAAAAAAAGAAGGAAAATTGTGTGAGAGAAAGAGATATGCAAATATGGATGAGATATTCAAAAGAAATATATAAATATCTACATTGATTTTGAATTTTAAAATTTTAATTTTGAAAAACGAAAAAGCCTCTAAATTGGCCAATAATGATTGTCACTTTTGAAAAATCTCTACATAAAAATAGGAGATTAGCTATTAATGATGGTACAATAAAAAAGTCTAATATACTTGTATAAAAAAAAGAAAAATGAGTGATAATTTATTATTATAGTTTGATTTGATGGAATTAATTTTAAATTTTATTATAATTATTTAAGAAGATAAATAAATAATATGAATATTTGTATGTTAGTTTTTATATAGTAATTAATTATTTGATTATTTGTATATAATAAATGTTAATTTATCAAATAACAACATATTATATTTCAATTGAAAAGTTTACCTAATTTATTAATTATATAGCAATTATAGCAATTATATACCAATTATATCAATTATAAACCAATTATATAGCAATTATATAGTAATATACCTTAATTTCTTCAAATTCATTTGATGTGATGTGATTAATTTGCTAAATTTATTCATTTAAATTTATTCTATCATAATAATTTAATGACCTACTGACAATTAATGCCTTAAAGTAGAATTGTTTTAGTCTATTATATAGATTATTTAAATTGCTCTCTTAAAAATTACTAAGCTTTCCTTTTTTATTTCTTAAAAGTCAGGATATTTTATTAAAATATTATATTTTAATTCTCATTTCTATTCTCTTTCTTTTTCTATTTCTACATACCAAACATATTCTAGAATTATCAAATAATCCTATATTATTGTCCAAACTAGTAACGTCATCTTCCTTATCATCATTTCCATGTCAATGCTATCTATAACCAAAATAGTAAAAGCAAAATTTTATTTAAAAAAAAGGGAAAAACTGGGTTAACCAAATCAATGAATCACTGAGTCACTCAAAACTCATATAGATCACTCGAGTTAAAGTTGGGTCACTAACATTTTAAATAAAGTAGAATTGACTATTGAGCCAGTAGTTACCGACAAGTCTAACTCGTTTTCCAAGCTAATACATGATTCTCCACCCATAGTTTGATTGATTTATCAATATATCCTTCATGATCAAGGGTGCGGGGCTCCTCCTACTCGCAGGAACCAACTATATTTTTTAGTCACTATTTTGATAGTTTTAACCATAATTTTAACTATTACTAAAAGTAAGATGATAGTTAAAATTGTGATTAAAAGGCTTAATTGACTCCTGCTCGGTGGAGAGGATCTGCTTCCCATGATCAAAGGATAAACAATTAAACATAAGAAGAAATCATATTGATGTTTACTTTCCTAATATGTATGATTTAAGCACTATGAATTTAGCATTTTGTTCTACGAGGAAATTAATTTGATATTTGAAATATATGGATATTTTATTTAATTGAAAGTGATTTTAATTATTGTGTTAATGGTATTTAAGTAAAATATTAATATGTTGTATAGATCAAAGAATTTTCAAGTTTATGATATTTAGGAACTACAACTGCAACCTGAACATGGAACTCAGACAAACAGTACACAACTATAGGTAAGAAAAAAAAACAATATTTTACAAATATTACAGAGTGATGAATTGCTGAACGTGATGTAATATAATATCGCTGTTTATGGGAAAACCGTAACGTAATAGTAATGTATAAATATTTATAAATTAATTTTTTTAATCTTTTCGTAAGAAGAAGAATAAGTATAAAAGCTAAAAAAAAGAAAAAAAAAGAATTTAGAAATGGGTATACTATCACATTGTGCAAAAGGCTTTCGAAATTGGAACAATGTTGTCTGCTAGATTGTTGATTTTCAAAATCTACAATCCAAAATTATGGTTTCTTTTATTATGAAAAAGAGTTTTTTTTTTAAATTTAAAATTTCATTCTAAACCGTTAATCTTCAAGATTAATGACTAAAGAAAGAACATTCTCCTGTTCTCAAAGAAAACTAGAGAAGATTTTTGCTCATCTATATTTTCACAAACAAGAAGCATAGTATAAAGTAAGCATTCAACTTTTGCAAAAAAGAGTTCAATAAAACATGGGATTCATATATCATTATAATTATTAGAAAAGGAATACAAATCAAAGATGTCTACATTTTGAAATATGCTTTATATATATATATATATATATATATATATATATATATATGTATAATGACAATAAAAGGGAACTGTTTAGATTGGTTTAGACCATTGACAGTTGGAAGAGGGAATGATTATTAATGAGAGACACATTGGTTTTGCACTTTGAGAGGTTTTGTCTTTTGTGGGGTCTTTATAATTAACTTTGTACATTACACAAACAAAGGAAGTGTTTGGTCAATTTTGATTGTTTTATAATAAAGGAATGAGGTATCACATATAATAATAATAATAATAATAATAATAATAATAATAATAATAATAATAATAATAATAATAATAATGGGTTATGTAATAGGAAATTAGAAGAAGTAGAAGAGACAATATCTCACTCATCATCTTCTTTAATTTAATTTAATTTAATTTAATTTGAGGGGTCTGAGTCATGGCTGATAACAATCCTTTTTATCCAAAAAAGAAAAATCAATATCCTTAGCACAATGGACAAATTAAGGGTATATTTATGGATGGCCTCTGAAATGCTTGTTAAAACGTCTAACAAAATGTTACAAGACATTCATCCTCGAGTTTTTGGTGATCCTTTTATCTTCCAATTTAAACTCCATTTATTTACAAATTGGTTGCAAAATACACTTTTTATTTTTTAATCCTTAAAATCTAAATATTAAACGAGTTTATCTTTATAAGTTAAGAATCCAATACCAAATAATTTTTTTTGTATGATTAAATTGTATATTAACTTATTTATGAATAATTAACTTGATAACATTGTGTAATGAGTTCAAAACTTTCTAGGGTTAGATCATATAGATTTAAGCTTTTAAGACTAAATATTAAACTCTTATATCTTTTAAAGACTAAATTATATGTGTGTGTGTGTGTGTGTGTGTATATATATATATATATATATCATGTATATTAATTTGATTGTCAAAATAATACATCATTGATTATGTTAACGAAATTTAACAACACACTATTTAAGAGTTTAATGGCAAGGATTTTCTTGAGAGAACTATAAGAATTTAATAATAAATTTTTAAATTATAAAAATTAAGTTAAAAATTTTAAGAAATAAAACATAGTTTAGACTCTGTTAATTCTTGCAACCATATTAAGGACTAGGGAGTAAGCATTTTATACTGAAAAGTCAAATTTAATCAATCATATAGTATATATTTCGTACGTATTTTTTCCCACTTTCAACATTTACTCCAATTCTAAGAATGTTTTCTTTACAAGCAAAAAATACTTTATATTCCTAACATTTACATCAATTTTCACTTATGACCTAATACTTATTTTTGGTCAAATATGTTTCATATATTTTATTTCTATAATCATATATGATTTTTTTAACGTTGTCAAATATATTAAGAAAAATTGTTGATTGAGTAGTTCACGTGATAGATATCACTCCCCATGTCATGTGCCATGTGAACTAATATCCTAAAATTTTAAAAATGCTCTCTCTCTCTCTCTCTAAAAATTCTAGAAATTAAATATAAACACTTTCAATGACGCAACTCCAGCACGAACTCCACGAGAAAATGCAATTGATGCTTTTTATAAATTAGTGTATATGGTCAATTGGACGAGTACAGCGTGGCAAGCACGTAGCTTATGGCAAGTTGGTTCAATTTTAAGCCCAACTGCTAACTACAAAAAGATTTTTGTCATTGGCCAAAGTAGTGGTAATTGAAAATGCAGAAATTAAATATGCTTCCACAAAAAAATTTCAACGCTCCATTATTAATTATGTTCATGGGAGAGAGAGAGGAGAGAGAGAGAGAGAGAGAGGAGAGAGAGATACAGAGAGAGTGTATGTGAGGAGAGAAAGCCGCAAAGAGAGAGTGAGGAGAAAGAGACAGAGAGAGGGAAGGGATTTTTGAAATTTTAAAGTATGGGTTTATATAGCATATGACGTAATGGGTGATATGTACCATGTAAACTGTCTAATCAGTATTTTTTATTAGTATATTTGACTGAGTTAAAAAAAATGACATATCTGACGAAAAATATAATATATGAGAATAAACGTTAGAAACATGTGAAAATTAACATAAACATTAGGGATATGAATATACTTTTTCCTTCTTTATATTATTAAAAGTCTAAAAATTTGTTCAAATTGAATTATATATTGGCTTATGGAGATTCAAGTGAATTAGAGAGTCTAATCAAAATTATTAAGCACCCCCCAAATGTTCGATACATATGCTATGCTTATCTATTTGTTGCAAACAGAAAGTAAAGTGAATTTTTGTGAAATCTTAAATTTATCTCTGAAGCAGTTCTCTTCCATTAGCTCTTATGTCTGCTAGCCTTGGTTCATTTATACTTGCGATAATTTTAATGCCTTCCAATTTTCTTAGTACTTAGAATCTCATGTTTTCTTTCACCTCCTAGTATTTCAGAAAAAATCCGTCAAAATTTTTTCAAATTTATGTTATGGCGTTACTTTCCCACAATATCATCTTACAATTTCATATGCCAAGGTTAAATACTAATTGCATAATTGCTGTCATGGTGAAACTTATTGCAATAATTCACGCAATAAATATTTTAGATAGTTCAAATATTGAGGGGTGTGCTAAATACATGGGAAAACATATTTCCTCTATACAAGTAAGTTGGATATGGTTATGTGAACTTTTAGTATGTGAATTCATACCTTTCTGCCTTTGTTATGAGCATCCATGCTTGGTTGAGCAATCTCAAATTTGAGTTGTTATGATAATTAGGTATCAAGATGTGAACTGATGCAAAAAAATATATGAAATTAATATATCTGTAGTTTCTTTGGATGTCAAAGGAACCGTTTCTTCTAGAAGAAAAACCTCCACTTTGAGTTTTTATGATAATTTACCAAGACTGATCAGTCTTGCTCTAATTCTAATTTTCACCTTTCATTTGTTTTTTTTTTAGCTTGTTATTCACTTATTTTAAGTCAAGGAATAGGAAGAGCATTACATATTCAATATCTTTGAATGTATTTGTGTATGCCTACATAGGGGCACTATGTGTGTGAATGTATATATACATGTTAATAGATTGAGCCTTTAATAAGGATATTATGACAATCTAATTTTGTTCTTGTGGAAGGAAGCTAGAACTGCTAGACCACCATGCAATACAATAATGTTTGATACTAGAAATCTTGATTATTGCTAAAGATAAACTTGGTTTAAATTTGAATAATCCTGCTAAACTGACTACATTATGGTTGTTTTCCTTTTATTTGTATGATTAGAATCTGTTTATGACTTCCTGGATTGGTAACTGCTAACGTTTTGCATAAGTTTGTACCTGCATGCTCTGTCTTGCAGTTATTTTCCTGTCTGGGTTGCATACTTGCATTTTCCTTTTATGGTTTGTGTTATCTTAGTTTTCAAAGCATAGACAAATCTGCATTGTCAAGATGTTAATTATGCTGTCGAAAGCTTTTCTCTTTTACATACATGTTTCTTGGAGTCCTATACTTTGTATGTATCTATCTTGAATCTCAGCCAACCTAATTTTTAGCTCGGTCTTGATAGCAGATGTAGTTTTTATATTTCCTAACATGTAATTTTTCTGTTATAGAACAGTCTTGAAGATATTTATAGACTTCTTCGATTTCTGAGAATAGAGCCTTAGGGTCATTGGGCCTGGTAATTTGCCTTTTTTTCTAAATGCTAGTTGTTAGAGATATGTCATTTATTTCTCAGATACTTTCCTATGTTCTTCCCTATTCCTCAATACGATTTGTGTGTGTGTGTGTGTGTGTGTGTGTGTCTGTATGTATTTTTTTCCTAACTTGCTAAGCTTGGTTTTGGAAGGATTTTTTATACAGCTAAGCTTTAGCTGATATGTTGATTTCCAACATCTAACAACATTTAATTGTTACTACAATTGAGTATATATAGCTGGAATATTGGACTAAGAATTTATTTTCATATGATCCAGGTGGAACAAACTCATTTAGAAACCCTTTGAAGAGAGTGATGGTAACATCCATGTGATATGGGTCTTTGACTTTTATTTACCATAGTGGAATTATGTGAAGTTTGATTAAGGGATTTATGGCATTTAAATTTTTGGGAACATATGTGGATTTTGATGTTAATAATGTATAAATTATTAGTATGTAATGTTTGGAGAGCTTGATATTTATTATCATTTTTAGTTCAAATACACAGTCATGGTGGTAAGGAAAATAAATGGAAATGTGTGATGCCTTAAATTCTTAAGTGTTAATAATTGTCTATTGTGGGAATTAAGAACCTGAGGACATAGGTGGAATATTTTTTTAAAATTCTTTGCTTGAACACTTATAATTTTTCTGAAGCTTGAGACTCACGCCTCATCATCTTCTCCCTTCTTCCTTCGACATTCTCCTCTCCTCATTCTCATACACTACATTTCTTCCTATGCTCAACACGATCCCTCATTTACAGCAGTTGGCCGTGATTCCTACTCCCCTTTGTGAACTCTTCAAGCTTGTAAGTAGAAATGTTCATCATCTTCTCTTATCTTTTCTAAACTTGAAAAACCTTAAGTGTGAGTAAAATAGGCTTTTGGATTTGGAGAGGTTTAGGGTGAGAAATGAGTGTTCTTGGAAGTTTTAAGCAAGATTAATGATCTAGAATTCTTCTTGGATATTTATTGATCTAATTGGAACAAGAAACTTGAGAAATCTTTAGTTTAACACTTTGAATTTATGGGTTGGAAAGGTATGACAGAAAAATATAGAAGGTTAGGGTTTTGATGAAAATTTTGATAGATTAAAAAAAAATTGGCCTTGGATGAAGTAGAAGGTTAGGGTTTTGCACATGATCTATGATTTGGATATGTAGATGTTTCCTGAACATTTCTAGAGCAAAACCATGGAAATAAACATTGATTTTGGTGGAAAATTGGCCTTGGATGAAGGAAAAACCATATTTGGATCAAAAATCACAAGAACAGGGCATACTAGCTTGCCTAGGCGGGCAAATGGCCCCCTAGGCATGCTCATGACAGTGTCTAGGTGCGTTTATCCTGCTTAGGAGTTCATTTTCATGTCTAGGCATGCATGTGACAATGAATTTTGACAGTTTTGGTCAATTTTCAAATGATCATAACTCTCTTGTCTGGACTCTATTTTTAACAAATTTTATATTGTTGAAAAGGTATTTGAGTTTAGTTTCTCATGAAAGAAGAATTAATTGAAAAATCCTTACTTTTTGAGAGTTATGACTAAAAAACTGAACATGGGTCAAAATTAGTGATAAAGAGTTCCATATTTTGTGACTTTGACATGTTTTTACATGGTTATCTCCTAGGGATGAATTGTTTGATATATATTCCACATACTTGGGGACTATTCAAGATAGTCAAGCATGGAGTCAAGGTGAGTAGATCAACTTGCTCCTTCCAAATTTAATTGGACTTTACCTCCTGTGAAGTTGGCAACTTTTCTCTCTTAAACTCAAAGGTCCTGGTCACACAACTTGAAGGATATGCATTCCAAATTATGATTAAAACTATATGGGTAAATCCAAAATGCCATGGTAAGGAATCTTGTTGTCTTACTAATTGAGCAAATTAAGGTAATTGTAATTTTGTTGAATTATGGATTGGTTAAATTAATTCAAGAGTTATGAATTTAAATTCTGTGCATTGGTATGTCTTCCAATTTGAGTTAATGTGGTTATGGATACCCTTGAATTTACAAATCTAAAAGATTGTACTGGAATAGTGTAGAATATTCCTCTTACATACTAACATTTTATTTTCTCTCTCAATCTTCTTATTATGTGATAAGATTTTTAAAATGGGAAAAAGTATGCTTAGTTGTCTATAGTTGGTAAAACTTCAAACTTTTTATTGGTACATAACTGATGCTAGAAATTATTACACTCTAACTTGCCTTACACTTGGAAATAGATGTTTTTATTATGGCATATCATTCCATTATGTTTATAGTTAAATTGGGGTCATAGGAAATTGTTTATGTTGGACCATCTTTATCTTGCTTGGGCATAGATACATATTTTTTGGCATGTATTTCCTGATGTGGTTGTTGATGTGGGAAGATTACCCAACAATGATTTAATATTCTTTTACATTGCCTTTATAGTTCTTTGTTGGCATGTTATTGTGTAGTCAATATGGAATTGGCTATGAATGGATTATATGGTGCCGAGTAATAGCATGTTGGATATAATGGTTGATATGGTACCAGGTATTGGCACGTTACATATAATGGTTGATATGGTATCGAGTACTGGCACGTTGGATATAAAGGTTGATGTGGTACCAAGTATGGGCACGTTGGATATAATGGTTGATATGGTGCCGGGCACTAACACATGCGGAGGCTATTTGGAGGCATAAGGATGGGGTTAGGTATGCATATGGGATATATACATATCTTTGGCATTTAAGCCAAGAGGGATTAAAAGGATGAGATTTATATATTATCTATATTATGGTGATATAAGGTAAGAGCTACTTATATACATATTTATTCTTTATTTTATTTTATGTTGATGAATTGTTCACATATTATTTGTGAGATTTCTTCATGTTCATGCGGTTAGTGGTTGGGATTGTATATAGAGATATGGTTGTGGTTAAATGATTTGAAATGATTTCCCTATGGATTATGGTGCTTGATGGTTGGAACGACATTTGTCACTTAATTGGTGAAGTATTATTTTCAGTTTCTACAAAGTGCTATTTAATTGGTTAAGTTATGCTTGTAGTGCCTATGATTTATTGTTAACCATTTTCCATTTTTTTTCTTACTAATATTTACTTGGCAAAGAGTGTCTTTTAACCCTATAACATGTCTTTCGGTTTGAGATTTACTCACTAAGTAATTAATTTACTCATTCTACTTTTCCTTGGGTATTTTACAAAGGCTAAAGCTGTGGCGGTCGATCTTATGGAAGAGTGGGGGTTCCCTTGATTCATTATCCTTCTTGTTTATGGGGTTATTTTCTTGGTCTACTTTTGACTTGTTTCTTTTAACCTTCTAGATGTCACTCTGTGATCTCGTAAGATACCTAGGATAGTTGTATGTGTTGTAAATGATCCTAGATGGCGTATTATCATTGATATAAGTGTAAATTTGTAAGTACTTTTTGTGTAAATAGAGATATTCATTAAATTTGGAAATTTCATTTAATTGCCCTTTATTCTTGTATTGTATCATGTAGGCTTACGACGAAAGAGCTACCCATTTTCACTATGCCGGTCACATGCCAGGTTTAGGATGTGATACTGATGAAAGAGGGCTGAAGTTGGTTCAATCCATCTTGAAGCCAATCATGTTGAAGAGAACCAAACATAGCATAGATTGAGGGGGAAAGTCAGTAAATTAGTCAATGACTTGTGCTATTTTTATATTTGGTATATCCTATAACTTACTATTTTTTGCAAGCCTATACTAGAGAATGCATATAGGAGCAGTATACATTATGCTTCGACAATTAAGTGGTATCAACGGAGTTATGTTCTATTAAAGTAGTGTCTTTTTAGATTAGGTTAGATTTACTCATCAACTGTTAATTGTTGAGTTAATTGTTTATTAAATTTCATTATGTTCTTGATGTTGAATGTCTTGAGAGAACAAAGAGAGTTCATGTTTAACATAACCTCCATTTTTCTATGGTCCTTATATGACTCTCATAGCTCTTTTCATTTCACAGTGATGTCTTTAAAAATTAAATGACTTTGGAACTTGATTGTTGCTGACTTCAGCTATATGGAATAAAAGAATGGATAATTCCCCTGTCTTTGTTAAATTTCTTACATAGTATAGTTTCAACACATAGTAATAAAAACTAATTTCAAACATTAGATGACAGTTGTTGTAGTTCCAAAATTATTAATTGCTCTTGTTTTAAAATTTGACTTCCTCATTGTGACAGGAATTTCATCTAGCAATGTTGCTACAACTGGACTTGGAGCTGTTCAGGTTGGGTATCATTACTAGAGATTCATGTGAATATCAAAATAGTGAATTCTGCTCTTATTATCAACTTTCATTTCCAGGTTGTAGTGACTGCAATAGTGACTTGGTTGGTGGATATAAGTGGCCAGAGGATTTTTTTTAATAGTGTGTATTAAGCACAATTAATTTTTCCAAACATTTTTTAGCATCAAATTATTAGAAAACATAATATGTTATCACTTTTGAAAATAATGAATCATTATTTTGTTAATGTATTTCTTTATATGTATCATAATATCTCTGATTTATTGGGTAAGTAAAAATTGTGACATTTGTGTTAACTTGTGTATTTCACTGGCCACACACTAGTTATTAATTATGTGAGAGAGAGAGAGAGAGAGAGAGAGAGAGAGAGAGAGAGAGAGAGAGAGAGTGTGTGTGTGTGTGTGTGTGTGTGTGTGTGAGGAGAGAAAGCTACAAAGAGAGAGGAGAGAGACTAAGAGAGAGAGTGATGAGAGAGAGAAGGAAGGCACTTTTGGAATTTTAGGGCATGGTCTATGTGGCATATGACGTGGTGGGTAATATGCAAGGTTTTCATAACCGGACCGGTCATTGAATAGGAGGGGGCACCGGTTCAAGGTTCAATGGTCGGACCGCGGTCGAACCGGTAGTAATTAAAAAATTAAAAAAATAAAATATATACATAAAAATAGCGAAATAAGTTATTTAAAATAACTATATAATTATAATTACATGTCAACATATCATAATTTATATATGTGCAAATGTAAAACTAATTAAAAATAATATTTAATATTCAATTACACAAAAGGTATTTTAACAAGATAACATATTCAAATAAATATTTATAAGTAACAACAAAAATAAACCAATTAATCAAAAAAATTATCATTTATCAATTGACTCTATAATTGGTTAGTTTTCCATTTCTTCAACATCTAATAATAAAATAAGAAAAACAAAGTGATCAAAGTGGCTCAAAAAAAAAAAGCAAACTGACCCAAAAAAAAAAGAAAGAATAGGTCAGACCAGTGAACCAGCCGGTTTGGCCGGTTCAACCGGTTCAAAGCCGGTTCAACCGGTTTTTGACCGGTTCGAACACTAACCGGTTTTTAGGAGTTAATCGGACCGGACCTAAGACCGGTTCCCGGTCCAACCGGTTGAACCGGCCGGTCCGGTCCGGTTCTGAAAACCATGGTAATATGTGCCAAGTGAATCGCTCAGTGTTTTCTATTAATATATTTGACGTTGTTAAGACAAAAAATAAAATATGTAAGACATATTTGACCAAAAATAAATGTTATGGGCATAAGTGAAATTAATGTAAACGTTAGAGATAAGAAATATATTTTTGCCTTCTTTATATTATTAAAAGTCTAAAAATTTGTTGAAACTGAATTATTCTAGAGCAAATGTGATGTAGTACAGAAGGTGGAAGGAGTGAGACTTCATGGCACAAGTATTGTTAAGAAAATTGGATCAAACCAGCTTGTTGGATTGGAAAACTAATGAATTGGCCAGTCACTAGGTTCAGAATATGGCTAAAAATCGAAGAGGGATTAAATTGATCAAACCGATCCAAAATTGAAAAAATCAGGGACACTGGCCAGATGACACGGTCGGCCGGTTCTTTTGCTACTGAAGTCTTACAGAAAAAATAAAAAATATAAGAAGAAGAAAAAGAAAAATTTGATTAGTTTGATTTTTCCCCCACTTGCAGAAGCATAAGTGTAATTCTGATTATGACCCGACCATTGACCCTTAAATCGATATTTTCACTAGTTCAATGACCGGTTTGATTTTCTAAACCTTGATCCAAATATTTAACAGTAAATACTAACATAACATCCTATTTTACATATATCAGTATCTATTTATTATATGAGATTAGAACTAATAATGACTAAAATAGTCAAATATAATATGAAGAAAGATAATTAATATAAAGTAAATAATGATTATTTTGGTCATTATTAGTTTCAATCCCATGTAACAAAATCATGATAGATGAATAATTACTGACATATGCAAGATTAAATGTTACGTTAGCATATGCTGTTAAATATTTGAATAATGTTAAGTTTAAAGGTATAATCAAAATTAATTAAAAATTTATAAATTATAATTGATATAAAATAAAATTTTAAGTCATAATTAAAAAATTAAATCAAAATCTAAAAAGATGAACGATTCCTCTGTCGTGAATTTTGTTGCGGCAGTGCTACAGGAACATTTTCACTACTTCGCCCTTTTGTTGATGTAAACAAAATATTTTAAAAAAATCATTTTTAATCAAAAAGACATACAAAAAAAAATTTCATTTTGCTTTTCATCAAATCCAATCTCTTCGTCCCATATCCCCATGCTCAATCATTGTTCACAGTTCCACTTCCACTATGCACTACAAAGTTGTGCCACTAGTAACATTCCCACCCTTTCTTGTCTCTTCTCAGTTCTCACTCTGTAGGAAAAGAAGAAAATAAAAATCAAAAAGCATGCACAAGCAACACAGCCATTTGAATCCCCTTCTGATCATTTATCTCTTCTGGATCTCATGTTTGACAGTAAGCCACAGTTTTCTTCATCTTCAATTTCACTTTTTCAATGCTTAATCTTCTCATTTGCTTCAAATTTGTCTGACTCTATTTATGCAGCTTCAGAGCTTCGGCGAGAAAATCCCATTCACTCCAAAGGCTTTTCTGATTCGCTATTGGGACAGAGCCATTCACAACAATTTACCGAAACCATCGTTTCTTCTCTCCAAGGCATCACCATTGACCGCCGTGGACAAGGCGACGTTTGCCAATCTCGCCTCCGGCAGCGCGCTGCCCACGCGCCTCCGTGAGTTCTGCTCCTCCGCTCATTTGCTCTGTTTTCCTAATTTACAACCCAGTTTTGAGGACCACTCTAAGGCCTCCAACTTCGCAGTGTACCGTAACAAAAACTTCACCGATTACGGAGCGGGTCGACTCGGCGGAGCCGACTCGTTCAGGAATTACTCCGACTCCGGCGTGAACATCCCCGTCGACGATTTCCGGCGGTACAGCCGTAACTCCACTGCTCGCAAAGAAGATTTTCTCAGCTATGGCTCTGGCGGGAACTTAATACGTCAGAAATTTCATATCTACTCCGCCGGAGCTAGCGGCTGTGCCGGCGAGTTCAATCGTTATGCTGATCCCGTTTTTGGCTCCGATTTTCTTCGATTCTCCTCGTACTCCGACCACGCCACCGATGGAAGGACCCAGTCGTTCTCGACCTACTCCGAGAATGGGAATAGCGGAGACCATTCGTTCCGTAGCTAGGTCCACCGCGGCCATAGAACTATATCGGAGTTTACGAACTACGGCATGTCTTCGAACTTCATCGTTTCGGGCTTTTCGCATTACGGCGAAAATGCTAGTGCTGCGAACAATACATTTAAGAACTACGAGGCTAATGCGAACGATGTCACGAATACATTCGACAACTACGGCGATGGCGGCAACGGAGCCACTGATAGCTTCTCCAGTTACAGAGACCAAGCCAATGGAGGTTCCGATTCGTTCCAGTCCTACGCTGCGAATGTCGATTTCGCTGGATATGATAGATACGACGATTTGGGTTCAGACACGTTCACTGCGTATGGCATTCAGGGAGCGAGAGGGCAGAACATTGGATTCAAGGGATACAAGAACGTCACCTTCAAAGACTACGCGAAAGGGGGCATAAACTTCGCAAGGTACACACCTGTGAGCTCTGAACTTCGAGCTTCCATGGCTACCTCTGTGAGCAAAGGCAGATTGGTAAATAAGTGGGTGGAGCCGGGCAAATTCTTTCGCGAAGCCATGTTGAAGCAAGGGAGATCATGCCTATGCCGGATATAAGAGATAAAATTCCTGAAAGGTCATTTTTGCCCCGGTCTATTCTGTCGAAATTACCATTTTTACCTTCCGAGCTGAAAAAGGCTTTTAATGTGGCTGACGGTTCAGCAATGGATAAGATTATAAAGGAGTCGTTGAAAGAGTGCGCGAGACCACCGAGTACGGGTGAGACAAAACGGTGCGTAGGGTCCATTGACGACATGATTGACTTTTCCACTTCAGTACTGGGTCTAAACATAACGGTTCGGATCACTGAGAACGTAAACGGGTCAAATCAAAGGGTCCTGCTGGGTCGAGTTAGAGAGATAAACGATGGTAGGGTCACCAAGTCTGTGTCTTGTCATCAGAGTTCGTTTCCGTACTTGCTGTATTACTGTCACTCGGTTCCAAAGGTTCGGGTCTACGAAGTGGATTTACTTGACCCGAACAGCAAGGTCAAGATCAATCACGGTGTTGCCATATGTCACTTGGACACCACAGCTTGGAGCGCGTCTCATGGCGCTTTCTTGGCTCTTGGGCCGGGTCCGGGTCGGATTGAGGTATGTCATCGGATCTTTGAGAATGACATGACTTGGACTATTGCTGATTGAGCAAATCTTAGCAAGGCGCAAATGAAAATTTCAAAATTCACCAAAATAAAATTTAAAATCTGAGCTGGAGGTCGAATCAAACTGTGAACGTGCTATGAAGTCGTTTTCTCAGATTCGTCGAGTTTCGTTGATGGAATCCCTCATTTTAGATTTGCAAGTGTTGCGCCAATCCTTCTCCTTCTTCAGTCTCACGTTCGTTCCCAGATCTTGTAATGGAGACGCCCACTACGTTGCTAAGCATGGTTGTGGTTCTGGTTTGAATTTTCTTTCTGCAGCTTGCCCTAGTGCTGTTCTTCGCTTGGCTGACTATGACCTTTGTAAATTTCATTATGCAATGTGATGGCCTTTTTGGGTTTTTCAAAAAAATAAAAAAAAAACTTGAAATGAGATAGGAAGAGAGTACTATTTTTTTTTTAGTTTTTCAGGTGTATTCTTAATTGGAGTAGTATTTTATAGTTTTTTTTTACAAGTATTCTTAAGTAAAAGTAATTTTGTTGAAAGTACCATCGAGTATAGATGTAAATATTTTTTTTAGCGAAAATTCAAAGGTGATTTTATTATCTTCTAAAACACTAGTTTCTTTTACTAGACGTTACCTTCGTACCTTATTAGTAGGAAGAGAGTAATATCACTTACATAATACTCATTTTTTAGGAGTAAATTATTGTTGAGGTCTTTGAGAAATTACTATTATCCTAATTTAATTTTTAAAAAATTAAATGTTTCACTTCAGTTTATGAAACATTACATTTGTGTTAATTTGATCTTATTTATTGTTAAATCATAAAATTTATCATTGTTAAATTTTAATTTTTATTATTAAAAGTTATTTTAACAAAAAAATTAAATTAAAACAAACATAATTTTTTAAAAATTAAATTGAAACATTTACTTTTTTAAAGATTAAATTAAAATAATTGTAATTTTATGATAATTAAATTAATAATTTATTCTTTTCTGTTTCATTTTTAACGGATTCAAGTTTTATTTTGAACAACTTCAATAAAAATTCGTTCGAAATGTTGCGAATATATTGAAAAATTTTATCATGAGGTTCAGATTCCCTATTATCAGATAAAAAATTTTCTTACATAAATTAAAAAAAAAGCCAAACTTTGATTTTTTTTTTTTCACCCAACATTTTATAACATTGTATTATATAAGATGATAATGTTTATTCTACATACCCGGTCCTTCAAGCTAAGTTAGACCTGTTCCGGAAAATACATGGAAATTTCAATGTGTCACTGTCATGCCACGATATGTGTGTGTGTGTGTGTGTGTGTATAAACACATATAACTCTATAAATTATAACTCAACTATGATTTTAATATTTAAATTTTAGAATATAGTTACTTTACATCCTTCAATTATTATAAAACTAAAATACTATATATAAATTGAAATTAATATATAAAAATTACATAATTTGTTATTTGATAACTTATTATTTAATTTTTTTTACTTTTTTTTTCACAATATCTTATATGCATTTATATTTAAATTAAGTAGTTTTTAGATATTAATTTTATTTAATATTTAATATTTTTATTTTTTATGACAGTTTAGGCGAGTAAATTTTTATATTACAAAATGGCTAAATTTAAAAAAATTATAGTTTTTCTTTGCAAGGGGATAATATCAACAGAGGATTATAAGATTGGTTGAAATGTTAGAAGCTGTAGAATAACAGGAATGAAGAGCAAGGAAATGTATTCAAGTATTCTTCATTCAACATCAACTCAAATCTGATATGTACAGCAGTATATATAGGAACAGAATAGAAGCTACTAGAATTAACTGTTAAACTAACAAACCTAAACACTCATAGCTAACTTCAACTAACTAATTAATATACTCTAACGTGGACATAAACCACCGTAAATACATTTTGTAACCAACATATTTCTACACCCCTTCAAGTTGAAGTATTTGTGAGTTGAACCAATCCCAACTTGGAGCAAAAATGCCTGAACAAAGGGGTAACAAGGGTTTTTGTGAAAATATCTGTGACTTGATCTTTTGAGGAAACATGCGATGGTCGAATTAAACTCTCTTTATATTTTTCACGCACAATGTGGCAATAAATTTTCACATGCTTTGTTTTTTTGTGAAAAAACTGCATTTTGAGAGATATGCATGGCTGCCTGACTATCACAATAAAGAATAATAGGCAACAGTGGGAAAACATTGAAATCCTTTAACAAGTAGACAACCCATTGAAGCTCACACACAACAACAGCTATACTACGATATTCTACTTCTGCAAAAGACTTGCATACAGTGTTTTGCTTCTTAGATTTCCAAGAGATTGGTGTGGCACTTCAAACTAAATTATTCTAGATCAAATGTGATGTAGTATAGAAGGAGGAAGGATTGGGACTTCATGGCACAAGCATTGTAAAGAAAACCGAACTGGCTGGTCAGATCAAAAAATTGGTAAACGGGCCAATTATCTAGTCCAAAATATGGCTAAAAATCAAGGTGGGATTAAA
Organism: Biancaea sappan; assembly: GCA_037074585.1. Lineage (NCBI taxonomy): Eukaryota > Viridiplantae > Streptophyta > Magnoliopsida > Fabales > Fabaceae > Biancaea > Biancaea sappan. The sequence continues at coordinate 73,867,630 of CM073492.1, read as the reverse complement.
CTGGTAAAATATGGTTAGACCGGTCCAAAATAAAAAAATCGGGAAAACCGGCTGAGTGAAACAGTCAGTCAGTTATTTTGCTACTAAAGTCTTACATATATATAATAATAATAATAATAATAATAATAATAATAATAATAATAATAATAATAATAATAATAATAATAATAAGAAGAAGAAGAAGAAGAAGAAGAAGAAGAAAAATCTGACCAGTTTGATTTTTCCCCCACTTGCAAAAGCATAAGCGAAGCAAAAGTGTAATTTTTTTTTAAAAATACAAAAGCAGAAGTAGAAGAATGACAGTAATACCCCAAGAATTACAAAGTAATCAAGAGAGATTTCTTTTTTTTTTTTTACAGGTGTGAAAATTTTTCACGAGCAAATGAGTATTTAAGAGAAAAAGCTTAATTAGTGAGAAAAGGACAAAAGCTAAAAGGAAAGAAAAGATTAAATAATCCCATGCGATTGGGACGAGCAAGGATCCTTGAGGAGATAAGAGTTTGGTGAGGTTAAGTTGTGAAGTGGACACTATAAGAATGGTTGAAGTAGAGCCATAGCAGTGTTTGGGACACTGAAAGGGACCAAAGTGACCAAAGTATAAAAGTTTCAAATTTTAACAAAATATGTTGTGAAATAGAAATTTTGGCGTATATGTGTTGTGTTTTATTGAGGTAGGATTTTGGTGCCTGTATTGATTATTTTAAAAGAAGTCCCAAAATTTCTCTTGAAGTCCTAATTGAGTTTGCTTCATTTAAAGGAATTAATTTGAAAAGAAAGTGGGCCCTACCCTCATTAAAAAACACACACACACATTAGAATTTTTACACACCCTTATGCCTCTCTTAATGTCTCACAGGTCCCTCTCATGCTCTCTCCCTCTCCCTTGTGTGCTTCTCTCCTTCATGGTCAAAGAGACCATTTAAAGGTGGCTCCACCATTAACTTCGGCAAGCTCCCTTCATCGGCAAATACTCCCCTCACTGAAAAACTCCATGATTTAAGGGTTGTTCCCGAGACCTAGTGATCATCTTTTCCTTGAGCATGCTTTTGGGAAACGATATATTTGAGCTTAGAGTTGAGGTAAGTAGCTAACCCTACTTAAGATGAGATTTAAATTTACTTAATGTATCACACTATATGCATGACACATGAGAACCTATGAGACTTTGTGGAAGAGGGAGTAAATTCTTTCTTGTTAATTCAAGTTAGCATTCCAAAAGAGTAGCAAGTTAGCATGAAACATATGTATATATCCTAAGTAGAATTGTATGTATATATGTTGCAAACCCTTGGGCGAGGGGTTAGATATATATGTCTAGAATAGCATGAGTTTAAGTCCTGATAGGTAGTCACGCATGTCTAGAGGTGTATGGCACTTGGAAAGTGTTGCCAAGAAATGTACTGAAGAATACTAGGAAACCTACAATGTTATTGACAATGTTGCCTAGTAAGGAAGAAAACGAAGTGAACTGCACTCATATAACATGATGTTAATAACACGGGCATGTGTTGAGTATAAGTGAAATTCTAGGGTACATAGGTAGTTAGGGCAACCTAGGAGTGAGGTTGCTCAAGACTTGTGAACTAAAGAATTATTCCCATGTGTAAGTGTCACAACATGGAAGGTATTTTGTTCTAGACTAATGCCTAGACGGAGAATTTCATTCCAAGTTTGGCAATTTAGAAACACATTGTCGAGGTTTAGAAACTCACTTAGTCATGACCTAGACAAGGAGAGTGGGTGACTCTTGTGTAAATAGTACAAATGGTTACACATATGCGTAGGTTAGTGTTTGTGCTACGTATGGACCTTGATGCTTGTATAGAGAGCTTAAGACTGAGTGACCTTAGAGTGAGGGTGTGGCCAAAAGCTCAAGCCAGCAAGATGTTTAAGACCAAGAGACCCTAAAGCAAGGGTATGGTCAAGAGCTAGAGCTAGTAGGAGAGTAAGGCTAAGGGACTCAAGAGTAAGGGCATAGTCTAGAGCCATTGTCACACCCGAAATGTGACCGGCCGACATTTTCTTAGAAAAAGAAAAATGATAATAAAATCAGCTTTCGAAATTGAAAACCAATTTTATTTGGAGCCGCCACCAAAATTTTATTTATTAGGAAAAAAACTTTGGAAAAAACTTTATAATTTGACGGTCTGCGATTAAACAGAAATTGAGTTCGGGAGTTGAATCGCATAAGGAAGGTGTTAGGCACCCTATACGTTTGATTTAGAAAGCATACAATTATTTAAAAGTCACCTCAAAATTACCCTTATAAACCACCAAAGAAAAAGATAAAAAAAGAACAAATAAAAATATACAAAAACGGACTTGGCTAGGCGATGCCTAGGGCCTACGTACCCAACCGTTGGGATCAAAATCCACGTAGTTCGTAATTTTGAAGATATTTTCTTGTAAAGGAATATATTTGAATTTTTTTTGGATTTAAAAAAAAGTAATCTTTTGAGAGACTTTTCCTCATAAGTATTGTTACATAATCACATTATGAGTACTTCATCTTATTTTCGAATGATTTAAATTTAACAAATTTATTTTAAGAGAAATTTTTCTCACTTGCATCGTTATACAATCGCATTGTGAATATTTTATTTTTTTTAGTTTTATTATTTCTTAAAAAAAGGAGATCCACTCCGATGGAGTCAATCTCTTATTCCATTTGGAGATTATTTGATAATTTTTTGTTTTATTGTCCTACGGCATTGATTAACAATCGCAATAGGATAATAAAATTTTGCCTAGAGATAGGGATTATTGAACTATTCCAAAAGAATCAGTTGTTTCCCAACTCATCATCGGCATAGGATGCCGATTATAACAAGAAAAATATTTGCAAACACACCAAGAAAAAAGAAAAAAAATGGAAAGAAGAAAGACAAATAAATAAAAGCCTCAGGAAATGAATCGCAATCAGAAATGAGACTTTCTATATGATGACATTGTCTGATATCCCCATGAAAAAAAGAAATAGGCACACACCATTAAATAAAAAATACACACTAAAATGTGTGTCTATATATGTATATATATCACATGCATACCCATATTAACCCAAAATATATACGCAAATATATATATATATATATATATATATATTTTTCACATAACACATGTATATGTAGCACACGTTAAAGAGAGAGAAAAAAAAACACGCATGCCAAGACTCAAAACACGCACGCATATATAGTTTAACGTCAGTTCAGTATCATTTTCATCCATCCTCCATTTCGACTTTCACTATCTCGATCTTCTTTCTCTCCGATCTCTCTCACGCTTGCCTAACTCGACAGGATGAAAGGAAACATAAACTAGAGACAAGGTCTGTAAACTTACCTCTGCGCTGTCTGCACGTTCTCCCCTTCTCTGTGCTTGCAATATATCTCCCTTTTTCTCTTTGCTTCGCTTTCTTTCTATTTCTTCCTCTCTGGAGTCTCTCGCTCTACCTTTTTTTCCTCCCTTTTTAACACCTCTGGTAAGCTCTCTTTATTATCCACCACGCTCCCTCCTTTTCGGCTGAGTGGCTCCATGCATGAGATAGTGGGATAGTGGGATAGTGGGATAGTGGGTTGTTCATCATGTGCTAAAGTGGAGTTTCTCATGTGATGATGTGGTGAGCATATCAAAAATAAATATTAAAAGGTATTTGACATACCTTTTGTTATTTTGTTATTATTTTTTTTATATTTTTATATTTTTATATTTTTTGATTATTTATTTATTAAAAGGAAAGGAGAAATTATAAACATGATGGACAAAATTAGGTGTTACAGCCATTATTGCAAGAACATTAGGCCATAAGTCCCAAGACCCTGAGTGTGGCTTAAGGATGATGAATACATGAGTTTGAGACCATATAGTGAACATGGTCTAGTTTAGGTTAATTGATTTACCAAGTATGTATGAATGTATGAGTTATGTATGAATGAATGCTTATAATTTATGTGATGACTTGTATGTTATGCTTGTATGGGAATGTACCCCATGTCCATGATTGTAAGCTTATGAGGTTTGGTGGTCCTAATAGCGTAACGTTTGATGACCATAGAGACCGATGATGCTTAGTCATCCATAGAGACCCACGAGGTTTGATAGATTTGAAGGCTGAGGCATCGCCATCCATAGAGGCCATGAGGCTTGGTGGTTATAAGAGTTAAGGTGGCTAGTTGAGTCATAGAGGCCAAAAGGCTCGATGAATCCTTGCCACTATGGAGACTCTCCGATTCATAGAAACCTAAGAGGTTTAATGGCTCCTAGAAGTCTAGAGGTCCGATGACGCATAGAGACCATGAGGCTCGATGTATCTTAGAGACCCAGATTTCAAGGTTTGTTAAATCTAAGCCTCTTTGGGGGTAAGGATACATAGAGACTGAAATGTATGCATGAGGCTTTAGATTGAACACATGTCTAGTTTGCGTAAACGGGTAATATTAGTTAGAGGTTCGTTGAGCCATGGAAACAATAGAGGTTCATAGGGGCCTAAATGCATAAATACATTTTGACTAGCTCGTTAAATACACTCACATATTGTGTATATTGATGCTATAATATACTGTTATTGTTGTGTAAGGATTTATTTATCCTAGTTCTCAAATCCATCTTAGACATAGATAGGTATGTTATGTGATGTGAAGTTAGATAACATTATCTAGCTAAACAAGTTCATGCCCACTGGTGCCTCGAGTGAGATATGATCACATATAATAGCTTGTGTACAAGGGAAGGGACCCACAAGCACAATGGTTAACCTCATAGTGCATTGGGTAGTATGTTAGTGAAAGTGTGTAGTTAAGAATATCTGGCTAGAGTATTTGAGCCTATGTGGAATAATCGGCAAACATATGTAGTACTTATAGCACTTCATGAGTGCATATTATCGTCAATATGAATCATCGCATATAAGGATTTATGTGTGTTCAATAGTGGTGTTTTCTACTTACTAAGTTTTTATACTCACCTCGTTGTTAATTTTTCTAGTTGCAACTTAAAATAGGAGTAATCGTGCAAGGAGAGGTGGAGGTTTAGTGATGCCTTCTCCTTGGTAAGTTCTTAGCCTTTTTTGAATAATGTGTATGTATGCTTTGTAGTCCCATAAGTCACCTAGGTCCTAATGTTTGTGATTGCATGTAATGTTTCTTGATAGTGAAAGATTAGAGATTCTAGTAAGTATAGCATAGAAAGCTTACAGCCTAAGGAGGGCATATCCCTAGTGTCATGCTGGTCGCGTGTCCAATTTCGGAGTATGACAACGTTTGTATCAAAGCAAAGGTTTGTTAAGTCCCTTATAGGCTATAGTGCACGATGTCAAGATTGTCAAAGTCATTAAGATTATGTCCTACTCTCCTCTATTATGGCTACAAGATACCATTAGAACTTGGAAGTAGAGTCCTATATGCTAAGGGTCCTATAATTGAGAAGGATGAAGGTCCAAGAAGGTTCTAGGATTGCTCGCAGAGGTGCATGAGGCTTAAAGAGTTCTAGCGAGATAAGGGTGGAGGATGTATACCACCAAGTGTATGGAAAAGTAGAGAGTAATAGGTTGAATAGACGGTTAGATGACCTTAGGGGTTGAGGCATAACATTAAGCAGAGAATAAGAAAGGAATGTTTCCTTAGCTAAAGTGACCTTGGCTTTAGTGGTGTACCTCGGTCTGAAGGGGGTAGTGGATAGAAGGTGCATCTAAGATGATTAAGAGAGTAAGATGAGAAGGTAATGATGGAGGTTCGATGATCACAGAGGCCAATAATGTCACGACCTGAAACCAAGGACTAGAAGTTTTATCATTCTCGGAACCGTAGTCATGATCGGTGCAGACAATGTGTCACCTATACTACCGCAAGCCTAAATCTTTCTCCCATCGACCCAAACCACATGCATTATATCCTAGGTGGCCTATCAGATCATAGAGCATACTAAAATAATTAACTTAAAAGTAAACAAAATTACCTTACTCTGAACAATAGGAGACATTCTCGATCTGTGTGTCATCGGTCTAAATGTCCTTATGTACCTGTTACTGTGAAAGGGTGCATCTAAACCATGGACTCACATAAACTAACCCTTCTTTACATATACATGTAATATATATATAATATATATATATATACACATTCACACATCACTTCTCATGGGTCTATGTTACCATGGGCCCCTTCTCAATAGATTCATCAATATGGGTCTACATTCCCATGGATTCATCACTTAAGAGGCTTGTCACATGAGTCTGCATTTCCATAAACTAATTATCCACAACTCATAAGCCGCTTTGTCAGGGGTCTATGCTCTCCACTATGTCCTATTCAAGGTTTTCACTATATGGGTATGCACCCCCATATTTTTATTTCTCAAGGCTTCATCGATGTGAGTCTGTGTTCTCACGGATTCGTCACTCAAGAGTTGTCACGTGGGTCTACGTTCCCATGGACTAATTCCTTCCCCAATCACATCTACAATCACAACATTCATAATTCAATAAAATAAGTAAAATCTCTCACATGCATAATTTATTTAATAATTTATGCTTGGCATCCAAATCTCTATTCATGCCTCTAAGTCCTAATTATTTTCATCATGCATGTCCAACACATCACAACACACAACACAGATAAAACTATTACAAACCCTTAGTACTAGTTCCTACTATGTCTCTTGCTTGAAAACATATTGTAATATGTATCAGTACTTTACATTAGGCATTAAATGGAAAATGGTAGCACTTATACCATTTTCATTTATGCCCTAGGAACTCCAGATCGCTTATAATATATACGCCAGACATATTATTAGCCAACCATATAAATGTATTTAAAATACATTTAGCTAGATAATTATAATATATATATAAATTTAAACATACAGAGAAGAGCTAGATTCTCACCTTTTCTTTAAGCTAGCCATTGCATCACAAAAGATGTGAAAGATACATCAAAGAATCCATCCCTATAAGGTAACCATGAAAAAAAGTCAAGGTTACATAATAGAGAAATTTTCTACCACTAATTCTGACCTTTGTTTACTCCTTTGCCCATAACTCTTTAAAAGTAAAAAATTTTCAAATGAAACTTATATCATTAGAAACTAGTCTTAAAGATCTTTCCAATGATACAAGATTTGTTAAAAATGAAGCTTGGAGAAAGAGTTATAACCATTTGAAAAAAGGTCATAAAAAGAAAAATACTGCAGCCTTTTCTGCTAGGTGCCAGCCCTTCGTCTTCCCTATGGTAGTGTGGTGCCTAGGCGCCATGTTCTGCATCTATGCGATTTACTCTCTGTTCTTTATGGTTTTGATCTAATTTTTCATCTTTTAACCTAATTCTTTCCATCGGTTTTCATCATTGATGTTTAGGGAGTGTTTTAACACCAAAACCCCTAATTAATTCTAACAATCTAAGCTCTAATCATCAAAATCCCTCTTAGAACACTAACTTTCCCATTTTATGTTACAACTCATAAATCTCAACATAGATCTTGATTATCCTTTTAGTTCTTGGTTCTAATTTGTCTATTAATCATCAAGGAAGGTTTTAAAATGTAACCCAAGCTCCAAAACTCTCCCGCAATCCCAATTTCTACCTAAAACCCCTTAAATCCGAAAATGGACAAAAATGGAGAGAAAATTGAGAAAGTGAGATACCTACCTCATTTCTGATAGTAATAGCTGGCTCCCAAGGGGAGTGAATTGGATTTGTAAAAATTTCTTTGAAGCTTTTTGGAAGTATAAGAAGTTTTGAAATCAAAGCCAAAATATTTATGACAGTAAAATAAAACAATGCCAAGATAAATGGAAGAATAATGCAAATAATCAAAGATAAGATAATAAACAATTAAACAGATAAGGGAAAGATAAGTTGACACAAGTGATTATACTAGTTTAGCTTAAATGAAGCCTACATTCAGTCCTCAAGACAACTTATTGAGTATTTTACTATCAACTACAAGTTTATGTAAGATGGATACTTGTGAACCACTACAATAGAGAACTTTTCTTTTCCAAGGGTGTCTCTCCCCCCCCCCCCCCCACATTATGATTTTACTCAAACAACCTCAAAGAAACATTCCTTGATCAATACAATCAGAAAAATAAGATGAACAGAAGCAACTCTCTACAACAAAGTAGATATACAAAAGATAAGCTCTTTAAAAGGAAAAGGAATGTATTCTTGTTGATTTGACAACTTCTAAAATCAATATATATAACCCAAGAAGTGAGAAATCCGTTGGAAGAGCATCCATGATGATATCAGCTAAAATCTTCAAAAAAAGTTGTTGGTATTGATGTTATCATGTTGGCAACCGATTGATAGAACCACGACAGTCGATTACTGCACTTTAATGAGGTGCCAGTCGACTGGTAGAGATCTATCAGTCGATTGATGATTCTTTGTCTTGAAAATAAAAATTGTTCAAGAGTTTATCAATCAATTGGTATAGTTAGATTAGTTGACTAATAAGTAATGGAGGTTAATTTTGATTTTTAGACAGAGATCAATAAGTCAACTACTCGATGCCAATTAGTCGACTGATAGAAAATTGATCCTTAGTTGAAATTCCACCAAAGAGTGATCAGTCAACTGTTACAAGTACATCAGTCGACTGATAGCTCCTGAATATGATTTTTCAAAAACTTTACATCTTTCAAGGGTCAATTACCTATTCCCACCATTTTCCAACTTAGCTAAAACATTCAAAAGCTTTTACATTAGTCCCTAAGACAAAATTAAAAAGTCTTCTTTTTAAGCTCTTTTAATCCCTTTTTTCTTGGGTAATATTCCTAAAAATATAAACATTAATACACAAAGGAATATATCATTTTAATTTATTTGTTAATCATCAAAAATCAAGTATTAGCTTTGAAGGCAATGGGGTCAACAATTTCCTTACTTTTCCTATGGCGGTTGGTCACCAGAGACCTACACTTTCGTCAGTGAATGGTTGCCAGAAACTTAGGTCTTAAGTTGAGTGGAGAGAGTAGAGAGAAAATGGAGAGAAAAGAGAAAAAAGAGAGTGAGGAAAGATTGGGAGAAGTGAGAAAATGAGGAATAGTGTGAGATCACCTATATATACCCATCCATAGTGAAATTACTATTTTGCCCTCTGGTTAACCCTCGGTCAATGTTATTCCGGGCAACTCTATAATTTTTCCAATTTGGGTATTTCTCATTTTCTACGTACCACACAATTTTTATTATTACAATTTAATCCCTCCTTAGACTTAGTAATTATCTGACTTCTTTAAGTCTCTGTCACTCATTATCTCATCCACTTTGCCATATCTATTTTTACATTTCTTTATTAAGTAACGAAAAAATTTCTCCCGTATTCTAATTATTCCGAAAAATAAATTAAATTAATACCTACAAGCAGGTATTACAGATAACCTTGATGATTGTGAAGGCCTATGAAACCCCAGAATGAGATATGCATACATATAAGTGAGTGAATTCTCTAGAGAATGGATCGAAAGAGAGGTCAGTCTTTGACCAGAAGTAAGTCGAGTTATGATGAGTATAGGGGTATCACATAAATATTTATCGTGGTAAAACTACAGCATGTGAATGTTAAGGTCGAATGAGTCACATGGAGCAGAATGATCCCGTGATGATTATTAGTTTGGTCAAGGGTTTTCCCTCGTCTACCTCATGATTCAGTCTGAGCCAGTCCTAAGCAGTAAAGCGCTACCCTCATCTGCCAAGAGAGGTGGTATGGAGAGGAGTAATGAGAAAGGCTTGAGCAATAGGGACAACCATCAGACTAAAGGACTACACGGGTGTATGCCCTTACTAGTTGGGATGCATAAGCTTCTAATGCAAGAATGGTAGGTATCCTTCATGCCTTGTTCTAGTGCATATGATGCAGTACGCCTTGAGCTTAAGCATAGTAGAATTATGCATCACATGTAAAGGTTTGGTGATCTTTAGACGCCCATGGGACGATGGAACATAGAGAACTAGGAAGGAGAAAACAAGGCTTGATGATCTGGAGGTTTAGAGAGCTTGACGATCATATAGGCCTAGAGAAGCAAATGGTTGTGGTTTGGTGAACAATAGGAGTTTATGGGCTCGGTGAATCGTAAAGACCCAAATTACCAAATAATGAGGCTCAACAAGTCTTAGAGGCTGAGAGGGCACGTTGACTCATTAAAGTGTAGGGGATTTAAAAAGGCTAAGATGTTAAAGTGCTGAGTATTTGTAGTGCAGCATAGAAAAGAACTAGAGGAGTACAACGAGCATTGTGTGCATTGTGAGTGCACGAGTGATATACTGAGGGGTGAGACACTGAAGTTATTATCTCTGAATAAGGAATATGACAAGGACTGAATGTCAGTTGTAGGTAAGACCCAAGAGATGACCAATGGCTAGGTCTATGAAAAAGGTAGACTGTGAGAACTTTTTAAGGAGTACGGTGTGCTGAAGCGTAATGTTCATGTACATAACTATACTAGAAACTAGTCACACAAGTAATATAGAGTAAGTAAAGTATCGTTTCCATGAGAATTGAGGTATCAAGTACCAGCGAAGCTAAAGTGAAATACTATCTAGACGGTCTGTTTGGTAAAAAAAAAATAAAAAGGGTAAACTTAAACAAAAATATAATTCTAAAACTAACAAATTAAACTAAAACTACTAACTAAGACCTAAGAATAAGCTACTCCTAACAAAAAAAGCTTAGGGTTGATGGGATTGATTTCGTTTGACTCTTAATCTGACTAATTCATAGACAAATTAGTATTTGAGTTGTTAAAGAATGATTCACTCTAATTACAAATCCTTTTGATATTGGTTAAGCTCTCAAATAAAAACCACATAAATAAGATTATCTATTCCTAGATAAATCCGATTTATGATAGAAATTACAATGGCAAAGTTAATATCTAGCTATCCCTAGCACAGATAAAAACCCCAAACTCATAAAAATGGTGATCAAGCATTTTTAGAGCAAACCAATCGATAAAATCCACTCCAACAAAATACGAAATGCAATTGGAAAGAATCATTCAATAACAAAACTTTATAAAAATCAAATTACATTAACCACAAAACCTTTCATTTCTCATAGGTTCCATTATCTTTCTCTCACTCTTGCTTTCATTAATTATACATGCTAATCTAGGACACAAATATTCTTAGAAGGATTTTTTCAAACCTCAACTAAGATAGAAACCTGATATACCATAATTCTTTATGTGAAAGTCAAGTTAATTTAATGAACAAACCCTAATTTGACTATATGAGGCTAATGTCTATATTCTTATGGCATTAACAAATCAATCCCCTCACTTTTAAGGTTCAAGAACTCATACAACTCATCCCTTAGGTCTAGTTTTTACCTCCCTTTCCCAATAATTAGATAAATTAAAGGAAAGCAGTAAATTGAAATGAATAAACATGCATTAACCAACCAACAATTACAAGAGTTTGAGAAATTACATAAAACCTAATCTAAAATCGAGTTTATAACAACCCTCGAGTTACAAACTAACTACAACTAACAAAAGACACGAAATTACAACATGAAACTGGAAGAAAATGAAGAGAAAGGAGAAGAAATGGGCGAAGGAAGGCCAATCCCAAGTGGGAAGGCCTCCTTCCCCTCTAACCAGCTCCAGATATAGCCCTTTGCTGCTGCCTCTAAGCTCTAAAATTCCTAGATCCAAAGTTAGGTTAGAAAACCCTAAAAGATACTTTAATACTGTTAGGTTTGTGCCTTGGCACCTGGGCGCTAAGCTTAACAGCTCAAATGTGAGTTCAGGGGGTTGGCACCTGGGAGCTATGTAGGCAGAAGCTCCTTTAAGTTCGTATGCTTAGTGCCTGGGCACCAAGTATGGTGCCTCTAGAAGCATCAAATGACTTCAATTTCTCTTGTTTTTTTCCCAAAAATGCACATACAAAAGTTTACAACTAAAGTCACATAAAAAGACAAGAAAATGGGGAATAAAACAAGATCAAAAGAAAATAACAATGCACAAGGGAATTAAATGAAAACAAAGATAAAAAGTGCAAAAGGGTAGCAAAACAAGATTAAGAGAAGAAGAAAAAATCACTTTTAATAGCATGATTTGATGACTTTTTAGGACTTATCAATATGATTGACGCCTATCATTTTAAAACCCAAAAACGACCGACACCCATTATTTTAAAGCTTGGAGATAGCCGGCACCCACCATTTCAAAGCCCAGATATGACTGGTAGCCATTATTTAAAATCCCAAAAATGGCCGGTATCTATCATTTCAAATCTCGGAGATGACCAACACCCATCATTTTAAAGCCCAAAAATGACTAGCACTTACTATTTCAAATCTTAGAAACGACCGACACTCATTATTTCAAAGCTCAGATATGACCAATACCTATCATTTTAAAGCTTGGAGATGACTGGCAACCATCATTTCAAAGTTTGGAGATGATCAGCACCCACCATTTCAAAGCCCGAAGATGATCGGCACCCATCTTTTTAAAGCCTGGAGACGACGAGCACCCATCATTTCAAGTCCAAAGACGACCAACACCTACAATTTCAAAGTTCGGAGACGACTGACACCCATTATTTCAAAGCTCGAAGATGACCGTCACCTACTATTTCAAAGCTCGGAAATGACCAGTACCCATTTCTTTCAAAGTTTGGAGACAACAAGCACCCATTATTTTAAAGTCTGAAGACAACTGGTACCCATCATTTTAAAGATCGGACACAACCAACACCCATCCTTTCAAAGCCCGAAGACAACTGGCACATACTGTTTCTTTTCAAAGCCCAGAGACGACCGACACACACATTTCCTTTTCAAAGCTTGGAGATGATCAGCATCAAATTTGGAGATGACCAACACCATTCAAACATGTCATGATCTCATTGTTGGTTCTTTTTGTTGTGTTTATTAGCAATGCTATAACAAAATTAAGTGTTCTTTATCTTTACTCACTTCTTAAACAAGAAAATCTCAAATATCATTTTTTGTAATCCTATTTAAAAAATGAGTAAAGAGGGGCAACTATGAACACCTAATTTTGTCCTGTATAATAAATTAAAAAATAGAAATAAAGGCAATTTTTTTTTATAGAGGGGATCTTAATTCTTATCTTAAACCCATAATAAATAAATAAATTAATTAATTAGAACATGAAAAAGAAAGAGATTAGAAGAGAATCAGGATTTACACGAGAGATAGCATGATATATACATTGCAAAACTGCTTCCGAGCTTGACAAAGGCTAAACCTTGGAACTGACGTGGGGGTGCGCCGGAAGTTGAGGAAGGAATAACTATCTCCAACCACTTCGCCATGTTATAAAGGGCATCATGGATGGTTATAAATGAGAGATCATTGTAGGGGGGATGCAGGGGCATTGAGTTTATTGGTTAGAAAGGGAGGTAACACGGAGCAGAGAGAGTAGAGAAAAGCATACCCAGAACCGCAAGCACCAATTAAACACTGAGAGACGAAAGGGTAAATATGGAGGGGAGAGCACGGCAACGTAACATGAAGCACCATTGAAAAAACAGAGTCGAGAAGGGAGACCAGAGGACACAAAAATAGAGCACCGTTGAAAGAAAATCAGAAAAACGACGCAGAGATGTGAACGAAGAAAGAAGGTGAAGACGGTGCAGAGGCAAGTTTATAGATTTTGTCTCCAATTTGTGTTTACTTTCTTCATATCGAGTAAAACAAGTGTGAGAGGGACTGGAGAGAGAGAAATGATTGAGAATGCGAAAGAACCAGAGAAGAGAGAGAAACAGAGGAGAGACATACTTTAAAAAATAAGGAGTGAGTCCGATAATCATAAGCTTCGACCTTTGTGTACGTGTGTTTATACTTTAGGATGTATAATTGTTTCGTATGATATATATACATATATATATATATATATATATATATATGGTTGTGTATATATATAATGGTGTATGTTATACATATTTGGGTACAAGTGTTATGTGCATATATAATTGTGTGTGTGTATACACACACACACAAACACACACACACACACACACATATATATATATATATATATATATATATATTTGTACGTATATGTGATTCTTAAGCTGATTTCTTTTCATATGTTTTATTTGGTTTCCTGATTATTGTAACACCAAATTTTCAAATATTTCATTTTGCCTATGATGAGTTGGGACATGGCTGATTCTTCTAAAAAAGAACTTTAATCCTTATCTCTAGGCAAAATTTGTTATCATATCGCGCGATTGTTAATCAATGTCGTATGACAATAAATAAAAAATCAAATAATCTTTAATGGGATTAGAAGTTGACTTCGTTGGAGTGGATCTTCCCTTATTTTTAAATAAAGTGCTCACTATTGTATAACAATGCAAATAGAGAAGAATTTTTCTTAAAAACAAATCAATTGAATTTAAATCCTTTGAAAATTAGACGAAATACTCATTACGCGATTGTATAACAATGCTTGTAAGGAAAAGTTTCCCAAATTTTTTTTCTTTTAAAATCAATTCCAAAAAATCAAAAATATCTCTTAAAAAATAGTTTTCAAAAAAAAAAAAAAACAAAGACATCTCTTTATTCTAAAACATCAAAACATCACTAATTTTAACGAACTACGTGGACTTTGATCCCTACTACTTGGTACGTAGACCCTAGGCACTGCCTAGCCAAGTCCGCCTTTGTATATATCTTTTTTTTTCTTCATTTTTTGTGTGTGATTGATAAGAATAATTTTAAGGCGAATGTAAAATAATTGTATACTTTCTAAATTAAACATATAAGGTACCAACACCTTCCCTATAGGTCTAACTTTTGAACTCAGTTTTCTCTAAACGTAGACTATACATTTTAAAGGTTTTTCCAAAATTTTTCTGTCAAATAAATTTTGGTGGCTGCTCTTAATAAAATTGGTTTTTTGATTTCAAAAGCTGATTTTATACATTTTTCTTTTTTCAAAAAAAAAATGCCGACCAGTTATATTTCAACTGTGACACCCCATGTCCATGATTGTAAGCTTATGAGGGTGGGTGGTCTTGGTAGTTTAACGCTCAATGGCCATAGAGAAGAACGATAAGTGTCATCCATAGAGACCCATGAGGTTTGATGGATTTAAAGGTTGAGGCATCACCATCCATAGAGGCCATGAGGCTCGATGATTATAAGAGTTAAGGTGGCTAGTTGAGTCAAAGAGGCCAGGAGGCTCGATGAATCCTAGCCACTATAGAGACTCTTTGATTCATAGAGAACTAAGAGGTTCAATGGATCCTATAAGTCTAGAAGTCTAGAGGTCTGATGACACAAAAAGGCCATGAGTCTTGGTGTTTCTTAGAGACCACCCAAATTTCAAGGTTTGTTGAATGTAAGCCACTTGGGGGGGTGAGGGTTCATAGAGACCTAGATGTATGCATAAGGAGGCATTAGATTGAACACGTGTCTGGTTTGCATAGATAAGTAATATGAGTTAGAGGTATATTGATCTATAGGAATGGGAATACGGTAAAGGTTCATAAGGGCCTAAATGCATAAATATGTTTTGACTAGCTGGTTAAATAGACTCATATATTGTGTAGATTGATGCTATAATTTACTGTTATTGTTATGTAAGGATTTATTTATCCTAGTTCTCAAATCCATCTTGGACATGGATAGGTATTTTATGCGATGTGAGGTTAGATAACATTATCTAGCTAGACAAGCTCATGCCCACTAGTGCCTTGAGTGGGATAGGGTTAGATTCAATAGTTCGAGTAAAAGGGAAAGGACCCACAGGCATGGTGGTTGACCTCATAGTGCATTGGGCAAGATGTTAGTAAAAATGTGTAGTTGAGAATCTCTAACTAGAGTATTTGAGCCTATATGGAATGATCAGCAAGCATATATAGTACCTTGTAGCACATCATGAGTGCGTATTATCATCGATATGAATCATTGCGCATAAGGACTTATGTGTGTTTGATAGTGGTGATTTCTACTTACTGAGTTTCTATACTCACCCTGTTGTCTATGTTACTAGTTGTAGCTTCGAAGAGGAGTAACCGTGCAAGGAATGGTGGAGGTTCAATGTCACGTCCCAAAATCTGAGCATGTGACCGGCACGAAAAGTGAATTTCATTTCACCTCCGTAAGCCTATCTTTCTCTTAAGCATCATACCATTCTTTTTCATGCAATCAAACCGAGTTCTCTATACACACTACAGTCATTCACATTACATCACTGAATGAACCTACCCGATTACAGAGATTTCTAGATTTATACAACTTAGAATAAGACTTAACTATTATACCTTTATCCTGAACAAATGAAAAGGTAATCATGGGCTAAGGATCCATAATTCCTTGTACAGATATTTACCTTCAGCTGTCAACTCTAAAAAAAATATTAATAAGAGGGGTATGAGCAAACCACGTGCCCAGTGAGCAGACAACACAACACTATGACAAAAAAATATCATGCATCATAATGATAACATACAGCAATCATATGTAATAGATCATAATATAATATAATATAATTCATAATACTTCACAACAATATCTAAGTAAATCAAATACATTTCAACATAATTCACAACAGCAAACAGTAAAATCAATTTCACACATTTCCCGTACCAACCGGGTCGTCCAGGGTACCTCTGGATCGTTGCTCGCGGCCCCCGCCGCATCCACCCTTATCGCTCCATGTATATTCTCTACCCTTATAGCTTCACGTAAATTTCTCCATGGGGTAAACCACCATACCTTTCCTTTCTAGTCAAACACAATCACAATCACATCTAAGAACATCCTCAATCATAATCATGAGCCACATACACAACTCAGTCATTTACAATTCAAGTCACAACATAATCAATATGGTTCTAGCAACATAGCATGTATACAACATAACCCACAATATAGAACAATTATTCAACAATAACATACTTCAACTATCCGCATATGGATGAACTCAATAATCAGAGTATGACACATTTCAACTCAGTTCACATGCCATTCACAATCCATCATATAACCTCCATTCATGAGAAAATAGGAATCACCAGGCAAGTTCCACAATTGTTTATGTCTCATCGTCCCATTCAAGCACAATATAATTTAAACATATAAATATATATATTTGAGTTATCATCCTCTTCAAACTTGGATATATAACATATTTTCACTATGATACATAAAGTCTATAACAAAGATATTTAATCATAGCAAGTATTAACCCACTCACCTGGATTTCATGCTCTCGCCACTCCCACCTTGCACTTTGACCATTCCTATTGTAACCAGATAAAAACCATTAGGGTTACGAAATAGAGAAATTTCCTACCACTATTCCCGACCTTCACTTACTTCTCAAATCATAACTCCTAACTGGTAATGAATATCCAGATGAAACTTATACCATTGGAAGCTAGACTAAAAGAGCTTTTCAACGATATTAAAAAAATGGATACTACAGTAACGGTCAACGGTCAACGCAGCTACAGTAACGTTGACTGAGTCAAAGCTACAGTAACGTTGACCGAGTCAATGCTACAGTAACTGAGAAAATCTGAAAAAATTTCCCAATGAATAGTAATTTCTGGGGAAAATTTTCGGATGTTCTTCGTGTTCTTCATCCAAAAATCCTAAAATCACATCTAAAACAACATTTCTTTTGGTTTCTTCCATGGGTTTTCATCCTTAATATCTAACGAGTGTTTTAACACTAAAACCCCTAATTTTTAGCAACAATCCAAGCTCAAATCTCAAATTTTCATCAAGAACACTAACTTTTTTCAAATATCCAAATTCTATGAATTTCTCCTAGTTTTCTCCAAATTTCTTGTTCTAATAACATCATAAACTACCTAGGAATGTTTTAGATTAACATCCACACTTAAATTCATCCATTAAAATATTCTACAAAAATTTTGCAAAATGATAACCAAGGATTTGGTCTTGTAATAAGAGGAAGAAGAAGAAGAACATCAACTTACCAATCATCCTAACTTTCATAGCTTCCTTCCCCATGCAAAAATTGCATAAATGGTTGATGAAGAAATTCGACGCATAACCGAGAGAGAGAAGGTGAGGAAGCTACGAGAGAATGAGAGAAAGAAAAGAATAAGAGAGAAGTGTATACACGTGGGCCCCACCGATTTCTTTTTCGATAAAATCGCTCATAGCCACCTTAGCTTATAAGATTTGTTCACTTTAATCCCTCTCGATGTCTCAAATACCACTTTAACCTCAAATCCATCATCTTTTCGGTACCGGACTCATAATTCATTCTCATAAGCTTTATTCTTCCTCTCAGGTTCCTATTTGGTCATTTCTCAAAAGTAATCCATATTTTCTTTTCTTTTCACTTTAGTCCTTGAGAA
Source organism: Biancaea sappan (assembly GCA_037074585.1). Classification (NCBI taxonomy): domain Eukaryota; kingdom Viridiplantae; phylum Streptophyta; class Magnoliopsida; order Fabales; family Fabaceae; genus Biancaea; species Biancaea sappan. Next base: position 73,849,307 of record CM073492.1, on the reverse strand, counting down.
TTTGTAAAAATTTCCTAAATTAAAAATTAAAATTTCTATTCCCAGATTTTCTTCACTAATTCAAAAAGTACATTTTTCACGTAATTAAATTTTTTACTAAACTTCAAAATAGACTTTAAATATTCATATAAATTCTTGGGATATTACATTCAATGATGCCTTCTCCTTGGTAAGTTCTTAGCCTTTCTAGAATAGTTTGTATGTATGCTCTGTATTCGCGTAGGTCACCTAGGTCTTGATGTTTGCAATTGCATATAATGTTGCTTGATAGTGAAAGATTAGAGAAGCTAGTAAGTAAAGCATAGCATGCTCATGTTATAGGGATGGCGTATCCCTAATGTCATGCCGATCATGTGTCCTTTTTTAGGGCATGACAACGATAGAAGCAGAAGAATGAGTTGACTTGTAAATTATAAAAAAAAAAAAAGTAGAAGCAGAAGTGCTATACAAGACATATTGTAAGTCAGAGTAGAAGGAGAAGACATGAACACACACACACACACACACACACACACACACACATACACAGAGGCACAAACACAGAGAAGGAAGAGACGGGTACATGGTTTTGGTATCAGAGGGATAATAAATAAAAATTTCATTTCCCCATACAAAAAGCTGCCAACCTTCCCAAATTAATTTCATTGACTTTATCTCTTTTCTTTCTCTCTCTCTCTCTCTCACTCTACGTTGAATGATGTGATAAATGAATGATAATAGGTATAGTGTCAATTCACACTTTCCCAAACTAATTTAAGCTTTTTCTTAATATTTTTTAATTATATAAAATAATATTTTCTAATTATATAAAATATTTTAATATTTTAATTATATATATATTTTTTAAATTTTTTTTATATTTCACTGGTTCGACTGCATTTTGACAACGATCTGACCACTAAACCTTAAATCAATGCTTCTACTAATTCAATGACCAGTCTAATTTTCTGAACCTTGGGCACAAGTGGAGTATCCAAAGTTGACTAGAAAAGTCAACAATTTGTGATTCTTGCCAAATCCCATCATTATCATAATTCTTAAAAGTTATTTCATAATTTTCATTAAGTATGGGCGATTCTTGTCTTTTTTGCTATTTACCATATCTCTAGGAGTTATTTTGTTATCTTCATTAAGTATGGGTGATTCTTGCCCTTTTTGTTATTTACCATATCTCTAGGAGTTATTTCATTATCTTCATTAAGTATGGATGATTCTTGTCCTTTTGTTTTTTAATTTCTTACTTTTAGGGTTTCCTTTATATACTTTGTAATAAAAACTTTTGAAGGGGCAGTGATTCAACAGGATGAGATTGCACAGTTGCGCCAACAGGTAGAGTAGTTAACTCAGCAATTGGCTACTCTCTAACTGCTAGAATAATGTGTTGACTTGGCTATGGTTGACGATGATTATGACGTGGAAGAAAACCCTTTTTCCATCTCCCTGATGGAGGATGTGATTCAGCAGGACGAGATTGCACGATTGCGCCAACAGGTATACTAGATAACTCAACAATGGGCTGCTTTCCAATCGCCGCAATAGTGTGTTAACTTGGCTATGGTCAACGATGATTCTTACATGGAAGAAAACCCCTTCGTTGTTGCCCTTCTTGCTAACCTATAGGTGAACTGCCGATGGGAATTTAGTTTCAAGGTTGATATTTCAGAATTTTGTGGTAGTCTCCATATGGATGATTTTCTTGATTGGTTACACATAGTGGAGGAGATTTTGGAATTTAAGGAGGGTCTTGACAACCGCCATGTTCCTTTGGCCACTATGAGGTTGCGTGGAAGGGCACAATCATGGTGGCACTAGACGAAGAATAATCGTGCACATTCTGGTAAGGCTAAGATTACCTCCTGAGAGAAGTTCAAGAAGCACTTGCGTACCGTATTCTTATTGTATAACTATGAGCGTGAATTTTATCAGCATCTACAACTCTTTCACCAAGGTACATGATTTGTTTCTTGTTATACTGTAGAATTTTGAGTTACTTACCTGCACCAAAATCGTAGATCACCTATCCAATTGGTTTCTCACTACATTGGCGATCTACAATTATAACTTCATGATGTACTTAATATATTTGACCCCTTCACTGTTTTGGAAGCACACCAACAAGCACTACAATTGGTATGCAGCATGAGTAGCACTAGCAAAATAGACCAACAAAAAATGAGTAGGGCATGAGCCAACCCATTTTAAATGGGTCTAGATTTTGAAGTCCAGGCTCACATATCCCTACCTGCGGGCCAACTTTTTTTTTTAATATATATATATATATATGAAAAAAAATTGAAGCCTAATATATACAAAGGCGACTATGTCTCTTTAATCAGGAATATATACACAGAGGGAAATGAAGGAGAGGCAAAGGCATCGAGAGTCAAGAGATGAGAGAACTTAGAACAAAGAAGGGCGAAGGTGTCAAGAGACAAGAGAACTTGCTTGGCCTTCTTCCTGTATGCGAGAGAAAGAGAGAGCAGAGTGAGGGAAAGACAAAACGGAGAAAGATGGCATCGATGGATGTCAAACCACCAAGCGTGGTTGTCTTTTGCCAAAAATTTTGCTGGCAAAAACTCCAATAGTTTTTTCTTTGTTCCCTCTCCTTTCACGAAAGATGAGCTGTCTGAGAGAGAAGGATCAGCGTGGCGAGGATGTTAGGGCAGCAATAGAGTGACTAAAGTGAACGTGAATGTGAGTGTGAGGAAAAGGTAGACAAAAGTGGACACCAGACAGCAGGTAATAGCAAACACTCACAACAGACGATACTCACACACTGGTAGACATTGATGAAGTGAATTACGAATTGTGGCTTAGGGTTAGGTCTCTCACACATAGAGGCTAAGTTGAAATGTTAGGGCTTTGGGATTGTCTGATTAGTTTTCAGGAAAAAAATTTTAACTTAAAAGAAAAAAAAAGATTGCGGGTCGTCTATGCCCAACCTATTTGGCCTGCAAGCTAAACGAGCCTAAATATGAGAGTCTAGGCAAGCCCAAATGCTGGTAAGGCGGGCTTGGCTTGTAGGCCAAACCTCGTTTTCTCTGTGCTATGCATGAGTAGTACACCTAAACAGGAGGCTAATCCCACTACCCAAAGGTACGATTTAACAACCACCTCATTGTGCCCACACAAAATTGTTTTACTAGGAGTGTTCATTGTTTTAGTTGTGGGGAGATAGGTCATCGCCAGGTAGACTGTCGCATGGCAGGTCCTACCAATAGGGGCTATTGGCTAATGATTTAGATGTTGAGACATGACCCATTTTTGATACGGAGGTCGATGCAAATGTTGAAGAGGAAATTATAGAGGGTGAGGTGGATTTGTTGTTAATGCTATGTCACAACTTTATGAGTCCTCGTGCTCCAGATGATGATTGGCGTCGTATTGGCTGTTTTACTTCCACATGCATGATTGTGGGTGAGGTTTGTCATTTTATTATTGATTATGGCAGTTGTAAGAATGTATTGTCTGAATTTGCACTATAGAAATTGGGTCTAATCGCTAAAAAGCATCTAAAACCATACAAGCTTGCCTGGTTGAATAAGGGTAATGGTATCTCTATTTCCCACCATGTGTTGGTCTCTTTTTTTGTTGGCTCTTGAGATATTCTGGGATATAGTTCCTATGGACGTTTGCCACCTTCTATTGGGTTGCTCGTGGCAGCATGACTGCACAACTATTCATGATGGTCGTGAGAACACCTATTCATTCATATTATGTGGTAAAAAGATCGTATTACTATCCAATAAGATGTCCACTACTGGAAACAGCACCACTCTTTTAACCAGGGGTCCCTTCAAATAAGCCATGGCAGAGATGGGGCTTGTTTATGTGCTTCTTACCAAACCTGTGGATGCTGGATGAGATGACGTCTGATTTGAGGATGAATCTTCTCCATCCTAGAGAGGATGATGTAGTACGAAAGGAGGAAGGAGTGAGACTTTGGCACAAGTGGAGCATCCAAAGTTGACTAGAAAAGTTAGTAGTTCGTAATTCTTGCCAAATCTCATCATTATCATAATTCTTAAAGAGTTATTTCATAATTTTCATTAAGTATGAGTGATTCTTGCCATTTGTGTTATTTACCATATATTTTGTTATCTTCATTAAGTATGGGTCATTATTGCCCTTTTTGTTATGTATCATATCTCTAGGAGTTATTTGGTTATTTTCATTAATTATGAGTGATTCTTGCCTTTTTGTTATTTCTTACTTCTAGGATCTCCTTTATATACTTTGTAAAAATACCTTTTGAAGAGGCAATTTTTAAATGATTAATGAATTGAGGTTTTCTCAATCTTTTGTTCCAACCCCTCTGTATTCGAAGGAATCAACAAGTTGTTAAGTTTATTATGCATCAAAATGATACTAAAATTTTTTTTTATAAGGTTGACCACATTACATTTTAGACCTCTTGTTTAAGAAAATTATACCTAGCATCTAAGTTTTTGTCAATGAAATCAATTTTCTAAATAATATATTCTTTCTCAAAACAAAATTATTTAATTATCTTTATATAAAAATAAAATCCCAATATTATATTGTATTAAAAGTAAACATTTTAGACCAAAAAGTATATTAGAGAGAAACTTCATATATATGTATATATATATATATATATATATATATTTGGCTTTAATTTCCTAACCTGAGATGGGAACAATTTAGTACACTCAATTTGAGGATATTTTCCGTATTTAGAATCTCCTTGTTTTTGTAGAAAATAAAAAGTTCATTTTCTCAATTGCACCTACTATACAAACGATCGAAAAAAATATATATATCACATATGATTTAACTATTTTTAATTTTCTTCATTCAATCGTCATTGTTTAAATGAAATGAGCAATCACCATTAAAGAATTAGATTCTCCAGTTTCTGCTAAAAATTGAAGAGAACACAACTCCGAACTTTCCAGACCATTTATACGCCAGAGAAGCCGTTTTGGAATAAAACTACTGTTAAAAATAGTAACTTGTAATGGTGACTTCAATGATTTCAGAGCCCCATATAATTGTAAGGACCAAAGGGAAAAGGAATTTGCCGCGTGTGTCAGCGATTAAATCCTGTAGAAAAGAAGGTACCAATGATGATCGAAACACATTCAAGTTTATAGAGTAAATTACAAATTTAGCCATCAAAAGAATACAATCTCTTAATTTAGTTCTTAAAAGATTAAGTTTCTCAATTTAATCATTAAAAAATTATATTTATCTCAATTTATTCTCTATTCGTCAAAATAACTTTTGACAACCAAAAGTTTAAAATTTAACAACAATAAATTTTGTGATTTAATAACAGAAAATATCAGATTGAGACATGTAATTTTTTAAAGACTAAAATTAAGACACTTGATTTTTTGAAAATCAAATTGAAAAAACTATAATCTTTTAGAACTAAATTAGCAATTTCCTCCCAAGATTGTTCACTCTTCCATCATGTCTGATGTAGGATGCAAGTTTTGCAAGGCGTCTGGCACAGCCTGTCCACACTGTTGTAGGATTCCCATGAGTGGTCCTGCAAGTTTTGTGTCTTGTTTGGTTAAGAAACTGTGGAATACGCCATTGACACTGTGGCGGGCCATCCTTGTTAAGATGTGCACATAACTGTTAATGGAGTGTACAAAACTGGGAAGAATTACTACATCATACTTCCGTAAATCTGTAGTAGAGATATGCTCCAAATCAATCATGGAAATTGCTGGTTTCATTCTTCTGACTGAATCCACACTGTAACAACATAAGCTCCTATTAAAAATTTAAACTGAAAATAAAAATAAGAATTTTTTTTTCTTTTTCTTTTTTTTACTAAAACTCCATTTTTGTCAATCACAGATACAATATCTCTCAATTTGGTCCCTCACAAATAAATATATCTTCCATAACATCCTCTTGTCAATATGTTATTAATGAAGCTATCAAATTTAACGTGACAGGTTATTGCTTAATCACTATTGTAAAATATGTAAGTCGGTAGTTAGTTTTATTAATAAAAAATTAATAGGACATTACTAGTAACAATTTTCTTTGTAAGGATCAAATTTTTTAAAAAAAGAAAAAAATCCAACCTGTCACAGACCAAATTGATAAGGTAATTCTCTGAAGGACCAAATTAAGAAATGTCTTGTATGTAAAGAACCAAAATGAGAAAGCAACTCTATAGGGAACTAAGGTGGAACTGAGAAACACCCCATCATTAAGGGACCAAAATTAGGTTTCAGTCCTTATTTTTTTTGGCTGTCTTATTCCAAGTCCAAACCCGATGAGTCAAAAGAATCATCCAACAACATCTTATCTTCATACTAAAAATTTCAAATTAAAGGATATAGGTTATGGCTTGGGGCATTTACGATGCCTTAGCTTAATAAAATAATTACTGATAACATGATGAAAATGAGATTGTTTCAAAGTCAAGCTCAAGCCTTTAAAATGACTTTTGAATCAACTATCTCAAGGACTTCAAACATCCCTGTGAATGTCATTCATTGTTTTAATTTAAAGATCACTCTTCTTTAACAATCACATAACTTGTGGACCTGTGGCAGAACCAACTTCAACATATCTACAAATCACCTTCAAGGAAAAAGCACATCTTCCAGAAGGGGTCTTCTGTTATGGAATAAAAATAACCAATTTTTCGGATAATCTTGTTTTGTGGACCATCTTCTGATCATTTTGAGAGTTTGCACATAAGATTAAGTTCTCAGACCCAATTTTATGAACCTTTCAAGGATCCAGCCCATTATCAAATTAGAGTCCAGAGCTTGGATTAGAATCACCAAGCCATCTATGTCTTAATAACTATTAATGATGGCTGCAATAACCCCTGACCATCTATTACAAATTTCCAATATTCATAATTCATTTATCTGATTCACAAATCCAGTGGGAAGTTCAACAAAATTTTGTGTTGGTATGTTTGATTTTCTTTTGTGCTATTGCTAATCTTTTGGTGATAATACACTATCAATTTGCAACTAGAATATGTAAAGAAGCATTTCATACTTTACCTGTCATTAAATGTTTGTGCTTCAGAGCCAACTGAAATGGAATAGCCCTTGGACTTGAGTCGAGCAACCAACTTTTGAGACTTGACATCTTTCCTTAAAATATATAACACATCTAACTTACGAGCCTGCCCACTCCAAGATTGATCTAGGGCTTGGATGCTCTGCAGAAGTTAAAATATTCACAAAGGGCTCTACAACACATGCATATAAATATATGAATATCATGTGCGTGCATTATTCAAAGCTGTAGTTAGGAAGAAAGAAAGGAACATAGGGATGCTTATGCATCTTAAGGATTATAACAGAGTCTGTAACAACATGGTGAGGTTACTATTAAATAGAACGACTCAAGTGGATTTAACAAAGAATTATTTAAAAATACAAATTACTAGCAATAGGTTGAGCAGTTGAGACATATTCCTCCTCTGATGCAAGTGCAACAATTATAGGTGAAGGCTAAACAGATTATTGCTAGTAAAGAAAAGTATGGGCATTGAAATCATACAACGTTAAGTGGAAATCAACTTACTCTCTAACAAGGATAAGATCAAACATTCATAGGCTTATTCTTGACTAGAAGAAATAAAATAATTAAACAAGGGACCGCATAGTGGAGTCCAAGAATCCAAATACAATCCTTTAGGTTAATTAAATATTTTTTTTATCGAAAAAGAAATATTATTAAAGAGAAAGAAAGATATGAAGTAAAGAAAAGGAGCACAAGCAAAGAAGAGGACAAAAAATCCTCCTGAAGAAGACAACAAACAAAACAAAGAAACCCAAAAAAAAAAATTCAAAAAACAGGGCTAATACAACAAAGCCTTCCAATCCTGATGAACATCTAATAAAGGCACCCTCTTAAAAAACCCGTTGGCCGAGACCCAAAGGAAAGCAACATAGCAAATTCTATCCCACAATAAATGAGGAGGCAGAAACCGTCGCTTAAAAACTAACATTTCTTTCCATCCACAAGCACTACACAGTGGCAAACATAGTCGCCTTTCACAAGACCTTGCTCTCTTTTCTCATTTATGCAATTGTAGCTTTATGTGCGACTCTAAAGATATCTGGCTTGAGTTAATAATTTGCTCTTGTGGAAATCTCACAGAACCTCTGAAATGTCATATATTAACATATACCATTAAGTTTCCTTGGAGAAAATATAGTGAGATATGCACCGAAACTTGCTGCTAAACCCAAGTCTTGTATTAATAGGCTACAAAAGGACTAAATTAAATGAAACTACAAGAGGAAGTTTACTTTTTTTTCTTAAATAATAAAAGAAGAATTTTATTAGAGAAGAAGAGAGATACAACGAAAGAAAAAAAACAACGAAAAAAGGGGAGGACATGAGATCCTCCAAAGAGGGAAAAAAAAAAATACAACAAGGAGAAGAAACAAACAACCAAAAAAACCTAAGACAACAATCCCTATGAATATCCACAAACTACACCCCCTCAAAGATGCAGTTGGCAGCCACCCAAAGAAAAGCAACAAAACAAATTTTGTCCCAAAGCAAATGCAATGGGAGGAATTGATTTTTAAAAACTCTAGCATTCCTTTCCGACCAAATACACCAAATCACTGCAAACATAGCAGCAATCCACAACACCTTATAATCCTTCCTCCTACCAAAACTTCTAAACTCAATATTAATGAAATCTCCCAAATCAACCGTGGACAAACCTAGCTCTCCTCCAAAAGACCAAACAATCTACACCAATAATTCCAAGCCACCTCACAATGCTGGAAAAGATGGCTATTGATATCATCACTTTTATAACACATCACACAAACGTCAAGAGATAAGGCCTTATGAAGCCTCTGAGTTTAAAGCAGATCATTTGTATAAATTTTCTTAAGTACCGCTGTCCAAACAAAGGCATTAACTTTCAAAGGCACCTTAACCTTCCAAAAGAACTTCTTAAAAAGAGTTGAAGCACAAGGGTTTCAGATCAAAAGATTGAAAAAAATAAGCACAAGAATATGAGCATGAGGAATCCAACTTCCACAACCTCTTGAGGAGAGAACCGAAACAAAGCCAAGGTATCCAGCAACATAAGAAGATCTTCCGCTAGCCTATCATTAAGGTTTCTATAAAATGAAAATTCCAAGACCATTGATCAGCTTGAAAATGAACAAAATCAATAATAGGTGCGTTATGAAGCAAAGATAAGCAGTAAAGATGTGGAAACCTTTCCCAAAAAGGGGCATTACCAATCCATAAGTCCTCCCAAAACCAAATAATAGAACCATCTCCAACACACAGATAGTAAAGGAGAGATAAGAGAAAGAATATTAAATTAAAAAAAAACAAAGACTGAAGCTGAGAAAGAGAAGCATTGCCTTGTGCTAGCTCCAATTTCCCTACCTCAATTACTTAAAATATATATATATATATATAAGAATACATGATTAGCATAGTAAAAAAATTTACCTTTTCAAGTTTTTCTTCTTCCGATGCGCACACTTCCACAGATTGGAAAATGCATGAACTTTGACTTGGAACTGAACCATTAAGAGATAGTCTACAAATTGGTCCTGCCAGAAGATACTGGACCACTGGGATAGATGTATGACTGGGGCAATCATTGAAAACCACAAGTCGGGGAGCGCCAGAAATAGACTCCTTCACTGATTTTATAGCATCAATGTGGCCAGCACTACAGATAGAGCTCAGCTCATCAACAACCTATTCAGTACCACAACAGTAATCAATCAAATGATGATTAAGAATTAATATAGTTCCAAAATGTTTAACATTGACTAATATTTTCTTTTGAAGCAAAGTAGCAATTTATGTATGGAAACCCATACACCAAAAGAGAAGACAGAGGGAGAGAGAAAAACCATAATGGTCTCAAGTTCATCAGTTGATGATACAAATGGAGTGGTAAAGTAAACAGATTTGCATCGCCATAATTTCATCCTCATGTTTGGTTGTCGTTAGAATTAATTAAAAAGATAGCAAAGGTGACAGTAATTATAAAAAAAGCATTAGAAAATAATCAAACATATATTATAAATAAAAATAAGGAAAGAAGATTTCCATTTCTAAGGAAATGGAAAGAATAACTACCAGCATAGAGATGCCAGATATATCAATAGCCTTCAAAGAAACAAGTTCCAAAAGCCTTTCAGGAGTGGCAACAAGGAACTCAGGCTCACAGCTTTTCAGACTGTTAAAAACAAGGGAAAAAAAAAAATCAGTAAGAAGCTGACCTAAATAACATGCATATTGAAAAGAGATGCAACAATAACAGCATGAATGTTCAAAGTATCATAAATAGATATACTGCCAATGTATAGGAGTCCTTTCCTATATATACTGCCAATGTCTTAACCAGTCCCCATATCAACTGGCCGCTTCTTCCCAAACCCCTCTGAAATGGAAGGCCACCCTCAAAGATCAAGTCATTCATTTGGAGAGAGTACTATATAAGATTAATACATATGATTTTTAGCAGGTTAGCAAACCACACAAAGCACTCTCTCCTATTATTTGGGTTAATCTCTAAGACTAGTACCTCTACTTTCCTACACGGTTCAGCTGTCAGATAATAATGGCATAGACTCTTTGGTACTTTTAAGAACATTGGATATGCACTGCTGATTTGGAACAAATTTGATGTTGCCTTTAGAAATAGCAGAGGGAAAGTTCCCAAGACATTTTACTGTGTATGCAGTTATGTTACGTTATTCGGTATCTACAGTTGGTTAGAAATGCCATCAAGTTTTGGAATTATGCTCTTCCTCTGCATCTTCTATGGAATAAATTACCTTTTTGGCTTCTTTATTATGCTCAGCTAATGGTTTGTTTAGAGGAGATTCCTGATGGATTTGAAGAGATGTTGCAGAGCTTTGCTTAGTTAATCTGTCTCCCAATTTTTATTTGGTTTTTGAGAAGTCCAGTTTATCATAGGAATTTATCTCATCTGATGTACTTGACAACTTTCATTTTCTGATAAAATTTCTTCATCTACTTAAAAAGAAAAGAAAATATACACACGTACACTTTTTTTTTTGGGGGGGGGGGGGGGGGGGGAAGCATAACTCACATGTATAAGTTTGCACAAGAACAGAACAAAGATTAAAAATACAAGGATGTCTATCATTTCTGTGCCCAGAAAAAGGTAAAAAATTCATGTCACATGGCCATTCTTTTAAAAAAAAAAAAATCCTCATCCGTGGAATTTCAGCATTTCCTAAACCATGTATGTATTGTAGCAATTAGTAATTGCTAGGTATTGAATTTGAGTTGAACAAAAATGCAGTATGCATTGCCAAACAGCAACAACAATATTGAATATGGTCCAACCATGTCCTGCCCTTTGATCAAGTACTACTGTCTTACAGAAACACCATGAAAACAAAAAATAAATAAAATATTCACCAATTACCCTTGAATCTGATGGTCTAAGGAGGCACCTGGATGTATACTCACTGTATGAATTCCAAGAGGCTTCAAAGCCTTGCAAACTGAGCGGACCTGTTGATCATTTTTTAAAAGTATTAGAATGAAGGCACCAAGAAGGTACGAACAAGTGATGCGTTTGAACAATCCACAGTAAGAAACAATATCATGCATGTTGCAAATAAGACAACAATAGGTCATATCATGCATATTGCATTCGGAATTCAGATTAAGTTAAAGATCTTTTTCTTTATGCAGCATTTAATTATTTATAAGAATAAAAGAATGCAATCTCAACAGCCAACCCATTATACAATAAGGAAAACAAAATTAAACAGGGAAATTGAGAAGCTTAGTAGTGACAATAATTTATTGAAAAGAAACTTCAACTTATATTAAAAAATAATATCATATGAACTTGAAGAGGAAAGATTATCCACTAACCCTGGCAGCTTTTTCTTGGGAAGGTACAAGGAAAAGAAGAAAGGGACTGGCAAAGGACAAGCCTTCTTTCTCCTTTCTTGCAATAGTATCAGCAGCACTAGAAACCATCCAGGCAATTTGTTCATCAGTAGCAGAATTACCACTGGTCTCCATTATATCTTTCCCAGTAGAGTAACATTTCCAAAATTCTAGTCCCCATGAGTGAAAAAATAAAGAGCCTCCCTCTCCATCAGTGTAAGCATTATCAAGTCGCAGTGCATTTTCAATTGAACTTAAACACCATATAAGAAACTTTGAAGGTGACTCAGGGTCTTCACAGCCTTGTCCGTGGGGACCACAAAAACTGCCCTTGTTAATCACTTCAATATTCGCTCTTTTCGGGTTAATAATACATTCCTGACCCAGATTCTGGGTGGTTGTGACTGATTTCTTTTTTTCATTCTTCAGATATGTGACCTCATTTTCCCTTAGTAGATTATTAGATTTTGAGATACTTTCTTCATGTGTGTCTTTCCTTCTAGCAGCACTCTTTCCATCAGTGGACCTCTCATCTTTCTGGCAATGTTTTTTCTTTTTAGTACGCTTTGTTTTAACCTCTTTCCCATGTCGATCATTGAATGGATCATCAAGAGTAGGCAGGCTAAAGCACATCCCCTGTAATATAAATAGGAAGTCACTTATACTATTTTACAAGAGAAAATATCACTATAATTACAACTCTACAGACAAAAACTCACAATACTGACCACAATACATTCTTCAAAAACCAAATAGTAATATAAAGATCAACCAGGTTCAAGGATACACATAAAAGTTACCAGAAAAAATTTATATGCCCAAAGACATAATCTGTAAACAATTATATACCACTTTTAAGCACCATATCACAACATATTTTCTAGAACCTTAATAAATACTTGCTTAAGGAAGAATTCAAAGGGAAGGAGGAAAATAAAAGACCAAATTATATTAGCGCAACAACTGCTGGAAAGTAGAAGCAGAGAAAACCCCCAAGTCAAAGTGAACATGAAACATAGGGAGACAAAAAGACTAGTTTCAGAAAAATATTAGATAGCCACTTTTCATGGTGATCAAGGCTTGAACAGATATGCCAATAATCAATGGAACAATGGGCATTCATACAGAACAGCACAGGCTTATTGGCATTTTATTGTTTTGACAAGTATAGTCAAAGATCTCCTGCATCCAGATTTGTGGTCTCCCTTCTCACACTATTTTCTGAAGCTTGGCAGTTACTACTTAATACTGCAAAAATAATGCACTTATGCACAGTACAAATCATGGCAGTGTGGTAAGAGATGCAAAATCTGCGAAATCCACAATAACAACAACAAAATCTTATCTCACTAGGTGGGGTTGGCTACATGAATCACACGACACCATGAACTCTAACAATGACCAACTCTTTAAATATCTCATTTATCAAAAGATCTCGTTCAATGACTTTTTCAAGTATCCTTCTTGGTCTTTCTCAGCCTTTTTTCACAGGACTTCATACCATCTGCTCAACCCTCCTTATTAGCGCCTCTAACTGCTTTATTTGAACATGACCATACCACCTTAAACGATTTTCTACAATTTTCGTCTCAATAAATGCCACTCCACCTCTATTCCGTAAATAATTATTACGGATCATATCTCGTCTTGTATGACCACACATCCACCTCAACATCCCCATATAATATTGCCGATCTTATAACCGTACGATAAAACTTTCTTTTGAGCTTATTAGGTACTTTCCGATCACAAACAACTCCTGATGCTTTTCTCCATTTCACCCACCCAACTTATATCCTATGTGTAACATCCTCATTAATTTCATCGTTATCTTGTATAATTGATCCCAGATACCTGAACTTTGACACTTGTGGTATATCCTGGTCTCCAATTTTAACCTCCAACTCATTTTTATCTTGCCGCTTGTTAAACTTGCAATGCATATATTCTGTCTTACTCTTACTCAGACGGAAACTCTTCGATTCTAGAGTACTTCTCCATAACTCAAGTTTAGAGTTAATCTCTTCTCTTGACTCCGCCATAAGGAATATATCATCCGCAAAAAGCATGCATTTAGGGATTTCTTCTTGAATGTATTCCGTCAGAACGTCTAAAACTAGAGCAAACAAATAAAGGTTCAAAGAGGATCCCTCATGCAAGCCAATCTTAATAGGGAAGTCGCTTCTCCCCTTCAGACGTTCTTACACTAGTTGTTGCCCCCTCATACATATCTTTCATAGCTCTAATATAAACAACACATACACCTTTCTTTTTCATGACTTTCCACAAAACTTCTCTTGGTACTCGATCATAAGCTTTTTCCAAATCAATAAAAACTATATCCAAGTCTTTTTGTTTACTCCAATACTTTTCCATCAACCCCCTTAGTAGATCAATAACCTCCATGGTAGATTGTCCTGACATAAAACCAAATTGATTCTCAGAGATACCGGTCTCAGTTTTTAACCTTCGTTCGATCACTCTTTCCCATAATTTATAAAGCTGCGAAATCCATGTATAACAATAATTTATAAAGCTGAAATTGGTGCAACACCAACAGCAAACCTTTTCTTATCCATCATAAAGCCCCGAACATTTTCATCCCCACACTAATATTCATCAAGTGCAAATATTAATTGATACAGAAAAACAAAAGCAATATACTTCTACCAGAGCAGTGTCACCTAATGTATTATCATATCTAGTTGTGTCGAAATAAAAGAACAAATTTTAGTTTTTCACTTATAGTCTTTTTATAATGAAATCCCAATTATCCATGCTAGAACCGAAATACCCACATAATAAGGACATGAGATATTAGTCCGATTCTAATTATTGGGAATTTTGTAATTTATAACTTAAATAATTCCTTTCATCAAAATACAAATTGACATATTCGAACAACTCTACCTTAATGTCACCAAATCTATTGAAGCCTGTTTGCTTTACTTGTTTTCTGTTTTCACCTCCACAGAATACATGTTTGGTAGAGTTTGGGAGGAAATATTTCATAGAACCATTTTCTAAACAGGTTAGAAATGAGAAACATTTTAAAGAGATTTTCAGCACTTGCACTAATTGAAAGGTGACATTTTTCTAATTTTGCAAGAAAGATTACACTCCTGTTGCTCTTGAACGGCATGAACCTTGCCACATGAAATTTATAACCATTTAAATTTTTTTTATTTAAAAACAATGATAAATACTACACAAAACAAGCATATATTTCCTAAATAATGATAACAGATTTTAGGAAATGAAATCTGAAAATGTTTTTAGAAACTAAACCTACCCTTGAAATTTTTAGACTAACCTCACATTACCGTTCGGGAAGGAGTACAAAAAGAAAATCAAAACTATTTGGATCACCATAATCAATACTGTATGACCATGAAAAAAAATAATTGCTTTGCATTGAGTGAGCATAAACTACCCATCAACTAGTTTTATAAACCCTAAAAATTTCAAATTACAAGATTCTTCCAACACAAAGAACTTCATTTTGTGTATCCACCAATCCAAAGTTCCTTAAAACGTCAAAACTGCCACATAATCGGCACCCTTTCCTCCATCTTACTCCCTGCAGCCAAACATGTGCATTACTAGTGTTATCAAGGAAGTACCTGACACATGCGGCGTTTCCCTGTCAGGCGACGCTTCTTGGCGGCGATGATGGACGCGACCTTGGCAGAGACTGAGGAGGAGTCGTTTTGCTGTCTGAGCTTCCTCCGAATCGCTTTGTTCTTCTTCCTTGCCACTGCATCCTCCCCTTTCGCCATTGCTAGAAGAAAGCTCAAGGTCGGTGTGGAAGCGAGCAGTGGAAGCTATGCTCGTCACTCCTACTACAAAGAATAAGATCTTCGCGCACAAACGGCTGATCCCGTTTCAAAAGAACCTCATCGCTCGTCTTTGGCGGCGCTTTTGTGAGGAAGGTATCTGTTGCTTCTTTTCTTTTTTTTTTTTGGGTAAAATTATACTGATATCTACCAAAATTTAATTAAATTATACTTAACATCCTTTAGCTTTCAATTGTAAAAATCTGTTTTTCAATTTGTTTTTCATAATCTCAAGTAACTCTTTATATTATATGAGCTTATAATTATTTTTAAAATGACAGTAAAGGTAATTAAATTAGTATCAACATCTAATATAAAACTCTAATTTTATTTTTAATATAAAATAAAAAGTATTAATTGATTATACTATTGAAAGAGGTTACATGTTATGCAAAAAAATTATTTTAATGTCAAAAAAAAATAAAAAATAAATTAAATATAGTTTTCTTTTTGATTAAATGTGAAACAGATTACAAGGATAAGAGGAGTCTTTCACTGTTAAATACATCAAAAGTACTAACAAGATGTGGACTTACTTTCGTAAAGATGCCGAAAGAGACTACAAGTTCAAATTAAGAAGTGAATTTGTTGGGATGATTTAAATTTTAAACACTTTCAACCCAACAGATATTAGCCCAAATATAATGTGATTTGAGGATATCTTGAGTTCTCATTAAAAAAATAATCAAAAAGTACCAATAAAATTTGAGTTTAGTATAATTGACTAGTTTCTCACAAGGTGATGTATCTAAATTCAAATATTCTATTGAGAAAGATGTCCATATTTAATGTCTAACAATTCTTTAAACAGTAGAGGGTAAATGTGAAAAAAAAAATTCAAAAGGTAAGAAAGTCTAAAAGGTTTGCAATTTGCACCAACATTTCATAGCCATTGTGAGGCGAGAGTGCCCTACTTGATCGAGATTGAATTGCTTCTTGTGCAAGACAATTTAGGAGTTGTTGGATTAGTCTTATTCATTTAGTATTTTTTTTATAATTATAAATATTAAATAATTTAATGATGATTATAGATACAATAATAAATATAAAATAATAATTATAAAAAAATAAAAATATATTTAAAAAACTTGATAAAAAAATCGTTGAATCGAAATTCAATAACTCTTGTTGCCTCCTAATCGTAGGAGACAATCCTGACTCTATTTGATCATAGATGCAGCCTTTTTTTTTTATTTTTGATATAAAATCCGAGGTACAGAAGTACAGAACACCAGATAATGGAGGTAGGAAGTGTAGTAGAACTGTAGAAGAGAGTGTAATAAATATTTAATGGTTCGTTGACGTTGCATTTTATTTTATATAAATTAGTATCTATTAATTTACCTTGACTTTATTAAGTGAGATTGAAACTGATAATAATCAAAGTAATAAATATATTATGAAATAAAATAATCATATATAAAATAAAATAATGATTATTTTAATCATTATCAATTCTAATTCTATATAATAAAATTATGATAAATTAATAAATATTAACTTATGCAAGATAAGATAACATATAAGTATCTATAATTAAATATTTGAATAAAATTAAGTTAAAAGATATAATCAAAAGTAACTGAAAACGTAAGAATTTTAATTAACACGAAATAAAATTTTAAGTTAACACTGAAATGAGGCAAAATTTAAATATATAAATAGCAATATTGCCTATCCAATATGGGTTTGAAGTGGAATAAGAATGGGCATTGACACTTTCCGAATATGGCTATGGGGTATTTTGATAAATATCTTGATTCTGACTGCTTGGGCGTTGGATCCGGCCAAAATCTGCGATTAAATTTCAGCATTTCCATATTTTAGGAGCTTATTTCTATGACTCCAGATACTATCATGTAAAATCATTGCGAAAACAATAAAATAAGTCCAGCCCTTTGTCTATCTTCAAACAAACCAATAAAAAAAAAAAGCGAGAAAAAGGTTCCATTTGATTTGAATGCTACATTGGATGTGTAAATGTTGACGTTCCGGTAGTCCACAGAACAAGAATCAGAAGTCCGCGATGTCTATATATTTATAAATATTTTTTTTATCTTTTATAAGTATTCTTCGTCAAAAGCAATTTTATTTGTAGCGTTACCTACTATATATATTGTACTAAAATACTGCTACTCAAGTACATTAAATGGAGTCCGATTTGTCTACTTTTTGAAGGAAAAGTCAAAACGACGATCTTTCATTTTTTAAAAAACAAAAATTTCCTAAAACGAAACCATTTCACTAAATTTTTTAATCACGTTATATTAACTAAATTTAAGAAAATTAAGATATATTACTATATAATTGATAAATTAAGTAAACTTTTCAATTGAAATATAATGTGTTATCCTTTGATAGATTAATATTTATTATATGTAATATAATAAATTTAAATGAATAAATTAGGTAAATTAATAAATTTAAAAAATTAATCATATCATATTAAATGAGTTTGAAAAAATTAGGATAACTTACTATATAATTGACAAATTAAATAAAAATTTCAAATAAACTTACTATATATTATATTTCATTGGATTATATATTTTCGTTTAATGTCTTTGGTAATGCCTTTATTAGGGTATTAATTGCTATAAATTTATTGCTATGAATTAATTTTATTGAATTATAGCCTTTATTATATATTTTTGATTCACATAATTTGGTGGAACACATATCTTAGCAAGCACTCATACTATCTAATTCTATTTTTCTTGAAAAATCTAACAAATGTCTTTTTTGATGTTTCTCAGGTCACAATCCCATATTTCTTCTTGGCAGATCAATTTACTAGCCAGGTTTGTGAAAAACAAATGTGATATTATGCGGTGATCTTTACACATCTAATTTCATTCTCTTGATGCTTTTTGTCCCTCACAAATCTCTAACATAGTGATCATTTTTATACATCCAGGAGCAAGCTGAGTTCTACATTTGATACTATAATTGGAGAGATTTCAAACGTAAACAAAACACTTGCAACACAAGCAGTGTATTCAATACATTTTCCATCATTGCTGTAGCAATTCCTTACTAATGTCATTTTCTTCAGGTACTATAACTCTTTCTTTCTTTTTCTCGAAATTCCCACTCTTTCAAGTCTCAAACAATTATAGTGGAGTTAAATTGTCTGCTTTTGCTTAAGATATAACTTTGACTTCCAAACTACAAAGTAAAGAAGTTTTAAAAAGAACTTGTACATGTTGAATGCTCTTACCAGACACAATACAACATTTGGTATCACTCATGAACACCTCAGTATTGCAATGCCGACTTTCATGCTTCCTTGCTCTCTAATTACCAGTTACCACCCTCCTTCTCTTATTAATGCCTCAGGTGCCAATTCTAAGAGAAAGACGCAATGCAAGAGAATGAATTGGAAAGTGTTTGTCTGGGTGCTTTTGGTATCTGCAGCAATCGTTTCTACATATTGGGACATTGTGATCGACTGGGGCCTCCTGCAAAGGAATTCGATGAATCTCTGGTTAAGAGACAAGCTCATAATTCCTCGTAAGAGAGTTTATTTCGTAGCCATGTTATGAAATTAATAAGAAATCTTCAAGCAAATTTTGGAATAATTTTAATATTTTGTACTTTCAAGAATCTATATAATTAATATATACAGTTGACTATTTAGCTTATAATATACATTTTATAAATATAAATGATACTACATAATTTTATAATTTTATAATATATCTTTCACAGTATAAAGTATAATATTGTAATAACAAATCTAATTGGTATAATACATTATAATTTAAATTTAAATTTTTAAAATGAAAAATATATTTAAATTAACATTTTTATCTACTTATTAACATAATAATTTTTTATTATTTTAAAATATATTTTATTTCAAATAGCACTTTCAAATACATTGAATTGAAATCCAACAACATTAAATTAATCACATTAAATGCATTTGTAATACCCGCTATATTTTAGAGTTATCAGTGTTCAAGAAGTATGATAAATTTATTTTGGAGAAAATAATTTTCCTATTTGTTTAATTTTTGTATGCTTGTTTGTGTATATTGTTGAAAATATGAATTTTCACTTAAAGATTGCATAAATTGTGGGGTATAATGGATGTAATGAAATTTATCCCATAGATAAAATATGATTTGAGCATAAGAGGAATTTACAAAGAAACTGAGAGAAAAATAATGTTATATGTGAGAAAATCCCTATATGGACTAAAATGAAAAGGACTAAACTGAAAAGAAACCTAAGAGGTAAGGAGAAATAATAGTTTTTCCTTTAAGTTTTCAATAGTAATCAATAATTCGCCATCATGCAAATTATGTACGCACAGTAAACTGAATTATTAAAGCGTATAGTAAACTAAATTATTAAAGTACATAGTAACATGAATATTTTATTGGCGCATATTATCCTAACTTCTCCTATAAATAGGCCCCTCCATTTCACTTTTTAACTCACACATTCAGTCTCTCTTTCTTCCTCTCCTCAAATTCTCTTACTCTGACGTTAGGACTTTGAAATCCTAGGCCTTTTCTCCTCAGTTTAGAACTAAGGTGAGGATACTATGCTCTTTTAAATTCTTACAATTACTTAGAGGTTAAATTCTTAATATGCTATGTGGTTCCAGTTTTAGCTGATCCTCCACATCAAAAAAGAATTATCCTCAATTGTTTGAAAATCTTTTTATTTTCTGATTACCGGAATAAAGTATGAAACTGTGAAGAATATATGTCTAGGAAATGTCTGGCTAAGGAAAGACTTGGTACTTAAGAGCGTCTATTGTGACCATTCTCCCTTTCCTAGAAACTTTTCTGGTGTACTCTTTTACAGCTTACGTTCGCTATCCCCGGTATGAATAATATTCATATGTACGAATAGTTTCCATACATATCCATACGTATGAATAGTATTCATACATATCTGTGTGTATGAATAGTATCAGTATGTGTTAGTAAATATAAATAGTAATCGTATATATGAATAGTGACCATACATATGAATGATATTTTGTAAAAATGCAACCCTAACTTTCTCTATCTGAATTTCGTGAAAATCCCTATAGCGGAACCTAAAATCTAGTTACGTGCTCTTCTTTGTAACAATTCTGAAAGGTGACTCGAATATGAAACCTATGTGAGTGGATGACCTTGTTAATTGATTTTATTTACTTTTATTCCAAGTATAATATAAATCCTACCTCATATTGCAGTTAGATTCCCTATTTAATAATGATAACTAGATAATGGAATTTATTGTTATGTTGATGAGAATTATGATTGAGAATGTAATGGTACACATGAAATGGTTGAGGGCTTGATCCAAGATCCCAATACATGCAAATATACACATGGAATGGTTGAGGGATTGACCCAAGATACCAATGCATATAATTATACACATGGAATGGTTGAGAACTTGATCCCCCAAGATACTAATGCATGTAATAGTTGTAAACATGAATACAATGGGAATTGAATCCTTAAACATAAACTGAATACAGAGGAACCCTGGATATGAATACAATTTTTTTTATTGTGATAATGATTATGGTATTTGTACTTGTGACACATTTATTATTGTACAGTCATTTACTCACTGAATTTTGATGAACTCACACTCTCTATGAACATTTTTTTAGATACAACGGATGAAAATGAAGGAAGTCCGCAGGAGGATTAGTATTCCTGAAGGATACTTCCACATAGTCTGGAGGCTTATGAATCCAAAAGCTTAGAAAATGCTTTGTAATCTTTATAAGTCACCTAGGCTTGGAAAATTGTATCATACTGTATGATATTTGGCTTGTATTTATTATTTTACTGTGTTGAAGATTATATATATATATATGCAAAAATCTTTTTTTTGAAAAATTTATGTTTGCATAATTATGGACATTGTAACTAATAAGAGATCTTATAGGATACCATAGAGATATACCCTCAAGGTTATAGGACTACTCACATGCTTGAAATTAGGATGTGACAATTTTGGTATAAGATGTCAATTTTTAGGTCCCCTATAGATTACAGAGCAAAGTGTTCTTTATGGGCCCTTTCCCATTATTGTGAGCTACAGCATGACCATGGGATTAGGTTCTACAAAAGAACTTATAGAGTATATTGTCTTTTGTTTTTGTAACTTATTCCTTGGTGGGTAAATATAAGGTAATCTTGTTTGATTTGAGAAGTATTTGTTCTCTGTATAGACTTTTGACTCTACGATGTCAGAGGAATCCTCAAATCATAACGAGCATATAGGCTCAGGGAGGACTTTAATCCCACCTGTTAACACGCAGGACAACCCTTCTGACCATGCAGATAATTCACATGCTTCAAATGTTGAAGGCTCAACTAGTGGCCAGGCGGAGGGAACTGGAGTTGCTCAATAAATTGATGTCTCTGTTGTCATGTAAATGTTCAACCTGATGAATGATCGGTTAGATCGTATAGAGGAAAGATAGGGAGAACAAGCAGTATCTGTTGATCCACCAAAGGTTCCTCTTGCTATTGAGACCCAATAGGCTAGAGAAGGCACTGTTAAGGACGTGAAAATGTCTAAGTTCCTGAAGATGATGCTACCTATTTTCACCGACGAAGATCCTAACGAGGACCCGCAACGATTTTTGGATGATTGTGAGGCAATTTGTTATGCTTTGGGGTGTTTTGATGCACGAAGAGTAGAGATTATCTCCTTTCAACTAAAAGGGAGAGCCGATAAATGGTGAAAGGCCTGAAAAAGTGGGAGAACCCAAGGTGCACCATTAGTTACATGGGTGAAATTCCAGAAAATGGTTATCAATGAATTCCTTCCAAAAAGTTTTTGATCATCTAGAGTAAGGGATTTTTTGTACTTGAAATAGAGACCCATGTCGGTAGATGAGTACAATGTCCATTTTATTAAGTTGGCAGAATATGCTCCACAAATAGTGCCTATTGAAGAGGCTAAAGTGGAGAAGTTTGTGGAGGCCCTTTTTGATTCTCTTTATTTGCAGGTGGGTCCAAATATGGTTAATTATAACTCTTATTCTGCCGTTGTTGATATTGTACGTAGAATGAAAAAAAGGTGGAATAAGAAGAAAGAGTTTAAAAACAAAAAGTGGTCTAGAGACGGGAGGTATTTTAACCAAGGAGGAATTAAGGAGCCTCGAAGCATTCCACCACTTCACAATATGCTCCCGCTGTATCTTTTAAACCCACAATTTTCACAGCTAGCATGGCTAAGCCCCATTCAGAATACAGAGGTGGTTACAATTTTTCGAGCAGGGGGGTTCTCAGGCAAGAAGAGGGAAGCCTCAATGTCCTGAATATGGAAAATTCTATTTTGGAGAGTGCCTTGGGAAGATGGGAACATCAAGTTGTTTTCAATGTGGACAAGAAGGGCACTTTAGGAGGGAATGCCCTCAACTTATTTCTAAATTTGGTCAGGGATCCATTCTCCCATCTCACACACAATTGGTAGTTGCTCCAGTCACTCGTGCACTGACCACTTAGAGGTAGCTTTGGGAGAGGATCTGGCAGAGGCTAAGGAGGTCGTGGGCAATAGGCAGCTGGTAGAGGAATAGCCATAATGTATACCTTGACCTAACAAGATGCCCATGCATCCAATGCTGTTGTTACAGGTACTTTATTAGTTGGCGCTTTAGCTGCACATGTATTATTTGATCTTGGTTTTACACACTCGTATGTGTCACCTCTGTTTGCCAAGAGGTTCGAGTCTTAGCTAGTTATACTGGACAAACCATTTTTGGTAGCTACACCAATGAGGGAAGCCCTAATAGTTAGATCAGGATACCGTTCTTGTAAAATAATTATTAGAGACATTGAGACAGAGGTAGATCTCATGCTTCTTAGTATGACAAAATTGTGATCTTAGGCATGGATTGGTTATGTTCATGCCATGTTACCTTGAATTGTCATGACAAGGCCATTTCATTTTTCAGGGAGATCGGAGTGAGGTGCCCTGCAACATGATATCTATGTCAACATCCCGGCGTATGTTACGAAAAGGTTGTCATGGATTTCTGGCCTTTGTTAGGGATACAAATAAAAAGGAACGAAGTCTCGAACAAATACCAGTGGTTAGTGAATTCCCAGATGTATTTCTGGAAAACATACTTAGTTCACCACCGGATAGGGATATTGAGTTTAATATTGAATTAGTTTCAGACACTTGGCCAATTTCAATTCCTCCTTACCGGATGGCGCCCACGGAGTTAAAAGAGCTTAAAGAACAATTGCAAGACTTGCTGGATAAAGGGTTTATCCACCCGAGTTTTTCACCATGTGGCACCCCAATACTCTTTATGAGGAAGAAAGATGCTTCTCTAAGATTATGCATAGATTATCGGCAATTAAACAAAGTCACGGTAAAGAATAAATATCCTTTACCAAGAATTAATGACTTATTTGACCAGTTTCAAGGGGCGTAATACTTTTAGAAGATTGATTTAAGATTTGGTTATCATCAACTGAAGATTAAGGAGGAAGACATATCTAAGACCGCCTTTCGGATGCGATACGGGCATTATGAATTTCTTGCAATGTCATTTGGATTGACTAATGCCCTAGCAGCATTTATGGATCTTATAAACTGGGTATTCAAACCTTTCCTTGATAGATTTGTGATCGTCTTCATTAATGATATTCTGGTTTATTTCAAGAGTCAGGAAGATCATGCAGAACATTTGAGAACGGTGCTACAGACTTTGAGGGAATATTAGTTATATGCTAAGTTCTCAAAATGCAAATTCTGGATGAGTCAAGTAACATTCTTGGGGCATGTAATTTCCCAGGAAGGTGTTCATATAGATCCAAGTAAGATCGAGGTAGTGAAGTAGTGGCCTAGACCAACAACTATATCTGAAGTTTATAGTTTTCTTGGCTTAGCAGAGTATTATCGTTGCTTTGTCAAGAATTTCTCCAAGTTGGCTCTTTCGCTGATTAAGTTGACCCTAAAGAATGTTAAGTATGTTTGGGATGATGCTTGTGAGTAAAGTTTCTCTGAGTTGAAGAAGTGTCTGACTTTGGTACCGGTTCTTATTCTACCATCGGGACCGAGGGTTATATTGTATATTGTGATGCTTCAAAGGTAGGATTAGGGTGCATGTTAATGCAACATAGTAGGGTCATTGCTTATGGCTCTCGATAGCTTAAAAAGCATGAACTCATTTACCCCACACATGATATAGAGATGACAGTTGTAGTGTTTGCTTTAAAGATTTGGAGACATTACTTGTATGGGGAGACATATGAGATTTTTACAAATCACAAAAGCCTCAAATATATCTTTGATCAAAAGGATCCCAATCTAAGGCAACGAAGATGGATGGAACTCCTAAAGGACTATGACTGTACCATCCTCTACCATCCAAGAAAGGCGAATGTGGTAGCAGATGCCATTATTCAAAAATCTATGGGGAGCCTAGCTCATATTACCACAGTAAGAAGGTCCTTGATTTAGGAATTATAGGAGTTGGAGGCTAGTGGGGTATTCTTTGAGATTACTGAGTCAAGTGCTTTCTTGGCTTACTTGACGGTTAAGTCCTCCTTTGTAAAAAGAGTTAAGGCAACATTGGAAAATGATGCTAAAATGATTAAGAAACAAGGTAAGGAAAGGATTAGTATAGGGTTTCTCGGTGGATGAGGAAGGTGTTAAGAGAAGCTCACAGTGCACCATATATTGTTCATCCTGGTACCTCCAAGATCTACCAATACTTGAAACAAGTTTATTGGTGGGAGGGCATGAAGTGAGATGTGATTGACTTTGTTGCTCAATGCTTAACATGCCAGCAGGTCAAATCCAAACATCAGAGACCACCCGGATTAATTCAGACGCTTGAGATTCCTGAGTGGAAATGGGAATGAATTACTATGGACTTCGTAGTGGGTTTGCCCTGATCTTCAAAGAGGTATGACTCTATATAGGTCATTGTGGACTGGCTCACTAAGTCGGCACATTTCCTTCCTGTTCATACCACCTACAGTGTAGTGAAGCTTAGTCGACTGTACGTGAAGGAGATAGTAAAGCTCTATGGCATACTAATGTCCATCATATCAGATCGAGGACCCCAGTTCACTTCCCAATTTTGGAGAACTTTTTAGAAGGCTTTGGGCACTAGAGTAGACTTGAGTCCAGCTTTCCATTCTCAAATAGATGGTCAGTTTGAGAGGACTATTCATACCTTAAAGGATATGCTAAGAGCATGTGTGATAGATTTTGTTGGAAGATGGGAAGACCACTTGTCACTTATTGAATTTACTTATAATAATAGCTATCAAGCTAGCATTAAAATGGCTCCTTTTAAGGCATTATATAGGAGGTGATGTCGATCTCCTATTGGTTGGTTTGAACTAAGTGAACCCAAAATTGTGGGACTCGAGATGATACAAAAAGTCATGGATAAAATTAAGCTGATCAGGGAGAGGTTATTAGCCGCTCAGAGTAGGCAAAAGTCCTATGCGGAGAACCGACGACGTGACCTAGAGTTTTCTGTTGCTAATATGGTTTTCTTACAAATCTCACTGATAAAGGGAGTAATGAGATTCGGAAGGAAATGGAAGCTTAGTCTAAGATATATTGGTCCTTATGAGATTGTGGAGAGACTGGGTAATGTGGCACACTGCCTAGCTTTACCTTCGGACCTAGGGGGAATACACCCAGTATTTCACGTATCGATGCTATGTAAGTATCTTCCTAACTTCTCTCACGTCATCCAGCCACAAGACATGCAGTTTAATGAGACTCTTGTCTATGAAGAGGTGCCAGTAGTCATCCTTGATAGGCAGGTCAAGAAACTTCTCACCAAGAAAATTTCCATTGTCAAAGTTCTATGGAAGAATCATTCTCACGAAAAAGCCACGTGGGAAATAGAAGATGAGATGTGGACGAAATATCCACACTTGTTCGAATCATGATGTAAGTTTTCGAATTCAGGGGAGCGAATTCTTTTAAGGGGGTAGAATGTAATACCAGCTATATTTTAGAGTTATCAGTGTTTAAGAACTACGATAAATTTATTTTGGAGAAAATAATTTCCTTATTTGTTTAATTTTTGTATGTTTGTTTGTGCATATTATTGAAAATACAGATTTTCACTTAAAGATTGCATAAATTGTGGGGTATAATGGATGTTATGGAATTTATCCCATGGATAAAATAAAGTTTGAGCATAAGAGGAATTTAGAAAGAAACTAGGAGAAAAATAATGTTATATGTAAGAAAATCCCCATAGGGACTAAAATGAAAAGGATTAAAGTGAAAAGAAACTTAAGAGTTAAGGACAAATGATAGTTTTCCCTTTAAGCTTTTAATAGTAATCAATAATTTGCTGCCGTTGTGAAAATTATGTGCGCACAATAAACTGAATTATTAAAGCACATAGTAAACTAAATTATTAAAATGTATAGTAAAATGAATATTTTATTAGAGCATAGTACCCTGACTTCTCTTATAAATAGGTCATTCAATTTCACTTCTAAACTCACACCTTCAGTCTCTCTTCCTTCCTCTCATCAAATTCTCTTGCTCAAGCGTTAGGGCTTTAAAATCCTAGGCCTTTTCTCCTCATCCTAGAACTAAGAGATTGAAGATTCTTATACTCGACAAAGATAGAAATGTCAATTCAAGCACTATAAATATAGTGTATAAAGAAGTTTTCAGAAATCTCTATTAGTTGTAAGTAAACTTTATATGGTCTTTTCCATAATATTTTTATGTTGATTCAAAGTTATTTTATGTTATTCGTTAATTTTTTCATTTTATTTCCTTCTTTTTAGATTAAGGACATTGTATTTGAAAAGCATTGGAAGTGTATTTACATTGGAGAAATATTTCCGTTGTTTAGACAATTTGGTTTTTTTTCATTTACATTGGATGTAGATATTCTAAAATATTTGTCTCTTACGTCAATTACTATATCTTTGTTGTCAATCAATTATTATTATTTTTATAAGTTACGAAAGTTTTTAGAGTTGTGAATTATTTGTGCATCGCACGGGTCACAACACTAGTTATACTAAAATATTTCTACTCAAGTCCATTAAATGGAGTTTGACTTGTCTGCTTTTTGAAGGAAAAGTCAAAAAGACGCCGTTTCACTTTTTTTAAAAAAATAAAATTCCCCAAAACAAAGCCATTTCACTAGGCTTTTTTTAACAGTGCAAAACGCACCGTTTCACCAAGATTTTTTGTTCAAATCTCCTCATCAAATAGAACATCGGCATGTGTCTGATTTGTGGCCTGTAATTCAACCCGCTTCAAAATGTACTGTTTCACTTGTTCATCCTTACTTTTTTTTACAGCTCGAGAGAAAAGGACTAATTTGAAGAAAAAACTTCAAAAAAGCCCCAAATCATCAACTTTTCTTTCAGAAATGTCCTCTCCTAACTCTGCTTCATTCACACGTTGTATATGCTTCATTTTCAAGCCGAATTTGTCATTTCCCGCTATTGCACCTACATCCATTGCCGTCTCTAGCCTCCTCCACCGGTGTCTCCAGCACCCTCCACCAGCGTTTCTAGTGTATTATTGGGCAATTCATCATTTTCTGTGTTGTGTTATTCTCCAGCGTGTTATTAGGTCTTTTTTTTCCTTCAATGTTGTGTTATTCTCATTTGAAGGTAGTTTTTCAATTCTGTGTAATTCATTTGCTTTAGAGCTTTTATTTCAGTGTTGTGCAATCTTCAATTCTGTTTGAGGTTATTTTTTCTTCAGTTCTTTGGAAGTTTTTTTTCTTCTATGCAATCTTCATTTGCTTTGGAGGTTTTATTCATGTGTTAAAGGTTTTTTCTCTATGGTTTTTTTTTTCCAGTTTTGTGTTATTGCTCATTGTAATCTTCAAATATTACTCTATAAATGAATTTTCCCAGAAGCATGAAACTGCTTTTATCTTCTCTTGTAATCTGATGTTTATTTTTGTTTAATCTAATACTTATTTGCTTTTATCTTCTCTTACAAAATACTGATTGTTTGATTCTAGATAACTACAATGGAGGAAAATTGAAAGCCTCTAGTTGGGATGAAATTTGATATTGTAGAAGAGGCATTAGATTTTTGGAAGAGATATAGAGGAAAAATGGGGTTCGGAGTGAGGAAGAATTCGCACAATATAAGCAAGAAAGATGGGAAAGCGATAATGTCGATAAAATATATGTATGCTCCAAAGAGGGCTTCTGGCGGTCGGACAAAAAGGACGTAAATACCAAGAATCCAAATGATGAAACTAGAACTAGTTGCCAAACTAGATTCTGGTTGAAACATGTGGAGATAAAGTATGAAGTGTACAAATTCATAGAATAACACAACCACGAACAACGCACTGCAAAAACTAGCCACATGTTGCGCTCTTAAAGAACAATATCTGAAGTCCAAACACATGAGATCGAGTTGGCAGAAGACTCCAGTCTAAGGCAAAATACATCATTTGATTTGATAAGCTTACATGTGAGGGGAAGGGCAAACCTTGGATATACTCGAACAGATGTGAAGAATTATCTTAAGTCAAGGTGACAGAGAAATATAGTTTATGGGGAAGCCAGTACATTGTTGTAATATTTCCAAAATCAATTTATTAAAGAATCTCTCATTCTTTCATACATATCAAATGTGCACTGAGGAGCAGATCACAAATGTGTTTTAGGTAGATGCAAGAATGCTTGTTGACTACGATCTATTGGAGAAGTGGTCTCACCCTACATAATATTTGGTACAAATAAAAATAATAGGCCACTTGCCATTTTTTATGGATTTAATCACTATAGAGGAATGGTGATACTTGGAGCCGCATTGATGTACGATGAGACTGTAGAGTCTTTTAGTGGGCTCTTGCAGACATTTTTAGAGGCGCATCATTACAAGAAACCCCTCATAATCTTTAATGATCAAGATGCAGCAATGGCAAGGGCGTTATTCGAGGTGATGTCAAACACTGTGCATAGGCTATGCACCTGGCATTTGAAGCGAAATGCCACTAAACATCTAGTTTGTTTGCCTAGGGGGAATCTCATATTTTGACTGAAATATCACGATGTGTAATACCTCTAGTATTACAGTGTAGTTGATGGTACATAGATCTATGAGGGTGAAATTTTTTTGCGAATTAAGGAAGGTTTCTAAGGTTTAATGAGAACTAAGACATGTCTTGGACCAAGTAAGATTTCACCAAAAAAGAAAATATAAGTAGTGCGAGTAGGAAGAGTGCTTAAGGACTAAAAATGAAAAGAAAAGAAAATATGGAATACTTTTGAGAAAAAACTGAGTGAAAACACGTGAGGAAGAGTGAATTTTATGAGGATGAAAACATGAGGCCAGTACCTTAAGGATGATGAAATTGAGGTTAAAGAGGAGTTCAGAACACTAGGAAGGACCAAAGTGAACAAATGTAGGATTTTGGTAATTTAATGGAAATGGGATGTGATGATGTGTATCTTTGAGAAAGCATAGTTGGGTGCCATAATTATGATCAAAGCTTTTCCAAACACCTTGCAAGTCTTAATTAAATTGTGTTTTCAAGAAGGGACCAAATTGAAAGGAATAATAGTGGGACCCACACCTACACACTCACTTAAACTCTCATTACTATCTCTTCTCCATTCATTTTCCTCTCATCCCTTCATGCGTCTCTCTCCCCCTCTGCCAGCATCCAGCCCTTTCCCTCAACTCCACCCATGGCTAGCTACTGAAGGAGGAGGAACCAAGCAATTCTTGAAAATGTGGTAAGTAAATCCTCCTTCCTTTCTCCTCCTCTCCTTATTTCTTCTTCCTCCTCTTACAAGAACAAACCCTAGGTTAGCAATTTGGAAAATTTGTATATAATGTCCTTATTGATCAATTGGTGTGGAATTGTTGATCTAATTTGTTGATGGAGAAAACCCTTAGTAAATATAGTTGAATCATTGGAAAAAAAATTTGAGTTATAAAAGATGATTAGAGAGATTTCTAGGAATGAAGCTTGGATATTGTTGAGACTTGTTTTGTGTGTTTTAAGTTGATCAAAGTGCCTTTTGATCACCCAAAATCACCCCAAGATGGAACCCTAAAGTTTTGGGAACGAAAAGGATGAGTTAGGCCAAGATTAGAGTCATGTTTCGGACTCCAACCATGGTTGCCAAGCCATGGACACCCAATCGAAATGGTCTGGCAGCGAAAGGTTAGGAATGAAGGGGGTGGCACCCTAGGCACCAACTTAGGTGCTTAGGCACCACCTTGACAGAAACTTTTTTCTGTGTGGCACCCACTAAGTGCCACCACCTACACCTAAGGAAAAAAGTGTGATTTTTAATTCCTTTTTTCATGTCTCTTTGGTCCTTAGATGTTGGATGATTTAATGGAGCTTCTTTTGCCTTTTTAAAGCTTGCAAATCCTTCATTTGAAGAGGAGAAATTGGTAAGGAAACTTAAGCCAAGGTGAGGGAATTCTCATCCTACCTTAGTTGTTTCTTATATATATATACACATACATATAGAGGCATGTAGGTTGTTATCTTAATTAAATTAGGATTACATGAGATTATATGTAATGATGTGATAATAAGGAATTATGATTTCTTTACCTAAGTTAAAGATAAAGGCAACCTAATGGGATGGCCACACTGATATCGGGTATTATTATATATATTGTAGTCCCTATCTTAGTTTTATTGCCATTTTAATATTGCCAACTCTCTAATTTTATTATGTTTTAGGATTATTGGGTCTAAAATAATTATAGAACTAATATGTTTTAATTCTATATTTTTATGAGCTTAATTGATTAAAGATCCATTAATTCTTGTATTTAATTTATAGATTTAATTATTGGGGAGGCCACCTAGACGCTGACATGGCATTCTAGGGCTAACTGGGCATTGACTAGACTAGGGCCCCCACTGGGTGTTGACTAGACTGGGGCCCACTATTTCTGCTACTTTTTTTTTATACATACTTCAGCTGTTGTTTAGGGTTTATGGGGCCCATTCTAGTCAACGCCCAGTCAGCCCTAGAATGCCATGTCAGCGTCCAAGTAGCCTCCCCAATAATTAACTCTGTAAATTAAATACAAAGATTAATGGATCTCTAATCAATTAAGCTCATAAAAATATGGAATTAAAACATATTAGTTCTATAATTATTTTAGACCCAATAATCCTAAAACATAATAAAATTAGAGAGTTGGCAATATTAAAATGGAAATAGGACTAAGATAGAGACTACAATATATATAAAAATGCCCGATACCAAATCCCCTACACTTAGCCTTTTGCATTCCTGGATAAAATCATTTTCAGAACACCAAAAGACACTAAAGGAAAAGTGTGGAAAGCATGCAAGGATGGAATAATTAAAATTTGAAAAGATTTAGCACTTAAAGAAATTCAATCTTAAATTTCTAACTGCAAGCATCATGACAATTTCATTTGACAAGAATGAATTCAAGTAATTAGCCTTCCTCACAAGGGATGTGTTGACTCTCTATTCTCTCTAGTGTTTAGGGGTAATTCACTCAAAATTCAACCTATCATAAAATTCACTACCATTAGCTTGTCAAATATCTAAAATCTCCACTACTTATATCTATATGCTGCTTGAATCGAAAGGACTTTACATGAATGAAAAGACAACTCAAGAAAGGAAGAAAAACAAAAACAAAGTGTGGAAACAATTTGGGAAAACGAAAGGGAACAACTTAAGAACATGAATAGCATTAGCTACAACATTGCAAGAGATTGAATAAAACTAAATTTTTGGGTTTAAAAGTTCTTTCTACTCCTCTTTTTCTTTCTATTATGTTCTTCTTTTCTTTTTTTGTCAATCATTTTTCTTTTTCTTCTTTTCAACGTCGATGTCATTATCATTTTTCTTTTTTAACCATAATATTTTTTTTTCTCCTTGAATGGCCATTTTTTTTCCTTTTCTTTTTGCTTGGGAGTAGAGAGAAATATTCATTTCAAAATATCCCAAAATTCACAGAATTTTCAACACATCAAATCTCTAAAAGAATTTAAATCTCTTCACATCTCAAATTGGGAAGCAAAAATTCTGGTTTAGGAAGAAAAGTGGTAAAAAAATGCAAGAAGGAAAGTGAAACAATGCACAAAATGGCACACAATGGAAACAACACATGGGATGGCTATTTGGTTGAAAATAGTTCACAAAGAAATGCATAAATTATCTCCAAGCATGCACATGTGAAATTTAGCCTCAACAAGATTCAAGACAAGTTCTAAAGTGAAAATCATGATAGGTACAACACACATCAAGAAAGAATAGCATTAGCATTCAAGGCTCAAAACCCCATAGTTTAAAGAGTATAACTAAAAATTCATTGAAACCATATGCATTGCCATTTAAGCTTAAACTCTAGAAAAGCAAGATTAAAATTCTAATCATGCTAAAATCAATCCAAATCTAAACTATTCCAGTAAGCATATTTCCATATCAAAATCTTCTTACAAAATCCAAAAAGCAAGCACTAAAAACTAATCTAAAAATATACTAAAGTTCTGCACCAAAAACACTAGCTAAAATCTCCAAAAAATGCAAAAAAGAGGCTAAAAACATAACAAAAAGCATATAAAAACATAACAGAAAAATTCTTAAAATACATGAAATTTAAAAGCAAAGGCCATTTCATTCTCCCCCCACACTTAAATTTTGCATTGTCCTCAATGCAAACAATTATCAACATATATTATCCAATAGACATAGAGGACATGAAAATAAAGGAGAGAAAGGGGAAAAGGAAATAGCCTTATCAGTTTGGCGTGCCTTTTTCACGTCTTCCAATTGCGTGGCATTGCCTTCTTCTAGAAGTTTTTCTCAGCAGCTGGTTGGATGGTAGAAAGAATTAAATTTATGTCACCAATTTGAAGAAAAACAGAAAAAGCTTCGCTTGCTACATAGGGGTGAGAAGAACCAAGAGAAAAACTAAAAGAAAAGGAAGAAGAAATACTAAATAAAACACAATTTAAAACAAAAAGAGAACTACTTTCTAAAATAGAATCAAAATTTAAAACTCTTACACAAAATAGAACAAGAATTAAATCTATCATTTAAGCTAGAATTATCTAAAACACAATTGCTATCTAAAACAGAACTATCATCTAGAACAGAACTAACATCTAAAACAAAATTATCTAAAACAGAAGTCAATCTAAAACTATCACTTAGAACAAAATCTAACTTAGAAACAGAATTAAAAATAACAAGGACAGAATTAGAATTCACAATAGAATCAGAGGGAGAATTGGAGTCATATTCATATTCAAATACACATTCAAAAGCCTTGAATTCAGGTGCAGTTGCAAAGTCATATGCAAATGCAGAATCAAATGCAAATTCAGATGCATGTGTAGTTTCAGGTGCAAATACATTCAATTTAGATTCAACAAATTCAAAGTTGCCATGATTTAAAGTTTTCTCTATTTCAATGCATGCATGACAAGTATGACAGTCACAATCAAAATTGAAATCTCCCACAAATTCATTCTCATGCTCCAACACTTTTGTATCTACCTCTTCTTCTCCTAAGGGTTCTAATTCTTTTTCTAGCTTAAGTTCAACAACCTCAGGTTGGATGACCCTATTTGGAAAAGGTGATGGTCTATGAAGGAAAGGGGACTCATCCTTATCAGGTTCCTCATTCTCATTTTTCTCAGTTGATAACTCTATTTTATAGAGTTATTTCCCTATATTTTTATTAATAAATTGAGTAAAATAAATGGTTTTAAGTTTCTTTTTGAATTTATTTAGTCTTTTTAATTGTTTAGTTTAATTTTATAGGAAATCAATTTTTCTCTAGGATTTATCTTATGTTTTATAATTTATTGTGCTTATTTAGTTTAGTTTAATTTAGGATATTTATTTTAACTTTTACTAGAATTTATTTTGGTTAGTTTCTTTTAGAATTTAATTCAAGATTAGGATTTGAAAAAAAGTAATTTTTATACTTTATTCTTTTCTTTTATTATTTTTGATTGGATTATTTTATTTGAATTAGATTTGAGAAGAGGGAGGAGGGATGCCACACAATACATTGGACGTAGAAGAGAGGAGAAGCTTTGGAGACTTCTACATTGATTCATATCTTATTCATCTTATTCATCTTTTCTTCTTTTTATTCTTTCTTTTAGTTTAATGACAAAACTCATGGATTTGGTTATTGTTGATGTTCTATTTGCCATGAGTAGCTAAATTTCTTTTGTTAAGGGAACGATGTAGCTTCCCTTGAATACTATGAATTGAGTTTTCAATTAATCTAAGTTTATTTAATTTTCTTGTTGAGTAATTATTTCTATGTCTACTGCTTTTTCAAACTGATCACTTGAAAATTGATTTAGGGTTTATATAGAGAATTAGAAAATTCATATATTGAATGTGCCTATTGAAATAATTGCCATAAGTAGATTTGATCTAGGAATAGACGGATTTCTTGTGTGGTTTTGATAGAATTCACATATGCTTATTGCTTGTGCCTAATTTGATTAATCTAAGGAATTAGAGAATTTGATTAGGGTCAGAGTATTAATTCGTCAAGGAATTAGATTTTAATTAGAGTTGAGAATTCTACCATCAATATAGAAATTAAAGACTTAGATTAAATTGGAAACTCATTCATAGTTGGATAGGTTAGTGAAATCGGATCTTTAACGCTTTAATAATTTACAGATTCTAAATACTTTCCTTAGTTTAATTGTGTGACTTTTTCGTCAATCATCAGTAATTTAGTTTATTTTAGATAAATTAATTTAGGCTAGTTTAGTTTAATATCACATTAAAAATTGATCATCTAGATAGTATAAAAATAACGAAATCAGTACTTGACTACTATAATCCTCGTAGGATCGACACTCTATTCACCTTTTATATTACTTGTTGACTTGGTACACTTGCTGATAATAATTCAGACCAATAAGTTTTTGAAAAAAAAATAAACATGAAGAGGCTGATATAGTGGCACTGATGATCTAAGTGCTCCTTATTGATTCCATGAGAAGTTAGAGTGATTACGCCACCTTAGGTTGTATGTGTTAAAATATGGATTATGTTGGGGTCGTTGGGGCTTGCCCATATAATTAATCTGCTCTGTGTATGCATTGGCCTCACATGCCCTATTCACATGATTTCCTCCACAGAAGTCACATAGAAGAAGCGGAGTACTCATGGGTCCTACCTGGATAGTGTCAAACCTCTGTGTCAATGCAGTCATTTGCTGAGATAATGTCTTCACAGCATCAAAAGTATCCACTTCCAACACTTGTCTCCTTGGAACAGCTTTATCTTTAGGGATGGGATAAATATCTGTTACCATCATCTTAATCAACTGAAATGCTTCGTCTGGGGTCTTACCTCTCAGTAAACCTCCTGCAGCTGCATTGATCATCACTCGTGATGATTCGTCTAATCCATTATAGAAGGTATGTATCTGTATCCAATCTGGGATGGAAAGATGTGGACAACTCCTCAACAGATCTTTGAATCGTTCCCATGCATCATATAGGGATTCTCCATCAAGTTGATAGAAGGAAGTGATATCACTCCTTACTTTAGCAAATTTTGATGGCAGAAAATACTTAGTAAGGAACTTTTTTTTTAGTTCCACCCATGTAGTAATACTACCTTGAGGTTGCAAATGTACCCAGCACTTGGCTTTATCCCTCAGTGAAAATAGGAAAAGCCTCAGTCGAATGGCATCACCTCTGGCTTCATTCACTTTAATTGTATCACACAGTTAGAGGAAGTAATTAATATGGACATTGGGATCTTCTAGTGGGCTTCCTTTAAATTGCTCTTGTTGAACCAATTTCAAAAGTGCTGGCTTTATCTCAAAATTATTAGCCTGAATTGGAGGTTTGACAATGTTTGTGGGGCACCCATCAGTTATAGGTGCAAGATATTCTCTTATCGTCCATCTAACAGCACCTCTATGATTTGCAGCATTACCCTAATTAGCCACATTATCAGGTGCTCTGTGGTTTTCCTCAAGCATTGTTAATGGTTGACTTTTTGCGGCTATCTGAGTTCTTTTTCTCTCCCTTGCTTGCTTCCGATTTAAACGTGCTATTTTTTCTATTTCTAAGTCAAATAGAAGTGAGTTTGGATTAGTGGTACCTCACATAAATCAGAGAGAAAGAAAAAAACTAAAACAAAAAAATTACTCAATAAAAGAAAAATACTGAAAATTAGAACTAAAATAAATAAAGTAAAATAAAACAAAATAATGTAGAATAAAGAAGAAAAAAAAGAAAGTGTCTAAATTAGTATAGTTTTAAGTACTCCAAATATTGACTAACACTAATAATCCCCGGCAACAGTGCCAAAAACTTATTGGTTTGAATTGCTATCGGTAAGTGTACCGAGTCAACAAGTAATATAGAAGGTGAATAGAGTGTCGATCCCACGTGGATTATAGTAGTCAAGTACTGATTTTGCTATTTTACACTATCTAGACGATCGATTTTTAATGTGAGATTAAATTGAACTAGCCTAAATTAATTTATCTAAAATAAATTAAATTACTTCTGATTGACGAAAAAGTCACACAATTAAACTAATGAAAGTATTTAGAATTTGCAAATTATCAAAGCATTAAGGATCCGATTTTAGTAACCTATCCAACTATGAATGAGTTGCCAATTTAATCTAAGTCTTTAATTTCTATATTGATGGTAGAATTCTCAACTCTAATTAAAATTCAATTCCTTGGCGAATTAATACTCTGAATCTAATGAAATTCTCTAATTCCTTAGACCAATCAAATTAGGCATAGGCAGTAAGTGTATGTGAATTCTATCAAAATCACACAAGAAATTCATCTATTCCTAGATCAAATTTACTTATGGCAATTATTTCAATAGGCACATTCAATATATGAATTTTTCAATTCTCTATGTGAACTCTAAATCAATTTTCAAGTGATCAGTTTGAAAAAGCAGTAGACATATAAATAATTACTCAACAAGAGAATTAAATAAACTTAGATTAATTGAAAACTTAATTTATAGTATTTAAGGGAAGCTACATCTTCCCCCTAACAAAAGGAATTTAGCTACTCATGGCAAATAGAACATTAACAATAACCAAATCCATGAGTTTTGCCATTAAACTAAAAGAAAGAATAAAAAGAAGAAAAGATGAATAAGATGAATAAGATATGAATCAATGTAAAGTCTTCAAAGCTTCTCCTCTCTTTTACATCCAGTGTATTGTGTGGTGTCCCTCTTCTCTCTTCTCAAATCTAATTCAAATAAAAGAATCCAATAAAAAATAATAAAAGAAAAGAATAAAATATAAAAAATTACTTTTTTGAAATTCTAGTCTTAAATTAAATTCTAAAAGAAACTAACCAAAATAAATTCTAGTAAAAGCTAAATTAAATATCCTAAATTAAACTAAACTAAATGAACACAATAAATTATAA
Organism: Biancaea sappan; assembly: GCA_037074585.1. NCBI lineage: Eukaryota > Viridiplantae > Streptophyta > Magnoliopsida > Fabales > Fabaceae > Biancaea > Biancaea sappan. The sequence goes on along the minus strand of CM073492.1, from coordinate 73,811,202 downwards.
ATCATAAGATAAATCCTAAAGAAAAACTGATTTCCTATAAAATTAAACTAAACAATTAAAAAGACTAAATAAATTCAAAAAGAGACTTAAAACCATTTATTTTACTCAATTTATTAATAAAAATATAAGGAAAATAACTCTATAAAATAGAGTTATCATCACTTGTGCCATTTGAGGAAGAGGACTCCCAATTTTGCCTATCTAGCTTTTCTAATTCCTCTAATTCAAGTTGGAGGGCTAGATCATCTATCTAAGCGTCATCATTCAGAGAAATGGCACTATCATTAGCTCCTAGGTCGGCCATGGGTAGAGAAGGTGGACTACTATCAAACCCCTAATTGATCAACTCACTAACAGTACTAGTTAGTTAGCCTATTTGAGATTCCAAACTCTGTAAGCTTACCTCAGTTCGCTCTTGGAATTGTAGGGTATTTGTGGCCAATGTTGAATCAAGTCTTCCAAACTTGACTCGGTCTCCTTAAGGGTGGTTGGAGGAGGTACATCACTAAGGTAAAGAGCATGAATTTCGTGCTCATATGGTGGATGGGATAAGCTCTCATACCCTAGGTTTGGATGTTCATATTCAAAAATGTAAGTGATGGGGTAAAGTTCATACTGTTGACGATCTTGTTGAAAGTCCCTAAGGCTATGAAAGACTCCAATATAGGACTCTGTACTTTCTTGGAATTATGGATATTGGTCTGTCCTATATGTAGATAAGGAATCTATGCCACTCACAAATGGAAAAGGGGGAGGGAGTGGTGGTTGCTCTTATTGTTCTTGCCTAAGAGTTAGGTACCTCACTATGGATGCGAGTTCATCAAAGTTATGCTCATCTCTACATGGATCCATGGGCAAGGTCCTAATCTGACTCACTAGAAGCAACCTCAAAATAGAATTAAACTCTGATTCTATGTCAAAAACAATAATGCTACTGAAATGAAGAAAACCTACAACTATTACAACAACTGCACTACTACTCTAACAAGCCAATAGAAATGGTCTATCCAATTTTTGATCAAAACGTGCTAATTCTTCTTGACAGACCCTAATGTTAACTTGAAATATGAAATCTACAAAGAAAACACAAAGAGAAACAAAAAAAAAAAAGCAATTATGCTATTGCTTTTATGCTCCAACCTAGCTATAAAAGACACCCAAAAATGAAGTATCTCAGAAAATTTTAATTTTTGTTTGGAAAAATCCTTCAGAAGTTAGAGGCACAAAAACAATAAATAGAACTCAAAAATATGATATACAAAAATCACGTAAAAAAATCACAATATATTAGAAAAATCATAAAAAAAATTGAAAAATAGAAAAGATGGCCTAAACGATTGAATTTGACAAAATGGTCGCCCCAAATATGAACCTTCAATTATAGAGGGGCCAAAACTTGCTTAAAATGCCAAAAACTAATGGTATACCAAGTTTGAGGTCAATCAAAGTTACTCAATTTTTGCATATTTGTCCAAATGAATAGTAACTGAGAAAAAATCAAAACTTGTAAACCACTTCAGCCAATCGATTTAGAACCAAACAAGAACATAAATGAACAACTAATTAGGTGATTAAGAAACAAATTGGCTCCCTGACAACGGTGCCAAAATTTTGGTTTAAGCCACTACGATTTGGGGCGACTATTATACTACAAGTTACCACGAATTCACACACATAGCAAGAAAAGTGTAATAGCCATAAACTTGATGATAAATTGCTATGAGTAGAATGTATTATTATGGAAAATTATAAGCCATTCATATGTTTATATGTGGTGAAGTTGTAAACATTATGTGACATGATAGTTATTGGTAATGAACACACAAGCTTATAAGTTGGGAATGTAGGCCATCCTAAAGCATGGGAAACTACCATGATCCATTTAGTAATCCTTATGGATGTGAATAAAGATAATATGTATTATGTGACATGACAGTTATTGACTAATGCAATAATGATAATGTAAAGGATAATTTTCACATACATAATGTCATGATGTGTGATAAGGAATATGATATATTTGTCATGGTATGCGATGCACATGGTTATTGAAAGTGCATAGATTGAACCTTTGAAATTATGGAATGGTATTAAGTAAATATGTTGATGTTGCATCATGTGCATGTATGAATTTGATTGATTTTGTGCACGGATGATTTTCCTGCAACCCCATGGCTATGGTGAGGGGCTAAGTTGAGTAGGACTCATAGCGACCCTGGTAGCGAAAGTGGCCTGGCAAACCTTTGACCGACAACATCACCTTTAGCAAAAGGGATTGGTGGGTCAAGTTTCCTTTGTGACTTGAAGTTTTTCGAGAGGGCTTAGTGGGTTACCAGAGCCAGTTACGGCGATGGCCCATAGCGACCTAATCAACTTAGCATGTTTGATAGTTGTATGATATGTTCATGAATATGACCTTAATGTCAATGAATTACAATTGAATTCTTGCATCTGATATGAGATGATGCTTGTTTGACTTAGCTTCATGTATGTGCCTCCCTTGAGAGGAATGTTTGATATGATATGATTGGGTGCCGATAGCCTAGTTGAATGCCTACATCGTAGTTTCGGCATAGTCCTACAACATTAATGTAAGTAAAGATCAATCAAACATAAAAAAGAAATTGCATGTATGAATGTGCTAAGCTTTATTCTTTCTTACACTAGTGTGTACCAAGGTTGTCTTGTGTTTAGTAAAATGTATGCATTCTATTGAGATTTAGATTTTTCATGTATGCATTAGTATTTCCTTATTCATCATCTTCATTCACCTGTTGCATTCATGGTTATATATATACACATAAGTGTTGCGGTATGGCTATTTTAGTGAATCAAGTGGTTGGATGCACCCCCTCCCAGTTTCATGTACAGAAGACTTCATAGCCTGACGACATACGTGTCAGGGACACCTCCCCATTGATCAGGGTAAGGTAGAGTACTTTAGAGTCTTGTCAAGTTAGATAATCTTAATAAAGCTCTATAATCGGGTTGGCCACATTATAAGTTGTATTATGTAAAGAATATAGTAGTAACTAGTGCAAAGATTATGATCGAAACTATGAAAAGCTAAGTGTAGAAGTTTATATATATAAATGTTTATAAATTCGAGTTTATGAGGCAAAAGATAGATAAGTAAATGGAAAGTATAAAGAATCTAAGTAAAAGTTAGGCGTGTGCAGGTTAAGCACCGTCTACACCGGTCACATGCTTGGTTTCAGGTTGTGACACGATGTATGTATGAAATTGATGATGAAGATCAATTTGAGGCAGCATGGTGTAGAATGTTGTTAGAGCATAATGTTGGAGATAATCAGTGGCTAACAACAATGTACCAAATAAGGGAAAATAGGCGGCTTGCTTTATGAAGAAAGCATTCACTCTTGGTATACGAAGCACTCAACTGAGTGAAAGTTGGAACTCAGACTTGAAGGACTTACTCAACCTAGATGTGGACCTAGTGCAATTCTTCAAGAATTTTGAGAGAATTGTAGATGACTAGAGATATAATTAGTTGAGGTACAAGTATGAATCTAGGGAGAAAATTCCTCGATTGACAATCTCAAAGTGTCCTATGTTAAGACAATTGTCTACAATTTGCACTAGTGCTATCTTTGACTTATTTGTGAAAGAATATTATGACATAAGGGAGACTTCCATAAAGGGGAAAAATGAGAATCAATCGGTGTTTCAGTATGTAATCTCTTTGATTAATAGGGAGAGAGATTACAAGGTGTCTTTTGACCCATCCTCAAACATCGTTACATGCAGTTGTTGGAAGTTTGAGAACATCAGTATCTTATATTGCTATGCTTTGAAAGTTTATGACTGCAATGATGTCAAACTAGTCCTTGACTGATATATTATACATCGATGGATAAGGAACACAAGAGCTAGTGTAATATATGATGTCAGGGGAAGGAGATCGAGGAAGACCCTAGGCAAGATAGCACAATCAGTTTAGGAAATTTAGTCGAGATTTGATAAGTTTAGCAACCAAAGCCTCTAGGTTAGAGGAAGCATCTTCCGTGCTAAGAAAATTCGCATCCGAGTTTAGAAAGCACTTTTGTGAGTTTCACTCAATGGGACAAGGTTTGGATAAAGATCCCAGTGCCACCGCTGTCCCCACACCTCAATGCATATCATAGGTGATGGGCTTCAAGCAGAAAAAAGGTTAGAAATAAGAAACGATATAAAAGTTGTGTCGAGATTCAAGGAAAGAAAAAAGAGAAGAGTAGGAATGATAAATTGTGTTTTATATTTTCACTGTAACTAAATTGCATTTTAATAGTTTAAATGTTGTTATGTATAATCCATGTAGATGAATGAAGCACTGTTGATGGTTACAGCCCAGGCACATGTTTCCAAAATGATTTTCATAGATATGATTATGGTTAATATTCTAAAATGAGTCTAATATAATTATTATGGTTACAGCAATCCTAAAAATTGTACTAATTTGTGCTATTTCTTAACACAGACGCCTATTGATCAGTCAATGCCATCGCTTAAAACACTGTTATTTGGTCTAGGTTTTCCATATATGTAGGTGTGTTTGGTGTATATCTATGTTTGTTGCAGTTCTCCTACTGATGAATTAGGATTCCATTGACCATTTTATTTATGTATTATGCACATTATGTATTATTCACAGTATTATGCATAGTTACTAGTGTTAATGTTGACTATTTTACTTATGTGATCTCAGATTCAAACATTGTAATTGTATCTTGACCATTTTACTTATGTGATCTGAGTTATCTCCCAGTGGTGTTAGTCTTGACCATTTTACTTGTGTTTTATATTTTGGATCAACAAGAAAAAGAAAGTACAAAGAAAGCCACTTGGTCCAGAAACAAGCCATTTTTTATAATTAATAAGTATTTGATCTCAAGGATCATTACAACAAAGCCTACCCCATTACATGGTATAGTCTTACATTGAATGCATAGCTTACACAACTTACATGAATCATAAATAAATTAAACTAAACTACATTTGTTGCTTTTGGCGTTTTACATAATGCACAACTTACACGAACCTAGAACTACATTTAAGATCTTCTCCTTGATCATCACTTTTATGCATGTGGGATGTCTCATGTGTGGGTACTGCTAGATTCTGTTTAAGATTTACAGTCAATCCAATGCTAGTGTTGATACCAGTACACTCGTGTTGGTACTGCAGTTCCATCTATCAAATAGATAGAAAATGTATCCCAACATTCAGGTTAACTTGATGTATTACAGTGTACAGAACAACATTTAAGGAGAACAACATATTGAACTCATGGTTGTTAGTGGCATTAGAGCACTAATATGTATAAAATCTTATACTCAACATATATCCATACAATCACTCAAGCAACTATGAAAATGGCAATCACACAGCATTCACTTAATTAATGAAGCAGTAAACATCATCAGATTTAGGAGAGTATTCAATGTTGTTAGATACTGCAAGTTAGTGCAAAACTACTGAAGCTAAAATCAATGTTCCAGCACAAAACTACTGAAGCTAAAATCAATGTTCCAGCCTTACCAAACAGTTGGTAAACTCTATTATTTGACAAAGTTCACCATTTTTATACACAATCATAAAGGTAACACATCTAATAAAATTATCTTATCTCCCGAAATAAAAAGTATAGAACATTATAAAAAGATGGAAGAAAAGGACTTATAGCTCCATCAAAATTTTGACATTCTTCTCAACCCTCATGTTCCCATTTAACATCTTTAAAACTCACATGAAAGTAAAGTTTGGGTGTTTTGGACTGCACTTGTTTGAGCTCACACACTAAATTTGATTAACTTATTGTCGCTTTAAAAGATTAGTATTCTATACTTAGTACATGTCAACTTCATACCATGTGATTTTCTTCAGGAAATTTCAATCCTAGTTTTTGCATTATTTACTTACTATTACTACATTGTTTCATTTCACATATCATATTTGGGACATTCGTTTCACAAACATCATGTTAGTAGCTTAATCCTGATCATTCAGGCACAACCTAGATATTTCAACTAATTTAAGTCACTAACTAAATTCTAGATCTATAATTGCCCAAGTATTATGACGTCAAAAGAAAATGTGAGTTCATGTAGGTGAAAATTCTTCGTGCGCAAACAAGAGTCGGAGATATGAAATTTCTAAGAAAGTCAATGATAAAGAGAATCATGGGATTCAGGAAATAAAGTGAAGCTAAGGCTGAGATATGTTCTAGGTTCCACATCTCTTTATGACTAAAGGAAAATTAACTTCAAAGGACCAAATTTCTTAAAGGGAGTACTACAATACCCGCCATTTAATTTCCATTTTTATTGTTGAAATTTATTTCACAAATGTTGATTTGCAAATTTGTTAGTATGTGTTTGTGATATTATTATGTGATGTGATGATGCTTTAGTATGTGATTTCGAGCAGTGGACTAGCAATGTGTGGTACCAGGTCGTTTAGGGACTAAAGTGAAAATTTTAAGATTTTATTGGGGCATAGCAAAACTTCTATAAAAGGATAGGAGTGGAAGAAGAAAATTTTAGGAAACCTTGTTATGAAATAAAAAATGAAAAAAGACTCTTAAATCTTGAGATATTAATTTTTTTTAATAAATGGTTGTAATAAATGGTTAATTTTAAGAGAAGAATAAAGGAATAATTTTAAAATATACAAAATTCAATAAAGATTAGAGGGATCCGTAGAGATTAATTAATAGGTGTTTAAATTAATATGTTAGTAGTAGGAATAATTAAGGGATAATGCAAAGGATTAATTAGAAGGAATAAGTAATTATTTAAACTAATCAAATCTAAACTAATATTAATTTAAGGATAATGAATTCCAATAATTAAATCTGAAAAATATCTATTGAAATCTAAACTAAACTATTATTTTGATTAGACCTAATTAGGATTGGAATATTAAATGTATTTGAATTAAAATAAATAAATTTTTGTATGACTATGCATGCTAAAGAGATAACTAAAGAAATAGTAATTATATTAATAGATAAATAAATCTGAAAATGCATCACCCAAATCTAGGTTAAATCTTAAATTTCATTTACACTAACCTATGATTTAATCCTTAAGTGATTTTTTTCGAAAATTAAATGAAAGGAACTTATAGTTCACACTAGTGCTCATGCTAAATTACTTAGACGGGATTTATTTACGGTATAGCATAATTCGAGTTGAGTGAATTAACCCTTCTTTAATATTATTTTAAATGTTAAAGTAATCGAAAAATAAGAAAGGTAATAATTATTATGGGAAAAAGAGAATTCGGTTAAGGAATTCGGGATAGTAAATTTGAGAGATTGAATACAATTCAATTATTTGATAAATTTTCTAATGGAAACGTTAGGGAAAAAAAGATAAAGATACGATATGGATGAATATTTATGATTTGGGATAATTGTGATTATCTTGTGAATATGGATTTGATGATTTATGATGATGTTATTTTTTAGTTGGATGAGCATTGTTTATGTTTGGGTGGGATAGTGCCCTCTCTAATGTCAAGCAAGAAATCCGGGTGACAAGATGACTTCGACATCTAAGAGTGGAGACAACGATTCCCTCAGTAGGGAGATGAGCCTGAGCCTGGGATTGGGATATGTGAGGCGCCCTGACTGTAGAGGATGAGTTTGTGTGTCATGGCAAGTTTTGATGACATTGGTTGAGCGAGCCTACAGGCACTCCCAGTTATTTTGTCATTGATGAGTACTAGTTCCATTTGTCTAAATTGTTTGATTGAATTGCAGACTCTCTGGTAGGTACCTTTCTTTGTTATTTGTGATGTATGTCTATGCTTGTATTTTTATTATTTTTAGCATAGTGGATTTTATTAGGGCAGGAATTGACTCGCTCACTAAGATTATTATCTTACACTCGTTGATTAACCTTTTTTTAGATCAAGTAGTGGAATAGGAGTTTCGCAAGTGGAATAGAGTTGTCGTCGGACTTTCTCATTGTTGGGTGGGTCCCATGTCATTAGTTATTCATTTTCTTTTTGGTTTAAAAAGTTTTGTGGTCAATTGAGATATCTAAGGGATCTTGAATTAATGGTTTATTTTATTTCATAACGTAAAACATTTAATACAATTAATTGCATTTATTTCTCTAGAACTTTATGAATTTAATCTTGTTGAATTACGGCGATTTGCTTGATTGAATAAATTGCAAGTTATGTTTGTGTTGGATGAAATCATGGTTTGAATTAAAATACTATTTTATTTTATTTGTGGGAGATTGTGAGGAATCCAACAAGTTGTCATCTTCCCTTGTGTGTATAAATGGTATATGGTCAAGCTAATTTATATTATCTCTAGCCGTATTTACTTAATATAAAATGTCTTTTACATATATATTTTTTTTGCTTTCGTAAGGAGTATCACCTCGTTAATCGCATGGACTAATCTCTTCCGAGGTACTGAAAGCAAAGAGTAGACCCTTGGCCAACTAAATTTCCTCTATTCACAAGAGTTGAGGATCAAACTTCTAATTACTTACTTAAGGGGCGAGAACCCTTACCACTCACGGCAAGCTTAGTTGGTTGTCTTTTACATATATTAAGTATATATATGTATATTCATACTAATATTTTTTTTTTATAAATTAGTAGATGCTTAATATGACAAATACCATCAAATGTGGTATAGATTATAATATAAATAATATAGTATTCGTAGTTATATATACTATTTATACAAATTAATATTTATTTTAACTATTATTTGATATTTATTTATACTTATTTTAATCAAAATTTAACATTTATTTTAGTTAATATTCATTCGTAAATTAATGTTTATTTTAATTATTATCTACTTTCAATTAATATTTATTTATATTTAAGTAATATTTTCTAATATTAATTTATATATTTTATTTTATATATATATATATATCTTCATATATATAGAAATATTTACATATATATATATATATTTAAAACTTTGAATTGTCTTTAAAATGTAAAAAATGAGACTATTTAAATTATTTGAAATAAGCATGATATTTCCTAGTTACAATACGGATGAGTAATGAAAGGGAATAACTAATATGGGGCAAAAAGACTAGATATGGTAATATTGGATAAACTTAAGATGGTATGAGGTTTGTGTCATCGTACCGGTCACATGCCTGAATTTGGGGCGTGACAGGATCTTTCATTCCAATGAATTTGAATTAAGTGACAATAAGTTGGGAGCATAAAATACTCATTATGACATGATTGAGAAAAAGAAATCTAGCCAACATCAGAAAATCAGTCGACCTTAAAACAGCACTGCAACAAAAACCACACAATCGAACATAAGTACTCAATAGTTAGAAAAAAAATTCAAAGCACTTAAAATCAGTCCACATTGAAAGCTAAATCAGTCCACATTATAAGTACACAATCGTACAGAAGTACTCAACAATTAGCAAAAACACAAAATCAGTCGACATTGAAAATAATTTGATTAGAAGTAAACTTAATTGTTGGAAAATCAACCAAAACACCCCATAATTAGACCAGACCAGTAAACCTCCAGGGAAATCAACCAAACAACATAACAAAGAAGGGGAGAGAGAGAGAGAGAGAGAGAGACTTACTAGTTATAACAAAATTTGAACACTGCCGTTGCACGAGATTCCCGGTGAATCATAGCCCTTGGATGACAATGTTTCGTGTTTGGAGAGGAGAGAAGTGATAGGATGAGGCGAGGGACAGAGGACGATGATGGGATGATCGGACTAGAGAAGAGATGAGGGGAAGGAAAGAGAACGAACGGGTAGAAATAATGAAAAGTGACAAGGATGGTTAGTAAAGTAACGTCACAGACAAGTCGGACTCCATTAAATGAAGCCTTGTTTTTTAATTGTGTCTGATTCAATTTTTTTTTAATATTTCAAGAAGTATTTCTATTGGACATCAATCTACATCAATCTATATTTTGAAAATTAGACCAGTTATTGAACCAGTAAAAGCACCGGTTTAAGGTTCACTAATTGAACTAGTACTAATTATATATATATATATATATATATATATATTAATTTTATATTAATAAATACAAATTAATTTTTTATAAAAAAATACTATTATATATATTATATTAAAAATTAAAACAATAATTTTTTTTAATATAAAATATCAATTTTTATACAAATTATAAATATTAAATTATTTTTCCCCTTCCCAATCCATATATATATATATATATATATATATATATATATATCACGTATAGGCTCAACTTTAATTTAATTGAAAAGAAAAGATCACTCCTTGGCAACACTAGCTTCACGTCTTTCTTTCTTATTCTTTCAAAGTTTAATCAGATATTCAGATTCTCACTTCCCAGCACCATCCATATATCATACATATTCAGATTCAAAGTGCTCTCTCTCTCTCTATCTCTTCTCTCCATTCTTCTCTATAACCTTCGTCATTCAAGACTCCAGCAAGGCTTGTTTCCAGTGGCTTTGATGGAGGGGACCGAACATCTTCTTTCTCTCTATGTCCTTCATATCTGTCACTTACTCTCTCTAGAACATAAAGATCTTTTTTTTAGTTTAAACCAGTTTGACCATGATCGGTTCGAAGCAAAAACCAATGGTCAAACCTGCTTATTGACCAAGTTTGATCAGTTCTTCAACCCGTTGATTTCTCAGTGTGTCCAAATTGGACCAAAGTCTGGTTCCCAATCCAATCAGTTTAACTGGCCAGTCTGATCCTATTTTACAAACCATGACCCCAACAATGACTAATTACCTTTGTTTATTTAGCATTCTAGCGTTGATAATTGATAATTATAATACTAATTTAAATTTAGAATTTAAAAAGCATCAATTAATACTATTATAAATTTTAACCAATAAAATAAAATCTAATATTAAAAATTCAATTTTAATATTTCAACAAATATATTTATTGGAATCAGTCATAACCAATCTTCTTTGGTTTTTTTAATATTTCAACATTGATAATTGATAATTGTAATACTAATTTGAATTTAAATTTTAAAACGCGTCTATGCCCCAAATGTACTTTATGTCCCTAAAGTTTACACCAAGTTTTATCTATGCCCTAAAGGATTTTTTTGACCCATTTATGTCCTATATGTTTCAAATTTTATCACATACCCTTTTTTTGAAACTCTATATAATAAATTAACGGAGCTGCTAACCTGGCTGGCAACATGGCAATCTTCTTTGTCCATGTCAACTGCCATATAGATTAGCCTATATGTGATGGCAAAAATGCCCCTTAGCCTTATATCCTTCACGTGGAAATCAAACTACAACTGACAAATAAGGCATTTTCTCAAAGCTTGATCGAGGGAATGAGACGACGTCATGTAGGAGCCATTCAACAGCGGCAATGAGGTATACAATGACTAAGTCAAGGACGACAGCAGCATCTAGGGCTACAGTGACTGTGGCAGAGGACACCAGCTGCGGCAAGTAGGTATTTTCCTCCAACATTGAACTATTACTTATTCACTTTGGCCCTAATTTCTCATCGACCCCAACCCTAATTTGATATACTCCTCCATGATTCCTTCCCTGACGATGCTTTGGCCATAATTTATCCCTTTTTCCTCCACAATTTGGATCCAATTTACCTTTTGTTCTAGCCCTAATTTCTCTTCCACATCTCTTTCTTTTCTCGGCGGTGACTATGGTTTTTGTTGGGAAAATCATAGCTTCCATTTTGGTGTTTTGTTATATTGTGCTAGTTTGGGTGTTTTGTTAATTTGATGTGGTTTATAATAGATAATCGTGTGTGCACACCATGAAACCAAAAAACTGCGTGTGTATATACTATGTATGTTCTAATTTTGACACAAAGTGCTTTCTTTGTCTTTACTTTGGTTTGTGCGATCCCATTCCCATGTGCATAATAAAGGTTTGCCTGAAGTGTCCCATTCTCATTTGTATACTAAAGGCTTAGTGTTATGTGACATGGTTATCCTTGGTCAGAGACTATAAGAAGCAAATATTTGTATAATAAAGCTTTAATGTAATTTGTATATAGTGACACATGTGTATACAGACACATGTCTATAATTCATAAATGAATCTTATTGTTGAATTTGTTTAGATCATTTACTTATACATTTCAGAAATTCCTGTTTTGAATTAGTCAAGTGTTTTAGTTTAATTTCAAAAAAGTTCTGCATCTGGAATCTTAATTATTTTGTATGTAAAGCAAGTTGGGTTAATTAATTTTAGAAACTTTATTTGCAATCTCATTGTTTAATTTGTTTTGACCTTTCCAAATAAAGTTAAATCATGTGCGAATGGACCGAATCTTGTGAAGACAGCTTTACAAAGTTAAAGGAATGTTTGACAATAGCTCTGGTACTTACCCTTCCTATGGGTCTGGGAGGTTTTGCGGTCTATTGTGATGTGTCTCGGATTGGACTAGGGTGTGTTCTTATGCAATATGGGAAGGTGGTAGCATATACATCCCAACAATTGAAGAAACATAAGCAGAACTACCTGATTCATGACTTGGAGATGGCTGCAGTAGCCTTTGCCTTAAAGATATGGCAACATTACCTTTATGGGGAAACTTTTTATGGGTAAACTTGTGAAGTATACACATATCACAAAAGCTTAAAGTATATCTTCAAATAGAGATATCTCAATCTGAGACAACAGAGATTCATATCTAGCATTTTTATATACATTTTAATCCCTATCTTAGTCTATTGGCATTTTCATCTATGAAAATTTTCTAATTTTATTACACTTTGTGATTTATTGGGTCTAAATCAAATTTGGATGGAAATTGAATTATTTTCATCTTTTAAGACTTAAATTATTAAAGACTCAATTTAATCCATTTGAGTATTTCACATAAATTAATTTTGGGGAATTCTTGCTCATGTGGCATGGTTGATGATGTGGTGCTGAGGTAGGTGTTTTTGCTAACTGGACACCACATGTTTGCTATTAGGCATGTTTTTCTCTCTCTTGGTGACATGGACATGTGGGGCTCGAATTTCAGATTTATCTAGCCTTTTTTGCCATGTATGCAACCTCCTCTTCCCAAAAATTTGCTGGAAATGGAAGCTATAGGTGTGCCTCAGATTCTGCACATAAAAGAACTCTCCTGCTACACTTATTTTATGCTTTCTACTGTTTGTATGTTGGCTGCCACTTCTGTAGAAGAAAATAGCACATTTCAACACCTTTTGAAAGTCAACTTCAGAGCATCTAGGGTAGAATATTCTATAAGTATTTTGGGGCTTCAGTTTTGTAACTTAGAATATTATTCTTTACTTTTGTGACTTAGAAATTCGTAGATCATATTCTCTCTGTTTTTCTTCTCCACTGTTTTGTTGGTTTTGCTCTTATGGAGAGCAAAATCCCCTTTGCAATCAGTCACTAGGAACCTGAGATGGTGTAACTTTAACTTTCAGTGCAAGATAAGTGTTTTTTCTCTATTTCATCTCATTTTCATTTTCTGTTCTGTTATTATGTTTATGTTGATACTAAATTCTAATATAAACTTGTAGAGGCATAAACTAATTTATATGTGAGATATAACCTTGTTGAACTGATTCGAAAAGTAAGCAGAACGAAATGGCTAGTTAGATGATATCTAACTTGATTTGGTTAAGGTCTTTTTAAGTTGTATCTATCTATAGATTAATGAAGTTCTTCTTGACTATAGTTAGAAGCATTATAATTTCTGAAAGCTCCTCTAGAATTCTTTTCATAAAAAAAACCAAATGGTGAAATGAGAATAAGACTGAATCAATGAGTTAAGTAGTGATAGTCACACACCCATAAATCCTGGTGGCTGGTTGCAATTCTCTGTTACTGTCAATCCATTCTGCTAGTTTGTTGTTGTTGTTTATTGCTATTATTTCTATTCTATTGTATGCTACTGTCATAACCAACCAACTCCCCAGTGTTAATTAGGTTTTAATTAGTGTTTGAGTGTTTAGAACAATTAGTTAGTGGTTAGAAGTGAGTCTCCTTAAGTGAATACAACTTGGGGATCACTATATTGCAAGATTGTCACGAATTTAATTCTGGGTAATTCGACATCATAATGGCATGAACCAGAATTTTGGCCCTGTTGTCGGGGAGCCAATTCACTTCTGAGTCATTAATTTAGTTGTTCTATTGTGTCTTTGTTTAATTTCAAGTTATTTAGTGTTGTTGAAATGGTTTACAAGTTTTGAGTTTTTTCTCGATTACTATTCATTTTCCAAATAGGTAAAAATTGACTATCTCCGATTGACCTCAAACTTGGCATACCACTAGTTTTCAAAATTTTAAGCAAGTTCTGACCCTTCGATGAACCAAAGGTTTGTATTTGGAGCGGCCATTTTGTCAAATTCGATCGTTTATACCCTCTTTTCTATTTTTTAATGTTTTTATGATTTTTCTAATTAATTGTGATTTTTGGTATGATTTTTGTAGAGCGAATTTTTTAGTTTTGTTTTCTGCATTTGTTCCTCCAAATTGTGAAGGATTTTTCCAAGAAAAATAGATTTTTCTGAGGTACTTCATTTTTGAGTGTTTTTCATAGGCTAGAGTAGTGTTTTTGTTGTTTTTGGTGATTTTAGTGTTTCTGCTATTTTCTTGTGAATCTTGCACTTCCTAGTGTATGAAAAGGTCTCTACACTTGGATTTATCCACCTTTGATCCAAAAACTGTTAGGACCTTCCATAAGCTAGTAAAGAGCAATAGCATTAGGAGTAGCGTAGTTTCTGAACTTCTTTCTGAATTTATTGATCTTGCTGTCAATAGTGTAGAATTAGAGTTAAATTCTGAGTCTGATATTGTGATAGACTAAATTGATTTTGAGTCAGCTGGGACAACTGGGATGGATAATCAAAATGCACAAGAGCCTCAAAATAGGCATGAGCAAACCATTAAAGAGTTGAATGCACCTAATGTGTATTATCAACCATTGTGCATGAATTATCCTGAGTTGGATGCTAACTTTGAATTAAAGTCTGGCCTAATCCATCTATTGCCAAAGTTTTATGGTCTTGCAGGTGAGGATCCGCATAAACACCTGAAAGAATTTCATGTTGTCTACTCCACCATGAGACTACAAGGGGTGGGAGAAGAACAGATCAAGCTAATAGCCTTCCCTTTCTCTTTGGATGGGGCAGCTAATGATTGGCTTTACTACCTACCAACTGTTGCAAAAATGAGATAGGATAACTTGAAAAAGATGCTCTTAGAAAAATTCTTTCCAGCCTCTAGAACAGTAGCAATTAGGAAAGACATAAGTGGGATAAGACAATTAAGTGGTGAAACTCTGTATAAGTACTAGGAGAGATTTAGGAAACTTTGTTCAAGCTGTCAAAACTATCAAATTTTAGATCAACTTCTCATCTAGTATTTTTATGAGGGATTGATGCCTATAGATAGATACATAATTGATGCAGCTTCTGGTAGGACATTGGTAGATAAAACCCCAGCTGCAGCAAATGAATAAGATAGCTCATAATGTATAGTAATTTAGTACTAGATTGAGTAATCCAGCTAGTAACAAGAATGAAGTGAGAACACCTAGCATGGAGCAACAAAGGATAGAAAATAAATTGGAAGAGTTAACTTCTATGGTGACGAAATTAGCATTAAATCAAATAACACAATTAAATCAGAGATCACAGTTGCCTCATTCTACTTTAGTGTGTGATATATGCTCCTTGGACACACATAATACAGATCAATGTCCTTAGCTGTAAGAGACCCCAACTGAGTCATGTGCTAGCATATTCCCTAGTAGACCTACCACAGGAATAGAGGTTTGACCCATACTCCACTACCTATAATCCTCTGTGGCGTGATCATCCTAACCTTGGATATGGAAATACCTCTAATCCTCCTTACCAGCCACCCCATGCAAGAACTACTCCATCTAGACCTAGCCATGCACCTCCTCCAGTCTCCAAGAAACCTAAGCCTAGTCTTGAGGATTTATTGAAGCAATTAGCCATCAGCACTCTCCAATTTTAGCAAAGAACATAAACAAATATGCAAAACTTGAAGAATTTTCCATCTCAACCAGTAATAAATCCAAGAGGCAATGTTAGTGCGATCATTTTGAGGAATGGTAAGCAAGCGGATGGTCCACTTTCTAGATCTAAGCTAGCAAAATTAAGGGTACAGATAAGTGTTCCTTCATCCTTAATTAGTGAGCAAAAGAAAAAGGATGAGGAAGTGGTTCAGAAAATACCCCTCCCCTTCCCACATAGGCAAATTCAATCAAGGAAAGCTTGAGTCTAAGATGGATAAAGAGATTATGGAGACCTTCAGAAAAATAGAAGTCAACATTCCACTTTTGGAGGCAATTAAGCAAATTCCCAAATACGCTAAGTTTCTTAAGGAGTTGTGCACTCATAAGAGGCATTTAAGGGACAATGAGAGAGTCAATTTAGGGAGGAATGTATTTGTACTCACTCAGCCACCCATGCCACCAAAGTGTAAAGATCCTGGAACTTTCACCATACCATGCATAATAGGCAATATAGAATTTTCCAATGTTGGAGCCTCAATCAATGTAATGCCCAAATCAGTATACTCCATCCTTAAGATTGGTGTCCTTTCACCAACTAGAGTGATAGTCTAACTTGCCAACTAGAGCACAATATACCCAGCATGAGTCCTTGAGGATGTTTTGGTAAGAGTTAAAGATTTGATTTTTCCTGCTGACTTTTATATTCTGGATATGGAAAATGATAACACTCCTGGTCATGCACCATTGATACTTGGTAAAGCTTTTTCTAAAAAAAACTATAAAAACCATTATCAATGTGCATGAAGGGACTTTATCTATGGAGTTTGCTGGCAAAAAAATTGATTTCAATATTTGAGATGCCATGAAACATCCTATGGAAAATCAATCCAATGTACATTTGGTGAACTTTCTAGATTATTTGGTTGATGAGGCATGTGAAGATTACAAAACTGAGTTGATTTCTGACTTTCTTGAATTTTCTGATTTGGTGGATATATTTGAATGCAATTGTGCAAGTTCTAAATTTCGTCAAGCTTGTCCTAAAATTGAAAATTATTTAAGTATTGACAATTCTAACTTTCATTCTTATTCTAATTCTGTCACTTTCTCTAGTTTAGGTTTTGATTCTGTTTCTGTTTTAGGTAGTTGTAGATGTAGTGATTTAAATTGTAATGTTGTATATTCTTCATCTCTCTCTTCTTGTACTGCTAACCCTTCCTCCTTTTTAGCCAAGGATTATGTCTTTGAGCAATCTGAATATGTAGATGCCTCCTTGGATGTGACTCCACAAAAATTAATTCTATCCACCATTTAACCACCTACATTAGAGTTGAAGGCATTACCAGAAAACCTTAAGTATGCTTTCCTAGAAGTAGGGGACCAGCTTCCAGTCATTGTAGCGAATAATTTAAAGCCTAACTAAGAAGAAAAATTAATAAATTTGCTAAAGAAGAATAAGCAGGTGATTGGGTAGACTCTAGCAGACATTCCTAAAATTAGTCCTTCTGTGTGCATGCATCGAATTCTCCTTGAAGAAGAGGCTAAACCACTGAGGCAACCCCATATGTGACTCAACCCTATGATTCTTGACGTTGTCAAGAAAGAGTTAAGTAAGCCCTCTATGCTGGAATTATTTATCCCTTCTCTGATAGTAACTGGGTGAGTCCAGTACAAGTGGTACCAAAGAAAATTGGGGTAACTGTTATAACAAATGAAAAAAATGAGTTAGTGCCCACTAGAGTCCAAAACAGTTGGCGTGTTTGCATTGATTATAGGAAGTTGAACCGAGCAACTAGAAAAGATCATTTTCCTCTCCCTTTCATTGACTAAATGCTTGAGAGACTTGCTGAAAAGTCCCACTATTGTTTTCTTGATGGTTTTTCTGAATATTTTCAAATTCACATTGCACCTGAAGATTAGGAGAAGACCACCTTCACTTGTCCCTTTGGCACTTTTGCATATAGACCCATGCCTTTTGGTCTTTGCAATGCACCTGGCATTTTGCAAAGATGCATGATAAGTATATTTTCTGATTTGTTAGAAGATTGCATGGAATTGTTCATGGATGATTTTTCTGTTTATGGAGACTCATTTGATGCATGCTTGAAAAATTTAGAGATAATGCTTAAGAGATGCATAGAAAAAAATTTGGTTTTGAATTATGAAAAATGTTATTTCAAGGTAGAGCAAGGGATAGTTCTAGGCCACATAGTATCATCACGTGGCATAGAAGTAAATAAAGAAAAAGTTGATGTTATCTCCTCTTTACCTTACCCTACTTCTGCACGGAAAGTTCACTCTTTTTCTTGGCCATGCAGGATTTTATAGGAGATTCATCAAGGATTTCAGTAAAATCGCTCTACTCCTCTCTAAACTCCTCCAGAAAGGCACTAATTTTGTTTTTCATGATGCTTGCAGGTTAGCCTTTGATGAGTTGAAGAAGCAACTCACCTCCCCTTATCTTCCAACCTCCACGATGGGAGCTCCCCTTTGAGCTCATGTGTGATGCATCAAATTATGCTGTGGGAGCGGTACTTTCGCAAAGAGTAGAGAGGAAGTTGCATGTGATAACTTATGCTTCACGCACCCTTGATTCAGCTCAATCAAACTACACAACCACCAAGAAGGAGTTTTTAGCAATTGTTTTTTCCTTAGATAAATTTAGATAAAGTAATTGTGTTTTCTGATTATACAGCATTAAAATATTTGTTGAAGAAGCTGGATGCGAAGCCGAGATTAATTAGATGGATGTTACTCCTCCAAGAATTTGATGTGGAGATCAAAGATAAAAGTAGAGCAGCGAATATAGTAGCAGATCATTTGAGCAGGCTTTCTAAGCTTCCATTGGAACATCTCTCTATCAGAGACAACTTCCCAGATGAGTGTTTTTTCCTTTTACATGGTACTAGTGAGCCTTGGTATGCTGATTTAGTGAATTTTCTTATTGCATCTGAATTACTTGCATACCAAAATAAACATTATGTGAAGCTAAGTACTACGTGTGGGATGATCCTTATTTATGGAAGGTTTGTAGTGATCAAATTGTTAGGAGATATGTTCCCAATCATGAGTTTGCATCTTTGCTTACTTTTTGTCATACTCTTGCATGTGGTGGACACTTTGGTCCACAAAGAACTGCTAGGAAAGCGTTAGATTCTGGACTATATTGGCTTACTTTGTTTAGGGATGCCTATGAGTTTTGTAAGAATCATTCTAGGTGTCAAAGAACTGGAAATGTTTCTAAGAGAAATGAAATGCCTCAACAACCTCTTCTTTTCTGTGATATTTTTTATGTGTAGGGTATAGACTTTATGGGTCCTTTTCATGTTTCTTTTGGCTTTATGTATATTTTAGTTGATATAGATTATGTGTCGAAGTAGGTGGAAGCTAAAGCCACCTGATCTGATGATTCTATTGTTGTTGTAGATTTTCTTCATTCATATATTTTCTACAGATTCGGTGTCCCTAAAGCCATAATCAGTGATCAAGTATCACACTTTTTCAATAGAAACATGCAAGGGTTATTGAAGAAGTATAGGGTGGTGCATAAAACTTCTACACCTTACCACCCCCAAACCAATGGGCAAGTAGAGGTCTCCAACAGAGAGATAAAGTAAATATTAGAGAAGACTGTGCAGCCCAATAGAAAAGATTGGAGCAAAAGGCTTGATGATGCTCTTTGGGCCTATAAAACTGCCTTCAAGACTCCCATTGGCATCTCTCTGTACCGTTTGGTATTTGGTAAAGCATGTCACTTGCCAGTGGAGATTACACACAAGGCATATTGGGCAGTTAAGCAATGCAATATGGACATAACCCTAGCCGATAAAGAAAAGAAGTTGCAACTTCAAGAATTGGAAGAACTAAGGCTAACGTCTTATAAGAATGCGAGCATCTACAAGGAGAGGACAAAAGCCCTCCATGATAAGAAAATTGAGAAGAAGGAGTTCTAAGTAGGAGATAAAGTCCTTCTCTACAACTCTCGCCTCAAGCTGATGCTTGGTAAGCTTCGCTCTAGATGGGTTGGCCTTTTTGTTATTACTAATGTCTTTCCTTTTGGTACAGTAGAAATTCAAAATGAGGCGACCAACAAACAATTCATGGTGAATGGGCAAAGGTTGAAGAAGTTCTATGAGGGCTTCAAAGAAGAAACTGTACAGAAAATCCGACTCTACAGTATACCGGCTTTATGATAAGGTCGTATTCTTTCCCTCCTTTTAATTTACATCCTCTTTATTTTATTTGATGTTTGGTGCTGATTTGCATTAAGGACAATGCAATATTTAAGTTTGAGGGCAGAGAATTTAATTGGAGAAATATTGAATTTTGATTTAGAAATTTTCTGCATGTTTTTTCTATTTTCTCTGTTCTATCTAGAATTTTTAAGTTATCTTGCATGAATTTTCTGTACTGATTGGCTATGATTTTTGGTACTTTCTTTACATGTTTTTAAAGCTTTATATGTCTTCTAGCTGTAGAATTTTATTTGATTCTTTTGCATCCGTTTTGGTGTAGTTTTGTGTCAATAAAGACGAGTCGCTAGAAATTATGTACTGCAGAATTTTGCTGCTCTATTTTGTCTAAATTTAATGCTCTCTTTTTGAAAATTTGATGAATTTTTTGTGTGAAATCAAGTATGATGAAATAGCTTAAGTGTGGATTGATTTAGCATGAAAAGACTTTAGTCTTCTATTTCTAAGGAATTTAAGTACAATGGCAATGACGTTGTTTTTAATGAATTTTAAGTAATAGTCTTTAAACCGTGAGAATTTGAGCCTTTATTGCAAAATGATATTCTTTCTTGTTGTGTGTATTCCCTATCATGATTTTCACTCTAGAATTTATCTTGAATCTTTGTTGAGGCCACATTACATGTACATGCTTGGAAATGATTTAGGTATTTGTTTCTTGTAACCATTCTAGCCAAATAGCCATCTTATGTGTTGTTTCCATTGTGTACCATTTTGTGCCTTGCTTCCACCTTTCTTTCTTGTGTTTCAAGCCCTTTTCCACCTTAAAACAAATTCTTTCTTTTTCCCAAACTTAGGATTTGAAGAGCTTCAAAAATTTCTTTTGAAAAGAGATTGAGTATATGCAAAAAGAATGATTTGTGGGCTGTTTTGAATTTTATTTTTGCTACTCAAAAGAAAGGAAAATTTTGACAATTTTTCATGAAAAATATATGGAGATAAAAAAAGAGAATTTAAAAAAAAAGCAAGTTTCATTCATGGTTCAATCTCTTAGGACTTAATTGATGATCTTCACTTCTTTAAGTTTTTGTTAAACTTTGTTGCTTGTAATTCTCTCCATCATCCAATCATTCCTTCACCTAACATTGGACCCTTGTAAAGTCCTAATAATTCAAGCATGTATATGATTCAAGTAGTGGAGATATTTAGATTCTTGACAAGCTTATGGTAGTAAATTTATGATAGGTTGAAATGTGAGTGCATTACCTTAAACACTAGAGAGAATAGAAAATATACACCATTCTTTCTGAGTAGATTACTGTCAACGAAATTGCCATGATGCTTGAACTTTTTAGAAATTTAAGATTTATTTTCTCCTAGCGTTAAATCTTTTCAAGCTTGAACTATTTCATTTTTACATACTTTCAACACTTCTTGTTGTGTCTTTTGATGTCTTTGTTGCTTTTGATTGATTTTACCTAGGAGTGCAAAAGATTAAGTGTGGGGGATTTGATATCTAGCATTTTTATATACATTTTAATCCCTATCTTGGTCTATTTGCATTTTCATCTATGGAAATTCTCCAATTTTATTTCTCTTTGTGATTTATTGGGTCAAATCAATTTTAGATGGAAAATGAATTATTTTCATCTTTTAGAACTTAAATTATTAAAGACTCAATTTAATCCATTTGAGTATTTTACAGAAATTAATTTTGGATAATTCTTGCTAATGTGGCATGGTTGATGATGTGGCATCGAGGAGGATTTTTGCTAACTGGACACCACATGTTTGCTGACTAGGCATGTTTTCTCTCTCTCTTGGTGACATGGATGTGTGAGGCCCTAATTTCATATTCATCCAGCCCTTTTTGCCATGCATGCAACCTCCTCTTCCCCAAACTTTGCTAGAAATGGAAGTTGCAGGTGTGCCTCAGATTCTGCACACAAAAGAACTCTCCTGCTACACTTATTTTATGCTTTCTACTGCTTGTCTGTTAGCTGTCACTTCTATAGAAGAAAATAGCACACTTCAGCACCTTTTGAAAGTCCACTTCATGGCATCTAGGGTAGAATATTCTATAGGCATTTTGGGGGGCTTCATTTTTGTAACTCAGAACATTATTCTTTACTTCTGTAACTTAGAAATTCGTAGGTCATATTCTCTCTGTTTTTCCTCTCCACTGTTTTGCTAGTTTTGCTCTCATAGAGGGCCAAATCCCCTTTGCAATCAGTCACTAGGAACCTGAGATGTTGTAGCTTGAACTTTCAGTGCAAGATAAATGTTTTATTCTCCATTTCATCTTATTTTCATTTTCTATTCTGTTATTGTGTTTATGTTGATACTAAATTCTGATATAAACTTGTGGAGGCATAAACTAATTTATATGTGAGATATAACCTTGTTAAACTAATTGGAAAAGTAAGCAAAACGAAATGGCTAGTTAGATGATATCTAACTTGATTTGGTTAAGGTCTTTTTAAGTTGTATCTATCTATAGATTAATGAAGTTCTTCTTAACTATAGTTAGAAGCATTATAATTTCTGGAAGCTCCTCTAGAATTCTTTTCATAAAAGAAAAAAACCAAATGGTGAAATGAGAATAAGACTGAATTAATGAGTTAAGTAGTGATAGTCACACACCCATAAATCCTAGTGGCTAGATGCAATTCTCTGTTACTGTCAATCCATTCTGCCTGTTTGCTATTGCTATTTACCGTTGTTGTTTCTATTATGTTGTATGCTATTATCAACCAACTCCCCTCCATGTTAATTAGGTTTTAATTAGTGTTTGAGTGTTTAGAACAATTAGTTAGTGGTTAGAAGTGAGGCTTCTTGAGTGAATACGACCTAGGGATCACTATATTGCAAGATTGCCACGAATTTAATTTTGGGCGATTCGGCATCGTAGTAACGTGAACTAGAGATGGATGGAATTGATGAAAGAATATGATTTCTCCATTTTATACCACCCTAGTAAATCCAATGTGGTGGCTGACACCTTAAGTCGCAAGTCAATGGGGAGCCTTGCTCACATAGCTGAGGTAGGGAGGCCTTTGGTGCATGAACTCTATGAGTTAGAGGCTAACAGTGTATGGTTTGAACTACAGGGAATATGATCACTTTTGGCCCATATTCTAGCCAAGTCCTCTTTAGTCAAGAAAGTGAAGAGCAAACAAGGTGAAGATCCGAAACTTAGCAAGATTCGCAATAAGGTGAAGGAAGGAAAAGGAAATGGATTTTCTCTTTAAGAGGATAAAGTGTTAAAATTTGAAGGGAGGCTATGTATGCCTAATGTGGGGACCTTAAGAGAGGATATTTTGAGAGAAGCGCTTTACTTTGTGCACCCCGATACCACAAGGATGTACCAGGATTTAAAATCCTTATATCGTGGGAAGGTATGAAGCGAGATGTGGCAGAATTTGTAGCAAGATGCCTAACTTACCAACAAGTTAAGGCAGAGCACCAGAAGCCGAGTGAAGAGCTTCAACAAATTGAAATTTCTGAATAGAAGTGTGATCGCATTGCCATGGATTTTGTGGTAGGATTACCACATACCCCGGTTGGAAATGATTCAATTTGGGTAATCGTTGACCGCCTGCCCAAGATAGCCCACTTTATTCCAGTGAAGACCATTTTTAGTGCTGCCAAGTATACTCAACTTTACGTCAATGGAATTGTGAGACTACATGGAGTTCCAGTCTCTATCATATTAGACCTAGGGCCCCAATTTACTTCATGTTTCTGGAAGGCCTTCCAAAAGGCTTTAGGAACCCAAGTGGACTTAAGCTCTATTTTTCACCCTCAGACTGATAGACAGTCAGAGAGGACCATTTAGACACTTGAAGATATGTTGCAATCCTGTGTTATGGACTTCAGAGAAAGTTGGGAGACATATTTGAAATTGATAGAATTTGCCTACAATAATAGTTGCCAAGCAAGTATCCAAATGGCTCCGTTTAAGGCGCTATATGGGAGGAAATGTAGATCACCGATAGGGTGGTTCGATACAGGAGAGACCAAGGTCATCAGGGCGGTGATTAAAGTTAAGACCATCAGAGATAGATTGGTTTCCGCCCAAAGTAGGCAAAAATCTTATGCAGATAAACAACAACGAGATCTAAAGTTCATGGTTAGGGATATGGTGTTCCTCAAGGTTTCGCCCATGAAAGGGCTTATGCACTTCGAAGTACGAGGCAAGCTTAGTCCGAGATATGTTGGTCCCTATGAAATTTTGGAAAGGATGGGTAATGTAGCTTATCGCCTAGCCTTACCGACAGAATTAGATGGAGTACATCCAATGTTCCACATGTCTATGTTATGGAAATACCTTCATGACCTGTCTCATGTCATTCATCCCCAGGAGATCATGTTGAATGAGAACTTGGTTTGTGAGGAAGAACCCGTGGCAAGATTGGATAGACAAGTGAAGAAACTACGATCCAAGGAAATTCCTTCGATAAAGGTTTTATGGTAGAACCATTCTCACTAGGAAGCCACGTGGAAGGTGGAGGCGAACATGAAATCTAGATATCCATCCTTATTTGCTAAATCTTGTTTTATGAAAATTTGGGGATCAAATTTCTTTGAGGGGGTAATACTGTAATACACGTAAATTTCTCCTTTTTCTTTTCTTTTATTTCTTGGAACTAATTTTGTATAAATTATTGATTTCTGTATTTTATGATTTGTTTATTTTCCTATTTTGATCTATTTTTGTGAATATTCTGTTGACATTCTTATTTTTTGGTATTGTGATATTTATATGAATTATGGAATTTCATGTTCATGTGTGGAAAATTTTATTCTAAAGTGTGACTTAGAAATTTTATGCTAAATTTAAAGAATTATGTGGAGAGGGACTAAAGTAGGGAGACTAGACAAAATAATAAACTAAGGAAGGGTAGTATGGTGGGCCCCACCACTCTTGCACCTCTTCTCCCTCTTTCTCTTCTTTCCCGTAAGTGAGAGTGTGTGTGTGTGTGTGTGTCACTCTCCCATATCTCTCATTCTCTCCCTCTCGTGCTCTTCCCTATGTGCTAGTCGAAGATCTGATTTTAGGAGGGGAGGGCCTATTCTTCCTGAGTTAGGAAGAAGATTCAAGTAATCATTCCTCTTTCTTTTCTCTTTTGATTTTTTTTTTCGAAACTTTCAAACCCTAGGATGGGTTTTGTGTGTTTTCTTGAGCTATGAGTGGGAATGGGTCTCCAAGTGGCTTCCATAGTGATTTTTTTTGGTTTAATGCTTCTGGTGTGCCTTAGGCAGTTGAGGATGCATTTAATTAAAAAAGAAAGGTTGTTGTTGCCATTATTGTTGAAATTAATTTGGCAAAAATGGAAAGAATTTGGATGTTAGGTGACACAATCTTTCTCTTTGTTCCTAGATAACGTCAAACATAGTTTAAAGAAGATCCTAAGCACCCAAGCAAGTTTATTAATCCACCATGGAAGCTCTTGGACCCAAAAAGGGCATTTTGGGGAAAGATCACAAAGGTTTCTGCTGTGCTGACTTCGGGGCACCTCGGGCGCCCACCAGATTCGAAAGACAGAGAGTTTTGGGCTTGGTGCCTGTGTTGTGATTTTGTATGCTAATCATGAATATTTTCACTAAGTTATGATTTTGTATGCTAATGTATGTATATCTAATCTCTCATCTTTAAATGATTGGACTTGATGATAAATGTCTACTTGGTCATGGTGATCCTCCCTTGGTGGGAAGTAAGTGGTAAGTTTATTTGGTGTAGTATCTCACTAAGTATTTTACTCACTCCTATGTGGGTGTCCCTTTGCAGATTCTGTGGTTGCTGGTGTTGAGCATTCTAGCAAGTGCACCAGTTGCACAAGTAATATAGTGAAAATTAGTAAAGAGTGTCGAATCTACAAGGACTAACGTGCTAAGTACTCCAGGAATTAAAATGCATTAGTCAAACAACCAATTTCGCTCGAAGGTCACTCTAAATTGAAAATTGCAAAATAAAATGCAAAAGGCAAATATATTTTTTTGTAAGACTATTTTCTCAATGAACAAAGACAACACAAATTCAGGTGAAAATTAATATAAATAAAGACCTAGAATTACTAATCCCCTTCTCTCGTCCTAAAAATTGCTAACTCTCCTTAACAAATGCGATTCAATTCAACCATACACTTTAATCATAAGTTTTCTAATGGCTTAAAGTGATTCTCCTGAACCTAAGTTAAGCTACTCAATTCTAACATAATTCCTTATGTGAATTTAAGCTAAATGAACGTCAAGCTATTATGATTAAGCGAGGTTAATTAACATCCCTATTAATTAACAAGCAAACACTCAAGTTCGACAACTCACCCAATTCACATAGTGTTCTACCAACACCTCCCTCTCCCGAGTTTAGTGGAAGCAACAAGCATACAATGAAGTGATCAGTTTCAGAGTAAGCACAACAAGAATAAGTGAAAGGAATGTATGTATTGAATGAAAATCACAAGTTAGGAAGCATACAACTCCTAATCAAAGATTAGGTTCATAGTAACCCTAGAAAAGGGAAAATTAGCTACTTATAGCCCTAACAGTATAGAAATCAGCAGAAAAACACATAAACATCATGAAACCGAAGTTTAGTAGACAAGATTCGAGCTTCCGAAGCCTTAGAAATGAATTCCTCCTCTTCCCTCAACAGAAACAGCACTCCCCTCTTAGTCTCCAACTTAGAATCCCTCAAAAACCCTTCCTTTTTTCTATTTAAGTGAGACAGCAAAAACAGAGATCGCGAACCACCGCTATAGCGGTGAGGCTCCACCACTATAGCGGTGAGGCTCCACCACTATAGCGGTAGTGGACAAAAACAAATTGCTAGATGACTTCATCTCTAAGGCTCACTGCTATAGCGGTGAGAAATATGGCTTCTCATCCTCAGTAGCACATCGTACCAGCTCGACCAATTGCTTTAGCTTCGTCTAGCTCACCCTACATTAGAGACAATAAAACGGTGATTATAAGCAACTCAGAGTCAAAAAATCACATAAAACAACTAAATTCTAAGAAATCCTAAACTAAACTAAATCAAACAAAACAAGGGCAAAGAAATATAAGCTAAGATAAGTAAGAGGTAAAAAGATGAAAGATTTAGCACTAAAATGGTACTAAATCTAGCACTTAACAGCCAGCGAGTCTCCGTGAGAGGAGTAGCGAGGTCTGTCATCACCACAACTAATTCATCGTCAATGATTGCTTCTTTTGGTCTTTTTGGAAATGGCTTATCACTCTGCAATCGTTAGGACTCCTAAGTCTTGTATGAGCGTTATTTTAGATTGCCTATTCTTTTGTATTCAAAGATCGTGATTACACTATGTTTTGACCCTTTCCTCACCTTGTTTTGTGATTAGGAAGAAAGCTTGGAAATATATGTTGTTGTGGCAAGTATATCATTTGAATCAATCTTTATTGCATGAAATGCTTTTATGTATAATTGTGCATTATTAATGGTTGATTGCTGTTGAAACATGAGGGATATAAGTGGGCCAAAAAAAAAACCTTTGGGGCATAAGTGAAATTTGGTGTAAACCTTGAAGACATAAAATATCATTTTACTTTATATCATATATTGTTATTTTTTGGCATATACCAAAACCAAATACACACATCTCACATTTCTTCAATTCTTACCATGAAGATTTAAACTTTAAATTTAATTTCTGTTTATAATTATATAACTCCTATCTTAATGACTAATTTAAATTCTCTTCTATATTATTTATTTCAATTTAATGTACAACCAATATATATTATTTAAATAACATAACATAAAGTCTTTGAATTTCTACTTTTTTAGTATTAAAAGAAGAGAAGAAATCATATCATATAGTCATTTTTTGTCATTCTACACTATCACAACAACTTTTAAAAACTATTCTCAAATATCTTATCAATCAATTTAATTTAAAATAAATTTTATAAAATTTTTATCAAAAATTATTTTTATCACTTTTAAACAATAATTTTCAAAAAAAAAAAAAGCAACATTCCCAGACAGCTAAGTTTAATTGGCAAAATGAAGTTGATGAAGAATAGTTGAGATTCGAGTAATTAATCTGTGACGAAGCCCAAACTGAAATCCCAATATATATATATAAAATCTAAGCCACCGGTTCTGATTTTTTATTATAAAAGTCTAAAGGAGAGTGCTTTCGGCAAACAGGACTACAGGAGTAGTGTGTGTATGCCTGACTTTTCAAACTCATAATTGGAAAGAAATGTAAGAAACATGCGCATGAGATCCTAAATCACTTTAGCTTCAGGTGAAGACTGAAGAGGGTTATTTGTGAAGAATATGAAAGATTAGTTAAAGAATTTGAAAGATTAGTTGACTTTAAGTACGAATTGAGTTAGGAAAAAAAAAATAAAAAATCTCAGAAGAATGTTCAGAACAGGTAGGCGACCCTGCACAAATTTCATTCAAAATCATATTGGAAGATTCCATCATATTACATGAGCATTGCATAGACATATAATTTATAAGAAAACATACGTATGCATTAACTGCACCTGAAATATATATATATATATATATATATTGCTTTGTTAACATAATTTCATTGATAAAATATGTTACAAAAAATAATTAAAATTATTCACCCATTTTTATTTAGTAATAATATCATTTTTAAATCAAAATAATTCTTGATATAATTAAAATAAATTATGATTCACTTGCTTTTTTGTTACAAATTGAATAAATTTTCATGTGAAAGAACTAGTTAGATATAATAATTAAAATTATTCTAAATTTACTTATCTATCAACGATTTTAATTAACGTGATTCTTGAAATTGACACCAAAAAATATAAGATAGATACCTCGTTATATATCTATACAAATATATATATATATATATATGTATATGATTTTGGGTTAGATCATTTATTCCTAAAACTATATGGAAGCATATAGATAAAATAGAATACTAAAAAATTATATGCATATGAGAAAGTGAAAATCTAACTTCTCAGTTTCTCAAAAATATTTTTATTTTTTATATTCTATTTTATTTATACATTTATATATAATTTTAAAGACCAACAAGATAGGCCCACAACTGTACATGCGTATGAAAAAGTGGTGTGTGTGTGCTCGCGTGTGAGATTTCTTTTCTGGCAGTTAGAAGTCAAATTATAAACAGAATTAAAGAAAGTTAATTCCATCAAAACTTCAATACGCATGTGTTTAATACCTTTATTTAAAGGGAATCCCAAAAAAAAGAAATTATTAGTGGAGGTTTTATTCCCATTAAAAAAAGTAAAGAAATCTCATAGTTAGATGCATGAAGTCTTATTAATAATACAGGCTGGATCTGGTCAACATTTCTAGAGGACATTTAATAAAATGATTTGGTATCTGTTGTTTTTCGTAGAATACAGCAGATTATTTTGACTGACTTCTATGAATTAGACAAGCCACCTCAACGTGCATTGTCCCACACTATCCTATCTTTTTGTCAAATCATTATGTTCCACTAGGCATGAAAAGTTTCTCTTAAACTATATATTTACACACACACATATATATCTATATATATATTCACAAAAATTTAATATGGGTAAAACATAAATTTATCATTCTTTATACTCAAATTTTAATAATTAAGAGAATTGAGTGAGAACAAAAATTGAATTATTACCTATTAGATCATAAAAATTCTAAAATACTTAATTTTTTTAATCATACAGCAATTGTGCAAGAGAGGACCTCAATTTGTCCTTAAGGACAAATTTGCTTAGCATGTGCATCCCTTGTCCCTATCCTATTTGCCCTTAAATATAGATTAGTCTAAAACAATTGCCCATACACATTAATATTTTAGAGTAGAGTTTCTCTGACTGAAAGGAACCTATGCTGTTTCTGCAGCTACTTTAATATCAGTAATTTTCAAAAGTGAGGTCAACCTCCCTCTTCTTTTTTCCGGTTCTTTCGTTTCCTTAACTTGCCTATAAAATACATATGAATATTGATTGTCCCAAGGCGGAGATTAGAATCTTAGCTGCAAATATATAGAAACTAATCTTAATTCCAGAGAGAGAGAGAATCAGACACAGAGACTCAAGCAGAGATGGGAACTGTTCATCATGACTCTGTGACTGTGGAAATGCCTATATTAGCAAGTGGCAAGGAAAGCGGCTATGTCAGCCCCTCTGATCCCATGGAACTAGATGCAGGGGCTCTATTTGTTCTTAAATCCAAAGGTAAGAGTTGTTCTACAACTTGAGTTCTATAATATATATTACCTGTGAAGCTCTTCAAAGTTTAAAGGTCAAGGTGTAAGCTCTGTTTCAGATTGATTCTGCTATGAATCTTTTCATTGCTATGATTTCATTTGCAAGCTATGAAACTCAAGCCTCACATAAAAGAATCATAGAATTTTGATATAGGATTTATACAGACCTCCAATTTCAAGAGTTAGCTTTTGGGTATGTGTCTCAAAAGATTATAATCTCAATATCAAGGTATGGAAATTGAGCGTCCCAGGAAGTATGAGACATTGAGGGGTATACAGGACATTAGCTTCTCCACTCTCAGACGTCAGCTCATAGAATATAACTATCTAAAAACTCATATCAATATATATCAGTGTCTTTATATAGACTTGTCTCATATCAAAAGTATGAAATTCTAATGAGAGCTTTATATCAACTCTGGACTCTCTAATCTCATAATCTAGGTTTGAAACACGACTCTTTCTAAAAGAGTATATAAGGAAGCTATTTGATTAGGTTCCCAAAGATTCAAACGATTGACTCTCTGTGAAGATTAACATACTATATATATAATAGTCTATGCTTCAGACTGAATTCCCAAATCTACAACTATGCATAATACGAACACATAAGATCAATTGACCATTCTCTTTGAAGATGAAAGCAGATATTATCAAGCAATAAGCAACAATTCCAGTGATCTAATTTCTGCGATGATATGAGTCTCTAACCGAATTGGCGATTGTGTGAACGGATCGTAGGGTCGTGGTTACACAGCGGGTACCATTTGACGACGGCGATAGTGGCACCGGTGCTTCTGACGCTTCCGTTCTCGTTCACATTGCTAGGATGGGTGGGAGGAGTGCTTTGCTTGACGCTCCTCGGTCTCGTTACCTTCTATTCGTATAACCTTCTCTCTGCTGTGTTGGAGCACCATGCTCAGCTTGGGCGTCGCCAGGTTCGTTTCAGAGACATGGCCAGAGATATTTTAGGTAATTTTCATTTCTTTTTGGGACTGATCGCATAGTGTTTAATCACAAAATTATTAAGGCAAAAGTCACATTTTTGGTTCTTTACCTTTATTTTATGTTATATTTTGGTAATGTATGTTTAATTTATTTCATATTGATTTTTTTACGTTGCAAATTTTAATTGTTTGTTTGGGTCCTTTTTCGTCAAAATTATTAGTTACTTAATGAAATTGATACCTATATTAACATCTAAGTAAATATATTATGTCAATATTAAGATGATGAGATATTAAATTTTGTTAAAATAACTTATAATTTTTATGATTAAGGATCGAAACAGTATAAATTTACAATATAAAAGACTAACAGTCTAATATGAAATATTTGAAACATGAAGGACTAAAATAAAATTCAAGGTAAAAATAAAGTATCAAAATATCATTTTTTGCCAATTATTAAATTAGTGTTTCAAATATTATAATTATCTCAATTTAATATATAAAAGATAAGAGTATTTTAATTTTATTTTTAATTTTATATTTATCTCAATTTATTCTTTTTTATAGTTAAATTAAAAAATTGTTGTTGTTGGATCTAAAAATTTTCATTGCAAAGTTATTTTGACAAAAAAATAGATATAATAGAAACAAAAATAATTGTTCTAGAATTAAATTAAAACACTTAATCATGCTCAATATAAGTGTTCATAGATTGAGTTGATTCATATGCAACAAAATTTTTAACTGGAACCAAATAAAATGCTAGCAAGTAGGGTTGGTGGAATTAGTTTGATTTAATATATGTTGACTCAACTCACAATTTAAGTTGTTAGAAAATGTATCCGACCCCAATTGTGCAAATTAAGTTGGTTTTAACAAATTGTCAAGTTGACTAAATCATGTGAACATTTTTATTTTTTATAGATCAAATTAACACAATTATATCTTTTGGGAATCTTTCTCAAACCAAAATAAATACTTTACTCTTTTTTTATTATTAAATATATAATTTGATATGTATGATCATTAATTGAGTTAATTATGTATGTATGTATATATATATATATATAATTTAGCTATATAACATGACTAATAATCTAATGTTTTCAATACTTAATTCTCACCAGGAAGTAAAGTAAGTGCATGCTTCTTTCCTTTGTTGAGTTTTTGAATTGGATACGGATTGAACCTTTCTTTTCAATTTTCCATGTGTTACAATTGTAATAAAAAATAGTGCAAAAATATAAAATATTTTATAACTAGTTCTAATAATGCAAGAAACATTTAGTATTCTTTTGGTCAGATCTTTCTTTCAATGGTCAAATCGAGAGGACTAATTGGGGGGAAAATTGACAGGACCGAGGTGGGCCAAATATTTTGTAGGCCCACTTCAATTTGCTATATGCTATGGAGCAGTAATTGGTGGGCCTCTTGTTGGAGGAACGAGCCTCAAGGTCAGTTGCTTCTATATTTTAACCAAAAAGTAGCTCACATATTTTGACCCAAAATTGAACCCATTTTTTTTTTACTCAAAAAAATAGGTCATGTATTATTAATTTTAGAGAAATTATTGAGTTAGATTATTATTATTTTAATGTAATCTTTAAAAAATTATATTTGTCTCGATTTGATTTTTTTTATTGAAAAATCACTAGATTTGTTACCTTTAAATCACACATTTTCTTTGTCAAAAGTAACTTTGACAAATTGAAAGATGAAATTGAAATAAATACAATATTTCAAAAACTAAATTGAAACATTTAATCTTTTAGTGACTAAATTAAAATAATTGTAATCTTTCAAGGCATAGATTAATAATTCTCTATTAATGTGTTCTTTGATATTTTTACAAAATAATGTTTATTAAAAGTAAATTACTGATTTAGTCTTTAAAAATTATAATTTCTCAATTTAGTTTCTAAAAACGTGCATCAATTTTAATTTCATCCTTTTTATTACAAAATAATGTTTATTAAAAGTAAATTACTAATTTAGTCTTTGAAAAATTATAATTTCTCAATTTAGTTCATAAAAAATTACATCAATTTTAATTTCATCATTTTATCTTTCAGGGACTAAATTCAAATAATTGTAATTTTTCAAGGCATAGATTAATAATACTCTATTAATGTTTCTTTCTGGAGATTTGTACAAAATAATGTTTATTAAAAGCAAATTATTGATTTAGTCCTTGAAAAAATATAATTTTCTCAATTTAGTTCCTAAAAGTTTGCATCAGTTTAATTTCATCCTTTTTATTACTACAAGCAACATAACATAATAGAAATTAATGAAATATTTCAATGATTAAATTGAGATATTCTATTTTTTAAAAAATGATTAAATTGAGATACTTTATTTTTTAAATATTAAATTAAGAAATTATAAACTTTCGGAGAACAAATCAATAATTTATCCATAATATTAAACGAAAATTTACTGAAAATCCTGTATATTATATGAGATTGCAACCTTGTAATTTTTTGTTAATTATGTGCAGTTCATTTACGTGCTGTACAACCCAACTGGATCCTTGAAGCTATACCATTTCATCATTATTTGTGGTGTCATCACACTTTTCTTGGCTCAAATCCCATCCTTCCATGCCCTAAGGCACATAAATCTTATTTCTCTTATTCTTTGTGTGGCATACAGTGCTTGTGCCACAATTGGCTCCATATATATTGGTAAGATAAGAATTCAATAAATTAAAAATACATCAAATCAATTAATTGCAACTCATGTAGTCTAACTAAATTAAGAGTAAGTTACTAATTTAGCCTTTAAAAAATTATATTTATCTTAATTTAATTTTTAAAAAATCAAGTATTTCATTATGATTCTTAAAATGTTGCATTTATTTTTATTTGATCGTATTTATTGTTAAATTGTAAACTTTATTACTGTTAAATCTCAAATTTTACATTACCTAAAATCAGTTTGACAAATAAAGAGACTAAATTGAGAGAAATATAAACTTTTAAAGATTATATTAAGATATTTAATCTTTTAGAGACTAAATGAAAAAATTATAATTTTTTGGGTACCAAATTAATAATTTATTCTCAATTAAATTACTAAGTTGGTCCTCAAAAAAATATAGTTGTACCCATTTAGCCCCTCAAAATTGTGTTCATCTCAATTTGGTCCCTTAAATTGTTTGTCAATGTGACTTTTAGCAATAATAAAAATTTGAGATTTAACAACAGTACAATTTGTAATTTAGCAATGAACATGATCAAATTAAGACATATGTAATCTTTTATAAATAAATTAGGATATTTGATCTTTTAGTGATCAAAGTGAGCCAACTGCAATCTTTTAGTATTAAATCAATAATTTACTCCAAATTAAATTAAGTAGAATTTTTTCTTGTTTTCTTAAAAAATATGATGTTGCAGGTCACTCAAAAAAAGCACCCACAAGAAGCTATACAGTAAATGGGAGTACTGTAAATCAACTGCTTGGTGTCTTCTATGGTATTTCCATGATTTCTACCACTTATTCCTGTGGAATCATACCTGAAATACAGGTGAGCAACTTTAAAGTTTTTAAATAATTAAGTGAATTTTATAAGTAATTTTTATATAATTGTTAAGTAAAAATGTAGAGTAAACTCAATTTTTAGTGCCTCAATAACGATTTAGTCCCTGAAAAGATAATCATTGACCACCTTAGTCCTTAAATTTTAAAACCATTTTGGTCCCTCCATTTATTACCACCATCGTGATGATGAACGAAAGGGTCATTTTGTATAATAATTTCAAAATTCAAGTATTAAAGTAATTAATCACATCAGTATGTTAAAATATCACATTACTACCACGTTAGCAGATAACGTTGATTGTGACAAAAAAAAAGTTAACATATGAACCATTTTGTGTAACAATTTTAAAATGTAAAGACTAGAGTGCTCAGTATCTTAAGAAGTAAACTATTATTGATTTATACTTTTAGGGACTAAAAAGTGAATTTACTCAAAAATCAATGACGTTTAGTAAAATTTCTGAGAAATAGAAATATTTATTTAAATCCTAAATTTGGTTTAAATTCCTAAGTAACTCATTTGAACTGTACAGGCAACAATAGCAGCTCCAGTGAAGGGCAAGATGTTCAAAGGGCTGTGTGTTTGTTATTCAGTTATAGCAACGTGTTATTTCAGCGTTGCCGTATCAGGGTATTGGGCATTTGGGAATGAAACAAGTGGAACGGTTATTGCTAACTTCATGGGACAAGGGAACCCTTTGCTTCCTAAATGGTTTCTCTTGATGATCAACATCTTCACTCTTGCGCAAGTACTTGCAGTCTCTGTGGTAAGAAATAAATATTACTTGTTAATTATTTGTCAATTTAATTGTTTGAGCTTCTTTACAGAAGCTCTAGTTAAACCAGATGATGACTAATCAAGATTGGTTAATGCAACGGATTTGGATCTGCTACTGTAACAGTAGGGTGTTGTTCGGTTATTTCAGCTTATGTGCTGGAACATAGAGTTAATCTAAGTAATTCAATCCAACCCTTTGTTTTCAGTACATATACCAAAACACATGAACAACATACTACTATTATGGTAGAGGATCCGTGCAATTGCAATAATATCAGTTGTTAATGAATTTCATAAATGAGAATATGTGGTTTTATTGAGTAAATTATTGATTTAGTTTTGAAATATTGCAATTTTTTCAGTCTGGTCTTTAAAAAATTAAGTGTCTTAATTTAGTATTTGTAAGATTGCATTTGTCTTAATTTTACCTTTTTTGTTACTAAACCACAAAATTTATCGTTGTTAAAAGTTACTTTGACAAAAAGAAAAACTAAATTAAATCAAATATAACCTTTCAAGGGTTAAATTGAGACAATTTACTCTTTAGAGATTAAATTGATACAACTGTAATATTTTTAAGACCAAATGAATAATTTACTCTTATTACAACTATACAAATAGATAGTGAACATTTTATAATCAACTGAAATTGTCATTTAATTTTGGCCAAAAAAAAGTAGTCATTTAATATATTTAATATGATTTCAAAGGTCATATAACAAAAAAAATCAATTAAAATTGTACAGAATCGTATTAGTTAATTTGTTTACGCTATGTTTTAATTTACTGTTGTTAAATTGGTAAGTTTTAATTTTATATCTCAAAGATACTAAGATAGAGGTTTGCCTATAAATAATAAAAGAGTCTATAGTATATATTTTCAAATGCCCAAATAATACCAATAAACATTTTTTTTTGGCTTAAAAGAATCAATTCTATTTGCAAAATACGTTAATTTTGTATTTTTCTTTTTCTCAATGAATATTTCAAAAAGTAAGATGTATTTATGTTCGTGTCCAAAACACAGCATAATGTTTTCACATTACAAATAAACACTTACAAGTTTTATTACGTCATGTTATTCATGCATCTCTATTTTGTCTTATAATCACTCTATGTCGATATTTATTAACCAAGACAAAACTCACATCATGTTTAATGCATGTAATTGATGTGATGGAGTAGGTGATGTAATAAGAAAGATAATAAAAAATTGTTCAAATTATCCTTCTAAAAAAATATTAAACTTTCCTTTTTGTTTTTTTAAAGTTTGGGTATTATAGTAAAATACTTTTTTTTATTTTTATTTTTTTTATTTTTTCATGCCAAACAAGCCCTAAATTTGATCCTCTTGTAGATATATATGCAACCGACAAACGAATTGTTCGAGACATGGTTTGCAGACCCACAAATGGGAGAGTATTCCGCTCGAAACGTCGTGCCGAGATTGATCTCTAGGTCATTGTCAGTGGTGACAGCCACAGTTCTCGCTGCAATGTTGCCATTCTTTGCAGACATAACGGCACTTTTTGGAGCATTTGGGTGCATTCCTCTGGACTTTATTTTGCCAATGGTTTTTTTCAATCTCACTTTCAAGCCCTCAAAGTATAGTTTAATCTTTTGGGGGAACACTTTGATAGCTTTAGCTTCTTGTGCTTTGGTTGGAGTAGGAGCAATAGCTTCAATTAGACAAATAGTTCTTGATGCCAAAACATATAGTTTGTTTTCTGACAATTAGAAATATACATACATATATACATATATTTAAGTATCAATGTATCTTAGTTTGCCTATGATTCTATTAATTTCTTCAAATCTTGTAATTATTTTTGTTTGTATATGAAAATTTGAGATTCGGTAATATAGCATAGGGTCTTCCAAAAGTGTAACGTGCATTAGAAGTGTGTTCAATGATTCAAAAAAGAGAGTTGAGAGATGGAACGAGCATATAACAAGAATTCTTTGCATCCTTTGGAGATTCTTGATTGGTGCTAAGCTAACTATAGTATAAAGTCATATTTCTTTGGTTAACAAGATTCAAAAGGTCAATTTCAAGAGTGTATATCCATAATAAACAGATAGAAATTGATAAATTTTGAAGGACTGGAGACAAATAAATTGTGTATGGTTAAAGAACATTGGTGTAAGTTCAAATCTTAACTTTGTTAAAGTTTTGGGACCGGATCACAAAAGATAAACTTGTATGTTTTCTAATCAAATCATAAATAATTTGGTTTTGATGGGATTAAGGAAATGAGTTAGTTAAAAACAAGGTTATCAAGATCTAGATCTTGATCGTAAGATCGTATAAGATCTAGATCTTGATAACAAAATATTGTAGGATCGCATGGAAGATCTAATCTGATCAAGATTGAAACAAGATCTAGATCTGATGCATAGGATCGTACGATCCTACGTGATCCTACCAACATCATTTTTTTCCATTTTGTGACTTAAAACAGCGACGTTTAGCGATGAAATCCCTAATTCCTAAATGCTCAAACCCCATTTTCCCCCCAGTCCTCCATCTTCCATCCTTCGACCTCATCAATCACCTTTGAGTATACCATTTTGGTCACCTCTTGCAATCCTAACTTGGCTTGGTCAGCTTCAGCAACATCAAC
The DNA here is from genome assembly GCA_037074585.1 of Biancaea sappan. NCBI lineage: Eukaryota > Viridiplantae > Streptophyta > Magnoliopsida > Fabales > Fabaceae > Biancaea > Biancaea sappan. The sequence goes on along the minus strand of CM073492.1, from coordinate 73,772,874 downwards.
GAAGGTTATATTGGTTTCTAGAACATCACCTCCGACAACCGTCTTTGCTAAACCTGACTTGCTCAACCTTGCCCTTCTTGACAGCATTCAAGAACTTGTTGTAATGTCATTGGGTACCTTCAAGGAGATCAGAAGAGGCCTAAGTTTAGGATTTGGGAGCAATGAGAAGGAGGTTCTAAGAGAAAGGGGAGGAATTCGAAGGGATGGGTTTGGTAGGTTGAACTTCAAGAATAGGAGGTAAGGGTTATGTTTTAGGGGCAAAGTTGTCAACGTCAACTGCTACAGCTTGAGGAGTAAGAGAGGAGAAGAGTAGGGCAGCTATGGTAACTTGGGAAGATATGAATTCCAAGTGAACTAAATCACACTTTTGGCAGTTAAGAACCTTTTTTATCAATAGAAATGGCAAAAGAACTGATGATTTTGTTGTTTTGGGGGTGGAAGGAGATAGTAAGACTTTGCTTCTGAGAAAGTGATAAGAAAGGAGAGCGTTTGTGTAATGTCTACACTATTTATGAACCTGTTGGGTGATAAGATAAATTTTGAAAATAAAATGCTTATAAAATATCCAAGCTTTCAAAATAATTTGCTTTTGATGTAACTGGAAATACAAAATTTCAGATTTGGCATTAAGCAATCAATCGACCGGTGCTTGACTATTAGTCGATTGATCGACTAAAGATTTCTTTAAATTTTGAAACCGAGAAGTATCAGTCGATTGACGTAGACTGATCAGTCGACTAGTGTACTACAGACTTTAATTTTCAGTGAAAAGCAACTCCAAGCATGGTGGATTTATCTACTAAATTTACATATAATCCACAACCATACTTAAATTTTCATTTGTAGATTCTACTAGAATATCAAAAGTTTAATTACAAATACATAGTATGGCCTTAAGTTTACAAAACATGGTATCTCGTACATTACATGACCCTTTTTCATATTTCTACTTAAGGAAGTAACACGGTTAGATACACAACATATACTTATTTATTTTCTTTCCCCTCTTTTTCTGCTTCAGCTTCTGAAATGGTAAGTTATTATAAAACAAGGTGAGATGAAAAATCCTAGTAGCTAGCACATTGTAAAATATTTCTACCATTTCGGTCATAAAAGCTATTCTAATAATATAAACCATTTCTAAGAAGTGAGATGTCATCATATGAATACACATGCAGGATAAGTCATTTTTTAACTTAATGTACCATGCTTGACTCTTTCTCATTAAAAGAAATATATGTCTCATGAGGAATTTTTATCATCTCATGGGGAATTCTCTAGTTCTTTCATCTCATGAGGACTTTTTACATCCTATGAGGAATTTCTGATCATCCCATAAGGATTTCTTGTTCTATCATCCCATGGAGACATGTGATATACTTTTCATGAGAAAGATATGTCCTATGCATTCATGAAGACTCTAAAACAACAATCATGCATTAAAAGCTAATAAAACACAATAATTATCTAAAATACATAGTTTTTATGAGAATTAGCTACATTGATTCCCTTAGAATTGAAATTGAAGTATTATCTTCTAGCTTCTTCCTTCTTTCCCTTCCCTTTATCCTGAAAATCTCCTTTTTATCACTTTTCAAGCTCTAGAATTAAGTTAAACTAGAGGAAACAAGCTAGAAGCTTACCTATGATGATTCTTTTGCCCAAAAACGTTACTTAAACTTCTTTCTCCTTCCTTTTCTTTCTCTTCACGTTTTTCTCTCTCTCTCCTTGCTAAATTTTCAGAATTAACTCCTTTTTCTCTCTTCTCTCTTCTAAAAGAGTCTCAAGGGCTCTATTGGGTTGGAAATTCCCTTTTTAACCCTAATATCTCATTTCTAAGTCTCACTAGCATGCTAGGGGTAACTAAGTAAATTTTCTCCTATTGAATTTCAGTTAAACCGACCTATTTTCGCACATCAGCATATAATCAGTCGACTGATTTTCTCCCGATAGTCGACTGATCCTATCAGTCGACTAATTCATACTGATTAGTCGGCTAATTTCATCTGGACCTAAAATATTAACTTGACAGAGAAGAATCAGTCGATTGATCATCCCTCATCAGTTGACCGATTGCAGATATCAGCAATTTGGTCCAATTTCTAATGCGATCAATCGATTGTTCCTCTCAATTAGTCGACTGATGCTATCAAAACTCTCTTTTTCCTTTATTCTTAACTCAAGTATCCTAATTTCTCATGCCTCTTCTTCGTCACTTCATCCTGAGTATCCAAAAACATAAATTTCCCAATTTCTAATACTATTTCGAATTTAAACAAAGAAAAATATAACTTAAATGCAAGAAAAGATGGGATGTTACAGTTCATGGTGAAAACTGTTGCTATCAATCCTAGTACTCTATCTCTCTCCCTCTATTTCTCCCCTTTATTTGCTAAAAATCTAGCTCCCTTCCACTATCAAGACTTCGAATTGTACAGTACTACAATCCACAAATTACGGTACAGTTAACTAAGAAATTTTTTGCCATTCTTCAAGTTTCTTCAAATTTTATTCTCTCTGAATTTCTTCAAAATATGTTCTAATTTCTTCAAGTTTCTTCTAATTTCTACTATGTTTTGTACATGCGATGCAAAATTATTTTTGGATTGCTAAATTGCTGAGTGTGACCAATGACCTCTATTCTTTCTGAATCTGACTAAGTTTTTTTTTTTTGAATTGTGATTGTTGTCATGCTGTGAAATTTGCTTTCTCTATTCTTTCTGAGCCTAACCAATGACCTCTGTTCTTTCTGTTTTTGTACATGTGATGCAAAATTATTTTTGGATTGCTGAATTGCTGAGCCTAACCAATGACCTCTGTTCTTTCTGAATCTAACTAAGTTTTTCTTTTAATTGTGATTGTTGAGTTTTTTTTTTAATTGTGATTGTTGTCATGCTGTAAATTTAGTGACTTTAGAGATGTAATTTGTGGTAAATTTTTGTTATTTTGCAATATATGTCATATATATATTATATTTTATGGAAGAACTTTTGATATTTTTGCAATGTTAGCATATATATATATATATATATTATTTATGAAATTTTACAAAATCTTACAATCATTAATTTGATCTTGCCCACACCCCTTCCGTTCTTATGCAAGATCTCGATCTTGATAACCTTGGTTAAAAATGAGCATAAGCTAACTTAGATTTTATTTTGAAAAAGAAAAGCAAAAGAAAGAAGGGAAAGTGTACTTAAAAAGTGTATCTAATGATTAACTTATTTATTTATTAATTTAAACAATGCAATATAATTTTTTCACCATAAATAATTGATTATGCTCTCATGTTTATTGCTACTAAAGATGATGTCCTAGCCATCATCCAAATTTCTAAGAATATTCCAAAGGCAAATCATGTAATGTTGATGCCTTTAACATGGTTGGCAAACTAGGAAAAGGAACATACAACAAGCAAGCCTATTTATACTACAACTCCACCTGAGCTTCCCTCTCTCAATGATGGTACTGTTAAGACAATTTTTAAACATCTTGTTGAAGATAACTACATATTTGTGCAAGATATCTTTAGAAGACCAATTGACATCCCTTCTAGTTAGATAATCCAGCACTCTGATGATTTCTTCACTACCATGTGAAAAATATATCCCAGTTGATCATGTCACTCCTAATAATCATGTGGTTTATGTTTCACACATAAATGGCCACTTCATCTGGGATATTGCTCTTGAGATGTGTGATCCTGACTGTGATTGCTGGATGGATGGACTATTTTCAGATGATGATGATGATAACAGCCACTCCTAATGACGAAGGCACAGAAAAAAAAAATACCTAAAGATAAATGTGGCTCCATAAGGAGACTGCAAAAAGATGATGACCCAGACTACAAGCCATGGACCGCTTTCACTAATCCTCCTCTTAAGCTCTCTAGAGCAGAAGTCTTGGAAATCCTAGAAAGCTTGGGCATCAAGATAGATCCTACTCCTATTGAATCTTGTAGCGTATCAGTTATTCCAGACATGGAAATCTCCACCACCCCTACAATACCTACAATGATGTACATTCTACTAGTTATGATGGAGATTTTCCTTTCCTAAGAAGAAAGAATGAGTGAATGACACTAGCACAAAAATTACAACACGACTGTATATGCTTGTAGAAGTCTCTCCCTGAGGCTCTAAATCTCTCACTCCAGCTGAAGAAATCCTAAATTGGCAAACTCAAATTGTCAAATCCAAAAATCAAGTCCTTTATACATTGACTGTAAACTTGACCATCTTAATAATCGGCATGATGGCATAAATCGAAGCTAGATGGCTTATCCATATAGATCCAAAGCCTCTATGATAATCTAGATCAACAAGTCAACCAACTCAACTCAGATATGAAATATTTTGTGAACCAAGGATACTTTAGCCTAGAGTTCATTGAGAAAGAAAGGGAGATTAAATGGCTGCATGACTAACTACGCCAAATAGAAGCAGATGCAAAGAGGCAGAGTCATTCTTATATTTATGACACCTATCCTTTTCTCAATACCATTAAACACCCAACCTTTATCACTACTCAATACACTTATCCGATTGAGGATGATTATTCTAAATGCTTTAAATTGACTCATCAAATACTCAAGTAAATTGAATGTCCTCCTCAGAGACCTCGACCCCCTCCTTCTCAAACCAAATCAATGAAACCAACTCCATTAGTCAGACCTCCCATTACAAATGTGTCTACCTATTCCTCTACACCACCCTTTGAATGTCACATCTCCCAACATAGCATGTGATTGGCACAATAATAAGGTCACCCTTATACCATAAGCCTAAACATAACAACCAAACAACCAACATAACCAAAATGATACACATATGCCAACAATAATCCTCATTATAAAAATTTACAAATTGTGGTCCTCCCAAAAGTGTTCAAGGAGGAACCAATGCACATTTCATTTCATTAGTGGGATCATAAAGATTCATACAAAAAATATTCGAAACCCATTTACAATTCCAAAAGAATGAGATATCAACCAGGATCAAGTCACAATACATACAAAACCACCCTAGGTAACCTACGTAGTCATAGAGCAACGCCAAGAGATTCCAAAAGAAATTGACATGACCATAACACAAAAGACCAACCTAAAGATCAAAAGGGGGATAGTGAACTCGGGAGCCCGTTACTCCTCAAGAGGATCATCCTCTTCGGCTGTAGACTCTGAAAAAACCCAAGAGTGAAAGGAGAGTGAGTGATTAAATACTCAATGAGCAAACAACAATATCAAATAACATTAAAATCAATAAACAAACCAAGGAAATCTCCTTACTCTTAAATTATTTAAGTAGCTCACCACATCATAACATAAAGAAGAAGACCAATTCAAACTTAGTTGGCCACATAGAGTGAAAAGAGAGTGCCACACCATGGCACAAGAATAATCACATTAAGTGTCACACCACAGCACTATATAATTAAAATGGGTGCCACACCACAACAAAATATGTTTTCAACAAGTATCACACCATGGCACAATATAAATTCACCAATCAAAGGAATCATAAAAGCATCCAAATAACCATACTCAACAATATGCTAGTCATTCTTGAACCCATATTTCCATTGGAAGTCATAATAATAACTCTTGAATCTTGGTAGGAATAATATCCATAAACCTCTTACAATAAGGTTTTTAGTGTGATTAAAGAGATAAAGTTGTTTCACTCACCTCGTTTCCAAGCTATACTTTACCGTAAGATGTGATGACTCAAAAAGAAAAGACGTCCCAAGGTTTAGTGTTGATCCCTATTAGTTAAATGCGTGAGAGAGAATAAAATGATTAAAATCTCAAAATGTTGTCTGGGTAGCAACTGGTCGACTGCCCCTTTACTGGCAATCGACTAGTCAGATATTACCAATTCTAACCCAAGAGAAACCGATCGACTGGTGATACATTACCGGTCGACCGGTGCTTCTCTGTCAAGATTGTCACTTCAACTTGAGAGTAATCGACCAGTGATACCCTACTAGTCGATCGGTGCATCTCGGATAGATCTCGGCAGAGAGTACTAGAGGCAGCTAGTTGATCGTTCTTCACTTAACAGTCGACTGGTCACCCAGTAGATACAAAAAATACTGTCAAAACCTCTCAGTCCGTTCCAAACCTTGCATATACACACAACCTAATCCCAAGCCTCTCTAATAATAGCATAGAAACTAACCAACAAATGAAACAACATTCTACAAAAGTCTTCCAACAAAATAACTCAAGATTCCCTAATATTTTGATTTAAGAAGAGATCACTTATGGCTACTAATTTTCCACAAATTTTCCCACCAACATACTTCTCAAGTTCCACATATTCATTAAGAAACAACTTAAAATGATACCCAAGCCCTCAATCTTAGAAATTTACCCAACCTTTATCTAGAGTTCATCAATGCGAAAAAGAGAAAGAAAGGAGAAGAAAGAACACATACCAGACTAGTGGGCCACCAAGAAGGAGAAAGCCACCCAAAGAACCCTCAAAGGTGAAAAAAGAGGAGAAGAATGATAAAGGTGGGAGTGTTTCCATGCAAAGAGGAGGAAAAAGGATGGAGAGGGATTTTTGAATGAAAGTGTATGAGAGAGGAGTTTCATCAAGAGAGATTTTTAACAAGTGAGAAAAGAATTTCAAGAATTTGCTCCTTGTCCCTTGACCACCATCCCAAGGTCAACAATTCCCACACTTACAACATTTGAATTAAAACACAACATTTCACAATATCCCAAAAATTCAAACCAAATGTTTGAAACTCTCAAAGCTTGTGCCATCAAAGATAATGGAATTTTCTAGACACCAGACATTTCAAGCGCAAATCAAAATTAATAACCATAACTTAGTAATTAAGGCATCATAAATATCATGCAAAAGCACACACACATCAACATCAAAGACCCCTAGGACTTGGATGTTACATTGAACCTAGATTCCCTCCTTTAAAGATAAGAACTCCAATATCTTCTACTCCCAAACAACCACCTCCTTCTTAAGAGAAAGGAATTATGGAAGAAAAACCCAAACCCATCCATTTCATTTGCTTTCAGACTTATCTACTGAGCCACCTAAACCACAAAATTCCTCCAATTCTGAAAACTTTGATGACTCTAAACCATTTGAACCTATTGAACCTTATTATCATAAGTCTAACTCTGAGGAAAATCTTGTTGATATCTCTGCTCTCTATATGGCTAGTCCTAATCTAAGGACTATAGGAGAACAACAAGGAGAACTATATGTTGATGACCCTCTTAAAGCTCATGAAGAAGCACCTACGGCCTATGAAGAAGTTCTAGAATCTCACCCGAAGCCTACTTCAGGATCTTGGTTCACTTTTGATGATGTATCTTCAGAAAAATGGTGCAATATCTTTAATGAAATGGGAGCATAGATTGATGTTTAAATGACAAAGCCAAATGTAAACCTCAAATAATGCTGAAAGAAGTTGCCATAATGACCGAAACCTTTTGAGAATGGTTCCAAAGCCTTAGAGCTTATAGACAGATTTGGCTAACCCAAATGGATGTAGAAAGACTCCTTGGATACATCCAGAAAGAATTTCTAGAAGATTTCTAACTTATCGAGAAATAGAAATGACAACAATATTTTGAAATGAAATGTTGTTCTTTCAAGAGAAAAGATCTTGACAAGTATTACCAAAGGATGGCTCAAAGATTTTATATGCTGAACGGTTTTAATGATCCATACCTGAAAGCTGAAGTATACTTTTATTGCCTCCTTGCCAGAAGAATTACAACCAGGGCTTCAAAGAGCTCTCCTATCACTCAGAAGAGACATTGGAGATATCTCCTTAGGGGAAATCCTTTAGCTAGCTCTGATAACTCTTCATAAGCTATGTGAATAGAAAAAGATTTTCCATTCTATGCTTGTTGGGAAGACAAAATTACAAAAAGTTTGCAAGAAGCCGTATCTACAGTTAAAACGCAGAGACAAATAGTATATCTGTCCTGCTAAGAAGAAACCTCACTTTTTGAATGAAACTAGACTCGAATAGCTTTCCAATAATGTAAAATTTACTAAACATGGAGTTCAAATGAGCACGTTTGAATTAGACCTAAAAACTGGCACTAGAATATTCTGTTTTCTGTGGGTTGTGTGCTTAAGCATGCTGTTGTGCACTTAAGAGGGCTACCAGCCTCTGCACCACATTTTCACACCCAAAACTATCCCAATTGATCCCAAGCTCAAATCAACAATTAAAATCAATTAAATGTACCTCAAACCTTCCAAAATTCATCTCAAACCCAAAAGATAAGCACGCTTAAACATTCATGCATCATTAGAACTCAAAAATCCCAAATTGTTAACTAAAACTTAAATCAGCTCAAAACCATGAACTTCTCAATGATTTCTCGATAAATCAAGTTTAAAATGACCCAAAGCACATGGGAAGAGGTTAGAGAACATAACCCATTCATCAATTTCAAGTTTCCAATCATTTTCTATCCTAAGGTTTGTCAAAAACCCCAAAACTGGCAAAAATCAGCAAAAATGTGGAGAAATCCCAACTTACTTTGAATCATGGAGTTTTCTGATGAGGGAAGTCTTTGTCGGTGGTCGTCCTTCGTTGGAGATGGTGGTGGCACACCCATGGAAGCTCCACTTGGCCATAAGGATGAAAGGGACGTGAGTGGGAGTGAGAGAAATGGGGAAAAAAGAAGGTAAGGTATAGGTAATGGAGGTGAGGCTAATGTCGTGAGGCGTAAGGGAATTAATAAAAATTCCTTGGACTTCCAACTCAAGAAAACATGTTTTAAGTCCTCAAGCAAAGATGGAGTTTTATTAAAAATATTTTATCTGCACTCCCAACACCGCACACTAAATTCGCCTCACCTTACATGGTTCAACTCTCCATACTTTCACCAACACCTCAATTTTCACCTTTTATTACTTTAAACATAATTTCACAAACTTTTTCATTCTAGTCCTTCTCAAGAACCCATTTGCCATAATAATTCCCTTTCCACCGATCTCATGGCACTGACCGCACATCCTAACCTCATCAAGTCCAATCCTCTTTTGAGGATCTTACGTATCCCTTTACGCCGGATCACACAGCACTTTCATTCCTTTCACTTTGGTCCCTTACCTAATCTCACACATAGTTTCCCCTTATCCTTGTTGGGTAATGACCACTTATAACATTTCATGCCTCTATTTAGCATGGACTTGCTTGACCATGCACATGTTTTGCATACACGTTTAATTTTTGCAATCCTCAAATTTTCCTCAAATACTCATCTATCAACGATTTTTTTTTTCACACATGCAAAAATACAAGCTCTCACTAACTTCGTAATACTTGGGGCATTACACATTCTATATGGAAAAAAAATTAGAGAAAAAGAGAGGAAAGAAAAGACTTGTTATTGACTATAAACCTCTCAAATATTTCCTTCAAGATGACAAGTTTCCAATCCCTAATACCATGGATCAATTTGCACAACTTAAAGGCTCAAAGATTTATTCGAAATTTGATCTCAAGACAGGATTTTGGCAACTTGGGATAGATCCAGTGGACATACCCAAAACAATATTCTGCATTCCTGATGCATAATATCAATGGATGATTATGCCATTCAGACTCAAAGTTGCACCATCATTGTTTCAAAAGGCCATGACAAAAATATATAAGCTCATTTTGCATCATACTCTCATCTACATAGATGATATCCTTCTGTATTCAAAAACAGTCTAAGACTAATATTAAGATGCTATATCAATTTTCCTAGATCACTAAGTGTGTGTTTAGGAGCACGTTCGTAGCAAGTCCACCTATGTTTGAAGCAACTCAACAATGTGTGAAGGATTTTAGACATGTTTAGCTGCATGTTGGACTTCAGCTTCAACCCATGTTTTCTTCTTTTACCCATGTTAAGTCTAAAACGGAATTGGGGAGCTTCTTCCACCCACATTTCATCCACTGTGTTCTTAACTGTCATATTTTCTTGTACTACTCTTGTGTTTCTCGTTTCATCCATCTGAAACTGCCATATTTTCCTATTTGTGGTGCTCTATTTTTGGAGCCAGAAACAGAGGTGCGAGGAAGATGAAGACTTGAGTGTGACTCAAGCATGAAGGGATTGGCAGTGACAAGCATGGGTAAGGCAGAGGGAGATGACGGCGAGAAAGGGATTGAGAGATGAGGAGTGACTTGAGCGTGGAGGGACTGGCAGTGACGAGCAGAGAGATGAGGGGAGGTGACTAGTAGAGGGAGATGTCGAGGGCTAGAGGGCTGAGAGCAAAGAGATGTTAAGAGATGACGATGGTCGATGGGGGAGAGATGGCTAGAGCCCAAACGATGACGAGCATAGGGGAGATAACGAGAGAATGAGAGATCATAGATGATATGGAAAAACTGATACTTAAATATGTCTTTGCAATTTTATATATAAAAATAATATAATAACTAATAAACAAATAAATGTGACATAATTTCTTTTATTATGAAAATAAACCTAATTTATACAATTAAACCTAATTATGTCATAATTTATATAATTACTTTAAAAAATTAATTTACACAATTAAACATCCTAATTATTTTGGTTAACTAATTAAAGAATTAATTTAATTATATCATTATATAATGAAGAACACAATTCCTTTTATTATGAGAATGAATTTCTAAATTTCTTTTATGCAATTAGGTTCTTTTATGTATGATTTGCATATTGATCATCACTAGTATCTCATATGTTTTTTTCAATAAGTAATTCGTGACTAATTAAAATTTCAATTAGTAGTTAAAAATTTCACTAAATTAGCTTTAAATAAATGGCAATAAATAATAATGGTACATCAAAAAATATATATATAATTTATATCGTTTCTGGTAATTACACATCTCAAATTATGTTTGCACACCAACATCCAAATATCATATTTTGCACCAAACTACATTTGTCTGCTTCAAACCATGTTTGCCCAAATATCTTTCAAATATAAATCACGTTCATCGAAACCTAGATTTTCTCCAACCACATTCAATTAAACTTAGTTTGTCCGACCCACGTTTGACCACCGAGTTACCAAACACACCCTAAATAGTGTGGAATAATGCTCTCAAAATCCAAAAGCATAATGGATGAGACTTATGGCAAATGAAATGGATGGGTTTGGGTTCTTCTTCCATAATTCCTTTAATTTTCCCTTCAAAAGGAGGTGGTTGTTTAGAAGGAAAGGATGTTAGAGTTCTTATCTTGAAAGGAGGGAATCTTTGTTCGAAGGGTGGCATAGAGGAGTGGGTAGACACATTTGTAATGGGAGGTCTAACTAGTAGAGTTGGTTTCATTGGTGTGATTTGAGAAGGAGAGGGTTGAGGTCTCTAAGGTGGACATTCAATTTTCTTGAATATTTGATGATTCACTTTAAAGCATTTTGAAGAATCATCCTCAGTTGGGTAAGTGTATTCAGTAGTGGTCAAGGTTGGGGGTTTGATGGTGTTTAAAGAAGGATAGGTGTCATAAATATAAGAATAACTCTGCCTCTTCTCATCTGTTTCTATTTGGAGGAGCTAGTCATGCAGCTATTTAATCTCCCTTTCTTTCTCAATGAACGCTAGGCCAAAGTATCATTGGCTTATAAAATATTTTAGATCAAAATTGAGTTGGTTGACTCGTTAATGTAGATTATCATAGAAGCTTTATATATGTATGGAAAAGCCATCCAATTTTGCATTTGTGCCATCATGTCGAGCATTAAGATGGTCAAGTTTAGAATCAATCTTATGAAGGACTTGATTTTGGGCTCTGACATTCTCGGTTTGCCAATTTAGGACTTTTTTAGCTGAAGTGAGAGATTCAAAGCATGAAGTAGAGACTTGTACAGGCACAAATAGTTGTGCTATAATTTTTATGCTAGTGTCAATCTTTCTTTTTAGGGGAAGGAAAATCTTCGTCATAGCTAGCAGGAGTGTACATCATTGTAGGTATTGCAAGGGTAGTATATATTTTCATGTCTAGGACAGCTGTTACACTACAAGACCCAATTGGAGTAGGAGATATCTTGATGTCCAAGCTTTCTTGGATTTCCATAAAGACTTCATCTCTAGAGAGCTTAGGAGGAGGATCAATGAAAGCAACCTAGGGCTTGTATCCTGGGTCATCATCTTTTCGCGATCTCCTTGTGAAGCCACATTTATTTTTGGGTTGTTTTTTCTTTCTGTGATTTCGTCTATAAGAGTAGTAGTTATCATCGTCATCGTCTAAAAAAAGTCCATCCATCCAGCAATTACAATCAGGATCACAAATCTCAAGAGCAACATCCCAAATGAAGTAGCCATTTATGTGCACATGATTCTCAAGAGTGACATGGTTAATTGGTATATATTTCTCAAAAGGTAGTGGAGAAATCATCATAGAGTGCCGGATTGTCGAACTAGAAGGGATGTCAGCCAGTCTTCTAAAGATATCTTGCACAAATTTCTAGTTATCTTCATCAGTAAGTTTAAAAAATGTCTTAACAGCATTATCCTTGGGAGAGGGAAGCTCAAGTGGAGTTGTGGTATGGATAGGCTTGCTTGCTACATGTTCCTCTTCATTGTTTGTCAACCATGTCAAAGACATCAACTTTAGAAGATCTGCCTTTGGAATATTCTTAGAAATTTGGATGATGGTTGGGATATCATCTCTAACAACAATAACCATGAGAGCATCCCTTGTAGAATTGGGATAGTTAAAGTCCATAGTATGGTCTTGAAGCCTATAAATAATTGGAAAAATTGTACTTTACCTCATAAACTTTTCTCTATATGTAGAAAACCCCCTAAAATTTCAAACTCAGCAAAAGACCCCCCTCAACTTTTATTTTGTGCAGAAACCCCCTAAGGTTAGTTGACTGTCAGTTGACCATTATTTAAATGCTGATATGAACTGAAACTTCTATCATATCATCTTTTTTTTAGCTCAACTTTCTTAGTCAGCCATCTTTTTACTAATCACTTGTTACATCATCCTCGCCACGTTACCTTTCTTTTTATTTTCCTACCCGAATTTATTTAAATGTTGATGTGGATTGAAGCTCTTATCATATCATCTTTTTTTTTAGTAGCTGAGTAGGAAAATAAAAGAAAGGTGACGTGGCAGGGATCATGTGGCAAGTAATTAATAAAAAGATGGCTGCCTAGAAAAGCTGAATTGTAAAAAAAAAAGGATGACATGGCATGAGCTTCAATCCACATCAGCATTTAAATAACGGTCAACTGACAGTCAACTAACTTTAGGAGGTTTTTTGCACAAGATGAAAGTTGACGGAGGTATTTTGCTGAGTTTGAAAGTTGAGGGGGATTTTTTGCACATAAAGAAAAGTTTAGGTGTAAAGTGTAATTTTTCCTAAATAATTTGATAATGTAGGGTTGCAATCATGGCTGAAGCTAATTGCTCAGCTCGTATGTACCTTTAATAAGTAAGAGTCGAATCATTAAGTCTGACATTAAAATTTTGGGCAATGGTTAGAATATTAGTTCTTCTACGTTCAAAGAAGACAACACAATAAAAATAAGGGCATCCTGGTATTTGGTGTAGCTAGTGTTGAGGAGAGCGACTCTGGCTGTGACAATTATTCCTTTTCTTCCATGAAGAGTAAGACAGACATAAATTATAACATTTGGGCTACTGTTATACATTGCATTAATGACTTGGCATCCATTAAATTGAATATTAATTTTTTATTTTTTAGATTTAAAAATAAATTTTAAGCATTTTTATTACATTCTAGAAATAATAAGGCAAAATAGTATTTTGATTTTTTAATCTTTATTTTAAGTTTTATTTTAGTTCTCTATGTTTCAAATGTTTTATATTAGTCTTGCAAATTCAAATTATTTTAATCTATTTTCTTTAAAACTATTAGCTACTTTAACATAATTGACATTTTAAATCATTATATTTTGTATATAGTCAACATTTAAGTAAATATTTCATATCAGTATTAAAATAATAAGATATTAACTCTATCTAAACAACTAACAATTTTGATGAGAAAAAATCAATATAGTATAAATTTGTTATATAAAAGATACTGTATGAATTTATTACACAAAAGATTAATATAAAATATTTGAAATATGAAAAAACTAAAATAAACTTAAAATAAAAATAAACTGCGAATGATATGATACCTTTTTTGTGAAATAATAAAACATGAAATGATTCAAAATTTTATACTGTGATAATAATATAATTTCAAATTAAGAAAAACTATTGGAAAAAGCAAATAATTATTTGGGCCCAAAACAATAACGTGATGTCTTAATTATGGCTTAGAAAAATTCAAAATTGTACCTCCTTTTTCATTTTGTTCATGCGCCTCCTAGAGTTTCATTCCATCTCCGTTTCGTTGTTAACGAAACAGAAGGCGGATCCTATTACCGCAAGTTCGTCTGTTATGACGGAATCGTTACAACAACTCACGGCGCACCCTTCAGATAACGCCACCGTCGTCTACCTTCTTCCTCACTCCGTCACATTCTCCGTCACCATCCCGCTAAACGGCGTCGTCTCCGTCTCCTCCTCTGCGAAACCCTAATTTCCCTCTCTTTCTCTCTTTTTGTTATGGCCACTGAGGACTTCCCTGCTCTTCTCGACTCCCCCTCCCACCACCCCCACTCGCAGCCTCTCCTCCACGCCCACACGCGCCACTTCCCTTCCTCCTCCTCCTCCAGCCCCACCACCGGAGTCCCCCCCTCCGCCGACGCCGGCGACTCCGCCAACGCAGACTACTACGCTCAACCCTTTCACGACGACGGAGGCGGCGACGGTGAAGAAACCTCTGACCCGAACAAATCCGTGTCTGGAGTGCTGACCCCCAATTCGAAGCGTTCGGCCTCCGACTCAGCTTACTACTATAACAAGAAGTTGAAATCCTCCGCCGCAGGGGCCGGAGGCAGCACCGCTACGAGCACTGAACCTGATTCGGGAACCGAAGCGACGTATCGGATCGATTACCGGAAGGATCGCGAGGAATGGAGCGACACGGCGATCGCTTGTCTCCTGGACGCGTATACGGAGAAGCTCAACCAGCTAAACCGCGGGAATCTGCGCGGACGCGATTGGGAGGAGGTGGCGGAAGCCGTCAGCGAAAGGTGCGCGGTCGGTGGTGGCGTTGATGGAAAGAACAAGTCGTATAAGAGTGTGGAGCAATGCAAGAACAAAATTGATAATTTGAAGAAGAGGTACAAGGTGGAGCTTCAGAGAATTAGTAATGGCAACATCACCGCGAGTAACTGGCATTGGTTTAAGAAGATTGAAACTATTGTTGGGAACTCACTGACTGTGAAGACGGTGTCAGATGACGAGAAGGTTGGTGGAGCTACTTCCTTGTCTGGGGCTAGACGCCCTAAGAACAGGTACTAATTAAATATCATCTTTGTTCTTCATGCATGACCTTTTCTTTTAAAAAAAAAAAAGAATCTTTATGAGAAAGAAGGAGAATTAGAAGAAAGAGGGATAACACAAACTTCTAAAAGAGAAGAAAGCAAATAAGAAGTGAGAACACTTCAATTTTAAGTAAATAACAATGGGGCCCAATCCCTGTTCATATTTGTTAAAGAGAATCCCATAAAAAAACATGAAAAGAACAACAAAGGGAAACCCCCCCTCCCCATAAATCATTTGTGCTTATGCTTGTTATACTAGTTATGCGCGGCATTGTGCTTATGACTTTTGTGCATTTTTCTGTATTTAGAATGAACTAATCTTGTTTCTAAAACAAACTCGTTCTGGGCATTTTAACTTCTGTCATTGTGTTTTTTTGTAGATTTTATGGTGAGTTAGAGGGAATTTCATGAAATGCAGGTTTTGGTCTAGTAGTTTACTCCTCTGTTCTGGTGGTCATACCACTTCTTTATAGAGTTAATAGCTATGTGTTGTTTTTATATGGTTGCTTGTCTGTGGCACGTATTGGGATGTTTCTCCGATGTTACTGATATATCATATATCTAGTGGCAGATATACACCCACCAATGTTGCGATGGTGAACAGCCTGAAATCAAAACCAGCATCAAATCTTAAATGGCATAGAGTTGTGTTTAAAATCAGCGGTTCTGCATTAGCTGGAAACTGCCAAAGTATTGACCCCAAGGTGCAACTTTTGTTCATGATCCTATTAGATAGTTAATGACCTTTTGGGATTTTTGAATGAATAGATTGTTTCCTACTCTTAGAGACTTCTTAACTGGAAACTGCAATTCAAATGCTTCCTTCCATCATTAGGTGGCAATGCAGATTGCTAGGGAAGTGGCAACAGCTTGCCGCCTTGGGGTAGAGGTATTCCCTCTCTTTTATTGCTAATTTTTGCACAAGTCACCAATTTTTAGGTGTTATTAAAAAGGCAACCTAGTGCTACAAAGCTCTCGCTATGTGCGGGATCCAAGGAAGGGTCGGACTTACTTTGTGGGTCTAATGTAGGCAGCCTTATCTTGCATTTGCAAGAGGTTGATTCCATGGCTTGAACATGTGACCTCCAAGTCACATGGTAGTAACTCCAACCGTTGCGCCAAGGTTCCCTTTCAATTTTTAGGTGTTATTAAACAAACTTGTTTCATTTGGGATTTTGTTTATTTTAACATTTGCTGAGGCTCAATCTTAATAAAATGCACAGGTGGCCATTGTTATTGGTGGTCGTAACTTCTTTTGTGGAGATTCATGGGTCACTGCTACTGGGTTGGATAGACCAATGGCTTACCAAATTGGGTAAATATTTTTGTGCTTCGATAGCATTTTGTTCATAGCAGTCACTGATCTTGTGAGGGGACATGTTAGATATTAATATTATAATAAAACTATTTAAGGCTTTCACTTGATAGTGTAAGCTTTTGAATTGAAAGTCTTTAACACCATTACTCTATAATGATCTCCGCTAATGTTACCTTAAAAAATTATCTGAAAACGATAAACTTGTGTTTGCTTCCTAATTTTCAGTTATTCTTTTCATGCTGACCACTTGGTTGTTGTCTGTAAAACAAGTATGATGGCAACGGTTATGAATTCTATTCTGCTTCATTCTGCTTTGGAGAAGCTGGGTATTCAGGCACGTATTCAGAGTGCATTCTCTGTGCCAGAGGTTGCTGAACCTTATAGCAGGCAACGAGCCATCCGCCATCTTGAGAAAGGAAGGGTTGTCATATTTGGTGGTGTTGGCGCGGGCACTGGAAATCCACTCTTTACCACGGATACAGCTGCAGCCCTGAGAGCTTCCGAAAGTATGACCTTACATTCACCTGAAACATCCCATCTCACCTTGGTTTCATTGCTTTTTTAATCTATGTTGGTTCGATTAAGTGACAATTCAATGCATTGCTTTGTTGTCTTCTATTTCGAATGCTAGATTTGGAGTAAAGGTTACCCTTCTAATATTATTGCTTTTTTCCCCCAGTTAATGCTGATGCGGTTCTGAAAGGTACCAATTTTAATGGTGTCTACGACTGCCATACCAGTGGTGATAATGTAACACTAGATCATATTTCCTTTAGGGAAATTGCTTCTAGGGGCATCACTTCCATGGACATGATGGCACTAGCATACTGTGAAGAGAACGGAATTCCTGGTTGGTCCTTTTTTTTTGTTGTTATTTATATTAGACTAAATTACTGGTTTAGTCTCTAAAAAGATAAAAATTGTTTTAGTTTGGTTTTTGAAAGATTAAGTATCTCTATTTAGACTTTAAAAATTGTATTTGTCTCAATTTACTTTTTTTCATTGCTAAATCACAAAATTTACTGTTGCTAAATTCCAAATCACTAAGTTAAACAGATGGACTAAATTAAAACAAATAATTTTTTAAGAATTAAATTGAAATATTTTATTTTTTAAAGATTAAATTGAGACAACTGTAATTTTTTAAAAATTAAATAATTAATTTATTCTTTATATTATTCTATAAAATTTGCATTTTGTCTGAAGTATTCCTCCTTCAGTTGTAGTCTTCAACTTACTTGAACCTGGAAATGTTTCAAGAGCGCTATGTGGAGATCAAGTTGGGACGTTGATCGATCAAACAGGAAATATTAGTTAAATGAGTGAGAGCATGTCCTTTTCTTGGTAGATTTACTATTAATAGTTATATTTATAGTTCTCACAATAAATTGCTAGATTTTTTCCCCTATTTTCATACTCTCCCCCCTAATGAGGTGATTAATGTAAGAAAGTTCTCATCATACTAGAGATTTCTTATATAAGGGAATAGTAGATATGCATTATTTTTCAATTAAGCCTGTTGTTCGCCGTTATTTTGCAACATACGCAACTGCCTTTAAGAATTAGTGCAACATCAATGAGAAGTATCCTTAATAATTAAATCAATAAGAGATGCTAAACTTGACTCAATCCAGTATTGAGTCTCAAGAGTCGCTTTATCAAAGATAGCTAAACGATGAGCCAGAATTAGCACTTTCGAAAATTCATGGTAAGTACTCAGGTATGTCACTTTCAATCTGCAGATCGCATGCAAATTGAATACTTTCTCTAAACTGTCAAAGCTTCCAAGAAATTAACTTCATCCCAACCAGATTTCCATCCCACTCGTTATTATTCTTATATCGCTGGGGCTCCGCTGATCCTTTGTAGCGTAACTGCGACTGCGAGGCCCCCATGAAGATCTGGAGTTGGAAACTTGGAAAAGTCGTGCAAATTAAGACGGAGTCCAGAAATCTGATTTCCTAGAATTATTGTCCATATGTATTCTGAATATGTAAAATTCGTTCATCTTCAACATTGGGAAATTATATTATAGGCAAACTATTTTCAAAGTATTATAAGCAAAGAAATGACAACTTGAGTTCTTCCTTGCAAATTTTTGCCACCCTATAAGCGACTATTAAATTGTAACCGTTAACCATAATCAGCTGCCTCGTGCATTAAGGTAAGCCGCCACCACATTAAACAGGATGAATGAATACATTTAGAAACCATATGGAGAACGCGTAGCTTTAACTAACAAGAAGATTTAGCAACAATTTATTATTGCTGTACATTTACCCCCTATAAAATATTAAAATCTAAAAAATTTAAACATTTATACAAGGTATCATTATTCAAGAATAAATGAAATGTGATCAGTGACTTGATTGTCACCTTATTTACATGCATATAACAAAGTCAATATGGGCAACCATGATGCACATCAGCCCTCTGCATCTGCTATTAAAGCTTCCCCATGCTTGAGAAATGTCTGTACCAACTACCAATATGTTCTTCAGCTAACTATAGCCTGTACAATTCCAGAGACCCAATAAAAATGACAGGGTCCTGCATTACTCTCCTTTCTTCATCTCATGGGTGAGTTTAAAAGAATTCTGTGCTATGTTCATCACAGAAGAAAAGAAACCAAAACTGGATGATTGACGTAAGTTCCCCTTTTTTTTTAATATATCCACCCCCACCCCCCCCCCCCCCCGGCCTTCTCTCTCTCTCTCTCGGGTGATTTTGGCTCTGAATTCAGTCACTTCACCCAGATTTAAAATAACTATCATCAATTGACAATTGGTCAAATGCATCAAAATTTGCCTTTACTCCAACCAGCTGGCTACTTAGTTGAGCACAACCAGCAGCATTTGGCCACCTGTAGCATCCATTTCGACTATGACATGGGCATAGAGCTTCACATACTCGAACAAAAGCATTGTTTGCATCATCATCACCATCATCGTCTCCTGTAACTGTCGCTGAAACTGATAGATCCTTCTTGTCATCATGCAATGTACCATCCGAGTCCTTTTTGGTGGAAGGATACATAATTGCTGGTGCTGCTCCCACTAAGTTGTTTTCAATATCAAAAATACAATCACCATTGTCAGAGAAGTGAAACTTGCAACCCAGTGACTGAATTGCTCGCTTCATGGCCACATTTTCTTTGCTTGTCCTCTTGGTCATGTTTCTAGCTGAGTTGCTTAGCTGCTTCTCACTTCTTAGTTCTACACTCAAAGATTCCACGACATTTTCAACCTCTTTAGCTTTCCTTTCTGCGTATTCTTTAGCCTGTTACCATGCCACACAGCAAAACATCTTAACGCAAAAAACCAGACAGATCAACAGTTCAATTCAATTAGGACAATGGAAAACCAACAACAGATTGCTCTCATAATTGGTCAGAGCTTACAGGAATATACTGGAGACTACAGGAAAGAAAAGTTCTTAGATACACCCGATCTACCAAATATAGGTGGACCAAGCTAATAACAAATAGACATACAAGCATGTCATTCACACTTAATGAAACTCATCTCTAACATACTTACATGTCTATTTATAATTGGCTTGAACTACCTATATTTTATATTACCTAAGAATTTCTCAACAAGAAAAAAAATAAAAATTTGAGATGGTTTACCAAATTAAGAAATAAGCATTGAGTGGTAAAATGACTATATGGCCATCTCAAAAGATGGAAAGGGCAAGGAAGCAACTTTTAGATAAGATGTGGTAACTATGATATCAGAAAAGAAAATTTGCTACCTGCTGCATCTCAGAGAATTTCAGAACCATCTGCCTACATCTTGCTTCAATTGCCCCTCCAGCTTGTGCTTCTTCAGGGCAAGCCCAGCGTAGGTGGAATTGGGGCCATAAAGTTGGGGCTAAAGCTGCAGCTGGGGGCAAGATAGAACCGCTGTGCTTCATTGGATCATAAAAGATATTACAATGCACATGAGCAGCTCCTTCAGAAGCACGCAAATCAGCGAAGTATGCCCACAAACATCCACAAGCTTCAAATACATTGCTTTGCTGCCTTTCCTTCTCACTGCACAAAAATGCAATCAGAACAATATACTATGCCCAGTCTACATCAAGAAACAACACAATGATTGCAATTTACATTATGCTTATACCAAAGTTTCCTTCAGCCTTATTTGTACATCTAATAATGGCATTACCTAGCCTGCTCGTTTTCTTACACTCACCATACCTGAGTGACAAAGATTCAGGTGAGAAGTTCTCAATAGACCAAAACCACTTATTATTCCATAGATTATATTATGGTGTGGGGTTAATTAGTATCAATATATTGTTAGGGTCTCTAGAACTGATCATGATATGGGTCTTTTTGGTTCAGAATTAGAATGGGTACTGATAAGAATAGGGTTTGGGAAGGGGTTTTCCTTCTTCAATCTGTCGTGCTGGTTCATTGGGGGAGAACCTGCAATCTCCTGAGATTAATGCTCAAATACAACCTTAAAACCGGAAACAAGGAAAAAGTGCAAAAATAACTTCCCCAATGCTATAGTAACTTCACCAAGTGCTAAATAACTTCCCTAGTGCCACATGGTGGAAAACATTACATGCTGCAGAACAATTCGCCTGATGCCGCACTAATGGAAATAACCCCCCACAACTGAAAAAAAAATAAATAAATAAATACAATTAAGAGAAGGTAAGGAACTAAATTTAATCCCTAAATTTCCCATGAGTATAGTGTTGGTAAAATCATAAGGGTGCCGACATACCTTCCACTTTGGTAGATAAGATTTCAAGAACTCATGAAGGCAAAGGAAGATATTATGGATAGCAACTTTCAAGATTGGAATCTTAAGATAGTAACTAATGACCATTGAACCAATGAGCTTTGGTTCAGTAGTACTGGCTTTATCTCCAGAGCTAAAGGATTGGAGTATCCTAGTTGAAGCCAAATTAGTCCCCAAAAAAAGGTCTAATGACAACAGAAAATGCTGAGTGAGTCAACAAGCATGACTTCAAAACTGTCTGTTATAAGTACTTTACAATTAGCACAATGCACCTTGATGGGATGGTAGAGCAGACCACCAAAAAAGGATATAAGCAACCTCCTCCTTACTGTGTACTGGCACTTGAGCACCAGGCAGCCAAAGGGGAGGGCTAGGTGCACGCCTAAGTGCCCAGAAATCGGTGCTTAGGTGCCTGTTCACCCCCTAGGCTGCTTGGCAGCGGTTATATTCCCTTTTTTCTTAATTTTTATGTAATTCCAGACTTTATTATTTTATTATGTATTTTATTTTAAATTGACAGATATTAGGAGTAGTTTATATCAGGTTTAGGTTAGTTTTCTGCCATATCCTTAAATTAAGGGAAGTTATGCTTAGTTCAAGGGAAGTTATGCCCTCTCTAATTGTATTTAAATTCAGAATTAATGAAATTACAGAGAAGTTTGTCGTTATATGTATGAGCATTTTCTCAGGAGATTACAAGTTCTCTAAGGAATTTGAAGCATACGTAGAAGAAGAAAAACACCCATAACTAGACCAGATGCTAAGGACTAACATAGGAAGAAAGACAAGTTACACAAATCAGCTCCCCAGATTCCTCTCTTGACAAACCATGAACTGAGCAAAGAGATTTGACTCACATTATAGAACCCAGAAACTTAAAAAGTCTCTATTAATAGTGCTAGTTGGTGACAGTTATAGGTCACCATACTTGTAATTGAAAGTTTTTTGGTTAAAATATAACTAAAGTCCCTGCAGTTTCACTTAATAAAGGATTTGATCCCTATAGTTTGAAAACCAAAGATTTGGTCCTTTTAGTTTCCAAAATCCTAAAAAGTGGTCTATGACGTTAGTCAATAGCTAGTCAAAGGTTAGTTTGGGACACGTAGCGCTAACTGAGACGCATACATCAATATTAAGCACCGCATTAGCGCCATGTCAACACCACACGTGGCACATTGTAATGCTGACGTGGCGCATCATGAAATTAGTTTTTTTTTTTGTTTCTCTTCTCTTTCCTCCTTTGCGTCACTATACTCTCACTCTCAGTTGTCTTCTCTCATTCTCTGTTCTTTGTTGCACTGCACTTATCTTCTCTAATCTAAGCTGCTCCCTGGTTCACGTCGTGTTCTTCGATGGTATCCTGTGGGTCACCGTTCTCCATTGTGTTCTTCGCGTTGGTCTTTCACCTATTAGATATGATCTTCACCTATCTGATAGGTGTTCTTCTTCTCACCTATCAGATATGATCTTCACCTCTCAATCTGTGGGCCTTCCACTTGTTTCGCCCCCTCCCCCTCTCTCCTTATATCCCCCTTTCCTCCTCCCCACCTTCTCCATCACTTCCCTCTCCCCTCTCCTCTAACTATAATCACCACATTTTGCTTTCTTGGCGAAACTTGGGAAGCTGACCAAGCTCAAGTCGGCAATCAAGAGGAGGCCCTCCCTCACCAAGCTCACCCCCTCCAATAGCTGCGTCTCCAACAAAAGCGATGACGTTGTCTTCTCCTCCGCCGTCAGTAATAACAAGGATCTCCAAGCTATCTACGTCGGACGGTCACAGCAGTGGTACCTCGTGAGCTCCGACAGCATGGACCACCCGATGTTTCAAGAGCCAGTGGACAAGTTGTCAACAACGGCTTCCCTCAACAGAGTGGTGGTGGCGTGCAAAGTGGTGCTGTTCGAGCACTTTCTATGGATGCTGGAGAGCGCTGAGACGCAATTAGGGTCCATGGACGAGTTGGTTGAGTTCTACACTTGAAACATGAATTGATTTATTAACTGTTCACCGTCCTCCATCCATCAAAATTGAAGAACACTAGCAAAATCGAAGAACACCAAGAGGAAGCAAGACCAGGGAGCAGCGAAGAAGACCAGCGCAATACCAATGGAGAAGACCAACACGAAGAACACGACGGAAGATGATGACCCACGCAATACCACCGGAAAACATGACAAGAACTAGGAAGTAGCTTAGATCAGAGAAGATAAGGGCAGCACAGAGAAGAATAGAGGATGAGATAAGACAACTGAGACTGAGTACAATGATGTGATGAAAGTGGAAAGAGGGGGGAAAAAACTAATTACATGGCGCGACACATCAGCATTACAATGTGCCATGTGTGGTGCTGAAATGGAGCTTAGACGATGTATGCATTCCAGTCAACGCCACGTGTCATAGACTAACCTTTGACTAATTGTTGACTAACAGCAAGGACCACTTTTTAGGATTTTGAAAACTATAGGGACCAAACCCTTGGTTTTTAAACTATAGGGACTAAATCTATTATTGAGTGAAACTACAGGGACTTCGTTATATTTTAACCAAGTTTGTTTTCCCTTTCTTCCTTTTGGTGTGTAAAATAGATCATTGTTCCACCAATGCATCAGCCGTTTCTCAATAAAGTTTGCACCTTGCAAGAATAATATTTATTCTTAGATCTTGAATAGTCTCATATCCAACCATTGGCCCACTTCAGCACCTTATTTAAGTAATTTGTTAACTACTGATTGCCCAAACTATGTTCAGACAGGAAGACTACATCAAGCCAAAAAATCATGCCAAAGACCATAGCCATTCCATAATAAAGCAACTTGCTCAAAAACCAACCACCTATTACATAAGAAGTTTCCAAATCGACAAGAAAGAACAGAGTCTAGGAAGTCCACCAAGAAAGCCTGAATCATGAAATAGTGCAAGTCATCAGCGAAGAAAACAAAATATCAGATATAGAAATCTTCAAATCCATAGCTAGCAAAAATCACTCGTGAGAAAGTAACATGTACCTGGGAGAACTCAAAAGCAAAAGGATACATCCGCAGCAGTTGTGAAACACAATCAATCCACTGAAGAAGAGAAACATAAAGATCATTAGCTAATGGTACATAAACACTCGACATTGTTAGTGTATTTTATGCCACAAATAGATTTAAGCTCAAACCCACATCGGTTGTCAGCCATTAAACAATGAAGATAAGAACTATGGGACTAAACCCTAAGCTCGAGAAAGAGGCACGACTGATGTGGGACTTCATGCCACTGTTTTTCTTTATGCGAGACTCACCAACTACATTCGTTGTTTTTACACCAATACATTTTGATTCCATAATCAAATTATATCAATTATTAATAATTTAAAATACCACCTAGTGGGATAAAGCTTGTTGTTGTTGTTGTTGTTGTTGTTATATTAATAGTTTAAAATATTTATTGTTGTTTTTCTTAAAAAAAATTATTAATGATAACTGATTAATTTGGCTTAAAAAAATAACTCATTATATATAGTATGGTTGAAATTTAAAATTTTTTATATATCAAACAAAATTTGTATGTTATTTATTTTATTTATAACCAATTTAACCGATTTAATTAATGACCTAAAAGTTAAACCAATGACCCGAAACCTTCACCAAGAAATGACTTGTCCAATTCCAAAAACTAGATTTGTAATGCTTCGAAAAGTGTGATTGAACCCTAGGATATCAGCCAACCTCAAGGCAAACTACATGGTTTCTGATCTCCTTGGTGGGTAAGCAAGCTTCTAATCTCCATGTTGTAGACCAAGCCCAATCATTCCATTGCATATCTCTTATTTTATCCTCTTCAATTGTTTGCTCTTATAATTAGCTGCCTATCTTGTTATTCATAATTCCCTAGAGAGGACCGAAGTTAATAAAACTACTATATCATGGAACTGATCTTTTAATCAGGCAGGGCAGAATGGCTATTCCTAACACCTTCCTCATCTGTGACCTAGTACATAAATCTATCTCTAATTCGAAGAATTGAAGTCAATCAGCCTATTTTATTTGTTATCTCTTCCCCCCCCCCCCCCCCCCAAAAAAAAATAAATAAATAAATAAAAGTTAAAATAAGGTGAAAAGTTACAAATCTTGGCAGAATCCATGAAGCACAATCCACATGAGTAGCTTGGTCTAACCCTAAAAAAAGTGAAGAATTTATATCTTAATTCTCAAGTTACTTTCTTGAAAGAGTAAGTCTTCAGAGAATAGTGCCTTCAACCATATCTAGTCTACTCAGCTTGAAAATCACTGGAGAATTGTACACCTTCACAGAGATATATTATGCACAACCCCTTAAAACCTCACAAAGACAATAAAATCTCTAAGGACCAGCCATATTCTGAGTCTAATTTTAGGGCCTATAACAGATCCCACATTGATTGCGATGCTAATACTTAATGATAAACAGTAACATTAATTTCCAGAGAGATCAACGTTCAAACAATTTGTAAAAAGCATTCAATTAAAAAGAAAAAGAAAAGAAACTTTGAAAGTGTGTACTTACAGGGAGATTCATACGAGAAGAGAGTGCAGAAAGTATAACCAAGTTGAATAATAAAAATCAACTGAAACAATTAGATGATACTAAAGGTTATTAAGGAAACAAACCTGCAAAAATATGGGAGAGTAGTTGTTTAAATTCTGAGAATGAGAAGGGGTTGACGGAGGTGTGAAGGTTCCTCCTGATGACGGGTGCAGGGGTGATGATGGTAAACTTCCAGTAGAAGCCTGTCTAGGTAACTCAAAAGGCTTGTTGCCATTTCCAAAGACCACTGGCATTCCCATACGATCTGAAAATGGATGACCAAATGCTAGCCAGTCTTTTTCAACAAGTGCCTGCATGAGGAAGAAACTTGTGAAGAGCTAAGATCATTTCTGTAGATTCTACATATGACGCTTCCTATCCAAAAAAAAAAAAAAGATTCTACATATGACGCATAGAAAATTGATTTGTTCAACAAGTCAAATACAGAACTAGAATGAGTTCAACCAAGAGGCAAACTCCAAAAAGGTGGAAGAACTGCTCTTTTATTATACCTACATATAACATAATACATAGAGGAGTCGTTTAGTACATTATGATCTTTATCCTGGGTACTAGGAAGCATCCAATATGCTTGTGCTTGGTAAATTGGTATATAAGATGTTTGTAGTCATCCAAAATACCAGGCATAGAATAACCACCTTGAATGGTATCTCATTCCCACAGAAAGGCCAAAACCCTGGGACAGATCCCCAAAGTTCTAGCTTTGTTGTCTACTATAAAATACTAATTGTAAACCAAACATGGGAATCTTAATTACAAATGTATCTTATACTTTGGCAACCTTTAGTATAACATAGTATCCAAAATACCAGGGAATGTAAGATAATACTACGCCAAGTCTCTCCTTAATTGGATGAGTAATAAAAGTGCTTACCTGAAACCCATTGAATGTGCGATAGTATGGATCAAGTAACAAATTAGCAAGAGAAACCAATTGACTTGTTCTATCCCACCCATCACTACACAAAGGAAATAGATTTTAATACCAAAACAATTCAACTATCATATTCATATATGGAGAACAAACTGAAAGATAACGACTCAGCTTTCATTAATTTTAACAAACAAAAAAAGGTAGACCATTAAATGTACCTGCAATGTACCAGAACAGAAGCCTTTTCCATATCAAGGCGAGCAGCAATCCAAGCAGCACCAGCTAAGACACTTTGAACATGTAGTAGCCATCCACTGTCCCCAAGTGTTGATACTGAAGTAGACATACTACTTAGATTGCCTCCGCCCCATGTTGACCCACCATGTCTCTATAAATAGAACCAATAATAACAAATATAGTTGGTAAAACCCATAGAATTTCCTTCATCCCACAATAAACATGATAATCTTGCTGAAGTTCAGTAGAATAGCATACAAATGCAATCCATTAAATTCTGACCAAAACAAACAGTTACTATGCTGAAAGTTTTGCCATAAATTATGAGCAAATACTTAGATCGCTTCCACCCACTACTTATCAGTAAATGGCACCCACAGAGAAAACATAGAGTCAGTAAAACATATTCAAAAATACTCTAGCATATAATAAACATGACAGTCTTGCTTCATTTCAGTAAATAGCATAAAAAATGCCATTAATCGGTATTCTGGGAAAACTGAACAGTTATGCTAACATTTTTTCCATAAGATTAACAGCAAGCTGGATATCACAAATGTGGATTGTATCAAAGAATCTTCATCTCTTAGATGGAATATGTTCAGCATGGAATTCTTTACCCAACTAAATCAGATGAGATATGACATGCACAGCAGCCTCAAATAGTTCTAATTATTTTCAGATATAAACTACGAGATTTTAACCATGTAAGAGGATGACTCATCAAGAAAATCAGATAGTGTTATGCATATGTCCTTGGTTATTTGGACTTCAGTAGTACAATATGCGAACCCATTGTCCCATTTGATGATCCATGTGTCAACCCCTTTAATCAACAACTCCAAAGCATGCCATTTTCATTCCGTACTCTTACATCAAGGTCACAAATAATTGGATCTTTGTAAGATTCATAGACTAACCAAAAAAGATGACTTTCCATCTGATGATGCTGTGCCATGAGTATCTAAGTATTCTCTCAGCCGAGCAAAGCTGTCTCGCATTGCATGGATGTTGTCTATGCCAAAGAAAACTATCTGATCATATATATTTTTTTTATTAAAAAAAAAAAGATGTTTAGAATATATATGGCCAAATTTATAACTATATACATATATATATATATATATACAGAAACCATACATGGACAATTAAAGACCTTTACAGACCTCAGATTGGAAATAATTTGAAGATGATTCTGAACCACCTCCCATGGCCCCATTAGCTAAAGCATTTTTCCTTGGTCTTGCATCAGCAATATATAGCTTCCTAAAAGAGAGGGAAAAATTACTACTCAAATTACACAATATGATTAAAGACATAACTACCTGGGAATGCCACCTATTATAGAGTCTGTTATTAAGTGAGATGCCAATTGTTATACAAGCAAATTCAAAAAAACATATAGCTGATAATGATATTCAGTTTTGATTAATACAAAAAGTAACTTTTATTAAGAAATTCATCTAATATGGACATTTGGAATCCATATTCATATTTGCTAAGATAGTGAATCACAGACACACGTGATACTTTTGCTTTATGTTACCAGGAGAACCACGCAATAACAAGAGAATGATATAGTATAACATTCCAATTCATATTTGAGGAAGCCATATGATAGGATCCTTATACTCCTTCTCAGCATTTGCTATTTAAATGCAGTAGAATAATGAAAGAGTAGGGAAGAAAGTAAGAAGAGAAATATTGCTAGTAGATTAATTCAATACTTACAGGAATGGACAATCCTCCAAAGTACAATCAATTCAGAATATTCAGGTCTGCCCTTCTAAGCTACTGTGACCTAAATTTATAGACTCCACCCTAACTGACCTAATGACACAATAAGCATAAAGCAACAAAATAGGGATACTGCTAACAACTAACTGACTTCAATATTTAAATAAATATGAATTAAACTTAAATGATGCTAACAGACTCTAAATAAATAAAACTAACTAGATAATACTAACTGACTTAATATTTAAATGATAAAAAGATAACACTGAATTAAATAATAACAACTTAAATAACTGACTCAACATTAATAATAAATAAAACAAATCAGATAATCTTCTGCTGTCCTTATCCTATGAATTTAGCCACCAATTTCTCAATTACACTGCTTCCCTCCTCTTCCACTATTCCTTTCTTTCGTTTCCTCTTCCATGAATATATTTTTAGAGGTGGTACTGTATCACCATAATCTCACCTGCGTGAGCCATCACTAAGATTGCTGCAAAATCCAGCCACAAGCTTTTCATCTGCATTGCTGCAGGTGAAAAAAAAAAATCACAATTTATAAAGCATAAATTCCATCAGGGTCTAAACTTCCAATATTAGCTGTTGACCTAACAAAGAATTGTCACATGTATCAAGGCCAGCCTACACTGTCTTTTCAAAAACAGCAACAGTGTTGTCCCTTCCAACTCCCACCTAGAAAAGAAAAACATTTTTTTTTTGGCACTAATATGTAGACTTAAATAGTATGCATTACCTCCTCATATTCATCATGAGACCAACTAAGGGTTGGGATGAACGTGCAAGGACTGCTCCAGTACCTATAAGTTGTCACAGCATAAGGATAGTCTTGCATTGAGATATCAAAATGTAAAACAATGAAAAGAAAAGAAAAGAAAATAAAAGAAAATCAAAATAAGAAGCCTAAAATTGCCAACTAATGAAAAAAACAAAACTAAGATTTCGTATGTACCTGGATGGCACCATGAAACTACAGGTAGCCGACATCTTCCACGAAAGCTGGAAGCTTGGAGCACTTCGTCATCACTAGCATCAGGACCATGCAAAGTTATCAAATGAATGGTTCAGTGGAATAAACACAAAATACACATAACTGAAAGGCAAATTCAGAACATTTGTATCCCAATAAAATACCTAATGTTCTCTGGTACGATCAAAGCAAATGGATAACTCTGGCACATTATATAGTTGGAGTTCACACCACTTATTCTCCACAAGTCATTTGACAAGGTAAAGGACCCATTTTCAATCATATTGATTGATGCACGACAAAAGCTCTTTCCAAGTAGTCGGAAATACTCATCTAGTAAGCGCACCTTTGGGTTAGAGATATTAAACCTAGAAGATCCAGATACAAATGCATAAAGATCCCATACTCCAGCAGGCTTTGTACTCCTTAGCAAGGCATCAAATATCACACGTCTCTGAGATTTAATGATAAATATTAGATGCTACACGACAGAAGAAACTGACAGCATCCATTAAGATGTCCATGACAAAATCTTACCAACTTAAAACAATTTACAACTGCAAGCTTACTTATCTATTTCCTCAAATATCCTATAATGTAGATCATAATAATCAACTTTACAATAAGAGTTCCAGTTACACACACTATTAAGAAATGAAATTACTGAATGTTTAAGCAACAATGCCACTCAAGCATGACAGTTAATGTTCATGTCCCTAAACCTCAAACAAATGTTGACAACTTAAAACTGTATTAAGTCCAAAAGGGTCCATTCATCTACGAATACATTTAACTACTAAAAGTAATTAGCAATAACGCAGATATGAGAAAGATGATTATATTATTTTTTATAAGAAAAGAAATATTCTTGAAGAGAAAGAAGGAGACAAAGGTTACAAAGAAAAAGGAGAAAAGGAGGACTAGGGATCCTCCTAGAGAAAACAGAACAAAAAACAAAACATAAAACGTCCCAAGAAGCCCAAAAACAAGGCTAATCCAATAAGGCCCTCCAATCCCCGATGAACATCCACCAAAAGGACCCCGTTAAAAAACCCATTAGCAGAGACCCAAAGAGAAGCCACATAGCAAATTCTATCCCACAGCAAATGAGGTGGCAGAAAACGATGCTTGAAAACTCTAGCATCTCTTTTCATCCAAAAACACCACACAGTTGAAAATAAAGCTGCCTTCCACAAAACTTTGTTTTCCTTTCTCGAGCCACAAAACTTTGTTTTCCTTTCTCGAGCCAAAGCCGAAGAAGTTAGTGACCAAAAAAACACCAAGATCACTCAAGCAAACCCAACTCTCCTCAAAGAGACCAAATAACCTATTTCAAATATCCCAAGCTACCTAACAATGAAAGAAAAGATGATTATTTGTCCAACACATCACATAAATATCAAGAGATAAAACTTTAGAGGGCTGCCTAATCTGGAGCAGATTATTAGTATTAATTCTATTGAGAACAGCTGTCCAGACAAAGGCTTAACCTTTGAGGGCACCTTCAATTTCCAAAATGATTTTTTAAAAAACATCAACTCTTGAGGCCTACGGGTCAAAAAATTATAAAAGGAAGCACAAGTATAAAAGCCTGAGGAATCCAAGTTCCACACCCTCATATCAGGAGAAGAGATGCAGAATGGATCCAAAATTTCCAATATCAGAGTAAGATCGGCCACAAGTCTATCATGTAAATTTCTAGAGAAATAGAAATTCCAAGAAAATTGGTCTCTACAAAAACATAAGAAATTTGCCATAGGTGCATCATGCAAAGAAGACAAGGAATAAAGACAAGGGAACCTATCCATGAAAGGAATATGACCAATCCAACAATCCTTCCAAAAACGAAAACGGGAACCATCTCCAACACGAAGTGACAACATTGGAGAAAAGGAAAGATATACCTATGAAATTGCCTTCCAAGGGCTTGCATACGTAACAGGGCCCCTCGAATTAGCATCCCAACCATTCTGATGTATTCCAAATTTGGCTGTAATCACCTTATACCAAAGGGAATTAGGCTCTAGAGCGAGGCGCCATAACCACTTAGCCAAAAGGGAGATGTTTTTAGACACCAAATTACCAAGACCCAACCCCCCATCCTCCTTAGATCTACAACACACCTCCCAACTGACCAAGTGATCCCTTTTACTCTCCCCTCCATCAGACGACAAAAAATCTCTCATAATCTTCTCAATCCTATGAGCCACCCCAACTAGAATCTTGAAAGGGACAAAAAATACAAAGGCATACTAGATAAGGACACCTTAATTAACGTAATTTTCCCCCCTAAAGAAAAATAATTCTCCCCCCTAAAGAAAAATAAGCCCCTTTCCAACGATCAGCCTTCTTAGAGATTCTTTGAACCACAAGGTCCCAGCAAGACTCCGCACAAGAGTAACCACCTAGAGGAACACCTAGGTAAGTAAGACGCAAACTTAACACTACACAACATGCTAGCTCAGCTAACTCATCCAGAAGTCCCTCCGAAATGTTAATACCAGCTAAACCGCTCTTGCCTAAATTAACACGAAGTCCTGACACCAATTCAAAGACCTATAAAAGCGATAGCACTTGAAGGAAATTCTCCCTATCATCAAGCAAGAAAAGAATAGTATCATCTGCAAACTACAAATGAGATATTTCACACCCATTAGCCCCAATCATCAAGCCTCGAACAATCTCTCTATCAGATCCCCTTCTCAACAGCAACAACAACAACAACAAATCCTTATCCCACTAAGTGGGGTCGGCTACATGGATCGCACGACGCCATTGAGCTCTATCAATGACCAACTCTTTAGATATCTCATTTACTAAAATGTCCCGTTCAATAATTTCTCTAAGTGTCCTTTTTGGTCTTCCTCGACCTTTTTTCACAGGGCTCCAAACCATCTGCTCAACTCTCCTAACTGGCGCTTCCAACGGTCTTCTTTGCACATGCCCAAACCATCTTAAACAGTTTTCAACCATTTTTTCCTCAATAGGTGCCACCCCAACTCTACCTCGTATATGATCATTACGGATCCTATCTCTTCTTGTATGACCACACATCCAACGCAACATCCTCATCTCCGCCACTCCAATTTTATGTTCTTGTTGTCCTTTCATTGCCCAACATTCACTCCCATATAAAATCGCTGGTCTTATAGCAGTACGATAAAACTTTCCTTTGAGTTTATCAGGTACTTTCCGATCACAAACAACCCCTGATGCCATTCTCCACTTCAACCACCCAGCTTGTATCCTATGTTCCACATCTCTAATAATTTCACCGTCATCTTGTATAATTGATCCCAAATACCTAAACTTTGACACTTGTGATACGACCTGATCACCCAGTTTAACCTCTATCTCGTTCCTAGCTTGTCGCTTGTTAAACTTACAATGCATATATTCGGTCTTACTCCTACTCAGACGAAAACCCTTCGATTCCAAAGTAGCTCTCCATAACTCAAGTTTAAAATTGATCTCTTCCCTTGTCTCTGCTATGAGAACAACGTCATCTGCAAAAAGCATGCACTTAGGGATTTCTTCTTGGATGTGTTTCGTCAGAACATCTAAAACCAAGTCAAACAGATAAGGGCTTAAGGATGATCCCTGATGTAGGCCAATTTTAATAGGAAAGTCTCTAGTCTCCCTTCCAGACGTTCTCACACTAGTCGTAGCCCCCTCGTACATATCTTTTATGGCTCTAATATACGCAACCCGTACACCTTTCTGTTCCAAGGCTTTCCACAACACCTCTCTTGCTACTCGATCATAGGCTTTTTCCAAGTCAATAAATGCTATATGAAGGTCTCTTTGTTTACTCCGATACCTTTCCATCAACCCACTTAGAAGATATATAGCTTCCATAGTAGACCGTCCTGGCATGAATCCAAATTGATTTTCAGAAATACTCGTCTCGATTCTTAACCTACGTTCAATCACTCTCTCCCATAATTTTAGAGTGTGACTCAAAAGCTTAATCCCACGATAGTTTGCGCAATTCTGAATGTCTCCTTTGTTCTTGTAAATAGGCACTAAAGTGCTTCTTCTCCATTCCTCAGGCATTTTCTTAGACCTTAAAATCTCATTAAAGAGCTTAGTTAGCCAGATAATACCCTCCTCTCCTAAACACTTCCAAACTTCAATAGGAATACCATCGGGACCAACAGCTTTACCATTATCCATTTTTCTAATAGCTTCCTTGACCTCATCAACCTTGATCCTGCGATAATATGCCAAATTTTGTTCTCTCTCCAAGGTTATTAGATCTTCCATATCACAAGTCGACTCCGTTCCGTCATTAAAGAGCTTATGAAAATAACCCTGCCATCTATTTTAATATCTCTGTCTGTAACCAGAACTTTTCCTTCTTCATCCTTAACACATCTTACTTGATCCAAATCTCTAGATTTCCTCTCTCTAGCCTTCGCAATCTTGTAAATCTTTTGTTCCCCTTTTTTCGTTCCTAAATCCTTGTAAAACTCTTCAAACGCTTTAGATCGTGCTTCACTTACTGCTTTTTTTGTCTCCTTATTAGCCTTCCGATACCTTTCCCAATTTTTCGAGTTATTGCACAGATGGATAGCTTTAAAGCATTCTCTTTTAAATTTGATCTTCTCTTGAACAGCCTCATTCCACCACCAAGATTCCTTATCCCTTTTTTCCAAAACCTTTTGATTCTCCTAAAAGTGCTTTAGCTACTTTTCTAACCTTCTTGGCCATCTCCTCCCACATGGTGTTAGCATCTTCTCGTAACTCCCAAGATCCTTCTTCCAACAATCTTCTCTTGAAAGTCTGTTGATTCTCCCCCTTTAGCTGCCCCCACTTGATCCTAGGGTTCATCGCCTGACGATGCTTTTGTTTCCGATCCTTAATAACCACGTCAAGGACCAAAACCCTATGTTGAGTTGCCACCATAGACCCTCTCATACTGTCCTGCTTCTTTCCCAACATGACCATTAAGGTCCCCCCCCCCCCGATGAAAATCTTCTCTTCTAAAGGTATGTTTCTAACCAATCCCTCCAAATCTTCCCAAAACTTTTCTTTAAGATATGCATCTGTCCCTACCTGTGGTGCATAGGCACTTATGATGTGGATAGTATCTTTTACGATAATCATCCTTAAGCATAGAATCCTATCCCCAATCCTTTTTACCTCCACCACACTTAGTGTCCATCCCTTGTCAACCATAATACCTACAACATTCTTTGTCCTTACTTTTCCAGTGTACCAGAACTTGAAGCCTGAACAGTCAAATTTCTTAGCCTTTTCTCCAACCCATTTAGTCTCTTGAAGGCACAGGATGTTAATTTTCCTCCTCTTCATAGTGTCCACCACCTCCATGGATTTCCCTGTCATGGTTCCAACATTCCACGTAGCAATCCTGATTTTGTTCTCCTCGACTAGCTTCTTTACCCTCAACCTTCCAGGAACAAGCTCTTGTGACACTACAATCGATCGACGATGCAGTGGCTCTAGCTCATTTGACACTGTACTCGAGCCATACAGCGCGTTGCTTCCGGGCAACGACCTAGTATTAGTGGACCCTTGCTCATTTAACACTACATCCGGGTGCCGATGCAGCAGCTCTAGCTCACTTGTCACTGTACTCGAGCCATACAGTGCGTTGCTTCCGGGCAACGTCCTAGCATTAGCAAAATATTGTCGTTGATCCATGTTCATGAGAGATCCCCTTCTCAACATACGACTTAAAACATCAACCATAAGAGTGAAAAGAAAAGGAGACAAAGGATCACCCTGCCTTATACCATGTTGCCCCTTGAACCACTCTTTAGGTTGACCATTAACAATAACAGAAAAGGCGACCGAAAAAAGGCACCCGTTGATCCAAAGTCTCCATCTATCTCCAAACCCCTTACGACACATAACCCATTCCAGAAAATCCCATTTAACCATGTCGTAAGCCTTTTCAAAGTCCAACTTAAACACTAAACCCTTTTGCTTTTTACGTTTGATATCTTCAACTAACTCATTAGCAATCAAGCTAGTATCAAGGATTTGCCAATTAGCAATAAAAGCACTCTGGTTCTCAGAAATGGTGTCCCCAAGCACCTCACCCAATCTCGAAGAAAGCACTTTGGCAATGATCTTATAAACACAAGTGACCAAGCTAACAAGCCTGAAATCCCTCACCTTAATAGACCTATCTTTCTTAGGATTATTTAAGCATTTATAATTCTAGAATATTGAAGTACCATTCCTACTATGAGGTTAGAAACTAGGGCATGTAACTCATTTAGTCCACGTAAGATGAGGTACTTGATGCAACGGCACATTTTTTGAGGCACACATGTGATAGGTTTGGCATGTAACAACAGAAGAAGTCATGGGAGTTGCTATGCTTTTAACTTCATTTGCAAAGACAAGTGGCAGTGGAATACAATAGTCATACTTCTACACTGAAAATGTGCACCATATGTAGAGAATAAATGCTGGAAATGAGACTACTAATATCTTCAAGATCAAAAATACAATGTACTGTGAAAGC
This sequence comes from Biancaea sappan, assembly GCA_037074585.1. Classification (NCBI taxonomy): domain Eukaryota; kingdom Viridiplantae; phylum Streptophyta; class Magnoliopsida; order Fabales; family Fabaceae; genus Biancaea; species Biancaea sappan. The sequence continues at coordinate 73,736,489 of CM073492.1, read as the reverse complement.
CACAATTACTGTCACAGTGGAATTACCTGTTTTGTACGAGGCCTGAAACCAAAAACCATAATTCTCATATCTTTTCCTACATGCAAGAGCAAAGATAAATCATCAGACAATGCTTATAAAGAACAAGCAAAACATTAAACAGAGGATAGAATATACAGAAAGGTGAGAAGTGAGGATGGTTCTTATGGATTTGTGAAAGTTTGTATTATTTGCAGTATTGTGGTACCTTTCGCTAGAGATTAAAGACCAGAGTTTTCCAGTGAAGATTTTTACCCACACAAGTTCTCTGGGATAAGTTTTCCTAGTCTTGTCCTGGCCCTACAAAAATTTTTTAAGTGGTTATCTTTGTTTCACATGCAAAGGATTGGAAGGTTCTTTTGAGCCGATGTGCTCTTTCATTTCATGTTTTCTTCCTGTTTTTGTCCTGTGCTTTTTTACTTCTCTCTCCCTCAAATAATTCATTTTAATTACAAAACTAAAAGAAACTAACATTAAGAAAACAAAACTAAACTAAACTGAAAGGAAAGTTGATGAATAATAAAAGAAAAAAAATCCAATTATAACAAATCCTAACAAGTAATCCTTGTTATTCAAATACCATTATAATCAAAATCACCTCCACTCCATGTCAAAGTTCTTACTTTGAGCATATCGCAGATCTCATCAATATCAAAATTGTTTTATCCATTTAAATAACAACCTTCACATAGATTTTTAGGTGGGGAGAGAGAACTTCAAAGATTACAGTCTACATTAACAACATCTTTAACTTTACGGCAAGAACCATTCTCTTGATCAGGTCAAAATCACATTAATTACTCTGATATGTAATAGCTTCTCAAACATTGTTTGGCACCACCTTATTCATCATCTAGATAATTTTAAGAACAATATAATATAATTACAGAGTCAAAATCCATATACAATTGTGTGGATTCCGTAACTTACATAAACCTCCAATCAATGAAAAGATCCTTCTTTCATTTTATTATTTTGATACATAAGATCTTTCCTTCAATTATATGCATTATATTGTGCCAAACTGCCAATCTAATTCATAAATATTGGATCAGGCCATTCTTTTATACACTCAAGCAGCAACTTCTTCATGGAATAACTGTTTTTGCAGTTCTTGGTGAACATAAGGCCTGTACAAACTTTGCGAGGTGGCCTGAGATATTTGGAATAGCTTATTTGGTCTCTTTGATAAGTATTGGGTTTGCCCTAAGGACCTTAGTACTCTTCTTGTGACTAATTTTAGTGGCTTTGGTTATAGAAAGGAGAACAAAATTTTGTGAAAAGCAGCTATATTTGCAATTGTGTGGTATATTTGGATAGAAAGAAATGCCAGAATTTTTAATGAGCGGTCTTTGCCTCCTCACTTGCTGTGGGAACGTATTCGTTTTGTTACTTCCCTTTGGATTTGGGCTAACGGGATGTTCAAAGGGATGCCTTTCTCTGATGTTTGTAGGGATTAGAGAGTTTTGTTGTACTAGCCTTGTTTTTTGGGGCTTTGAGGGGAGGTTTTTTGTTTCCGTTGTCTTTTCTTTGGAGGACCTCTTGTCCTCTTTTTCTTTTTTTTGTTTATCTCTTTTCCTTTGTATCTCTCTCTTCTCAGTAATAATACTTCTTTTTCTATCCAAAAAAAAAAACTTTGGAGCAATTTCTCATGAATTGATATACAATTTTGGTTAGAACTAGGGGGCAAATTTTATAGTTTGTGCCTTTTTTGGGCTTCTGTTGGCATATCTCATTGAAGAGAAATGCTCAGATTTTCAAGTACCTCTCTTTGCCTTTAAATAAGTATGGGATAGCATAATGTTTATATTCTCTCTTAAGAGCTCAGCAAATGCCTTTTTTTATGGAGTTGCTATCTCCAGCATGCAAAGGGGTTGATCAACTCTGTTGTATCTTTGACCCTCTCTGGCTACTTCTTATTCTTTCTCTTTTTGACTTATTTTGAGGATATCTAACACAATGGTCTCATTAATTCAGTATTTTTTGGATAAAATTCATTAAATCAAAATTGAAAAGAAAATATCTAGCAAAAGGACCTTATTTGAGAGCATACCAATAACCTGGAGCAATCTTTGTGGCGGTGTCTTGTCTGATTGACGATTAGCTAACTGAATCTTTACAGCCTACATTTGGATGATAGCAATATGAGCTTCAATCAATTAAGAGTACAAAGAAAACTCAATAAAAGAGGGGATGAGCACAGAATATGATGGCTAAAACAAGTTTGCTGGTTGAAAAACACATCACAGATACAGTTTATAAATTTTACAAGATTAATATGAGAAAACAGATAACGTAAACATCTATTGCTCTGGCTCTGCCGTTATGAACATAAGAACCAGTGGTGAAATTGATCTCAAGCTTAGAAGTCCAAAGAAAAAAGAATTAAAACAAAACTAATCACAATATTAAAGTCACAATTCCCTTCTATCAGCCAACTTAGTTACAGAATTTGTAATTATGACAATGTTGTATGAACTATGAAGTTGTATTGATAATACTTAAAAGTTGTGAACATGGATACTATAAATATTATACAGGAAACAGAAAATAGAGTGACACAAGCAACCAGCAGATATGTTGAAGAGAGAAATAATAACAATAATAATAATAATAATAATAAGGTGGATGCATGCGAAAAGTTGCAAAAATGGATAATGTGAACCAGAAGCTGACGAAAGTCTATCAAGTTGTATATGCATGGAAGCTTTGTCCAAAATGTAACTGAAACTTGCGATAAAGCACTTCATTTAATGCTTCAAAGTAGCTAATTAAATATCAATTGATGCATCTCTGCCTACACTAGGTCAAATCCATTTGTTGATATATATGGGAAATAGGCTGAAAAGAAAAGAGGGTTCTACTTCATCTAATACAGCATATGCAAATTTAATAACAGAAAACATGTAATTGAAATATAGAAATCTGTAGCATAGCATAATTTGTATGTCAAAGAACTTACTATTTTGTTAAATTTCTCGATTGTTGCAAGTGGAATTGTTCCAAGGGCAATAATATTTCTAGTTCGATCACTCTAGAAAAGGTAACAGGGCAAATCAGAAGATATATACTCAATACAGTAAATTACAGATAAATAATCTTATATAGAATATATACACACACACAGTGCAGATACACATTAAAGCACAAAAACTCAGCCACAGATGCCGAGAAGCTAAATTTCTTTATTATTTGACCTGTTAAGTCTATCAATTTGATAAAGGGGAGGCATTGGCAACCAACTGTCATTTGCCAATAAGCACCGATACTAAGAGGAAAGTAATTAAAAGTTCAAATAAAAGGAACAGGAAAAAAAAAAAAGCACAAAGGAAAGGTAAGCTTCTAGCTTTCGAAAACTAGATCTTTCCCTTGATATCCTTCAGAAAATTCTTCACCTGATCCCCTGAGCTCCAGGTTCCATAGTACTCCCTCTAACAGACTCATTCTCTCTCTTCCACCTCAGCTCCTCACATTCAGTATGTGACAGTGTTAGTTACCGACTTCAATTCTGATGGAGACCTAAGCAAGCATGGGAATCCCACACTTAAAACCGGCTTGTAAGGGGGAAGAACCACGCCCCTTAAGTACCACAAGGATTACTTGTGGCTTCCCAAATTGGGACTCCAGTATAGCACCACCCTTGAAGAGTTAACATTCTCAATGGCTGTACTCCATAGCATTCACTCTGGCCAGCAGATTCCAGACGGCACGTCACACACTTTGCAGATAGCGCCCTTCTGTGGAGGTTGGACCAACTCTGATACCAATTGATAGAGACCTAATTAAGCATGGGAAACCCACCTTTAATACTGGCTTGTAAGGGGGGAATAACTATGCCCCTTAAATACCCACAAGGATTACTTGTGGCTCTCCAATGTGGACCCCATCAAATTCTCCTAGCCACTTCAACTCTCTTCCCTTTTCTAGAATATAGTTGTATAGCCTTAGTTGGGTAAGTTATCAATCCCATGCCCAACTTCTTCCATTCCGTCCTCGTTCCTTCAACTGTAAACTTTCATTACACCAGGCTCATTGTCTCAGGTCCATCAGATTTTAACAAGGGTTCAGGTAGTTTACAGCTAGAACTGGGATAAAAATAGATGCAGTTTAGTTTATCCAATATATGACTCTTTCATTCTCCAATTTTTAAAGCAACATATAAGGCGAGAATCATCAAACCTATCAAATTTAAAAGAGTTAATCAAGTGATACAACCATGAGAGGTCAGTACACATAATCATTTTTTTTTTTGATAGAAAAAGAAATGTTATTACCGAGAAGAGAGAGATACAAAAGGAAAAGGAAAAAAAATACAGCAATGGGAGGACAAGAGATACTCCTAAGAGAAAACTAAAAAGAGGGAAAACTGAAACCAAAAGACACCCCACAAGGCCCCTTAAAAAGATTAGTGCAACAAAGTCCTTCAATTCCTATAAACATGAGGCACCTCCTTGAACAACCCATTAGCCGAAACCCACAAAGAAGCCACATAATGAATACGATCCCATAACAAGTGAGGGGGTAAACACCGATCATTAAAAACTCTGGTGTTTCTTTCCATCCAAATGCACCACACAATTGCGAACATAGCTGTTTGGTCAGTACACATAATCATTGAAATATACAGCTTTTAATATCTCTGTTATTTTCTTCAACACCTTGCCCTCCAAATTAATTCTTGATCTCCAAAATTTCTCAATCTCCCCAAGTTACTTTAGGCAGAATTTTCAAACAAGCATTATCACCCTAATCACCCTTCTAGGCTGTGAATCATTCCAAATCACAAATGCAGGACCACCCCTACATCATAGTGCCTAGTCAAAAACTAGATTTCAGATGAATGAAATATTACATGCATGCTTACCAGAAAAATAAGACGAAAATTTGTTACCATCAATGTGCCTGCATCATCTGAATTAATAAGAACAACACCATGTCCCTGAAAGTAAACAACAGATACAGATAAATCTCATCTACAATAGATTTAATTAGAATACATGTAAATCAGGATAGGACTTGAATTTTTAACAACCATAGTTGTTGACGGTGCATGGCACACTGTTGTGGTAGGCGCTCCTAACACCATGGCACCACACACGTTGCACTCATGACAATATTGAAGTGTGGTTCACTTAACAAATTAATTTGAAATAAATATAAAAGACAAGTAAAATAATACACAATAATTTGAAAAGTAATATGTATCCTAAATCTTTCTTTCCAAATTTTATTACTTTCAACTTCAAATTGTTTGACATGCTCTTTGGATATTTGTGGCCCGTTGAAAGTTTTGAATACACGCTAACATAAGCCACCATATCGGCTGACTTATACTGGCTTTATAAAATTCTGTGGCCAGATTTTCAAGGATCAAGGAAATAACCTAAATGCATAAGTATATACTTTAATCAAGTTCTTGCAGCTGAGTCATCAGTGATGAGTATGAGGTATTTGTTTAACATAACTAATGAATAATGATAAGTGAGTGCATGCATGTTTTGCTAGTCTCTAGAATTATTCAAATGCTGTGCATGCATGCTGGCCACTGCAGTGTATCCCATGACCCTAAGTCTAACTCATGGAGAATGAGAAGAAAGAAACAGAAAGGGAAAGACAGAACTTAGAATAACAGAAAAAGAAGAGAGAGATAGAACAAAACTAAAGACGAACAAATTAAAAGAACGAAATCTAATGCACGAAGGATGCCAAAAGGAGAATGAATGAAGGGAGTGAACCATTGAAGGCTGGAGTGTACAAACAGGGATTAATATGACCCTCAAAATTGGCCCCTTTCTGATTGCCCATGTGGGGCGCAAAAGCACACCGTCAACAAATATGCTAATAAATAAAATGTAGCTAAAGGTCCACATTAGAGAGCACTTTCTAGAGTTTAGATATCTGCGATGAATTGTGACTTTTTTGTCTTTTCCCAGTCTCGATTTATTTTTCCATCGTTCTTTGCATGTGCTGTACTACTTTTTAAGCATCCCATATAAGGGTCACAAAGCTTTGGTACTTCAAATTTGATTTGAGATGTATCCAAGCGCACTATCTCATCTATGATCAACCTCAACATCTTTTCAAAAGCGCAAATTTGTCTTTAAACCAAGAGAGCTCAACTCAAAATAAGCTCAGGGACCTAATACACATTTAAAGTATTCACACCCCACCATTCTTTGCACTACCCTTAAGTCCCACATATTTTGCAGATTCAACTAACGTTGCATTGAGCAAACTAAGTAGTGCAACACATAAACTTATAGGAAATGAAAAAAAGTACTATAATAGCTCTATAAAGCATACAATAATTAAATTCAGATCACTGAAACCACAACAACAAGCTGTTGCACACCTCGACCATGATTTGTTCTTTCGCAAGCAAGAAACCCAAGCTGGCATGCGAAACGTAGCGGGAGCCGGGCTGCAGATAAGTTCACATAAACCCAAAAAAAAAAACGCAAAAATTGAATTTGAGAACATTGAGAGAGAGGGGGAGAGAGAGAGAGAGAGAGATCGAATTGAAAAAGGAACAGGAGGTAACCTCCAACTTGGTCCATTGGAGGGCATCCCATGTACCAGAGCCCTCCATCTTGAAGGACTCAGAGGCTTCCCTTAGTGACCTTGATCGAGAACTGCGTGGCCTCGGCGCGGCCATGGCAGCGAAAAGGAACCGCTCCACGAACAGAGAGAGAGAGCGCGGGGACGTTCACCTGCCCTTCGAAAAATAGAATCCTTTTTCAGTTTTGCTTGGCTAACACGAAAACGAAAAATCGTACTAATTATTTAACTTGTGGACTCAATTGTTCAAAATTTAGTAGTTTGATTATGATTTGGAAACGGTATTAATTAAATATATATATATATTATATTAGTAAATAAAAATTATTTTTTTAAAATAATATTATTAAATATACTTATATTATATTAAAATTAAAATAATAATTTTTAAATATAATATATAAATTTCTATAAAAATTATAAACAATGTCTTATGTGAAAAAGAATCCATAAGCTCCTTTTTTTAGACAAAATGAAATCATTTCCATTAAAAATGTACCAAGTCATTGTTGCATAAAATTAATCAAGACTTAAATATCATCAAATACATTACAAATATGAACTTATGGAAAAAAGTACATGATTTAAGACAACATACCTTAAAAATCAATATCAAAACATATATAACAAAATTATAAGACTAAATAGAGACAACACACCCTTAAACTTTATATCAGAGCTAATCTTCTAGCAACCCCAAAGAAAAGATATAGTACTACCCCATATTCTTAGTAAGATCCTCAGCCTTCTTAGTCGTTTCTACTGGGTTCTGAACGAAATGTGGCATACTAGTGATGGCTAGGGCCGAATCGATTGAGATGTCGTTGTCGAGGCAATACTTCACTACGCCGACTCCAAGCTATCCACCTTTGACATGGAAGAAGATGAAGGTAATTGAATCTAATTATCAAAAAAACCTCTTACAAAGAAGAGGGAATATCTTGTACAAAAAAAAAAGAAAAAAAAACTCTCGTGGAGGAGAGAGGAAAGAAAACAAATGAGAAAAGGAAGGAGAACATGTTGAAGAAAGAACCCTAGTAGAGGTAGAAAGATGAAGAGGCGGTCAGCTCATTTTAAATTAAGTTAATTATTGTTTGAATACATACTTAAAGAATCACTTTCAAATTATGATTGGGAAATGAAGGAAATGAAGGGTTTAGTTTTCATAAAATTTCAAATTATGATTGGAAATATATTTGTCTTATAAAAGTGTAATACAGTTTCCCCATCATGTGAAGTTAAGCCTTCACACAAGGCTTTTCCAAGAAGCTTAAAAAATTGACTTCATAAAATGAGTTAAAAATAGTTTTTTGGAGATTAATAAGTTATTTATTTAATCTTATCCAAATAGTTTTTTTTTACATAAAAGCACTTACAGTAGTAGAGAAGCTCTAAGATATTATAGGCTATGCTATCCAAATGAGACCCAATACATTTCGCTAAACCCAACCTCATTAATAACTCTTGTGATTTAACAATATAAATGATTAAATTAAAATAAATTCAATATATTAGTAATTAAATTAAGACACTTAAACTCTAATAAACAAATTAAGAAAGTTATAATTTTTACTCATAAATCAATAACTAGGATGTCCCCGAAGGGACAATAATTACTGAAGATTTGAATTTTAATGAAATATATTATTTTTACTATGCAGAAAAATATTTATATTTTTAAGGTTGAATTATTCATTTGGTCACTACAATTTTATTCAATTTTAAACTGAATCTTCTTACCTTAAAATTTGTAATTAAATACATAATTTTAAAAATTTTTAATTGAATCTCTATTATTAAACTTTTTTAATATTCTATTAAAGTTTGGAGACTTATGTACAATTTTAGCATTTAAAATATACATGATTCAGTCCAATTCGTATGAATTAATTGACATAAATTATATTAAATGTCATATGCATACAAGTTCATTCTATTTATTTTTTTGTGCTCTTTGATAATACAAATAATGATATTTAAGGCGTCAATATGCATATATTGGGCCAAGTTAGAAAGATTCAATGTAGGGAATAAATTAAAATTTTGTAAAAATATAAATACTTAATTAAAATTTTCAAATTATAAAACTAAATTGAGAATTAAGTGAAATTATAATGACTAAGAGAATAATTTTTAAATAATTATAAAAACTTTATATATATGTCAAAATTTATAATTTCAAGAACCATTTCAAAGTAGAAAGCTTAAGTCATTAAAAAATTGCTATTGAAAAAGGGAGGTGAAGTTTATACTTTATAAGTATAGACTAATTTTTGAAATAAAAATATTACGCTTACAAAACAGATGATAGTTACAAAAATTCAAGAAATCACAGACGAATTGTAACCACACAGGACATCATTTGATTAAAAAAAATTAAATAATCTCTAAATTTGCTTTTATATATATATATATATATGTGTGTGTGTATTTCCTTATTTATATCATATTTTCCTCTCATTTCTAATCTGATCGTGATCCTCTGTTCTATAGGATAAAATATTCTTCATTTTAACTACGATTTTACATTTTTAACAACGATTAAAATTATTATTATATAACAATTTTTAACAATAATTTTAATTGTTGTCAAAAGCATGATACTGTAACTAAAATAAAAAGCATTATGCTATGCAGAATAGAGATTCCGGTCCTTTATATTATATCCCTACTTATCTCACTTTTTCGGAATACCACACGTGTTGCTTGAGAGTTTTTATTTGGAGTACTGAGATTATACAATTTCATTTACAGCTAAATGGATAATACAAGAAGGTACAACTTCCGACGCTTTAACTTGTGGACTCCAATAATGATTATTATCCGTAGAAGACTATGGGTACTTTGCGCTAAGGGTATGTTTGATACGTAAAATAAAAATCAGAAAATAAATAGAAATGAGAATATTAAGGAGAATTATAACGGGAATGGAGATTACATATTAAGGTATTTTTTATATCATGAGGTTCAATTTTAATTATCCAATTTAAAATAAATTGTCGTGATAAAAATCATTATCTTTAGTTATTGTAGAGGATTTGAACTCTATTTAGAATACCACTCATATTGCTTTAATGTTTTTATTTTTTATTTTTTTATTTTCTAGAGTTAAAATCCATTAGAAGTAATTTTGCTCAAGACATATTAAATGTGAGCACCTTTACCAACAATAATTCAAACATGAGTTCACTACTTTATAAAAGATTTATCCTTTCTGTTAGACCTTAACCATCCAATCTAAAATGAACGGTCATGATAGACATTGCTCTATACAATTACAACATATGACTTGAACTCTATTTAAAATATCACTCGTATTACTTTACATTGCGTTTGGTAGGCTTTTCATTTGGGATTACTTGCACTATTCTCCCCCATTGTAGCCCAATCTCTTGTTTGGTGGCTCTGTGTACAATGTCGCGGCCTTCTTGGATTACTTTCCTTCTCCTCTTTTTTTTTCTCCGTACGGACGGACTCCCTCACACAACCAATGGAAAGCTCGGACAGAATGGAATTCTCGAAGCAAAATACGCATTTGCCCCTCTTCATTTCTCTCATCCATGTGCTGCCCTGATGTCATCCCTCTTTATTTCGTATGTCTTTGTCTCTCTGGCTGTCTCTGTTTCATCTATCTCTTTAGTCTCTTTGGCCTCTCTATTTGTCTCTGTTCCATCGGTCTTTGTCTCTCTAGCCTTTCCTTCTGTCTCTATTTTGTCTGTCTTCTGTCTCTCCACCTCTTTGTTTGTCTCTGTTTCATTGATGGAGATGGAGGAAGAAGAAAGAAGAAGAGAAATGGAGGGAAGGGGGAGTTTTATAATCTCTCCCTACCCAGAAATCCATAAGACGATAAACGAAAATAGGAGGGGGGAGAGAGAGAGATAGTCAAAATCTCCCCCTTACTATCATCTGGTTCGCCACTCCTTCTGTGCTTTGCTGCGTCGGTGAACAACAATTTATATTGCAAGATATTAACAACTGTCACATCTCAAATTTGGGCATGTGAATAATTCTTTAAACTAGAGGGTATACCCCTATGGTATCCCATAAAATCTCTTATCAATATTAATACATAACACAATTTTTCAAGAAAGATATTTATACATATAAAAGTTCAACATAGTGAACAGTAAACACAAACCAAATATCTTACAATATGATATTATTTTCCAAGCTGAGGTGACCTATAGAGATTACAGAGCATTCCTAAACTTTTGGATTCATAAGCCCTCCAGAAAACGTGGAAAGTATCCTCATAGAATACTATTCCTCTTGCGAATTCCCTTTGTTCTCATCCACTGTATCTAAAAAATATTCATAAAGAGTGTGAGTTCATCAAAACTCAGTAACTAAATGACTGTGCAATAATAAATATGTCACAAGTACAAATACCAGAATCATAATCACAATAAGAACAGTTATTTTTATATTCAAGGTTTCTATACCTCTGTATTTTATGTTCAAGAATTCAATCTCCACTTATATTCCCAATTATTACATGCATTGGTATCTTGGAAAATAAAGCCCTCAACCATTCCATGTGTATAATTCCATGCATTGGTATCTTGGGTCAAGCCTTCAACCATTCCATGTGTATTATATACTCAATTCATAATTCTCATTAATATAATCTTAAATCAACAATAAATTTCATTATCTAGCAATCATCAATAAATATAGAATTTAATTGCGATATGAGATGGAATTTATATTGTACTTTGAATAAAAATAAATAAAGTCGGTTAGCAAAGTTATCAACTCACATAGATTTCGTATCCAAGTCACTTTTCCGAGTTGTTACAAAGAAGAGTACGTAGCTGAATTTCAAGTTCTGCTACGGAGATTTTCATAAAGATCAGATATAGAAAGTCAGGGTTGCTTTTGTACCAAAATACTATTCATACATATAATCACTATTTATATATATAGATACTATTCATATATATAGTTACTATTCACACATACAGTTACTATTTATATATACAGTTACTATTTATATATATGAATATTATTCATACATACAATTACTATTCATATGTACGGTTACTATTCATATGCACATGTACTATTCATACCAGAAATAGAAAATACAATCTGTAAAAGAGTACACCAGGTAAGTTCCCAAGAAAGAGTGGAGAGTCCCAATGGACACACTTAAGAACAATGTCTTTGTTTAGCTAGAACTTTCCTAGACATGTATTCTTCATAGTTTATATTCTATTTCGGTAATCAGAGAATCAAAACAACATATAGGTAGCTAAGGACAGTTTTTCTGATGTGGAAAATAGCCAAAGCCGCAACCACAGAGCATACTTAAGAAAATAACTTTTAAAATCTGAAAGGCATAGAAAAGGGGCATAATATTCTTACCTTAGATCAAGGCTAAGGAAAAAAGACCTAGAATCTCAAAGCCCTAACGTCGGAGTAAGAGAAGTTTTGAGGAGAGGAGAGAAGAGAAACTGAAGGTGTGAGTTTAGAAGTGAAATAGAATGACCTATTTATAGGAAAAGTCAATGGTACTATTTGACACTATGAGTTAATAAAATATTCAATTTACTATTTATGAAAATGACACTTCTAATAATTCAGTTTACTGTGCAATCACGAGGCTGCGTTCGTCGTTACTATTAGAAACTAAAGGAAAAATTATCATTTCTTTTAAACTTTTAAGTTTCTTTTCACTTTTGTCCCTTTAAAAATAGTCTTTAAAGGGATTTTCTCATATATAATATTATTTTTCTCCCAGTTTCTTTCAGATCCCACTTATGTTCAAGCTAAATTTTATCCAATGAATAAATTTTATATCATAACATTCATCATATCTCATAATTTATGCACTTTATAAATAAAAATCCGCATTTTCAACAATATGTATCAACAAGCATACAAAAATTAAACAGATGAGAAAATTATTTTCTCTAAAATAAACTTATCTTAATTCTTGAAAATATAGTGGGTACTACAACAACAATCAAGAATGGGGTCGCGGTCGATGGAGGAAGAAGAACATAAACAAGTAATGGAGGATGAGGAAGTCACAAAAATGGAGACAACAATTTATATTGTCTAATTTTATTTTATTTTTCTGTCTTTCAAATTATGATTTTAAATCAAGGGATAATTTAGTAAAATTGTCCCATATATCATACTTTTCTTTATTCTCTTCCATCTCATATCAAACATATTTTTTCCCTTTCCCTTTTACTTTCTATCATTATTTTCCTTTTCTTTCATTTGCTTTCTTGCGCACCAAACATATTGTTAATGTTTTTATTTTCTATTTTTTTGGTTTTGCACAAATATCCCTATTAGAATCAATTATGTTCGAGGCACTATCAGACACTAAATGTAAATTTTTTTTGAGCAAAGATTTAAATATAAATTAATTACCTTATAAAAGATTAATTCCTTGTGATAGATCTAACTCGTTAATTTTAATGTTTCTATTTACAATACTATGAGTGTACAATTTCATTTAAAGCTAAATAGATGCTACTTTGTTAATTTAAATTTTGGAGAAACCCTTAAAGTATTTCAAGTAACTTAATTAGTTTCGCATCCAAAATTTTTAATCCTCAAGAAATATTATTATTAATAAATAAATTTCAATATATTTTTGGGTAACAATAAATGTCAACATTATGATTTAATAATTAAAATTATCGTACACTAAACAAAATATTAATGTGTCAAAACAAACTCCTAGTTTGTAGCATTAATCACACTAGACAAAGCATAGTTTTTTTTTTGGGGTGCCTGCGTGTTTTTGGTATTTTATTTTACAATTGGATAAAATATACTTGAGGTTCCTATAATTTTATTAAAAAATTAATTTAATCCCTATAATTTGAAAACAATGAATTTAGTCCGTATAATTTTGAAAACTATGAAATTGGTCTCCAGGATTAGTTTTTTGTTAGTCAACGTTGACTGAGATACTGATGTCAGTATTAAAATTCATGTCAGCGCTGACTGTGTACTACTTATGCTGACATGAACTAGCCACGTGGACTGTCTAAACAAAAAGTTTCAATTTATTCACTTAAGTTCATGGTCAAAATTTTTCTTTTATCTAATTTTTTATATAAACTCACATTCTATTTTGTCTAGGTCCTTAGTTTAAGACTATATTTTTTTGTCAAAATCCTCTTGAAAAGCTTTTTAATTTGTTCATTTTGTCCCTGTTCTTCACTTTTTATGCTTTTTTCTCACGGTTTGGTTCTCTAAATCAGTCTATGATTTCATTTTTAGTCATGACATGATTTAATCTATCATTTCTATCCAAAAAAATAGAAGAAATGAATTAAAATTCAACTTTCAAAACTCACCTTTTATTCACTTAGGTCCTTAGTCAAAATTTTTCTTTTGTCTAATTTTTAATATAAACTAGTCTTCTACTTCGCCTAGTTCCCTAGTTTAAGAATTTTTTTTGGGTCAAAATTATCCCCTACAAACTTTTCAGTTTGTATACTTTAGTCCCTGTTCTTCACTTTCATGCTTTTTTCTTACGGTTTGGTACTCCAAATTAGTCTATAATTTTATTTTTAGTCATGATATGATTTAATTTATCATTTCTACCCAAAACAATAAAATCTATCATTCAATCTATCATTTATACCTAAGTGAATAAAAGGTAAATTTTGAAATTTGAATTTTAATTCATTTCTTCAATTGTTCTTGAATATGAATAATAGATTAAATCATATTATGACTAAAAATGAAATTATTGACTAATTTGGAAGACCAAACAGTGAGAAAAAGACATGAAAGTGAAGAACTAAGACAAAAGTAAACAAACTGAAAAGTTTGTAGGGGATATTTTCACAAAAAAAATATATTCTTAAACTAAGGACCTAGATAAAGTAGAAGACTAGTTTGTGGCTGTGTTCGGCAAACGAACTTATAGCTTATAAGCTAGCTTATAGCTTATAACTTATTTGACTAGCTTATAAGCTCTTTAAAAGTATTCGGTAAACGAGCTTATTTTAGTAGCTTATAACTTATTCTGATAAGCTACTTTGAGTAGCTTATAGCTTAACGTTTTTTGTTCTTATTTTGCCCTTACTATTTTTTCAAAATACCCATTATGTCCATTACTTTATTATATCATATTTACTCATCTTTTATTATATTTATATTTATATATAATATATTATACATATATAATATTATATATATGATAAAAATACATAAATATATTATAAATATGTATAATATATATAAAAATAATAAAATATGTAAATATATTTTATTATATATAATAAAATATAATAATATATATAAATTATTATATATGTAAAAATATATTATTCATATATAAATATATATTTTTAATGAATTTTATATTTATAATAATTCAAATTAATTTAATTGAAAACAAAAATGATAGATTTATTTATATTATTTTAGAATTAAAAAAATATGCCCTTTTATGTCATTTTACACTTTTCAGCTACTCAATCAGCTACTTTTACCAAACACTTCTTATTCAAATAAGCTAGCTTATAAGTTATAAGCTATCAGCTATAAGCTATAAGCTAAAAATTAGCTTATAAGCTATCAGCTAGCTTATAAGCTATCCGCTAGCTTATAAGTTAATTTTGCCGAACAGAGCTTATATCAAAAATTAGACAAAAGGAAAATTTTGCCAAGGATATAAGTGAATAAAAAAATAAGTTTTGAAACTTGAATTTTAATTCATTTCTCGTATTTTTTGGGTAAAAATGATAGAATTAATCATATCATGACTAAAAATAAAATTATAGATTAATTTGGAAGACCAAATCATAAGAAAAAAACATGAAAGTGAAGAAAAAAGACTAAAGTAAACAAAATGAAAAGTTTGTTGGGGATGAATTTTACAAAAAAAAAAATTCTTAAACTAGGGTCGTAAATAAAGTAAAAGGCTAGTTTATATAACAAAATTAGACAAACATTTTTTTTTAACTAAAAACCTGAGTAAATAAACTGAAATTTTTTTTTAGAAAGTCAACATGGCTAATCTACATTAGCATAAATGATACACAATCAGAGCTGACATAGTTTTAATATTGACATTAACATTCTAGTCAGCGTTAACTAACATTTGACTAACCAAAATCTAATCCCATAAACCAATTTCTTGATTTTCAAAATTACAAGAACTAAAAACATTGTTTTTAAACTATAGAAACTCAATTGATTTTTCAATGAAACTATAAAGACCTCAAATATATTTAATCCTTTACAATTTGTCATTTTGTAATTTGTTGACATTCGATTAAGTTATATCAATCAAATGAGGATCGAACAGATAACTAATGAAGAGGCCTAGATGATTCAGGCATTGTTTCATTTCCTTACTAGTCAAATTAAATAAGAAATAATCAGTATGAAACCATAATATCTCCAGCTAACTAAATTTAGGTTAAATTCAAAAACTTTGGATGTCGTTTAAATAAATTAGTTTATATGAGAACTACAAATATTAAAACTTCTCCACACTGTAAATGAAAGCAATTTTTGGCAACACCATGTATCCTATTTAAATTTAGTTCTCAAAAAATTATAATAACTTCAATTTGATTTTTGAAAAATATCTTAATTTAATTTTTAAAAAATTACATTTATTTCAATTTAATCTTTTGTTAATAAATTTTAAAATTTATCATTGTCAAATCTTAAATTTTTTATTGTCAAAAATTACTTTGATAAATAAAAAGATAAAATTGAAACAAATATATTATTTTAAAGATTAAATTATAAAACTTTATTTTTCAAATATTGAATTAAGACAATTGCAATTTTTTAAGATAGTAAGTTAATAATTTACTCTATTCTTTTAAATGCAAGTTTCACATGTTTAACATCCCCTCCCAAAAAAAAAAAAGTTGCTAGTTTCACCTATTATTTTCATGCCAAAATTTGGGATATCAGTCACGGTAAATTTTCTCGGTGGTTGACCTATTGTTAAAACACAAAGGCCAATGTTATATATTAAAAAAAAAAGTTTAGACATGGTTTATATCATTCATAGTTTTATGGAATTAAATCTTAGACATATCACAGAGTATTTCCTCTTTTTTTATTAAAAAAAAATATAGGAAATCATAATGACTTAGTTAAAAAGCAAGGAGAAAAGAAAATCAATGAGAACACAGACATTTCACCTACCATCTTTATTTTTGCTTTAATTATCGCAAGAAGACTTTACTCTGAAATTTGAGAATACCCATTTGATGAATTGGTCCTATCTTGGTCTCACCACATATTTCCATCTATCTCTCTCTCTCTTTCTCTCTCTCTCTCTCTCTAGACCTAAGTCTTATGGGAAGAGGTCCCAATCAACAAGAAACTTGAGAAATTCTTGCCTATCTTAGTCCACTAATTTATTAAACTAAGCCAATGAGAAACAGCCACATACATGCACGTTAGGAGAGAAAATTACAAAAAAAGCTAATGGACATGGAGTTTGGATTGGCTCTGGAGACGTTGGAACGGCTCCCATTCATTTAGTGTTCTTTTATATTTTTTAAACAAAAATTTACAAATATAACTGATCTAATGATGATTATATATACAATAAACATGAAATGATAATTATAAAAAAATTAAAAAAAAAACTGAATGAATGGACCCGTTAGATCAAAACGGCTCTCCTGCACACGGAAGACAACATGATTTCATAACATGTGGTTGCAGTTGTTGATCATTGGTTTAGTCCAATCAAAATTAGTAGATTTGTCATGTACAATAAGTTCTCATCCTCAATTATCTCATTGTGATATATTTTTTTTCCACAAATGTTCTCACTGGAAGTAATCTTGCTAAAAGCATTATTTAACACTAAATTGAACTTTGGTCGCCATCTTGTAAAAGACTAGTTCCTTCCATTAGACTCAATCTTTGTTAACTCACATCATGAGGTTGAAGTACACAAGTCTACAATACAGAAATATTGCTGACACGGCTATTTTGATGAGGTGGCATCTTGTAATTCATCACTTACAAGGTCAGGCTGTTCTCATGGAAGAGTTTCTCTATATTTCCAGACAGCTAAGCAAACAAATGACAATGACAGACACGATTGAATGTGAATTTTATAGAATACAATGTTTACCATAAAATACAAACAGCATATCGAAATTTTCATGCCTGACCATGCAATAAGATCATATAGAAGTAACAGTTATGGGATAGCTATACAATTTAGTAATATGTAGATGCTCATAAATATACACACCCTAACAACACGTAGCAACTCCAACTCATCACAGAAAAATAAACGCGGCAGTGGTAAGTGAATATCTTGATTTTTCAAGTAATCAGAAATTTATGAAAAAATCAATATTCCCATATTTGATATTGACATGATCTAACCAACATAGGATATATTGAAATTTTCAGCTTATCTCATATCCAAATATCTCATAAATTTCTAGTTATCTAGAAAATTAAGATATTACTTACCACACACCACCAAAAGATCAAGTCCTCTTTGCAAAGCTGAGACCTGCTATAGTCTTGGCAGCTAGGAACTCGGCAAAGAAAAAAGAATGATAAATATTCATAAAACTCATCTCGCCAGGAATTCATTCTGATTCTAATAGTTCTATTGCAGTCGGTATTTCTCTCCGGTTCATTGAGCATTGGAGCATTTGATCCATAAATGTTGAGATCTAAGAAGCCAAATGGTTGGTGCTTGTGTAGCATATTTCCTCATCGAACTAGAATTCTGTCGGAAACTGCAACAAGCATTGTATAACATGCTTACCCATTCAGATCAAGATATTCATTGTACATTCTACTACTGGCACACTCTGCCAGAGCTTTCGCGTTAATTTCCCGACCATATCTCCAGACATAATTCAGACCAATAAGAAGTTCAGTTATTGTAGCTTCAGTCTTTTCTTGACTTGCAAAGTAAAGGGTTTGTACCAGCAGCACATTTGTCCTGGAGACAAAGCTCTGCTGCTCATAACTTCTCTCAGATTGCCATCTTATCATGTTATGAGCAAGTGGAGCCAGCCATTCTAATATTCTTGTCATAGCCTCAGTCCATTCTTCTGCCAGAACTGTGTCATAGACTGATGACGCAATGGCCTTGGAATATGGCTTTAGCTTGGCCCTGAGGGCAGTTCTCACATTTGTGGGTAACATATTGTACAGGTCTTCTCTTGCATCAGGACCAATCAAGTGGGGAGTAGCTGCCAGCTTCTCAATCACAATAATAACATTTGCATAGTGCAGTGCCAAAGCAGCAGCACCAAGTGTATCAGGTGAAGGATTTAATAGGTTGTACTTAGAATTTAAGACTGATTGGTTATAATGAACTACTTTTCCAGGACCAGCAAGGCTTGAATTAGCATCTTTGACATTCTGAGTTGCCAAATGAACACCATTTGAGCTTAAATAGCACTCGCTGACCGAGGCACTGTCTGCAGCCATCATACAGCCTTTGAAAGGTCCCACTTGAGTTAGTCGACTAGTTCTTGTATGAGTTTTCTTCTCATTTATGGTAGTTGAGTGGCCATGAAACTTCCAAATCTTGCTATTTTTATTTTTTCCATTAATTGGTACAGATCTTTGCAAAGTCCTCCCTAGAGGACCAGAGTAAAAATTGACATTTCTGTTATTTCCTGAAATTGGGCCTGATTTTGCAGATGAGTCACCAAGAGGACCTGAATGAAAAATGCTGGTTTTATTTGTTCTCACAATTGGACCTGAGTTAGCCATAAGACCCCCAAGGGGACCAGAAGAAAATCTGGGAAGATTATTCTCGGATGGGTTGACTGAAGGTTGCAACAATGTAGAAACAGATTGGCTGCGATATATATAATCAGAATTCAAGTCTCTTGAATCATTGGTCTCACTAGCATCCAACATCTCTCGAATTCCAAATACATGGTTGATCCTACTGAAAATAGTGAATATGGACCTTCCTAAAAGAAGTATAGTGTAATCATATGTCTTGTTCCACAGAGAAATATCCTGTAAGCTCTTCACCTCATGCCTCTTCCATGCAACCTTCTTCTGAAAGTCAGTTAAATTTACACCATCTGACTCACCATTAGCCTTGATTCTTCTAAGAGTTTGCTCAAAATCAGCAAGCACTTCCATCTCTTGATACAGACTTGCATTAGTTGATATAAATTTTTCAAGCTTCTTAACTTTTTTTTCCATCTTCTTCCAACTGAATTCCCACCGATATGGATCAAAAGCCATAGTGATAAACTCATCAAAGGCATTCCCGAAACCTTTCAAACTTGGATCATCACATTTCTTTGCAAGCCTGGCCACAGATTTAGCTACTTGTGACAAGTTCTCAAGCATCTCTGCACAGATTAAACCTACAATGTAATTCTCATCCTCTGAAACAAGCTTTTTTATACCAACTGAATTTGTGATCTCTTCTCTCAACTTGGCAACCTGCTTATCACTCAAACATTGCCACAAATTAACCAGCTTGGACATCAAGCTCGCCACTTCAAATGCTAATACTCCAATAACCGCCTTCTCGGTGTTAGCATTGTCCTTCCGTGAAATCTTCCACAGACTGCGAAACCATGATTCGGCAACCATCTCTTACCTTGGAAAGCTCAAGAAATATGCTCTCTAGAATCAATCCTCCATCATATCTCTGTAGTACTCAACAAATAAAACACAAGTTACACTAGTTACCATGTCAGTTTCAAATCATAATTTTTATAAGAAAAATGCGAAGCGTAGCATAGGATATCATCTAAAAAATTTAATACTAAAGAAAGCAATAATATACTCCACAGATTCAAACATCTTACAACTGTCAAGAACTATAAAGTCTAAAGAACTGGGAAACCACGAGAATAAGTTCTTCCTCTTGTAGACTAATCTGTCTTTGCTACCCTTTGTTTATGAACCTATTAAGTAACTCCACATTCACAAGATTATAATAGCATTTTTTTTCTTATTTAAGCATAATTTACCAAAGAATATATGGAGCTTCGAGAAGCTCTATCTGTCCTTTTTTATTCACTAATTTAGTGACTTCTATATTCTGGAATATATGGTGCAATTTGGTAAAAGCAAAATTCTCAGTCTGAGATCCCTCCATTTAGATTTTAGGGTTTGAAAATAAATAAATAAATATTCTCCAATTAGTCTACTGAAGATTGAATTAAATGGTGTTATACCACTTTGTAAATTAGTTGATTTGAATTTTTATGGGTGTGTTACTTAGAATTCAACATAAATATGTTGTTCTTTATAGTTTGTCGCGAAAAAAAGATATTTAAATTAATCTGGGGTTACTAAATAACATGGCTACGGTGCCTCTGCAATACCAGACAATTATATTACAATATAACTGAACAATAATGTTCATATTCGTTCCTTTCACTCCTTTTGCTGTTTGTCGTGGCTTTTCTGTTTAATAGACAGAAAGACTATATTGAGAAGCAGAAAAGTAATATAACTTTCTTTTCTGATGAGTATGGCTGAATAATATACACTGGAACTAGAAAATTTTATATGACCTAAACCTAAATCTGGAGATTCTATAGTTTCTTTTTTCCTCCCTATTATTCTCTTTTTCCTCATTCACCAAGTCACGAATTAACAAAAACGACAAATTGATGAGAATATGCTTTTCTTGGCAAAGGACTTTGCAAAATTTCACTGTATTTAGAAAGAAAAATGACACACCCAAATCACGCCATAAAATCATTTGGCACAGATTCCAACACCTTTATTCTGTAGAAAGAAGAAAATAATAACCACTTTACATCTTTCATCAATTTGTTCGCCCATCTGGTAAAACATTATAAATTTCAAACTCAAATCTTAGCCCCTAACTTGATTGCATCAAGAATAAAGCAGACAAAAGCAAGCCAGTACGATCAAAAGAGAAACACAGCATGAACAATAATGGAAGCACGATAGACCCAGAAACTTACCGATCACTCAAAGAGAACTGGCCCTCGAATCTCCGAGGTGGAAGCTCACCAGTGGAAGATGAAAACCGAGAGAGAGAAAGAGAGAGAAAGAGAGAGAAAGAGGAGAGATGGGGAAAGAAGAGGAAGTAGCTGGGAAGCTGCAGTGAGGAAATTGGCCACATGGAACGAAGCAGGAAATGGATGATAGGGAAAGCGAGTGAAATTAAAGGATATCCGAAATAATTGATTATTTGTATTTTGACCCCTGTTCTTTTTCTTTAATAGTGTCTAGTCCCATGCCTTCTTATTTTATTTATATTCTTGTAATTTAATATGATATTGTACATTGTATATTTTAATTAAACCTTTTGCTAAATATGTTGAATTATTTATAATTTTTCTAAATGTTGTATTTCTATAATATTTTCCATGTTACTTTTACATAACATTTAAATCATTTAGATTTTTGTAAATTTTATAAAATAATTAGTTTTCCTAAACTCACTAAATTTTAATTAATTTGATTTAAATTAAGTCAAACCAAATAAGTGTAAATCTATTATTACATTCATTTTTCTTCATTCACTCAAATTTATAATTTTATTTGAAAAAAATTATAACTAATATTCAAAATCTTATTACACTTCAACTAATTTAGTTTGACGTAAGTTAAACCTACATAAATATTAAAATTGTTCTAACATTAATTTTTTTTATTTAAAAAACTTGAATTCAAAATAATATATATATATATATATATATATATATATTTTAAAAAAATGAATTATAGTTAATTTTAAGTCCTGCATTAAAAGTTGTATTTATTAGTATGTAATTTATATATATGCATTCCTATCTATCAACGCTATAATGATTTAAATGCTTGCTTAAAAATACTAACAAGATTTCTTGTGTGAACAACTTGAGCTAATTATCATTTTACAATAAATCATGAGAATTAAATAATTCAAAATTTATATACATTGAACTTATATTTGGCTCAGAACAATGCTCATGTGCATTAATCTATACCCATTTCAATGCCATTTTTGGTCAAACATTGGTGCTTGTTTGAAGTTATCACTTTGATTGTCTAGTCACAAATTGAATGACCATGAGAACAATGGGAAGATTTACGTTCTTTTAAGTTACATAACTGTTTTTTTTTTTTTAAAAAATGGATTTAGAACGTTGAATATAGCTTGAATATTAGAAAATATTTTTGATGCATGCATTTTCTCAATTCTATTGCATAATCAGAAGACAGAATATATAATTTTTTCCTTTTGTTCACGTGATTATTCAGAAGATGTCATTAACTTTAACAATATAATAGAGGCCTTTTTCGTTTAAAATTTTTGTTTTTTAAATCGTTACTTGCTTGATAGTTTTTTTTTTTTTGCAAAAAAAATTTCTATTTTATGCCATTACCTACAGCTTAGGATATTTAGGATCATAAAAAATATCTTGGAAGCATTTCTTGTTTTTGCATGTTTTACATGTTTAGGTGTAAAAACACCATGATAATAATTAAAACAACTAAATTATTTAATTTCTATAAAAATTGATAAGTTTAAACATTCTTCATTGAGAGTCGGACATTTTTTATAGATATTTTAAATGCTTTATACAAAATATTTATTGATGTTTTATTTTAAAAAAAGTAAACATCCTAAATGCTTGACTTGTTAAAGAATGATATTTAAAAAAAATATTTTAGGTGTAAAAAATCATGATATTTACATTTTTAATTATATAGAATAATTAAAAATTGTAACCAGTTAATTTCTATAAAAATTGATAAGTATAATCATTCTTTAATGAGAGTCAGACATTCAAACAATAAATCATTCAAATATTTTTGTAAAAAGAAAAATAATTAAGTATCCTAAATGGCTAAACAAAAACATAAGGGACTCAATAGTCTATTATTCAAAAAGTACCGTATTTAATTTACGGGCAAGTTGTTGAAAACGGAGGGGGCAAAGTGCAAATAACAAGAAAAAAGAGGGACTTAAATTGAGATCACAAAAAGGTAAGTTCCGTCACAATCATTAATGGCAACCACGCGGAAATACATGCTTTTACTAATTTAACCCTAATTGACTCCACACACTACTCTCCTCAGTCCGCATACTCTAGATCTGTCAATCGGTTTCACACGACAATAAATAAATAAATTTATTTAAATTCAATTAATTTTATTTGAGCCAAATTAGAATACTTCGTTGAAAATTCGTCTAACGCGCTAAGTTTTTTTTTAAAGAAGACTTATTTATAGTTTTTTTTTATATTTTTACTATTAAATTTTTTATTAAAAAATATTGTGTACAAAATTTTAAAAGATTAATTATGTAGTGATGAGCTATAAATAATATAAAGTTATTTATTATTATTTTTTAATTGAAAATTTTGATAACAAAATTATTAGTAACTGTGTCTAAATTTTTTTTTTTTGGGTCATATTCACAATACACGAATTTGAAACCGTTGAATAGTCTTAAATGATATTAAGCTGTTGTTGCACCACTTTGGGGCTTTTTTTTTTTTTCTAATATGCCTAAATGATTTATTAAAATATTGTTTTTGTATTTGAGAACTGAATAATTAAGACTGCATGTTTTTTTAACATCTGAATGTATATAATTTTATAAAAAAATTATATTCAAGTAATTTTCAAATTAATTGGTAACTAAATTATTATCTTTAATATTATATAGTATTATAAAATTTGTGGTTAGTATTTTATTTTTTTTATAATCTAAATTATGTTACACAAATAATAATATGATTTACATTTGATATTATATATAAAAATTATCCTTTATATAATAATAAGATTTAGTTAAATTAATTGAAACGATTTTCTGTATTTAACATGGTTCGAAACTTCTTAAAATTTATCTCGATATTTGATTTATTAATATTTATCCAAATCTATTAACATTTCGAAATACATTTGAATTATCTATATTTTGAAGAAAGTTAATTAATACGCTGATGGCTTGACTAAGATGGATACTATAGTTCTAGTCCCCCGTGAGGTTCTTTTTTTATTTTATAAAAAAAAAAAAAGATAATGTCAGCCTTGGGAGATAGGTTTATTTCCATTTCGGATTATCCTTATTCTAAAGTGCATATTAATATTTCAGGTTATCCTTAGAGTAGACCTAATATTTGTTCGTTAGTGGCAGTTTGTTTTTTTAAAAGATAGTTATCGATTACATTAATATTTAAATTTTAAAATAATTATACAAAAGATTCAAAAATTATATTATCATAATCAACGTTATATGATCACATGCACTGTTATTTGTTGGTATGATAATAACATAAAGTGACATGATATTTTAACATGCTGACCTGATTTATTACTTTAAATCTAAAACTTTAAAATTTTTAATAAAATAATCTATTATTTCATGTCGATGAAAATGAAGGAAAGAAATATAATTTTGTGTAATTAATTTAAAATTTGAAAATTAAAATAGTGAATGACCATCTTTTGATGATAAAACTATTATCGATATATATTTTTAGGGACAAAAAATGTGTTTATTTTATTTTTATTATTTTTTTAAAATAATAAAAGGAAGTAGTGGTAAGTTATTTTATTTATCGTTTCCACTCTTAATTGATTTTTCATTCTTTCAATGTCACTTGTATTTTATTTTAATTTTTATAACTTCCAATATAATTGTTGTTTGTGACTCCTGTGATATGAAAATAAAGGTTGAGTATTAATGATTATTCTTTTAAAAGTTAACTAATTATTAAATAATATATCATTAATATATTTCCAATAGTATTTAATGCCTTTAAACTATTTTTCTAATAATACTCGTTAACAACACTCTTTTTATATAATCTCTGTATAATAGTTAACAATAAGGTAGAAAATCAATCTATTTAAATTTATTAAGCGTAAAAAATAGAATATTCTCTATTTTAATATAAAATATCAACTAATCGATTACTAATTACATAAGTATAGTTTCTATTTAATCATTCCAAACTTAAATTTTAGGGATAGCACTTAGAAATTTATTTAAATTATCCAAAAAAAAAATCTAACTTCAATTTGTATGCAAACTGATTTTAAAATATTCATACCATAAATAGGTTATATCAATTTGGTAATTGCACATACATTTTTGTCTTAATTTTAGTGATAATATGTACTTTTTGAAAAAGTAAAATATTTTATAAAATACATTTTTGGGTGTTCGATTAAAAAGAATCAAATAAAGTAATTGATATTAGATAATCATTAAAGTAAATTGCAGTCAAACGAAAAGGACAAAAGCCTCCAAAAGCGAGGAAGACCCGGAAGTGTCTGTCTCCTTCTCACATAGGGATGAGAGAGCCATTTAATTAATTAATTAATCCTAACTACCCAATAAATACTAATTAATTATGCAAAAAGCAAGCTTAATTAAAAATTAGAGAATGTCTCATTCATGGGTTATTCTCTTTCATCGTCTAATTATGGAGCTTTTATCAAAGTTCTATAAATTAGATTTCGTTAAATCAATAAAAATATTGATTTAATGATTAATAATTTATTTTAAAATATTAATAAAAATATATAATTAAAGAATATAAATATAAATTTATAAATTTAATTAAAAATAAAATTTGATGTCAAATAAAACAAAATAATATTTACAATCAAAAGTATACAGTAAAAATTGATTAAATAAAAAAAATATTATTAATCAAGATAATATTTATTCATATCAAATTCATAAAATATTAAGATATTGGTATATCTATTAAAACTAATTGATCTGTAACATTAATATCTTTATTACTTGATTATATAATAAATAAAATTAAACAAAATTTTAAAAAAAGAATCAAGTGAATTGATTTGACTGGTTATTGACCAGTTTAATCACTCATTAATTTTAAAAGTTATTCTGAATCTGATCAAATCGATTGAATCAGCTTATTTGATTTGATTCTTACAATAATATCTTTTATTGTAGGGCTTAAAATTAAGAGTGAATTATTGATTTAGCCCTTCAAATATTATAATTATTCTAATTTAATTATTTTTATTGTTTTATCTCATATGTTTCGTTGTTAAAAATTATTTTGACAAATAAAATAATGAAATTAAAATATTAACAATCTTTTTAAGATTAAATTAATTTATTTTTGATTTTTGAGTGACCAAATGAATATAATTATAAATTTTCGGACCAAAATAATAACTTACTCTGTAATCCATTTGAAGAAGTTGATTCGGGTCCTTCCTTAGTCACTCATTAGTGCCACATGCTTTTTGTTTAAGAAATACAAAGATCTCGTGCGCTTCAATTTTTTTGATATGATTACTTATAATCATTGGTTTATGGCTGTCTACTGACGATGTTTGATTGGCTTTGACCAATTTTGTGGTTTTTTTTTTTTCAAAAAACCTTTCAAGAAATTTTGCATTGGATATTATTTTACTATTTTCTTCGTTGCAAAGTAATATAATTTAAAAAATTATCAAACTGTAAATAACACTATATATAAATTAATCTCAAAATCATGGATCTATATTATTTATTGAGAGAAGTTAATATAAAAAGATAAAACTTATATACAGTCTTTTATATATTTATTAAAAAATTTTCTATTAAATAAAATATATGTAAAATTTTTCTAAAAATCTTAATTATGTAATATTAAGTTGTAAAAAATATATAATTATTTTTTAAAGATCATGCAATTGTTTTGTTTTGATTGAACAATTATATTTATCATATTTTAATTAAAAAACATGATAGTAAAGATATGAGAAATTTTATCTAAATTTTTTGATTTACTTTGCATACAAAACATCATCACCATCATCATTCATATTTAATAGATTTAAATTTGATAAATATAATAAATTTAATTATAAAAACTTTATAATTTATTAAAGGAATATAAAAATTTTAAATTTGCATATAATATAGTCGATTTAAAAGTTAATATAAAAAAAATAGTTCGTTAATAATTTAATAAGCACCAAAACGAGATATCTGTTAATACAAATTGTTGAAACTTATTTACACAAAATACATTTATATTTAATTAATTAAACATGAAAAATAAAAAAATACCCATGAACTAGTTTATTTAGGCCTGTGAACTATAATAAGTAAGTATGAACATTTAAAAAATAGTTTTTTTATTAAATAGGCCAACTCATTTAATAAATAGGTCAGAATATTTAATAATACTACTTTCATTACATAACACAGTTATGTATCTTTTACAAAAAAAAAAGATCTAACTTTTAGTATCACAATTCAATTAATATATTTCTCTATTATAACAGTACAAAATACATGGAATTATTTTTTATTTTAAAAATAAATACTAGTGTGAAAAATCTCAAAAAGACTTGCCAAAACACCTTTAAAGAATTGACTATCAAGTCCACCTAAAATAAGGAGACTTGACTAAAATATAATATAAGAAAGACAAGTTATTATATATATATATATATGAGAATACAGAGTTCTTTTGTTTTTTGTTTTGGGTTAAAGAGTACAGAATTAAATAATTTTATACTACTCGATTTTTTTTAGTTTTAAAATATAATAATTTTTTAAAATTTAGTTGATACTTAAACTTATTTAAAAATAAAAAATAAAATTAAAATACACTAATATACCAATTCATTAGCATATAACCATATGTTTCTGCATGCACTTTTTCAAATTTTACGCTTAATTAAACTGAACGAATTTCAATTTTACTGATTCAACGCGGAAAAAAAAAAACACAAAGCAGCCTTCCAATGATGTGTTCGAATCCTTCAGAAGAAAATTAGACATTTTTTTTAATAACGCGCATACACTTGGCAATTCCTGATTGGTCATATGAATAAAAATATAAAAAGCAAAACATATAGATGCGTTGGAAGCCATTTATCCCGCACGATCCAACAATAAAAATTTGCCACGTCATGTGACGTAAAACTCTGCTATGGAATCCAAATTTACTTACACATATTCACCCAAACTCAAATAAAAATATTTATTCTCTTAAATTTCAATCAAATTAAATAAAATGAATAATCGACAAATAAAAACCAGTTAACAATTTATAAAGACCCTCTCACTGAAGTACACCCAAAAAGAAAAAATAGAATGAAGTAAGTGAAAATTTTTATACATATATATAACAATAAAAAAAGAAAAAAATTCTCAAAAAACTTGCCGAAACGCCTTTAAAGACTTGACTAACAAATCCACCTAAACAAAGAAGACTTTGACTAAAATATAATATAAGACAGAGAAGTTTATATATATATATATATATATATATATATATATATATATGTATAAGATTACAAAGTTCTTTTTTTTTTTTGGATATGTATAAGATTACAAAGTTCTTTTTTTTTTTGGGTGAAAGAGTAAAATAATTTTATACTACTGGATTTTTTTAGTTTTAAAATATAATTTTTTTACAATTTATTTGATATTTAAATCTTATTTTAAAAAATTAAAATACATTAATATACCAAGTCGTTAGCATATAAATATATGTTTTTGCATGCACTTATTCAAATTTTACGCTTAATTAAACTGAACAAATTTCAGTGCTACAAAAAAATTTACTTACACATTCACCCAAACTCAAATAAAATTATTTATTCTCTTAAATTTCTTTCAAATTAAAATGAATAACCGACAAATCAACACCAGTTAACAATTTACAAATACCTTCCGACTTAAGTACACAGAAAAAAAAAAGAATGAAGTAAGTGAAATTTTAACTGAAGTTTTCCATTAGGAAGGCCCACCACAGACTCAGGAATTTCAATAATAATAGCATAAAAAAATTACCAAAAAAATTTTTCAATTTAGAAATTATATAATTTACTCTTTCAATATTGACAATAAATTATCTTCAGCCTTTAATTTTATATAACATAACGTATTCATTCCTCAGGATTTAGAATTGTTGTTTGTAAAAATAAGTTAAATGAGTAAAAAGTATATCTAACTTGTTACTTCAAGCAACAATTAATCATAATTTTTGTCATTTTGTTCATTTTTTTTAACTCTCAACAAAAAGACATTAAAATGATGGGTTTGATTCCTACAGTTAACAAAATGAGCCTGTAATATCTGTCAATTTTGGAATCACGTAATTGGTGGTATTACGATTGTGGTAATGAAATTTTCATTATTTTTAGTAGAATTATTTGGTTAATTTTAATTTTCCTATTTAATTTATTCTTTTTGAATATTATTTATGGAAGTGGAGGTAAATAATTGAATCGGTTATTTTCTAACGGATAATATTTTTGAGGGTTGAGGAAAGATAAGAGCAAGAGGAAATTTCGTGAAGATATAATGAAGAGACAAGAAACAGAAAGAGAGCAATTATGAGGCATAGAGGAGGCTGAGTACCTATGAGGTCTAGAGAGGGACTAAAGTGAAATGAGGAACTAGGTGACACTTAGAATATAGGAAATACCCAAATTAGAGAAATTACGGGTTTGTCACCATTAAGGTTAACCAAGAGTTACCTAGGGGCAAAGTAGTAATTCACCTTAGGCAGGTGTATATATATAGTTGGTTCCACCTCTTTTTCCTAATTCCTCACTTTTCTCTCTTTCTCTCCTTACTCTCTCTTCTTTCCTGTAATACCCGTTAATTTCAGAATATAATTCGCTTAAGAGTATTTTAGAATTCTACAACGTTACTTTAGTTATTTATTTTGGTCATTTTTAATTTTCATATTTAATTGTTCTCTTTGAATATTATTTATGAAAATTGAGTTAAATGACTGGACTAAATATTTGCACAATGAGGGATATATTCTAAGAATGGTGAAATTCATGGAAAAGTGGTTTCAGAATGGTCAATTAATCCATTTATTGTAAATTGACTGGATGGGTTTGGATGTTGGGTTATAGATACCCATGGGTTATTGAATAACCAATTAGAAATATTTAATATAAAGTTTCAATAGTAACCCTCACTTTTTCACTCAGCCGAAGGAAGCAGAAAAGATTTCTCTCTCAGTTCTTCATTTTCTTCTCAAATCATTTCCTTGATCTTCAGAATTTCTGATTATTTGTTCGGTTCAAAAGCTTTGTAAGGATCAAAGGTAAGCTTTAATCCGATTATTTTCCTTAAATTTCAGTTTATATACAAGATCAGAGAAGGTTTTGTTCTTGAAGATTTTGATGATAATTCATGAATCTCAGTTGTTTTAGAAGTTATATTTGAGTTATAATCGGTTAAAAGAGTTGAGATTCTGGTTTTGAATCAAAAGAAAGGAAAGGATGAATTTTTTTGAAAGATTTTCTGTAAAATTCGAAGTACTGTAGCAACTGAAAATCTGAAATTTTTCTTCGAGTTACTGTAGCGACCAGAAATTTCGGGAAAAAAAAATCTGGAAAATTTTCTTCGGGTACTGTAGCAGTTACTGTAGTGTCGGCAGTCAACGGCACTGTAGCAGTCAACGTACTGTAGCGAACCGTTACTGTAGCGAACCGACACTGTAGCAAACTGTTACTATAGCAAACTGTACTGTAGCAACCCGTTACTGTAGCAGTCAGAAAATTTTACGTATTTTCGTGATTTTGTTTCCTTTCTTATGATTCCTTGTAATATATTTTACTAGGAAATTTTTCTACACAAATTCTAGTGTGGAACAAGGTAAACTTGGACAAAAATCAAGGTGAGTGAATAACCTTGCTCAGCTAATTTGATATTACTAGTCAAAGTACAATATAAGTCCCATTTACAACATTATTTGGATAATAAGCAGTTAATTTTTCATATGGGAGTATATGATGATCAGTAGAAATAAGAGTATGAAGAAATTATTTATTTCATGACAATTGTACTATGTGATGAATTCTCACTATTTTATTAATGAGTAAAGATCTACGGGATCTAATACACGAGTGTGAAAGGGTTAAAGTCCCATACTACTCGGTGTATATCTAAGAAATCTTATACACGAGTTTGAAAGGGTTAAAGTCCCATACTACTCAGTGCATATCTATGAAACCTATACACGAGTTGAAAGGGTTAAAGTCCCATACTACTCGGCGTATACCTATGAAATCTTATTCACGAGTTTGAAAGGGTTAGAGTCTCATACTACTCGGTGTATATCTATGAAATCTTATTCATGAGTTTGAAAGGGTTAGAGTCTCATACTACTCAATGTATAAGACAATTAATTATATGAGTAAATGTGGTATTTGTACTTTTGATATTTTATATAGTACAGTTATTTACTTACTGAGTTTTTAAATAAACTCACACTCCCTATGATTATTTTTTTCAGATACAGAAAATAAAGAACAAGAGTATCCGTTTGAAGATTAGAAGCCCCTTGGGTTTATTCTCTATTTCTGTCTGGTGGGACACCAGTACTTATTAATGTGGATATTAGAAAAGCTCTGTATTTTCTATAGGTCTCCTAGGCTTGCGATGAGATAGAAATATCAGACTATGTGTGTCTATATTTGCTTATCAGATGAATATAATTCTGTAGTGTGGAATGAATGATTAAGGTTGAATGTAAAACCTTACAGAATATATGTATATAACGTATGTTTGAGAATTATATCAAATGAGTAGTATCTTTTCACATGCTCAATTTTTGGGATGTGACATTTCCCTTCTCTCTTCCTTCTCTCTACCTTTCTACCCAAATGCTTAATGAACTTCGGAGAACTTTCTCCGGTGGAGGGGCGAGTCTTTGGAGGCTAAACAACATAGGGAAAGCAAGGAATCAAGGTAGAGATTCCAATTTACCGAACTTTTTTCTTATTTTCTAGTTTTAAGGGCATATGAGGTAAAATCAACATTCCGACTTCGTTTCTCGATGAAAATTAGGGCTTTTGGTGTCTGAATGCTCCTTAGACATCAACGATGAGATTCCATAAAAGAAAACATGGAAAATGATGAAGATTTGGCCAGATTTGAGCCAAATCCATGAAGAACTCACGAAGTCGGAGTCGTGGCGCCTCAGGTTCCACCCTTGAATGAAAATGAAGGGTCTTGGCGTCCCAAGCGCTAAGCCCTTAAATTTGGGCAGAAAGTTTGGTATCAGGCGTCCCAGGCGCCAGCCATCTGGACAAGTCTTTGGTCAATTTTCAAATGACTATAACTTCTTTGTTTGCACTTTGTTTTTAGCAAACTTTA
The DNA here is from genome assembly GCA_037074585.1 of Biancaea sappan. Taxonomy (NCBI): domain Eukaryota; kingdom Viridiplantae; phylum Streptophyta; class Magnoliopsida; order Fabales; family Fabaceae; genus Biancaea; species Biancaea sappan. Next base: position 73,703,857 of record CM073492.1, on the reverse strand, counting down.
TATCGTTGGAAAGCTCTTTGAGTCTAGTTTCCAATGGTATAAGATTTGTTTAAAAAATCTTTATTGATTAAGTGTTATGACCAAAAGAATGACCAAAAGTCAAGGTTAGTAGTGGGGATTTTTATTGTTTTATTTAGTTATTGATTTTGGTTGATTCCAAGTGACTTTGAAACTTCTTTAGCTTTGTCTCCTGGGACTTTTTGAGCAGTAAACCTTATTAGCATCGAGGTAAGGATGACCTTATCATATATATTTTATTAAATTATTTGTCCAAATCAATATAAATCTCATTCACACTATAATTGGCAAATCATCAATGAAATTCCCTAATTAGTGGAAATAACTAGATTGAGAAATTTCATTGAATGATTGTGGGAGTTATCTTGTGGGGTTTATTTTGTTGAATAATGGGTTTTATGTTTAATTGTATTTGAAATGGTGAATTGATGTGGTATGTGTTGTGAGTGGTTTGTGTGGAGAAAATGCATTGCATATTATCATCTACATACTTACATTATGAGAAGAGGAAATGTGTGTGAAGTTGCCCATTGTGTAATATCGCTGAATGGTGTCAATGAGTATGCATATGCATTGAGGTTAGTCTCCAATGTGGTGTGGGAAAGAGTGGGATAAACATTGCATATTGCATTTGTCCATATCGCTTAGAGGGAATAGAGGGATAAATCTCTGAAAAAACCCATTGAGGGTTGGTATTCAATGCGTTAAATATGAAAAGGCTGTGAAGAATGCAAACATACATCATACATTACGTTATGCATTTTGGAGTGTATGTTTATTTACACTTTTTGTGCGTTTGATGATTATTTTATGAATTGTTTTGTGAGATTGTAGATTCGTATTGAATCGTGGGTTTTAGTTGCATGATAAAGTATGTTATATGTATTTTATATAGTACTGATATGTGTTAGAGGCATTTATTTTAATTATAGTAGTGAGGCTGGTATTTGGACTTGTGCCTTATTTTACGACACTGTCACCTGCTTACTGAGTTTTTGATAAATTCACACTCTCTATTGCTGTTTTCAGATTTAGTAGCTGAGAGAATGGGGAAACCGCTGGAGGTTAGCGGCTTAAAGACATATTCCATCTAGTCGGAGGGTTCTAAATGAACTAATTAGAAATGCTCTGTAATCTTATAGGCCACATAAGTTCTGCAATATTTAGAGGGATTTTATTTATTTGGTTGTAATTTGCTTTGCAAATTATATAATTGACAATTTGCATAGTTATAGCTATTAGGGTTGTTCAAGAAAATTATGGGCTACTACTGAGGTATGCCCTATAATATAGGTATATTAATATGCCCATTTTTCTAGGTGTTACAAATGGTATCAGAGAAAAGTTTGAGTTTAGGTCACCTATAGATTACAGAGCAAAGTGTTCTTTGTAGTCCATTCCCTGTTGTCGTGAATTGCGTAGCATGACCATGGGTTTAGGTTTCATAAAAGACAGTATAGGATGTTAAGTGTTTCTTTTGTGACTTACTTCTCGGTAGAGTCATTCGGAAATAATTTTATTAACATAAGAACTGCTTGTTCTTATATGGAGGTTTTTAGCTCTAGATGGAGGAGAAATCCTCATAGCATAGAGAGCTCATAAGCTCAATTCAAATGTAGCTTTGCTACATTACCACCGGGTGGTTGTAGATATTTTTTATCAGTATGCGGGTGCGTGTGTGGTTATATATTGTGGAAATACGAGATTTCCATGTGATGTGTGGTTATTTGTGATATTTTATTTTTGATTTGGTATGTTGTGGTATGTAAACTTAATTGTTTACTGGAAGATATGTATATATTTATATATGTATCTGTAATGGGATTGTAAGTTGTAAGTGGGAAACCGAGATATCGGTTATTAATTTAGAAGGGTATGACAATACTTGTCTTGTCAATGTATGGTGGTTTTATGAACATATTTATATATTTGCAAGCTGAGAAAAATTTTTGCTGGGTTTTCTTGTGGTGGGTTCTTGTGTAGATATTCTGCACAAATTTTCATTAATGTATTTAATGAATTGCGAAAACTGGGTTGTTAGAAGAATGAGTGCAAAGAATAGATTTTGGAAAATTTCTCCCCAAAATCCATGAAAAACACTTGAAGGGAAGAAAATCTGGGCTTGGCGCCAAGGTGAGGGACGTGGGTAGAGAGTATGGCACTCGCCTCAGGTACCAAGAGGGAGCTTGTGTAACATCCCAAATTTTCCTTATCTAAGTTTCAAATAATAAAAGAATTAAGTTATTCATGCCTTTAGATGCCTAGAAGCAAGTAATCAAGGGAAGACATGAAAAATTAGGATAAATAAGCTAAGAATAAAAGAAAAATGAAGTTATGAGGGAATTAGTCGACTAATGGTAACAATCAGTCGACTGATAGCATCCAAAAATGGACTAGGTTGTTGATATCTGCAATTGATCGACTAATAAGGAGAGATCAGTAGACTAATTACTCTCTGTCAGAATGAAATTTTAGGTGTTGAGGTAATCAGTCGACTAATCGGGTTGGATCAGTCGACTAATGGCACATCAATCGACTAGTCGTGAGCAATCAGTCAACTAATTGCCTACTAGAGTGCTAAAGTATCGGTTTTAACTAAAAAATTAGTGGAAAATTGACTAAAATACCGCTAACATGCTAATGAAGCTCAGAAATTAGAAAGTAAGGGTAAAAGAGGGATTTTCATGGTAAAAAGACTCTTGAGACCCTTTTAGAAGTAAGTAGAGAGAGAGAAAGAGAGAATTCTAAAATTTTAGAGAAGAGAGAGAGAGAAATATGGAGAAGAAGAAGAAGGCAAAAAAGAGAGTTCTAGTTAGTTTCTAGCAAGGAAAATCATCAAAAGGTAAGTTTCCTAGCTTGATTTCTCTAGTTAGATGGATTCTAGAGCTTGAAATTGGTAGAGTTATAGTTTTTCAGATTGAGGAAAGAGGAGAGAAGAAGGAGTTGGTATGAAAACTAAGGAAAACAAGGAACCTTAGAAGAGAACTAAAAGATATCACACAAATTTCAACTTTAGGAAGAATTAATGTAGCTAGTTATTCATAAAAGCAATTTATTTTTAGTTATTTATTATGCTTATGTATGATTTGCTGTAGTTTTATGCTAAATCTTTCCATGAATATTTAAGAATATGCTTTCTCATGAAAGTAGAACTTGATTCCTCATGGGATGAAGTAATACCTCATAGGATATAGTGAGTTCTCTCCGTGTGATAGCTAGAAAGCAAGTTTTTTAGTTATTTATTATACTTTTGTATGATTTAGCAAGTATGTATATCTTGAAGTTTTCTATGAGAATAAAGAATTAACTTTCTCTTGAAAAGTAAAGTTCATGTCCTCATAGGATGACAGTACCAGAAATTCCTCGTGAGATGACAGAAATACCTCATAGGATGTAAAAATCCTTATGAGAGGATAGAATCACAGAAATTCCTCATGAGATTACAGAATTTCTCATAGGGAGTAAAATCCTTATGGGATGACAGAATTCCTCATAGGATGTAAAAGTTCTTATGGGATGACAGAACTCCAGAAATTCTTCATAGAACATTGAATACTTTTCTTAAGAAAGTAGCCAAAGTATAGTGCACTATGCTAAGAAAGAGGTTTATGACACAAGTTATGTGTCCATATATCAGTTTATATTTCATGAAATGAGTTTTCTTTTGAGATTGCTTTATATTAATTCTTTCATGTTCATGGAAGTATGACACATCCATTGAGAATTGCCTTTATGACTGAAATAGTTTATGAAATGTTTTCTTTAGACAAACTATCTACTGAGATTATATATCTCATGTTTTATATTATGATTAACCATTTCAGGAATTGAAGTAAAAAAGGTGAAGGAAAGCAGAAAAAATAAGATAGTAGAGTTATTAAATGTTATTTGTCATAGAAGAAGTTAAGTTAGCTTTTTATACAAACTTTAGAGACATATGTACATTTGCTGTATATGTATAGAAATAGATGAGTTGTGTATAAACCTCATGTATTGTAGCTCGATTCTAGAAGTAAAATTGCAAGAAAGGTTGAACAAGTGTTGTAGATTACGTGTATTTTGAAACCATATGATTTTGCCATATTTTCATGTTGATATTTTTAAGGATCTGAAGTTCAGAGCACATCAGTCGACAAATTCTCCTTCATCAGTTGACTAATTCCCCTCAGTTTTAGACATATGCAGACATGAAGGCAATCAGTCGATCGATAATCCCATATCAGTCAACCGATCGTCCTCTGCCTAACAATAAATTTTATTTCAAGTTTTCCTTATTTTTTATGCAATCAGATATTTTATAAGGATTTTTAGAAAAATCTCTTGGTTTCACCATAATTTTCACAAGATCCATTTTACAATTTTTCTTAAATTGTATAAATCAAGCAGATGTTATAACTTGTGGCCGAGAGTCTAGGCTATGGTGCCCCAAGCGCCACAACAGGCTCCCTAAGCGCCCTTTAGGTTGGAAGGGAGACTAAGTATGTGTTTTGAGGAAAAATTTAAGGACCTTAGATGCATAGTTATTGGGGCTTCTTTTAGGTGCTTTTGTAAGATTAATTGGGATCTTGTGGATTAACACCTATGTAGATGGGCGTATAGTCCATCCTCTTAAGTGTTGATGGTGTTCTAGATGGATTATGTGTAAGTAAGTACTTCAACCAAATCATATGAGTTGAAGTCGGAATAGTAGAGGTTGAAGCGTATAGGAGTTGTTAGGAAGAAGGGAGTATGAGAAGGGAGAATGCTTACATAAGATGAGCTGAGGGCTAAGATATAAGTTCCACCCTGAGAGTAAAGGTAGTTGCGATTCTTCTAGTTAGGGTGATTCTTAGGCTAGAAGATAGCGATCTTGATGTTTAGAATACAGGAGTTCAAGTGAGTACTATCAGTAAGCAGTAAATTAAGGTTGTTTCTTTTATGACTAGAAACATGCCTTAAGAGGAATTTGGAGAAGAGAATGTGAGTTGTTGGAGTTAGGATGTGTACTTGAGTGTGTATCCCAGAGAAATCTAGCAATATGTGGTTCAATTGAGGGACCCAATTTAGATTGTGTAGTTCTTTCGAGAGAGATACCATAGTGAGGTAGAAGGCGATATAAGAGTGATTAGAGGGAATTGTAATCCTTAGGGACAACTTGATTAAGTTGCACTCGTATGGTTGGAGATTCGCAAGTGGTGATGTTGTGCGGTGAGTGTGCTTAAGTAGATAGGATTAGTTTTGAGGGAAGAAAAGACTCACGAAACAAGCTCTCGGTAGTCATTGAGTAAGGGTACAGTTGGTGTGGGGTGTGAGGATGGTCAGACGAGGTAAAGGGTAGTTTATGAGAGTTTTTATCACGATGAGTGTATGGAAACCTCATGACCTTGAAATGGTCTGAGTGTGAAGTGACTAGGTTTATGGCATGAGTGCCATCTTAGTTGAGTAGAAGTGATGGTGGATGCCTGATGTTAGAGGTTAATGGGAGGTTTAGCCTACTTTTCTTTGATAAGAGGGCCTATGAGTCTATAATGTGGGCATGTCAGGGGATATGTAAGATGCCTAGGTGTTTGCATACAACCAGGTGAGGTGGAGGATGTAAGTTGGTAGAGTGAGCACCAAGAGTGTTCTATGTTGAGGGTAAAGAAGTGGTGCCATAAAAATTGCTTGGGATGAGTTTAGCGTAAGCCTAAGCTCATTAGTGTTAGAGTGAGTACTTTAGAATCAAGTACATTAGTTTGAGAGAGAATACGTTTAGGTGTGCGTGGAAACACAATAACTCACATATGAACATACATGGAGTATGTATATTTGTGTAGTTATGTGAGGATCTCAAATAGGGGTTTATTTAGGCAGAATGACCTTTTTAGGACCTGTAGTCCTAAAGGTATGAGTCGAGGAATGGTAGTGTATAATTGGGAATCCTAGAATCGAATAGTCCCATGGCATAGTTATAGGTACATCTTCTCTTACGGAAGAGTCTATGAACTTCAGAGGAGACTGTACCTACCAATAGGCTGGTGGGGACCGGCTGATTGGGTGGTCTAAGTGATAATTTGAGGAGGAGTATGGATAGGTGGGTGTAGAAGCGTAATTACTTGTATATGAACATGTACAGGGTATGTGTATACGCGTAAATACGTAAGATCCCAAATATGAATTTATTTTGGAAAGTATGAGGTGGGCCTAGTTTTAGTTTCACGAATTGGGATAAAAAGGCTTTGGTTTGTAGGTCAATGTATTGCAATAGTGGGTATGTTCTTGTTGACCTGTAATTGGTTATAGACATAGCCCAACAGGATCAGGAGATGGGACAGACTTAATGCATAAAACAGTATGATGAGACTCATTGTGAGGATTTGCGCTAAAAAGTTAGTGGAACGATTCGTCTCATTACCCAGTTTTCCAAATAGGCCTCCTAGTAACTATAGCCAACTAATGTTGTTGAGACTCAGAAGCTAATGTTTAGGAAAGAGTGAGAGTTTGGGACCAGCCTATAGTAAGACTTAAGCTGGTCGAGTGATTAGTAAATAGAGATGTGGAAACAAAATGGTGTACTCCTGAGATCCAAAACTGATAGTTGCCCAATATAGGGAATGTGATTTGGGGTCAAGAAGGATACACCTAAAAACTAAAGGGATTGAGGAACAGAAATGTGAGGGTATATATGTATACCTTCACAAGGAAGTCCCTGTGGGGATATCCAGTTCATAAGAACATAGACTCATGTGACAAGACTCTTGAGTGGGAATCCCATGGGATCGTAGATCTATGGGAGAATTGGTTGTGTGGCATGCATGTGGCTTTATGTATAATTTATTTTCTTTTATTTATTTAAATAATTTATTTTTATTGCTGTGGCTGTAGATAGTGGATATGATGACAATATGGAAGTCCGGGTTGAGCCTGATACCCAAAGGGGTGACCTGCCAATCATGGGATGACGCCTTTGGGCGAGATGCATATATTTTATATTATTGTGAAATATGCGTGTGGGTTTGTATTCATGTGTGGATTATATTTGTGATATGTATAGCATAACGTATGGGATGATGAGGTTATTGGATGAGAGGTAGTACACAATGGTATCAAGATACACTCCGTGTGAATCGCGAGCAAGATACTATATTGTACATGTATTACGGGATAACCGGATACTGTATGGGATAATTATCTTGAAGGCATTTTATTTTATTTATTTAATTATGTTTTTGTATGTGGCTGTTTTGAGATTGAGTGGTAGAGGAACTTATGTGTGGTAAGTACTTAAGCCACCCTAAGTTCCTTAACTTTGCTTGTGATAATAACTACCAGAACGGCACATATATGACGCCTTTTGAGGTTTCATATTAGAGGTTCTGTGCTTTGAGTTTTGATTATTAGAACAAATTATGCTCATCCCTGAGTGAGGGAAGTTATAGAGCTCCATAGTATATCGAAGCTGTATAACTGCTAAAAACTGTAGTTTTTATTTTTATTTATATTCTGGAGAACGTAGGGCTTTGCGAGTGGCAGTGTATTTTATATTTTAATTTTCGATAGAAGTTAGGGAATGCCACTCCTCATCGATTGATATGGCACATTCGAGGTTTGTAATGAGTTTTAATATTTGCCAATTTTGGAATGACGTAATTGGCGGTATTACAGTTGTGGTAATGAAATTGCCATTATTTTTAGTAGAATTATTTGGTTAATTTTAATTTTCATATTTATTTATTCTTGTTGAATATTATTTATGGAAGTGGAGATAAATAATTGAATCAAGTGTTTTATGCAAGGTTCAGAGAACCGGACCGGTCATTGAACCGATCGAGGCACAGGTTCAAGGGTCAGTGGTCGGACCGGAATTGAACCGCGGTCGAACCGGTGATAATTAAAATATATTAAAATATTAAAATATATAATTAACATATATAAAAAATTATAAATAATTAAATATCCCATAAATATAAATATGGAAATTCAATTAAATACTTAATATCTCAACATAAAACAACATCTATCAAGTAAAAGTTTACAATATCATCAAATACACATAGTTAAATTTATTAAATAAAAGCTAACAAACTAGAAAAGATATATAATATCATGGATCATGATCAATATAATAATCATTCATATCAAATCCTGGTATGTTAGCATCCCCACCAAGATTGTCACTCTCATCTTCACTAACACTAACGCTAGGTCCAATCTCATTAAAGGATTCCAATAATAGTTGTTCTAAGATGTTAAATTCATCATTACACTTTTTTTTTTCCTTTTGGTCCAAAACTTTCACCTAGGGGTGTTCTTAGTTTCAACTGCTCGAATATTGCTGAGAAAAGGAGTGGGATTAAGTATAAGCAAGATAAAATTTGGACCAAAATGCAAAAAAAAAAAAAAAAAAATCAAAAACCGGCTTGAACCGTGACCCGGCCGGTTTTGACCGGTTCTCCCGCTTTGATACCGGTTCGTCCGGTTTTCAACCGGTTTTTAAGCTCTCCGGTTCAATGGTTATTCCGGACCGGAACCATGGCCGGTTCACAGATTTTCCGGTCCGACCGGCCGGTTCGGTCCGGTTCTCAGAACCTGGGTTTTATGACGGATAATATTTTTGAGGATTGAGGAAAGATAAGAAGAAGAGGAAATTTCGCGGAGATAGAGTAGAGAGACAATGAACAGAAATAGAGTAATCATGAGGCATGGAGAAGGCTGAGTACCTATGAGGTCCAAAAAGGGACCAAAGTGAAATGAGAAACTAGGTGACACTTAAAATATAGGAAATACCTAAATTGCAGAAATTATGAGTTTGTCGCCATTAAGGTTAACCAAGAGTTACCTAGGGGAAAAGCAATAATTTCACCATAGGTAGGTATATATATATATATAGGCGATCCCACATCTTTTTCCTCATTCCTCACTTTTCTCTCTCTCTCTCCTCACTCTCTCTTTTCTCCTTTCTCTCTTTCTTCTCTCTACCTTTCTACTCAAATCCTCAATAAGCTTCGGAGAACCTTTCTCCGGTGGTGGGGTGAGTCTTTGGAAGTTAAATAACCTAGGGAAAGCAAAGAATCGAGGTAGGGATTCCAATTTTCTAAACTTTTTCTTATTTTCTAATTTTAAGGGTATATGAGATAAAATTGACATTCCGACTTCGTTCTTCGATGAAAATTGGGGTTTTTGGTATCTAAATACTCTTTAGACATCAATGATGAAATTTCACGAAAGAAATCATGGAAAAAGGCAAAAATTTAGCCAAATCTGAGCCAAATCAGCGAAGAATTCGCGAAGTTAGAGTTGTGGCGCCTTAGGCGCCACCCTTGAGTGAAAATGAAGGGTCTTGGTGCCTCAGGCGCCAAGCCCTTAAATTTGGGCAGAAAATTTGGTATCTGACACCCCAAGCGCCATTCATCCCGACAACCCCTTGGTCTATTTTCGAATGATCATAACTCTTCCATCTGGACTTCGTTTTTAGCAAACTTTATATCGTTGGAAAGCTCTTTGAGTTTAGATTCCAATGGTATAAGATTTGTTTAAAAATTATTTACCGATTAAGAGTTATGACCAAAGGTCAGGGTTAGTAGTGGAGATTTTCATTGTTTGTTTTAGTGATTGATTTGGGTTGATTCTAGGTGACTTGAGAGCTTCTTTGGCTTTATCTTCTAGGATTTTTTCAGCGGTAAACCTTATTGGCATCGAGGTGAGTAGATGACCTTGTCATATATATTTTATTAAATTATTTGGGCAAGTCAATATAAATCTCATTCACACCATAATTGGTAAATCATCAATGAAATTCCATAGTTAGTGGAAATAACTAGATTGAGAAATTTCATTGAATGATTGTGGGAGTTATCTTGTAGGGTTTATTTTGTGAAATAATGAGTTTTATGTTTAATTGTATTTAAAGTAGTGAATTGATGTGGTATGTACTGTGAGTAGTTTGTGTGGGGAAAATGTATTACATATCATCATCTACATACTTACATTATGAGAAGAGGAAATTTGTGGGAAGCTACCCATTATGTAATACCACTGAGTGTTAATAGGTATGCCTACGCATTAAGGCTACTCTTTAATGATGTGTAGGAAAGAGTGAGATAAATATTACATATTGCATTTATCCACATCGCTTAGAGAGAACAAAGGGATAAACCTCTGAATAAACCCATTGAGGGTTGGTCTTCAATGCGGTAAGTGTGGAAAGGATGTGGAAAATGCAAACATACAACATACATTACATAATGCATTTTGGAGTGAATGTTTATTTACACTTTTTTGTGTGTTTGAAGGATTATTTAATGAATTGTTTTGTGAGATTATGGATTCGCATTGAATTGCGGGTATTGGTTGCGTGGTAAGGTACGTTATATATATATATATATATTTTTTTTTTATATTGTACTGATATGTCTTAGAGGAATTTATTTTAATTATGGTAGTGAGGCTGATATTTGTACTTGTGCCTTATTTTATGGTATAGTCACTTGCTCACTGAGTTTTTGATAAACTCACTCTCTATTACTGTTTTCATATTTAGCAGCTGAGAAGAATGGAGAAACCGTTGGAGGTTAGTGGCTTGGAGACATACTCCATCTAATCGGAAGGTTCTAAATGAACCAATTAGAAATGTTTTGTAATCCTATAAGCCACCTATGTCCTGCAATATTTAGACTAATTTTATTTATTTGACTGTAATTTACCTTGCAAATTATGTAATTTACAATTTACATAGTTGTTGATATTATGGCTGTTCATAGAAATTATGGACTACCACTGAGGTATATACCCTATAATATAGGTATATTAATATGTCCATTTTCCGGGGCGTTACAGAGCCTGTATTCTTACATTTTTAAAAAATATTTTTACATATTAACATGTAAAAACAAAATCTTATTTTCTTAGATAAGAGGCATTGATCACAATGCCATAAAATTTAAAAAGTTATTTTGGAGAGGTGTGATAAAATTAACAATAACAACTAAAAGTGAATTATCTCATTTATTTAAATTTAAATAAAGTTATATAACAAATTCAATTATAACAATTCTACAAATATATTACAATTCTTTGAATTACAAGAGTAATACATATTGGTATAATACTGCGTATTATCCAAATGAATATGTGAAAATAAATTAAACGAGCAATAAGTCAAGTATCTAAATTATATATTATATATTATATATTAATAAAATTAAAAGATATATATTATATATATGATTCATTTTGTATATAAAATATTTTAAATATTGTGATATATAATTTATATCATATACATAACATTTTTTTATTTAAATTAGTATGTAATTTATTATTATTATTTATATATATATATAATTCACATTAAACTTTAAAAAAAAACTGAGCCTAGCCGTAATTTTTTTTTTCTAAATTTTTATATAACAGGCTTTTTATTCAAACTCATATGAAGAAAACAAAACATATATTGGTTTATTGTTTTAAAAGTGGCAATATCAAATACTTGAAATATTAAATAACAGCATTAATCTAATTATCAAAATAAAACAAATAAAAACATTAGTCTACCATGAAACCTTTCAACCTCCTATACTTAAACAATCAAGAAAAATTCAGCTCTAACTTGACATGGTCAATTTAGCCCAAAGGCCCAGCCTTCTTTTTTCTTTTATTTTTTTTATTTAGCCTGTTTTAAGTTTTAACAATTACAGTTAAAAAATATATTAAATACTGAAGAATTAAGTAACTATTTATTACTTTATTATTATTATTATTATTATTTTTAAAATATAATAAAAATTATTATTTTTCAATTATTTAAAAATAAATTAAAATTGACACATACTAATACGCGCGCGCGTACTGTAGATGAGAAACTTGGTTTGCATGTTGAATTTATTAATTTTTAATACATAAAACATATCATTTGTATTAACAGCTAACAAAATCTTTTTTTTTTTGGTTTTTTGTTTTGGTAGAAGATGAAAATTAGATTAAAGATAAAGTTGAGTACAACTAGAGGATAGTTTGCAGCATAATAGAGCTAAAGGATATGCAGGTAGTTTCCATAAGTTACGGACAAAATAGTAGTTGCAGTAGTAAAATTCTAAGTAGCAGGAAGACAACAAGATTAAGCAGGAGCTCAGCATTAGGTAGTATGAATCGGAGTGAGGATGTTGCTTCCAAAGTTTTCCAAATCTGAGAGGAAGAAGTGCTGTGCTTCTGTTGGAATGCCATGGAAAATTTTTAGGGGAAGTCTGTTTTGCCGTTCGTGCTTTGCTAGGAGATCAGCCAAATCATTCTGTTGCCTTGCTATCTTCATGAATTTGACTTCTTGGAGCTTAGAAAGAAGATACCTGCAATTAGAGATAATGGAGTCCAACGGATGAAAAGAGCTATTGTTGTTAGTTAGAAGATCAATTACTTGGGCAGAGTCTGATTGGATTATGAGTTTTGTAGTTGCTGTCAAATTCATAAGCAAGGTTGATACAAAAAAAATTGCCCAAAGTTCAGCATGAACAGAAAGATCCATTGCGTACAAATTTTGAATATCTAAGAATCCATGGAATAGGTGGTTGCATTAGGGTGTTTGACACATATTAATTGATAATATTCATAATTAATGTTCTAGATTTTAAAATTTTATTTTTTTTAATTTTTTAAGTAATATTATAAAATTTGAACAATATAAATAAACCAAATATTTTACTTAACTTGCGAAACAAAAATTTCGATTTTGCTCTGTCAAAGGCCACAAGTGGCGGAGCCACATTGAAACCCTGCACCCCCTGAAGTTTAAAAAGTGTCATGTAAAATTTTTTGTTCATTTTGCCCCCCTCTTTATTTTTTTTGAACTCCCTTAACATTTTTCGAACCTCTTCAGTGACTCAATCCCGCTCTGCTGCTTACAGTCAGAAGACTTTCACTCGCTAGAATCACAAATTTTTTTATTGTTGATGGTTAATTTCTCATTCCATTGTTAGTGAACTATTTGTAAAAGTTTGAAATTTAGAGTTTTTGTACATAGGTCTAGTTCTGTTAAATTAGTTAATTGATTATGTAATTAGGATCATGAGTAACATATTTGTAAAGTCAATTTCATGAAATTTTTTCTTGATGATGGTTAATTTCTTATTTCATTGTAGGGACCTCTTTGTAAAAGCTTGAAATTTGGAGATTCTGTATGTAAGTCTAATTCTATCACACTAGTTGATTGATTATACAATTAGGATCATGAGTAACATATTTGTGAAGTCAATTTCATGAATTTTTTTATTGATAATGGTTAATTTATCATTCCATTATTAAGGACCTCTTTGTAAAAACTTGAAATTTGAGGTTTTTGTACATAGGTCTAATTTTATCAAATTGGTTGATTGATTATACAATTATGATCATGAGTAACATATTTGTGAAGTCAATTTCATGAAATTTTTTTGATAATGATTAATTTATCATTCCATTATTAAGGACCTCTTTGTAAAAGTTTGAAATTTGTGATTTTTGTACGTAGGTCTAATCATATCAAATTAGTTGATTGATTATACAATTAAGATTTAGAAGAAGAATAATTTTTTTGTAATAAAAATATTTTTTTTAAAAAAATTACTATTAAATGAGCTACAAATTAAAATTAATTTAAAAAAATTATCATCCCATCTAAAAAAAATGAATAAAAATTTTATCTTTTGGATATTCCACCGAAGGCCACACAGGAACTATCAAAATCTTTCATATTACGGAATTTATACAAATTTCTTAAATGTAACGTTCTTTCCCAATCGTACCTTCCCACGCGTTGTCGTATTGTGGCAGACGCCAAAAGACACGTGGCGGTGGCTCCCACCATATCATTGTAATCACATACTGACGCGCCAAGTAGATATCGTTTGGGCGTCTGAACTCCACGCTCTTCGCGATACATTGTTACAGTCAAAAGCTTTACTATCATCACGCTTGCTCGTACGGCTATATTTTCTGCAAGCTTCTCTCTGTTTTGCTCTGCTCGGTCGGTGTGTGTGCATCTTTCTTCGAAGAAGCTGATCGGTTCAGTGTTGTTGGCGTTGATCGAAAATGCAATCGTGTCCCTTGCTTCTTGAGGAACCCATTAGGATGGCTTCGATTCTGGAGCCATCCAAGCCTGTGAGTGAGCTTTCATCCCTCTCACACTATAATTTTTTGATTTCGAAGTAAGGTGGACCGGTGATTCTGCTAAGCTCGTCTTGAGTAGCCTAGATGTAGTGTTGTTACTTAATCATAGTTCTATTTTTATTCTGGTTGTGGTCTCTTTGGGTGTTTTGCTTTTGATGCTAAGGAAAAATACTGTAGAAAATGAAAGTTTCTTTTTCTCGCTATGCTATCATAGGTAAATTGGGTTGAGGTGAAAGGTGATATTAGTGTGATTTGGAATTCAAAGCTGCTGTTTCTTTCTCTTTCTACGGCAATTATATGGTGGCAATTCTCAAGGTTAAGGGAAGAGGGTATCTTCTAGGATCGTTTTTATGGTCTTTTGGTTTCCTAGTGTTTTCAATTAGTGGGTTTTTGGGAGTTGGATATGACAGATAGTGGATAACTAATTTTCATTGATTTCCTTTGAAAATTAAACTTTTTGAGCATCTGTGTGTACTGTGTAGCTTTATAGCCCGAGATGATAAGTCAGTCTATCTCATTTTTTTTTTCTAACATTATCTCTGGTGAATTCTTCTTCTTCTTCTTTTTTATTTTTTTTTTAAATTATTCAGGCTCCTCTTTTTATTTTTTTGTTTTTCCTATTTCTGGGTCATATCCATTTCCTAGATTGTCTTTGGTCCTTATCTGTTCAGTTGTTTCTGTGTTTATAAATTATGATTCGATTTATGCTTCAAATGCACTCTGCAGAGTTTCTTTCCGGCAATGACAAAGATTGTTGGTACACTTGGTCCAAATTCAAGATCAGTTGATACTATTTCGCGTTGCCTTGATTCAGGAATGTCTGGTATCTTACCATAACCTTGTTTGATTACCAGTCATCTTTGTACAAAAATTGATTGTAATATATATATATATATATATCTTCTCTCAAGTTGGCCTCACTATTTCTCTTCTTTTAGCCTACCATAATAGGATGGGACTATTTAGTTAAAATTGTTTCTTTTACCGTTATGTTGTCAGAGAACTAAATTAATTTAATCAGTTAAAACAGACCATTTGTTTATCACAAAGTTGGAAGACCTAGCAATGTGCAAAAATAAATAATGATCTGAAAAAAAGAAGTACCAATACAATATTTGAATATTTCTTTTGGTAAATGGTAGTTACTTCCCTATTGATAAAAATACTTATGGTGAATTGAATCATTTGTATTTAGTTGTTTTTCTTTTATAGCTTAGAGTGGTCTTTTCTTGTTTAACGTTCAACTTATGAGTCTTCTGTTTGTCATCTTATCTTTCTATTCTTACCATGTGCTAGTGGCGAGGTTTGATTTCTCATGGGGTGATCCTGTATACCACCAAGAGACATTAGAAAATTTAAAGGCTGCTATCAAGAGCACCAAGAAACTTTGTGCGGTATATCATTATTATTTTTTATTTATTTGCTTTTAACTTTGGCCAAACTTTGCTTATCATTACACTCACACCTCATTTAGATGCAAGAATGAGAATTCAAAGTCAATAGATATCTATCATATGTGCACTATTGTCATGACTCCCTTGCTAGTGCTTATACCAAATACTGTCATTATATTATTATGGTTAATTATATAACTGGATCACACATAAATCCTTCCATGCATGTTGTTTCAATTTCAATGAGCCCTATCTTATCCTTTTTCCCAATCATTTTGATCATCCAATAGTCTATGTTGTGTTCTCTCGATATTTCCACTAATGCTTTGGTCGGATAACCTGAAAAAATTGGAAGTTGAAGAATGATCTAGAAAAGCTTAGGGTAAACTCAGTTCTCTTAAATTTGCATAAATATGTTGATGTGTTTATTATATATTATCATATACAGAAAAAGAAATTAAGAAGCACGTTACTTATTGAAACTAGAGCTATAAAAGATATGTACGAGGGGGCTACGACTAGTGTGAGAACGTCTGGAGGGAAGACTAGAGACTTTCCTATTAAAATTGGCCTACATCAGGGATCATTCTTAAGCCCTTATTTGTTTGACCTGGTTTTAGATGTTCTGACGAAACACATCCAAGAAAAAATCCCTAAGTGCATGCTTTTTGCAGATGACGTTGTTCTTATAGCAGAGACAAGGGAAGATATTAATTTTAAACTTGAGTTATGGAGAGCTATTTTGGAATCGAAGGGTTTTCGTCTGAGCAGGAGTAAGATCGAATATATGCATTGTAAGTTTAACAAGCGACAAGTTAGTAACGAGATGGAGCTTAAACTTGGTGATCAGGTCGTATCACAAGTGTCAAAGTTTAGATATTTGGGATCAATTATACAAGATGACGGCGA
Source organism: Biancaea sappan (assembly GCA_037074585.1). Taxonomy (NCBI): domain Eukaryota; kingdom Viridiplantae; phylum Streptophyta; class Magnoliopsida; order Fabales; family Fabaceae; genus Biancaea; species Biancaea sappan. The sequence goes on along the minus strand of CM073492.1, from coordinate 73,687,442 downwards.
AATTATTAGAGATGTGGAACATAGGATACAAGATGGGTGATTAAAGTGGAGAATGGCATCAGGGGTTGTTTGTGATCGGAAAGTACCTGATAAATTCAAAGGAAAGTTTTATCGTACTGCTATAAGACCAGCGATTTTATATGAGAGTGAATGTTGGACAATGAAAGGACAACAAGAACATAAAATTGGAGTGGCGGAGATGCGGATGTTGCGTTGGATGTGTGGTCATATAAGAAGAGATAGGATCCGTAATGATCATATACGAGGTAGAGTTGGGGTGGCACCTATTGAGGAAAAAATGGTTGAAAACCGTTTAAGATGGTTTGGGCATGTGCAAAGAAGACCGTTGGAAGTGCCAGTTAGGAGAGTTGAGCAGATGGTTTGGAGTCATGTGAAAAAAGGTCGAGGAAGACTAAAAAAGACACTTAGAGAAATTATTGAACGGGACCTTTTAGTAAATGAGATATCTAAAGAGTTGGTCATTGATAGAGTTCAATGGCGTCGTGCGATCCATGTAGCCGACCCCACTTAGTGGGATAAGGCTATGTTGTTGTTGTTGTTGTTGTTACTTATTGAAACTAAAAAAAAAAATGGTGTTTTTATTAAATTTGCTTCTAGTCTTAATTGTACCTTATGCATGTGCAAGGATCTTCTCTGGTTTAATTAATGTAAAATTATATATACCTTCTGGTCCAACTCCAGGTTATGCTAGATACTGTGGGTCCTGAATTGCAAGTAGTGAATAAAACTGAGAAACCAATTGCCCTTCAAGCAGACACATTTGTTGTCTTAACTCCAGATCAGGACAAAGTAGCTACTTCAAATCTCTTGCCAGTTAACTTTAGTGGGCTATCAAAGGTCAGTATGCCTGTTATTCAAATTCATTTGGGTTGCAAGATATCCATGTGTCGTATATGATTAGTTTTGACTTCAAGCATGCTTATGTTTATAGTATGGAATTTTCACTTATGCATACACATTTGTATTGGTGCATGTACTTACTTGCCTGGGTGCATTTCTGCATGTATATGCATTATAATACTGTGCAGATTAAAAACATTATTGAAAATCTAGAAGCTAGATGGAGTAACAAAATAAATTGAGGGATTCTCATAATAGACTTGTCTTAAGAACAGGCATACTGTCATGAATGGTTCGCTATGAGTTGGCTTAAACTTTTTTTTTTTGGGGAAGATTTTCATCTGGGGTACTTAACATCAGCTGAAATAGCCTATTAACATAAAGAAGGTGGATTTCAATTTAGTTAGATAGCTAGTATTGGTTAGTCAGGTAATATGAAAAGCATATAATCATAAGCTTTGTTAAGACGATGACCACATGAATATTCATGAATGGTTAAGGGACTTTTTGTTGCCCTTAAATTTTGATCGTATTTGCTATCATTTGTTCTTTATAAATAGATTTCTTGTTTGTGATGGGGGTCTGTAGGACTACATCTTTAGTTGTTATATCTCTCATATTGTACTTTATTTTTATGTTCAATGTGAAGTTTCCATACCTAAGGTATCATTATTTCTGCAGGCAGTGAAGAAGGGTGATGCTATGTTTATTGGTCAATATTTGTTCACAGGAAGTGAAACAACTTCTGTGTGGCTGGAGGTATGCAGCGTTGGATAGATGAGTTAAATACTCAATGCTTGTGCAACTAGTTTATGCAAATCACTTCATTGCATATGTTATTGCTATCTTTCTTTTTATGAATTTTTAAATTACACATTAGAATGTAAAATTAAGTACCATGGTAATTTTTATCTATACTCTTTATAGATGCCTGAAGAGCAGAAACATTTGTTGAAATAAGGAAACCTTATCTTTTTATATACCTTGGTTATGTTGTCTATAGTTTTTGCAAAAATGACCCAAATTTTCGTTTAGGCATGGAATCCAAGTTTATATTTTAGATCTGCTCAAGTTCGGTTCTATGTGAGTTTAACTAGGAAGTAGAACACTTGTATGAGTATGCTTAAAAATAAAGAGGTGGAGAACGAATGGAATTAAGAGGGAAAATTATGGAGATAAGGTTGGAGGAAATGAGGAAAGTGGACAGAAAATGAGATGTAACAATTAGAACTATTCAGTTAAATTGTATCCTTACAATTGTAATCGCATATGCTTATTAATTTATTTAACAAATATGAATAAAATAAGCTTCTTTTTTTCTTTTTGAAAATTTTACGTCAAATGTTGAAGATAAAAAACATATGTCATGTATGTTAAATTGATTGTAGAGATATCAAGGAACATTAATTGGGAAGTTTGATTCTTGTTATTTTATATTACTTTAGAAATTTAATTTCCTATCTCTTAATTTTTTTCCTTATAAATTTTATGATAAGGACACTCGTATCCCAGTGACATAGGCATACTAGAGATGAAATCCATGCTTTCTATCCTCCCAAAACTGCTGGGCCTCTTAAAAAAGTCTATAGTAGAAGAGGCAATGCTATTGGGTGTAAATCATCTCAGTGGAGAATGCATTCCAGGAGGGACACATCTGGACGGCTGGCTGTGAGGGCATAGGAGGAAAATGATCAGCCTAATTGACTTAGGCAGCAGGGGGTGAGGTGGAGGAGAGAGAGTAATTGGTTAGAGGAGGTTAAAAGGTGGCAGATGGCATTGAGGTGGGCAGGAATAATTTGGGAAAGGTTTTGAGGCAGAATCCCAGCTTCTTGAATTGCTGAAGACTATTTTACTTTTCCTACTTTTTCATTTCTGTTTTGGCTGGTTGCATTTACTGTATTTTTCCATTGTTAGGCTTGCTTTTCTATTTCATCACATTATCTCTAATGGAGCTGTGAAGCTTTCTTTTTCATTAGATGAAATCTATACTGTAAGATCTCATCAAATTCCAATTTTGCATTATTTAACATAATTGGTATTCACATAGGCATTGCATTTCCTTTGTTTAGCTCATCGTTTTCCTCTTTTTTACCATTTTATTGTTTTTCAAAATTTTGGTTCTCCTTATCTGTATCTTTTTTTTTTTTTTTTTTGGGGGTAATTCAAGCCTGTTCTGCATCAGATAATAGAGTTGCCACTTGACTGTCAATTCAGAATCATCTTTTCCAAGGAAGCATTACGTGAAAAGAGTGAAGTATTGTTACCGTGTGTCTTAATGTCTCTTCCATCACTCTCACTCATATATTTTGCTTTATTATGCAGGTCTGTGAGGTGCATGGTGATGATGTCACCTGTCTCATAAAGAATTCTGCTACACTAGCTGGGTCATTGTATACTTTACATGTCTCTCAGATTCACATTGATCTTCCTACACTTACCAATAAGGATAAGGAGGTAATTACACAGCAGAACTTTGTGCATAAACTAGGAGGTTGTCATAATGGGGGTTGTGTTGGTATTCTACTTTCCCTTGAGAAAAGATGGTTCCATTTTTATCTGCATTCTTTCTCATAGGGAAATTGCAGTATTGCATTACATTTTGTTGTGTTGTGAAAATTTTAGCAATTTTTGAAGCTTTGTAAATTATTTTTTGCCACAAAGAAAACTTACCTTTCTTGAGAAAATAGGAGAGAAAAATGTTTGGTGAAAAGGAAGGGACCATCAGAATAATTATTGAAGGACTATTAAACTTTGTATATTACTAACCGTCAATATCTATTTATATTTAAGCTATGACCACACATAGACAGCCCCAAACTCATACCTTTTACTTAGAGTGAACTCTTAGTAACTCTTTTGGTAGCTTACAAAACTTTCCTAAATTCCAAACACCTTAACAAGCTTTGTATATGTAGAGAGAATTTTTTTTTAGCAATCGGTAATATTAGATGCATGTATGTACACTTCAGATTTGTAAAATCTTTTTGGGTAAATTACATGGCCCTTCACTCCAAAAAATATTATTACTCTATTCTATTGAAAATATAACTTGAGTGAAAATATATTTATTAAACTTATATTTCAACATGATTTATTTTACGTTGAAAACCATACAATTACTTTGTTCTAAATTTTTAAAAAAATGACTTTTTTTATTGATCAAACTAATATGTAAGTAATTGTTATATTGTATAAATAATAGAATATGGGTATTTTGGTTAAAATAGGTGTAATTATAGCTTATCTTTTGCAGGAGAGGTCAGTGGAGTGCATCTTTTATTTTAGGGGAGGAGAGTGTAATTTTTCAAAAAGGAGAGGAGGGCTGTGTAATTTGGGCATCTCTAGGGAGAAAATGTAATTTATCCATTTTTTTATTTGTAGTTTTGCACCAATTACTAGAGCTTGATAACTTACCCTTGTTAATGTCATGCTGTAAATTATTATCCTTTTGGTATTTTGTTGTAGCTCTAAATGTTCTCTGGACATTTCTTTGAACTCAGGTAATAAGCACATGGGGTGTTCGAAACAATATAAATTTCCTGTCATTGTCATACACTAGGCATGCTGAAGACATTCGTCATGTAAGGACTATCCTTATAAGTTTCATCCTTTTTCTCGTTTATTGTTTTATTGGATATGTTTTCCCCTTTTTCTCATTTAATGATCTTCATGCTTCCAGATTAAACTTTCAGCTTCTGGATTTTCTTAGTTTGTATTACATTGTTAACTAACTGAATTGTTTATTCTCTTAGTTTTCCTTATATTATTGAAAACTGCCTGTATTTTTCATTTTGCAGGCCCGTGAATTTCTCTCTCAGTTGGGTGATCTCAACCAGACACATATTTTTGCTAAGATTGAAAATGTGGAGGTGAGGAAATTCAACAACCTTGCAGCTATGTAGTCTGTAATTTTAACATGGATTGTTCATGAGGCTACCGTCTCAACATCATAGAATGATCTTGAGGAATGACAATGAATATGGAAGAGAATGTGATAGAGACCAAGACCATGATCCAAATGGGAAAATGGGCCAGATGCTGGACCAAAGGGATGGGCCCAAAGTCTGGCAAGTGTATGAGAGAAAGAAGAAAGGAAAAAGGGCAGGGTAGAACTGTAATTGCATGCATGGTGCTGTAGTGGGCGTTTTAGTATCAGCAGGGGTGTGTTTGGGGGTTATTCAGAAAAGTTGTTAGAATAGTTTTGGGGTGGAATACCTTTTATGTGGTAGTCTGCAGGAGCAGTAGCTCTGGGGAGAAGTTACCAGTATTGTTCTTGTAATTTCTCAAGTTTTATCAATTAAATCTTCTTCTTGTTCTTAAGTTTCTATTAATTGGTCCGACCTGCCGGATCCGATGCCGCCAAAACCAGCAGACAAAGGGGAGGCCATGGAAGCACGTTTGGCTAATTTGGAGACTATGGGTCATTGGGTAGAAGGCTTAGAAGGATCCATGAGTGAGTTTAGAACAGCTTTACTGGAAATGCAAAAATCACAACAAGAGATGCAAAGGTTAATGATGGAACAACAAACTATATTAAAAGAAATTAACAAGCAAGGAGGAAAAAGAGTGGAAGGAGAACCAGGAAGCACTATTCCCATTGAGGGGTCATCCTCTTCAGAGACTAGTAGGAGACAATGTGAGACCTCCGGTAACTGGGATCATACACGACGGCTGGGATGAGTACAAAATGTCCGTGAAGAAGGTAGAGCTTCCAGGATTTCAAGGCACTGATCCTATGGGCTGGATTCAGAGAGCGGAAACTTACTTCGAGGTTCACAATACACCGGATGAATTAAAGGTGAAACTCTCCCGTCTTTGTATGGAAGGTAATACCATCCATTGGTTTACTTTATTGCGTGAAGGAGAAGACCCACTCACATGGCCGAAACTGAAGCAAGCCTTGCTGTTAAGGTTTGGGGGAACTATCTACGATAACCCTTTTGAAGAGTTATCTGTATTACATCAAGCGGGAACAGTGGAAGAATACATTGAATATTTCGAGTATGTTTCTGCGCAAGTTCCACCGTTGTCCGAAGCTCAGTACGTTGGGTATTTCATGGGAGGCTTGAGGCCGGACATAAGGCAGAGAGTGAGGTCGCACCACCCTGAATCTCGCCGACGGTCAGTGCGCAGAGAAGGGGTTCCGAGTAGTGATCATGAGTGAAGAAGATGAAGGCGGTCAGGAAGAAATTTTGGCCTTGGAAGTTGAACAGAACGCTGAGGAAGCCAGTCTAGAATGCAAGCTAATGGGGATGTTAGGAGCAATGGGACCTGAACTGTCAGCATTGAAAACTATGAAGTTGGAAGGAAATTTAAAGGGAGTTCTGATTGTAGTTTTGGTGGACAGCGGAGCCACTCATAATTTCGTGGCCCCTCAAGTGGTGTCCAGTTTGAATATCCCCATGGATTCTTCTAGGCAATTTGGGGTTCGACTAGGAGACGGACATAGAGTATTTACAAAGGGGAAATGCACTGGGTTGCCTCTTCAAATGGGTGATAATGAGATTGTGGTAGACGCTTACGTGTTGGATTTGGGGGAAATAGATATGATTTTGGGTGTGGCTTGGTTGGAAACCTTAGGTAAGGTAGAGATGGATTGGGGTGCTATGACTATGGCATTTAATTCTGCAGGAGCTACTGTAAGGCTTCAAGGGGTGCGAAATCAATGTAAGGGACAGGGGGTGAATGCTGATTCCTTATTGGGGGTGATGGATAAATCCACGAAATTAGTGGATGGAGTCCTTTGGGATATAAGAAGCGAATTGAGGGTGAGCGAAGTTGATCAGTTGCCTGTTCAACAGAGGCAAGGGTTAGAAGAACTACTAGTCACTAGTCAGTTTTCCAGAAGTTTTTGTTGAGATGTCTGGCTTACCCCCTCAAAGAGACACTGTCCATTCTATAGTATTGAAAGAGGGAACTGAACCCATTAATGTAAGGCCGTACCGGTACTCACATCACCAAAAGAATGAGATAGAACGGCAAGTTCAAGAAATGTTAAATTTGGGCATCATTCGAAATAGTTCCAGCCCTTTTTCAAGTCCAGTTATTCTGGTGAAGAAGAAGGATGAATCATGGAGAATGTGTGTTGACTATAGGGCCTTGAATAAGGCAACAGTGCAAGATAAGTTTCCAATTCCAGTGGTGGATGAACTCATTGACGAACTCCACGGAGCTTATTTTTTTTCAAAATTGGATCTTAAATCGGGATATCATCAAATTCGTATGACAGAAGATGTGGCTAAAACCGCTTTTCGTACCCATGAAGGGCACTATGAGTATTTGGTGATGCCGTTCGGTTTGATGAATGCTCCCGCCACCTTCCAATCCGCTATGAACCAACTCTTCAAGCCTTACTTAGGTAAGTTTGTCTTGGTATTCTTTGATGACATATTGGTGTATAGTAGAAATTGGGAGAATCATTTAAAGCATCTTGCTACTGTTTTGCAAATACTGAGGGAGAATAAATTTGTGGTCAATAAAAAGAAGTGCAGTTTTGGGCAAAATAAGGTGGAATACTTGGGCCATGTTTTATCAGGAGATGGAGTTTCAATGGACCCAAAGAAGGTTAGCAGTGTTTTAGAGTGGCCTACACCTCGGAATGTTCGTGGGGTTAGAGGTTTTTTGGGCCTAACCGGATATTACTGTAAGTTTATTAAGGACTACGGTAAAATAGCCAAACCTCTCACGGACTTAACCAAGAAAGATGCATTTAATTGGGGGATGGAGGCTCAGCAATCTTTTGAGACTTTAAAGAGAGCTATTACATCCGCTCCGGTCTTATCTCTTCCTAACTTCTCTAAACCGTTTGCCATTGAGTGTGATGCTTCAGGCACCGGATTAGGAGCTGTTCTTATGCAAGACCGACAGCCCCTAGCATATTACAGTAAGGCTATTTCATCCCAGCATCTTTCAAGGTCAATCTATGAGAAGGAGCTTATGGCTGTGGTTCTTCCCATTAGGCATTGGAGGCACTACTTAATGGGGAGAGAGTTCATTGTATATTCTGACCAAAGAAGCCTTAAGGACCTTTTAACACAAAGGGTTACCACTACTGACCAGCAAAATTGGATGGCCAAGCTTCTAGGATACAAGTTTGAAGTGGTTTATAAGCCGGGATCGGAAAATAAGGCGGCGGATGCTTTGTCTAGATTACCCATGGAAGGTGAATTGACTTCAATGTGTTCGTTTCCAGTATGGCTGCAAGGTAATGAATTGATGGAAGAAGTAAAGCATGATCCTGACATTCAAGCCTTGATCACTGAATTAAAGGCTGACCCCAACAGTAAAATTGGCTATAAGTTGCATAAAGGGGTTTTGTTCTTCAAAGACAGATTAGTGATTTCTGCCAAATCCGCTTTAATTCCTCAAATATTGCAAGAATTTCATGCCTCTCCTACTGGTGGTCACTCGGGTTATCTCAGGACATATAGAAGACTTGCTGCCAATTTGTATTGGGTGGGCATGAAAAGGGCAGTCATGGAATTTGTGAGAGCTTGTGCTGTCTGTCAAAGAATGAAGAACTCAGCCACCTTACCAAGTGGTTTACTACAACCTTTACCTATTCCGGATAAGGTATGGGATGAAATATCACTGGATTTTATCACTGGGCTGCCTAAATCAAAAGGGTAAGATGCAATCTTAGTTGTGGTGGATAGGTTGTCAAAATATGCACACTTTTTACCCTTAAAACATCCCTATACAGCAAGGAACATTGCTGCATTGTTCGCTCGAGAAATAGTCAGACTTCATGGGATCCCTTCATCGATCCTTAGTGATCGAGATCCAATATTCGTTAGTGCTTTTTGGAAAGAATTGTTCCATTTACAAGGCACTGCATTCAGAATGAGTTCCGCTTATCATCTGGAGACGGATGGCCAAACCGAAGTGATTAATCGTTGCTTGGAGGCATACTTAAGGTGCTTTGCTTCAGAACAACCCAAGCACTGGTCTCTTTGGTTATCGTGGGCTGAATTATGGTATAATACTACATTTCATGTCAGTACCGGCACTACCCCTTTTGAGGTGGTCTATGGACGCCCACCCCTTACTATTGTTCGATTTCTACAGGGAGAGACAAAGGTCGAAGCAGTAGCAAGAGAACTCTTGGATAGGGATGAAGCACTAAAACAACTTAAGTTCAATCTCACCAAAGCTCAAGAACAAATGAAGCTTTATGCTGACAAGAAAAGAAGACAAGTTACATTTGAAATAGGGGGTTGGGTCTTTTTGAAATTAGGACCTCATAGGCAAACTTCAGTTTCTCAGAGAGTCTACTCAAAGCTGTCCCCAAGGTATTATGGACCATTTCAAGTTCTGGAGAAGTATGGGGAAGTGGCTTACAAGCTTCAGTTGCCACCAAACTCTAGGGTGCATCCTGTTTTCCATGTCTCTTTGCTGAAACGGGCTATTGGGAACTATATAGCCAGTGCTGAATTACCTATTGAGATGGAGGAGGAAGAGGTGATTGCACCAGCACGGGTACTTGGAGATAGAGACAAATATACAGCAGGATATCGCTCTCGTGAGTTTCTCATTCAGTGGGAAGGCTTGGCACCGGAGGATGCAACCTGGGAGGAAGAATCCTTCCTCAAAAGTCAATTTCCCCTTTTCAACCTTGAGGACAAGGTTAATGATGCAGTGGTGGGTATTGATAGAGACCAAGACCATGATCCAAATGGGAAAATGGGCCAGATGCTGGACCAAAGGGATGGGCCCAAAGTCTGGCAAGTGTATGAGAGAAAGAAGAAAGGAAAAAGGGCAGGGTAGAACTGTAATTGCATGCATGGTGCTGTAGTGGGCGTTTTAGTATCAGCAGGGGTGTGTTTGGGGGTATTCAGAAAAGTTGTCAGAATAGTTTTGGGGTGGAATACCTTTTATGTGGTAGTCTGCAGGAGCAGTAGCTCTGGGGAGAAGTTACCAGTATTGTTCTTGTAATTTCTCAAGTTTTATCAATTAAATCTTCTTCTTGTTCTTAAGTTTCTATTAGAATGCATGTTAATAATAACTCGTGATTTCAAACTGCACCTTACCTTTGTATATTTTCATAGGGATTGACACATTTTGATGAGATATTGAGAGAAGCAGATGGTATAATCCTCTCTCGTGGAAATTTGGGGATAGATCTCCCACCTGAGAAGGTCAGCTTTTGCTTCTTAACAGAGAAATCCAATGCTATATATGATTTCGTACAATGAGATAATAGGTTTTATTCATGATTCCAATTTATTTAGTTGTATTTTTCAGTGCCATAGGCACATGTGTGTGGCTTTTATGGCAATCTTCACTTTCTTAATAGTATCTTGCACATCTCTCTGGATTTGGCAGGTATTTTTATTTCAGAAAGCTGCCATTTACAAGTGCAACATGGCTGGAAAGCCGGCTGTTGTCACACGTGTGGTCGACACTATGACTGATAATCTAAGACCTACTCGTGCTGAGGCAACTGACGTTGCCAATGCTGTTTTGGATGGTAAATTTTTTTTCCCAACTAAGGATATGGTATGTCTTGTCATATTTAGTTGATCCTGATTGTTTTACACTGATTTTGATGGTTTTATTCCTTGAGCTGGCAATAGCTACATGTATATGTTTCTGTTTATTCATTGATGTTCATTATCAATTGTTGTTGTGTTCACAATAGTGCATAAGAGCTTAAGTATGCCATGCAACTTCCATATCTTAATATATTTTCTCCTCTTCGGTGGTTCAGGAAGTGATGCAATCCTTCTTGGGGCAGAAACCCTGCGGGGATTATACCCTGTAGAAACTATTTCTACTGTTGGAAAAATTTGTGCTGAGGTAGGTTAGGAATATAGTTTTAAACAACATTCTTCTCTCACCCATGCAGTAGGTTCTTTCAGGTGAAGTTTTCTTTTGTATGGTAGTCTTGTAAAATGTTTGTCCATGCTATAGTGGAAATTTTTTCAATTTTCAGACCATCTCTGATCCTTTTTTTTTATTAAAAGTTGTTGCTCTTCCCAAGGATTCGTTTACTTGATCTCTTTTATAGCCTTATTTTCTCTTTTTCTTTTTTCCCAATGTGCACTCAAGTGGCTTTCATATTGCTTCTGAACTAGTTCTATTTACCATGTTCTAAAACGGTTTTGTAGTGTACACCCATTCCTTCAGATAGTTATACTTTTTGCCTAGCTGTTAGGTTGTTTTCCGCTTGAGTTTATAATGGCAATAGCCATTATCTGTTCTGTGGTTGGCAAACAAGGCCTTTCTTTTCTTGTATCATTAGCATTAAATAGGGAGCTGAAGGATTATTCCTTCATATTTTATATTACTAGCTTCTTTCTTTTGGTCTTTAAAAATATCTGCAGATATAATTGACATGTCCTTCTTTTTTTTTTTTTAATTTTTTTTTATCCCATGATGGAAATAGAAAGTTTACGAGTAGAACACCGAAACAGAAAAGAGAAACTCTAGAACGTATATTCCACACAGAAACACTCGAACACGAGTGTTTATAACAACAGAAGCAAAACCCAAAACTACACCATTTTAGTAAAGGAAACAGAATAAAACAATAACTGACACCTACTAAACGACACCGTACAATGAACACAAAACAAAATGATACTAAAAGCTAATGTTTAACTGTCCCCCTCAAACTAGGAGGGTGTCCAACCAATCCAAGTTTGTCACAGAGAAAACCAAATCTGGAACCAGCAATAGGCTTTGTGAATAAGTCAGTTGGTTGATCTGAACTAGGAACATAACCAATAGCAACCTCTCGACCCAGCACCTTATCTCTAACAAAGTGAAGATCAATTTCTACATGCTTTGTTCTAGCATGCAGAACTGGATTTGTAGCAATAGCTCTTGCACTTAAGTTGTCGCACCACAACATAGGAACTCCTGAAATAGAACATCCTAACTCCTTCAAGAGGGACTTTAACCACACCACTTCACTAGTTAATGAAGCTACAGCCCTGTACTCAGCTTCAGCACTTGATCTAGAAACCACTCCTTGTTTTTTACTTGACCAAGATACCAATGAATCTCCCAAGAAGACACAATAGCCACCTACTGACCTTCTATCTGTCACATCAGTGGCCCAATCAGCGTCTGAAAAACCAGCAAGAGAAAAAACAAGAGATGGCTTGATATGAAGACACAAACCAGCGGTGCCCTTAAGGTACCTCAGCACATGCTTGGCTTTTACCCAATCAACAGTAGTAGGAACACTCAGCTGCTGACTAAGCTGGTTTACAGAAAATGAAATGTCAGGCCGGGTACTGATTAAGTATTGTAAAGCCCCAACAAGACTTCTGTAAATAGAAGGATTCTCCAAAGGTTCTTCCTTCAATTTAGTGTAATGTTTCCCAAGTGTCTGAGGCGTAGGACATGAGGAAGCACTTTTCAAACCAAATCTTTCTACCAAATCAGTCACATATTTCTTCTGATTCAGAAACATACCTCTCCTATCTCTTAACACTTCAATTCCCAAGAAAAAATGCACCTCACCAAGATCTTTAAGGGAAAAAGCAGTGTTCAGTTGTTTAATAAACATATCAACCAGATTTCTACTATCTCCTGTTACTAACATATCATCTACATACACCAAAATTATTATAACATTGCTTCTAGAGTGTAAGACAAATAAGGAATGATCACCTCCTTGTATTTTTGAACCCCTAATTTATCAAAGTACTTCTCAGCTTGTCATACCAGGCTCTTGGGGCTTGTTTAAGCCCATACAAGGCTTTCTTCAATCTGCATATATGACTTGGGTACTTAGGATCCTCAAAACACCTTGGTTGCTTCATAAAAACAGGTTCATTTAAGTTTCCATTCAAGAAGGCATTATCTATGTCAACTTGCCTGATAGTTCAGTTCAAAGAAACTGCAATTGTAAGCACCACTCTCACTGTGGTCAGCTTTGCAACTAGACTAAAAGTCTCTCCAACACTTATACTAGGGTCCTGTTGAAACCCTTTGGCTACTAGCCTTGTGCTTCTGTATACTCCCATCAGCTAGCTTTGTCTTAAATATCCATTTACAGTCAACTAATTTTTGTTGATCATACGGAACCAAATCCCATGTGCTGTTCTTTTTCAAGGCATTAAATTCCACCTCCATTGCCTTTCTCCAGTGGGGTGTTTTATAAGCTTCAAAAGGATCAGTTGGATCTGTAATGCTGCTGTTCACTTTAGATGAACCCACAGATGCTGACTTTGGTTGAATAGCTCCACTTTTTAGTCTGGTGACCATAGGATGAATAGAACCAGATCTGTATCTGCTTCTTTCAATAGCTGAATCACGCTGACCTTCATCTTCAACACTTGATTGTGATCTCAGGTTGCTTCCTGTTTGTTCAGAAAGCTCTGCAGCAGTGGAATCAATGTTATCCTCAATCAACACTTCATTATTTCTCTGCACAATACTAGAAACATCACTGTCAATTTTATTTCCAGAATAAGCCGGAATGGGAACCATATGAACAACTTCTCTAATTTCTTCAAGTCTTTTAGTATTAAGAAAACCTTGCTTGAAAGGAAATTCTAACTCATTAAACATAACATGGCGAGAAATGTAGAGTCTACCAGTAGATGAGAGACACCTGAATCCTTTGTGATTCATACTAGGGCCAAGATAAACACATTTAATGGAACGAAAACTTAGCTTATGTTGATTGTATGGTCTCAGGTAAGGAAAAAAAGCACACCCAAACACTTTCAGTTCTTTAAATTCAGGTTTTCTTTTGAATAAAACAGAATATGGAATTTCTCCCTTAAGAGCAGTGGTAGGTAACATGTTTATTAATCTTGCTGCTGCCTGAAAAGCATCACACCAATAACTCAAAGGAGCACCAGCTTGAGCTATCATACTCAAACCCATTTCCACAACTTGACAATGCTTCCTCTCCACTCTACCATTTTGCACAGAAGTATAAGGGCATGAATGTCTCATGACAATTCCACTTTGCTGTACAATCTCCAGAAATGGCTTAAATTCTGATCCTCCATCGCTTTGAACAATTTTTATTTTTCGTTCAAATTGGTTCTCCACCATTTTCTTAAACTGTGTAAAAGCTTGAATAGCTTCACCTTTTGTTTTAAGGGGGAAAAGCCACAAAAATCTACTGTGGTCATCAAGGAAAGAAATGTAATATCTGTGTTCTGAGCTAGATTGCACAGGAGCAGGCCCCCAAAGATCTGTATGAACAAGGTCTAAAGGCTGGTCAGCTCTTGTTTCAGATCTCTTAAAAGGAAGAGAATGCATTTTTCCCAATTTGCAAGCATCACAAAAGAAAGGTTCTTTATTGCTGAATTTTTCTAGATTACATTCTTTCAGTACATCATTCAAGATCTTTTCAGATGGGTGGCCTAGTCTTCTATGCCACAACTCTATTTCTGAACATTTTTCATCCCTTGAGGTCAGAAAACAGCCAGCCTTCTGTGCTCCTTTGACCTTGTACAGCCCTTTAAATTGTATTCCTTGTATCAGTATCTTTCCCGTTGTTTTGTCCTTCACCACACAACTACAAGAATCAAATACAGCAGACACATTATTGTCAGATGATAACTGAGACACACTGATAAGATTTTTCCTAATCTTTGGGACCAACATAAGCTTATTTAATTCAAGAGGAGTGTTCTGAATTCTAGATTCTCCAACCTTTTCAATATTTACTTTATCTCCATTTCCAACAACAAGGTACTTTTCACAGGGAGGGATTTTACCTTTTTCAACAACAGTAGGTTCATTTGTGACGTGGTTTGATGCACCACTGTCTAAGTACCAATCTTGGTTATCAAGATTGTCTTGAGTAATGAGATAGGCAGAATGAGATGCATTAGAATCCTTACCAGCCTCTGAATTGCCACCTGACACACCAGAAAAGCTGTGATCAAATCTATAGAAACAATTGACAACTGTATGGCCTACCTTTCCACATAATTGACAGGTAGGTTTATTTTGTCTTCCACCACTTTTGCCTCCACGATTTTGTCTTCCTCTCCCACGTGTTATTTGTCCCCTCCAATTCTGATTGGAATTGGTTGAGTTCTTTTTGGTTGTCACAACATTAGCACTTGGGGAACTATACTGACCAGATGCAGACCATTGTTCCAACCGGCTTTCGAATGTAATTAGAGAGGTCTGAAGTTCAACCCACGTAAGTCCTGTTCTGTCAGCGAGTTGGACTACAATTGGTCCATATTCGGAATCAAGGCCTGAGAGAGTCTGAATTACAAGGTCATCATTGGATAGGGGAAATCCTGCCATCTGAAGGTTATCTGCCAATTCTTTAACCTTTCGAAGATATTCATCCATCTTCATTCCTTCCTTTCTTAAACGTTGCAATTCACTTTTGTACAAAGTGATACGTGAACGCGTCTGAGAACCTGAGAACTCCTTAACAGCGTTCCACAATTCTTGTGATGACTTACACCCAAGAACTTGAGAGATGACTTCCGGCGTCATACTATTGTAGAGCCAGCCCAAAAGCAACTGATCAAGAGTAACCCACTCTTGAAATTTTGGGCTAATCTTGCGTTCATTCCCTTCGAAGATGAACAGCTCTGGGCATGGGTTGGTTCCAAGTATAAACCTGTCAAGTTGGTTTCCACGAATCATCGGAAGAACCAATGAAATCCAGATAAGGTAATTCGTCCGGTCAAGCTTAACAGAGCATGCCTGATTGAGAGTCGTCGTGAGAGGAATCATCTTGTTCTGATACGCGACTGAAGAGACTTGTTCATTCGCAGCGTTTACGGAGCCTGTGGTCGACGGTGAGTTGGTTTGCGACGCCATTCCAAGAAACAGGATCTTTCGGCTTTGATACCAACAGAAAGTTTACGAGTAGAACACCGAAACAGAAAAGAGAAACTCTAGAACGTATATTCCACACAGAAACACTCGAACACGAGTGTTTATAACAACAGAAGCAAAACCCAAAACTACACCGTTTTAGTAAAGGAAACAGAATAAAACAATAACTGACACCTACTAAACGACACCGTACAATGAACACAAAACAAAATGATACTAAAAGCTAATGTTTAACTTGGAAACCAGAAAAGAACTCAAAAATATTATTTAATAACAATCAGGATTACAGTGAATAATCCTACCCAGGGCCCTTTGCTCCTACAGAATACCAACCATGGTGTTCTGCTCTCTCTCACTCAACATACTATTCTCTTTCCATGACCCCTTTGACAGCAGACCCCCCAGGATATATCCTCCACCCCACTACTAACTAACTTGCAGACAATTTACATCTCTGTCCCTATTCGCTTTTTCTTCCTCTCATACACCCTCCAAGTCTTGGGCCTACTGTCATGGCCCAAAGAGTGGTCTGCAGCCCCATTAGTGTCCAAGTTCCTATCAATACCCCCCTCTAGATCAACAGGCTTGTCCTCAAGCCTGAAGTCAGGAAATTGACTTGTGAGGAATGATTCCTCTTCCCAGGTGGCGTCCTCCAATGCTGCTCCCTTCCATTGAACTAGATATTCTCTAGTGGACAGACCATGTTCTTTCTTCTCTCGAACAGCCAAAACCTTTTCGGGGTCAGTAATGTCTTCTTCTGCCATATTAGTACGCAACATTGCAGTAGTAGTATAATCACCAATGGCTCTCTTTAACAATGAGACATGAAACACAGGATGTATCCGAGATTGTGGAGGAAGCTGGAGTTTGTAGGCCACCTCTCCATGACGCTTAATAATCTGAAAAGGACCATAGTAACGTGGAGACAGCTTCGAGTAAACTCTTTGTGACACAGAAATTTGTCTATGGGGGCGAAGTTTTAAGTATACCCACTCTCCTACTTCAAACTTCACATCTTTCCTTTTTTTATCTGCGTAAACTTTCATCTGTTCTTGGGCTTTGCTAAGGTGAGTTTTGAGCTGACGTAAGGCTTCATCCCGATCTATGAGTTCTCTAGCTACTGCTTCTACTTTAGTCTCCCCCTGAAAATACCGGACTATAGTTGGTGGAGGTCGACTGTAGACTACCTCAAAAGGAGTGGTTCCGGTAGTGATGTGGAAAGAAGTATTATACCATAACTCTGCCCACGGTAGCCAAAATGACCAATTTCGAGGTTGTTCCGAAGCAAAGCATCTTAGATAAGATTCCAAACACTTATTAACCACCTTCGTTTGGCCGTCAGTTTCAGGATGGTAAGACGAAGTCATCTTTAGGGCTGTCCCTTGTAACAGAAAAATTTCTTTCCAAAAAACACTCACAAATATTGGATCTCTGTCACTTAGAATAGACTTTGGGATGCCATGTAATCTAACAATTTCTTTGATAAAAACAGCAGCAATCTTTCTTGCTGTAAAAGGGTGCTTTAATAGAATGAAATGAGCATACTTGGATGGGCGATCCACCACTACCAAAATAGTATCGTGCCCCTTTGACCTAGGAAGTCCAGTGATAAAATCCAAAGATATATCTTCCCATATCATATCCGGAATGGGCAGCGGTTGAAGCAACCCTCCTGGTGAAGTAGCTGAACTTTTCATCTTCTGACAAGTAGGACAAGCTTTAACAAACTCCATCACAACCCTTTTCATTCCAACCCAATATAAATTTGCAGCAATTCTTCTATAAATTCTTAAGTATCCTGAATGGCCCCCAGATGGTGAAGAATGGAATTCTTGAAGTAAGAGGGGTATTAGGCTTGAATTAGCTGATATGACCAACCTATGTTTGAACATTAAAATTCCTTTATGCAGTTTAAACCCTGGTTTACTATCCGGGTTGAGCTCAAGAGCCTTCTTTATGTTTTGAAGCTCCAAATCTTCGTTGGCTTCACCTATTAACTCATGCCCCTGCTGCCAAATAGGAAAAAAGGTCATAGAAGAGAGTTCCCCAGCTGTAGGCAGCCTTGATAAGGCGTCGGCAGCTTTATTTTCGGGCCCCGGTTTATATTTTACTTCAAACTTGAACCCCAATAATTTAGCTATCCAATTCTGTTGGTCAGTAGTGGTTACCCTTTGTGATAACAACTCCTTTAGACTTCGTTGATCAGAATAGACCACAAACTCCCTTCCCATCAAAAAATATCTCCAATGTCGAATAGGAAGAACCACTGCCATGAATTCTTTTTCATAAATAGATTTGGCTAGGTGACCAGTGGATAATGCCTTACTGTAATATGCCAATGGTTTACCTTCTTGCATCAAAACGGCTCCCAAGCCATTACTCGAAGCATCGCACTCCACAGCAAAAGGTTTAGAGAAATCCGGAAGAGACAAAACGGGTGCTGTAGTAATAGCTCTTTTGAGAGTTTCAAAAGCTTGTTGAGCTTCGGGACCCCATTTGAAAGCCTCCTTCTTGGTCAATGCTGTCAATGGCCTAGCAATCTTGCCTTAGTCCTTAATAAATTTTCGGTAGTACCCCGTATGGCCTAAGAATCCCCTCGCCCCTCGCACATTGCGAGGAATTGGCCATTCCAAAACACTATCCACCTTCTTTGGATCAACGGCCACCCCTTTCTTTGACAACACATGGCCCAAGTACTCAACTCTACACCTCCCAAAGCTGCACTTGCTTTTATTTACCACAAATTGATGTTCTTGGAGCACCCTCAAAACTGTAGCTAAATGCTGTAAATGAGTTTCCCAATCGGTACTGTACACCAATATATCATCAAAAAACACCAATACAAATTTACGGAGGAAGGGTTTGAAGATTTGGTTCATGGTCGCTTGAAATGTGGCCGGAGCATTCATTAAACCAAACGGCATCACCAAGTACTCATAATGACCCTCATGAGTACGAAACGCTGTTTTAGCCACATCCTCTTCCCTCATTCGAATTTGATGGTATCTCGACTTCAAATCCAATTTGGAGAAGAAACAAGATCCGTGTAATTCGTCGATAAGCTCATCTACCACAGGTATGGGAAATTTGTCTTGGATCGTTGCTTTATTCAAAGCTCAATAGTCCACACACAATCTCCAAGTGTTGTCCTTCTTCTTGACTAAAATTACTGGACTCGAAAATGGGCTGGAGCTATTGCGAACAATTCCCAATTTCAACGTCTCTTGAACCTGGCGTTCAATCTCATTTTTCTGGTGGTGGGGGTACCGGTAAGGTCTCACATTCACTGGTTCTGTTCTTTCAATATGATCTGATGTGCAATTCCCCTTGGTGGGGGCAGACACCAAACTTCCTTAAAAACATCAGGAAATTGCTCCATTAATCTGCCCAAATCACGCATCTGCCATTGCGAATGCTCTATTGTATCCTTCATAGCCCAATCACTCTCCAACTTCCATAGGACTCCATCTATAATTCTGGGCATAGGCTTCCTTAAACCTAGTAAAGATTCAGCACCCATTCTTGAAGCATCCTCATTTGAGCCAGGAGTTCTCATGCCTTGTAGCTTCACCCTTCCACTTTTTGATTGAAAAGACATTGACATAACTTTCCAATCCATTTCCACCTTACCTAATGTTTCTAACCATGCCACTCCCAATATCATGTCAGCACCCCCCAAGTCCAGCACATAAGCATCCACTACAAATTCATTTGTGCCTACTCGTATTGGAAGACCCTCGCATTTCCCTTTTGTGACAATTCTGTGGCCATCTCCCAATCTTACACCAAAACATTTCGACCCATCCACAGTGATATTCAGAGATGAAATAACCTGTGGAGCCACAAAATTGTGACTAGCTCCACTATCAATTAACACCAAGATTGGCACTCCATTTATCATTCCCTCCAATTTCATAGTTTTACTTGTTGCAATTTCTGGACCAACAACACCCATCAACCCTAAGAGTTTGCACTCAAGTCCTTCAACTTCTGTCCCCTGTTCTACTTCAAGGGCTGAAATTTCAGCCTGATTTCCATCCTCCTCTTCGTCCACGATGACCAAACGAAGGGACTTCGCTGTGCATTGGTGTAGTGGGTGAAATTTTTCCCCACACTTGGAAGCGTAAGCCTTTGCTTCGTCGCTCCAGGAGCTCTTGGTAAGACATATGTCGTGTTCCTCTAGCCTTCTCCGATAACGTACGCCGGTCGTCCATCCACTTATGATGAGAGTTTGCCGTGTTCGACGCTGTAGAGACTTTGGATGCTGAGGAAGCGAATGAAGCTGCGTTGCTCCCTCCAGACGACGTCGCACCTGCAAGAGGTATAGTGGGCTTGACCGGGTTTAAAGATATCGGCCCATCTGATGCCTTGCGGGTCGAAACTGCTCCACTCACCCGGTTTAAAGTAGTTTGACCCAGCTTCGCACGATACGCTGTCACTTCAGCATTCACGACAATCCCCTCTACCTCGCGTTCCATATCTCTGGCCGCCTGCATCGCATGCCATCGGGAGTCAGGATGAAAGGAGTGGACTCGTTGTCTGATGTCCGGTCGCAAGCCAGCCATGAAATAGCCCAAATACTGGCTTTCCGACAATCGTGGAACCTGCGCTGAAACCAGTTCAAAAACCTCTATATATTCATCAACAGTGCATGATTGGTGCAGCAGTGATAATTCTTCAAACGGGTTATCATAAATCATCCCTCTATAACGCTGTAAGAGAGCATGCTTGAACTTCTCCCAGGTGAGGTTCTCATCAGTCTCCCATAATAGGGTGAACCAATGTATAGAGTTGCCCTCCATACACAGACGAGATAATTTCACTTTTAGATCTTCGGGGGTGTTATGAACTTCAAAATATGCCTCTGCCCGTTTAATCCACCCCATTCGGTCAGAACCTTGAAAGCCAGGTAATTCGACCTTCTTCACCGAAACCCGATATTCACCCCACCCATCCTGAAGGTTACCCGTCACCGGAAACGTCCTTGCAGCACCTCTCATTGGTCTTTCTAACGAAGAAGACGAACCATCCACCGGAACGGTTTCCTCTCGTTCTGCCTCAAGTCTTTTTCCTTCTCTTTTTTCAAACTCTCTCAAAAGAGTTTGTTGCATATTCATCTGAGTTTGTTGCATTTGTTCCATTAGTGACTTCTGCATAGCCACATTTGTTTGTTGCATTTCCATGAGAGCTGCTCTAAACTCACTCATAGTCGATTCTATACCATCTAAACGCGAACCCATTGCTTCCACATTAGCGACTCGTGCTTCCAATGCATCCTCTCGGTCTGCTGTTTTGGCGGCATTGCATATCCGGCAGGTCGGACCAATGATGGAAACCAGAAAAGAACTCAGCAATATTATTTAATAACAATTAGGATTACAGTGAATAATCCTACCCAGAGCCCCTTGCTCCTACATAATACCAACCATGGTGTTTTGCTCTCTTTCACTCAACATGCTATTCTCTTTTCATGACCCCTATGACAACAGACCCCCCAGGATATATCCTCCACCCCACTACTAACTAACTTGCAGACAATTTACATCTCTGTCCCTATTCGCTTTTTCTTCCTCTCATACACCCTCCAAGTCTTGGGCCTACTGTCATGGCCCAAAGAGTGGTTTGCAGCCCCATTAGTGTCCAAGTTCCTATCATCCCACATCTTGCTGATGATCATATATAAGGTGCAGTGGTGATTTCTTTAGTGCTGCTTGTTGAGTTCAAAATTATATAACAACTTGTTTTGGTGAATTTAAAATTCATGGACTCTCATGCTTAGTTTAGTTTTACTGTCCCCACCAAAAAGAATTAAAATAAAAAAAAGGAAGAAGGAAGAAGGAAGAAATGTTAACTGATTAATGAACTGCTCTATGTAGGCAGAGAAAGTTTCTAATCAAGATTTGCATTACAAGAGGGCTGTCAAACATGTGGGAGAGCCAATGACACACTTGGAATCAATAGCTTCCTCTGCGGTACTTTAATCTGGTGTCTATGGTCTTGATTTTCCTGATTAGCTCAATGCTCTTTTTTCTACCATCATCATGCTACTTCCTTTCCTAAAGGAATTTAAATGGAGTGAAACACATTGGAAAGTAAATCCTATATTTTGCTGAAACATACAGGTTCGAGCAGCCATCAAGGTTAAGGCTTCTGCTATTATCTGCTTCACTTCTTCTGGACGAGCTGCAAGGTTTCTTTACATTTCTTTCTACACCCCCGTTCATAAGTTTCTCATTTTTGTAATTGTTAATACAAATTCTTATGATTTAGTGTTTGTGTTGATTTTTCCTCCTTCAGTTCATGTTGGATTTAAGTTAACAAAAATCATCTATCAACTTTTGATATCTTGCTCACATATAAAAGTTTTCAGCTTACATTGTACTTGTGTAGGTTGATTGCAAAGTACAGGCCAACCATGCCTGTGATATCTGTTGTAATTCCTCGACTGAAGACAAATCAACTCCAATGGACATTTACTGGTGCTTTCGAGGTATACAATTGTCAACAGCTATGCATAAGCTGTTTCTTTGCAAGCTTATATACATAATAGAATGAGCATTGTTTTGTTGTTAGAAATTTAAGTCTCAACAACTGTGGATAAAGTCTAAGGCTAGCAACCTGTTTGAGTCAATTTGATTAAGTGTAGTGAGTCAACTCAACCTGTCAGGTTCTTGAATAATGTTGCTAAACTGAGTGGCTAACAGCAGAAGCTGGAGTTCTGCAATAGGTCTTGATAATAAAAAGCTTAATTGACTTAGATACTTTGACTTGATTGATTCACATATTTCAATTGTTTCAGCTTCCAGAATGGAAAACTTTTGTGTTGAAGATAAACAGTCAATAATAATTTAAACAAGTTAACTTTCTTGGGATAAATTTCTGATTTCCACATGATCATTAATGATCCTTGAATTCTCTGTCAGATTTAATTAAAACATTTTAGATTGATTTACCATATATGTCAATTTGAATTTTTCCTATTTGAAGTTGAAATGCATGTAAATTTAGAAACTATCTCATTATTGTCTTTAATTCTTTAAAATCAATCTTGTGAAGCACTGGGGAATAACATTCTTTGAATTTCTGAGTGGTCACCCGGAATTATTTGAAAGTTACAGAGAAACATTTGCATGTAAAAATGTGGGTGTTAGCATTCATTACCCCATGTCAAGAAACATCTATTACGCAAATGTACTTCATACTTGATAGTGAATATGATGAATGTCTGCTATTTTGCGCTATTTTATATCCTTCCTGCTTCAGCTACTCATCAGTATGTTATTATTTTGAAGCATTTGAAAGTTTATCTTTCTTCAACTTGAATTTAAACATTTGAAATTGAAAATAATCTATTTTTGGTATCTATTTCTTCTTATGATCTCATGGTAGGCAAGACAATCGCTTATTGTCAGAGGTCTTTTCCCAATGCTGGCAGATCCACGACATCCAGTAAGAATTATGAAATGTTGATTGATATACTTTCTTGGTTCTATATGTCCGAGTTTTTTTTCCCACTTAGGACTGGTTAATAAAAGTCAGCATTTCATTTTTAAGGCAGAATAATTCTGATGGAGCGTAGATTTGACCTGCGAAGTCCATAGCCCAGAATTCCTTCCCTTTAAATGATACATATTAAATCCTAGTTCAAGATGAAGCATAAATTGGGTCTCCACATTCATGGGACTTAACCCTAAGTCTCAATGGATCTTTAACTGATCTGGCCTTCCAATGCTTCAGCATTTCTCTAAGCTTAGCCAACACAAAGCTTAGTGACTAAAATCAAAAGAAAAAAACTTATTTAAAGTTTTTTATATCTTTACTAACAAGTTTTTCGCTAAAAATAGAACATGTATAAAAAGTGTCTTAAAGAACTACTTATTTAATACTGAGTTGTAAAAAATTTATTGTTTTTTTAAAAGACCATACACATTGTATTTTGATTAGAGAACCATACACTTGTAATGTTTTAATTGGAGAACTTAATAACAAACATATAAGAAACTGCATGTAAGTTTTTTCCAAATTAAAAACAGTATAGGTTTCAATCTGTACCTTTTACACCTATCTATTCCAGTCTAAGAATTATGGACATTGACCCCCCCTCCCCAACACACACACACACGACATTATATGGACACAGATCTGTGGCACAACGAAATTTAAAGTTTGAGCAATACATCTATATTTATATTTTGGACATGTTTGATATGAGCGTCTGACACTAATAAAGTTTTCGTGATATCAATTTTGCTTGATGTCTTTAGTTAGGAATTGATTGAATGGGCTTCTGCAGTATGACTCGGGTGCTTATCTTTCTAATGCAACAATTATAATCTTCCTTTCCCCTTCCTCCTTTCTCTTGCTTTTCCTCTCAATGGGGAGTCCTAGGATCATTACCGTTTAGGAGGTGGCACTCAAGTAATCTGTTTTAATCATCATTTATTCCTCAGATATGGGGATAAATATTAATTGCAAAGGTGTAAAAGACAAATTTCTTAGGTATTAATAAAGGAAAAAATTTAAGTGCAGTTCTTTATATCTTTGCTATTAAGTTTTACAATCAGAAAATTTAAGTGCAGTTCCTTATATCTTTACTATAGTTTTTAAAAATAATTTTATGTTGTTTACAACTTATTATTGTTTGATTGGTTTTTTTAATGAACTTTTGGAACATGCTATTTTGAATGGAGAACTTGACAGTAAAGATATAATGAATTTTATATAGGTTTTCTCCTTAATAAAACCTTCACCTATCACTTTACAGCTCAGGCTCTGGAGCATTTTTTTTTTTTTGGGGTGGCTACAGTTCAATGACTTTCTTGTAAAACCAACCATGAGGGTTCACTGCATGCTTCGCGTCCAAAGAATTATCACATAAAATGAATTATGAACTTTCACTTTAATAGTTTAGATGTTCGGATCATGGGCTTTCAATTAATGGCTTCAGCATTTGAGTAAAGAATGAAGAAAGCCTCAACATATATGCTTCATTTTTGTTGAATGTGAAAAATAATAGCATAACCATGAAAGCAGTATAAACCAAAAAACAGAACCATAACCATGAGAAAAACATGAAAAGAAGGAGAAGAGAGAGCAATTTTCGTTTCTGCAATACTTCCATACATTCTTCATATTTTCCATTCATATTTGTATGAAATACAAAAGAAATCACAGCCATACATGCTGTTAGAGGAGGATATACATCCATTGTCATTAGGTGAATGGATTTCCTCAAAATCTGGCTAACCCCATACCTACTCAATGAAACACTACTAACTAAAGTAAGCAAAAATAATTACATCCATCAGCAAAGTGTTTTAGAAAAGTTTTACAAGTCATTAGTTAACACTCCTCCTTAAATCTTTTCTTGAAAACTCTCAGCTTGCTTCTTAGCTCATTAAACTTGTTAGATGGAGGTGCCTTAGTTAGAATGTTTGCCATTTGTTCCTCAGATCTACAATACATCAATTGAACATCTCCATTCTTCTCAGCTTCTCTTATAGCATGAAATTTGACATTGATATGCTTTGTTCTCCGATGTTGGACTGGATTTTTAGCAATAGAAATGGCTGAATTGTTGTGTGGTTAAACCGTATATCTCTCTTATAAATATTAGAATTATTATATTTGATTTAGTTGCTATTATTAGATTAGTTATATTGGGAAGATTTTTTATGTATATTCTTTCCTATCTCTTTCTCATCTATCACGGGATTTTTGATTCTCTCTTTGATGTATATATTGCCTTGTATATTCCTCTGATCAATATACAGAACTTTTTATTGCTCAAATTCCTACATGGTAGCATCCACGTCGCCTAGCAACGAAAAACCGTATCCGATGACTGAGAGCGATGGTCCTTGACGAGTGACCTGTGTCAAGCCGGTGGTCCCTCTGGGTCGACTACTGGCTTCGAAGGGTCTTCGGTACTCATTGTATCAGACAAATTGAATGGTACCAATTATCGTGAATGGGCTTAGGCAGTAAAGCTAGCTGGTGGCAAAGGAGAACTGAGACTCATAACTGGCGAGACAACGATCCAAGATGAGACCAACTCCCCAGTGTTGCAACAGTGGCATACCGAGAATGCATTAGTCTCTTCGTGGCTGATTAATGCAATGGTACCACAGATCAAATGAAGCTTCATGTTCCTGCCTACTGCTCATGAGATTTGGGAAGCTGTAGGTGACTCATACTCAGATGGAGAAGACTTGGCACGTCTGTTCGAGATCAAAACCAAAATTTGGGAATTGAAGCAAGGTGATTGTGATGTCACAGCCTATTGGTTAGAGATTTCTGCATTATGGTAGGAATTAGATTTGATGTCAGATGAAGAATGGGGCTGTACTCGTGATGCTTCCCTCTGCAAGGAAAGAACAGAGAAGGAGCGGGTGTTTTAGTTTGTCGCAAGATTAAATAAGTCTCTTATTGATGTCCGAGGGTGTATTCTAAGTCGAGTTCCTCTTCCCTCAACCAGAGAGGTTGTTGTTGAAACACACCGAGAAGCTTCAAGAAGAAAGGTGGTGCTACAAGACACCTTCTCTGTTTCCACCCCTTTTGTAGACTCTGCTGCGTTGGTAAGTAAGAGTAATGACTCTAATATAAGGGGGCAGAGAAGTAAACCTACGTGTGAGCATTGTAAGAGGTAGGATAAACTTGAGAGATATGCTGGGACATACATGGCAAGCCTCCTGACTGGAAACCCTGGAAGGGAAAGCCCGGAGGCTATCAAACATCTCATAAAACTTCTCATGAAGAGTCCAAGTCTACTTCAATGCCTCAGATTGACAACGATCGCCTAGGTAAGCTCATTGAGATGCTTAATGTCTTACAAAAGATGGAGCAATCCCAGAAACCAAACCCCACGGCATATGTAGCACACCAAGGCACTTGTGCTCTTCTCACTACCTCTTAACAACTACAAATGGATTGTTGATTAGGGAGCATCAGATCATATGACCTCCGGCTCTAAGCTATTTAGTACATACTTACCTAGTGCCGGTAATGAGAAAATTAATACAGCAAATGGTTCTTCCTCCATAATAGCTGGCAAGGGCAGTATTACTATTTCTGAATTTATGAAGTTGGATTCTATCCTCCATGTTCCTTATTTAGCTTGTAACTTACTTTCCATTAGCAAATTGACAAACCAAGCAAATTATTGGGCTCACTTTTGCTCTACGCATTGTATTTTTCAGGATCTCTCATCGGGGAAGATGATTGGCAGTGCTAAGGAGCATGATGGTCTCTACTATCTCGATGAATCAATCGTAAGCAATCTATGGTCTCAAGTTAAGTGCAATCTCGCCTCTAATTCCAAAAATAAGGATGCGAATAATCTTCTGCTATGGCATAAAAGGATGGGTCATTCAAATATTCAATATTTGAGTTAGTTATTCCCTTAATTTCGTTTCAATAAAGAGTCTTTTCATTGTAATGAGTGCGAACTCGCTAAATACCATCATACAATTTTCAAAAGTATTGAGTACAAATCCACTAGTCCTTTTTCTATTATCCATAGTGATTTGTGGGGCGGCCCAGCCCATGTTCCAAATCATACCTGTACCAAATGGTTTATTACATTTATTGATGATCATACTCGTCTTTGTTGGGTCTATTTACTTCATGACAAAATTGAGGTTACTTTCGTCTTTATTGAATTTTACATAATGATTTGAAACTAGTTTCACACTAGCATAAAAATTCTTCACACTGATAATGGTACTGAGTACTTCAACACAAACTTGGGCATTTTTCTCACAAACCATGGTATAATTCATAAAAGCACTTGTCCCAACAGCCCACAACAAAATGGCATTGCTAAAAAGAAAAATAGGCACCTTCTTCTGGTTGCTCGTGCCTTAATGTTTACCTATAATATTCCAAAATTCTTCTGGGGAGATGAGGTTCTCACTGCCACTTATCTTATCAACTGCATGCCCAGTCTTGTGATTCTTCTGGGGAGATGAGGTTTCATTGCCATTTATCTTATCAAACGCATGCCCAGTCGTGTGATTCTTCTGGGGAGATGAGGTTCTCACTGCCACTTATCTTATCAATCGCATGCCCAGTCGTGTGATTTCTTTCTCCACTCCTCTTAATAAACTTCGTGAGTCTCACTGAGTCTCACTCTCTCACTTATCTTGACACAAATCTCCCTCTCAAAATATTTGGTTGTACTGCTTTTGCTCACTCTCATAACTCATAAAATTGATCCTAGAGCTGTTAGGTGTGTCTTTCTTGGCTACTCATCAAATCAAAAAGGATACAAATGCTATGATCTTGTCTCTAAACGTTTTTATAGGAGTAAGGATGTTTCTTTTGCTGAAAATGAATCGTTTTTTCCTAAAGCTTCAATTCAGGGGGAGTGGTGGAGTGAATTTCAGCCTATGGAAGAAGGGAAACATAGTAATATACCTGAACCTATGATGTTTGTTGATTAGTTTCAGCCCTCAAATTATGCCATTGAACATCCTTATATGCTAGAAGCGGAATTGACAAATCCTTCAAAAAGAGAAAATGAGTAAAGCACATTGGAAAAAGAACCAATTATTTACACATGGAAGAGGAGATGAGATAATAGACCCCTCATGCCTGAAGTACTTCCATATTCAAAACCGGTGGAGGTCCTCGAGCAAACCCAAGATGAATTGGTGACTGTGGTAGAAACTCCAGATGACTTGAATCTACCTATTGCCCTCAGAAAGCAACCCAGATCATGTACACAACATCCTATTCAAAAGTATGTTTGTTAAAAGCCTTGTCTACTCAGTATTGTGCTTTTATAACTAATTTTGATAGATTGAAGATTTCTAATGATGTATATGAAGCTGTGAGCATACCAGAATGGAGAAGTGCTGTAATGGAGGAGATGAAAGCCTTGGAGAAGAATGGAACATGGGAAGTTGTCACATTACCCAAGGGAAAAAGAACCATAGGATGTAAGTTGGTTTTTACCCTTAAGTATGATTCCAACGGTAAGCTGGACAGGTACAAGGCTCGTTTAGTAGCAAGGGGATTTATCCAAACCTATGGTTTGGATTATAATGAGACTTTTGCACCTGTAGCAAAGTTGAATATTATTAGAGTATTACTTTTATGTGGCAGCTAATTTAGAGTGGCCTCTACATCAACTAGACATTAAAAATGCATTCCTGAATGGTGAACTTCAACAAGAAGTTTATATGACTTTACCTCCAGGCTTTGACAATGGAAGGGGTGATCAAGTGTGTAAATTGAAGAAGTCACTATATGGCTTAAAACAATCACCTAGAGCGTGGTTTGAAAGGTTCTCAAGAGTCCTCAAAGCAGCTGGCTACAAACAAGGATTATCTGATCACACAATGTTAAGTATGAAGGAGGTAAGAAATGTATCCTTATTGTCTATGTTGATGATATAATACTCATAGGGGATTATGTTGATGAAATGGAAAAGATAAAAACTATTCTAAGAAAAGAGTTTGAAGTCAAAGATCTCGGGTCATTGAAGTATTTTCTTGCGATGGAACTTGCAAGGTCAAAGAAAGGAATATATGTTACTTAGAGGAAATACATACTTGATCTTTTGAAAGGAATAGGATTACTGGGATGTAAACTTGTTGAAACTCCCATTATAGTTAAGCAAACAAAAAAGTCCGAAGAGGAAGGAAATGTGGAGGTAGAGAGTAAGGATGAAGGAGAAGAAAAGGAGGAGGCAGTAGAAAAAGAGAGGTATCAAAAACTTGTAGGGCAACTAGTATATCTATCTCATACAAGGCCTAACATAGCCTTTGCAGTGAGTGTGGCGAGCCAATACATGACTTGTCCAATGAAGGAACACTTAGAAGCTGTGTACATAATATTGAGATACCTAAAAGGTACTCTTGGAAGAGTTCTATTGTTTAAGAAGCATGAGCAAAGGTCTATAGGAATTTACACTGATGCAGATTGGGGGAGGAACCTACAAGGACAAACGGTCAATCTCGGGTTATTGTTCCTTTGTGTGGGGCAACTTGGTTACTTGAAAAAGTCGAAAACAAAGGGTGGTATCCAAAAGTAGTGCTGAATCAAAATTACGAGTTGTAGCTCAAAGCATTATGGAGGAATTGTGGCTAAAACGAGTAATGAATGAGATATATGTTTGAGTGGATCCACCGTTGAAGTTGTACTGTGATAACAAGGCTACTATAAGTATGGCTTTAACTCCCGTACAACATGAAAGATCAAAGCATGTAGAGGTGGATAGACATTTCATTAAAGAAAAAGTGGAAGAAGGCATCATATGCCTAACTTACATTCCCCCGAAAATCCAAGCTGTTGATGTACTAATTGAAGGGCTACATGGACCTGATTCGAGAGTTGTGTTAGCAAGTTGGACATGATTAGTATCTATTATCCAACTTGAAGGAGAGTGTGGTTAAGTCGTATATCTCTCTTATAAATATTAGAATTATTATATTTGATTTAGTTGCTATTATTAAAGTAGTTATATCGGGAAGGTTTTTTATGTATATTCTTTCCTATCTCTTTCTCGTCTATCACGGGATTTTTGATTCTCTCTTTGATGTATATATTGACTTGTATATTCCTTTGATCAATATACGAATTTTTGATTGCTCAAATTCCTACATGTTGTCACACTATAGCACAATAGGTTCCTCTTGCATATGGTTCAAGTCTGTTATTTGATCCACGTAGCTTGATTTGAAGCAGCTACTGCAGCAATATACTTAGATTACTACTTGCTTTTTGGAGTTCTATGAAAACACCCCACTTCCAAGTGAGAAAACATATCCAGTTGTGCTTTTAGAATCATCAATAGATCTTAGCCCAATCACTATCAACAAAGCCTTCAAGTTTTCCATCACCATTGCAGTACCAAATACCAAAATCAGCCGTACCTTTCAGATATCTCAGCACTCTTTTGCCTACACCAAAGTGTGTAAACTTGGTGAATGCATGAACATTGAAAGTAAGGTAGCAGGATACATCAAATCTGGTTTGGTTGCAGTTAAATAAAGAAGGCTGCCAACCAGACTTCTGTAATGAGTTGCATCTGCCTTTGCGTCACCATCAACCTTGGAGAGCCTTTCGTTTATAGCAAGTGGAGTTGAAACAGAATTACAACTCTCCAATTTAAATTTTTTCAACAAATGGTTTGCATACCTCCATCGTTGAATTGATGCACTTCCATTCTTAAAAAATACCACATCACTCTAAGATTTGTCATTTCGAAAACTTGCAACATACTCTTCTTGACTTTGTCAATTTCATGAATATCATCACCACCTGTAACCAGCACATCATCTCCATAAAGTGAAACTATAATTTTCTTCCCATTGCCACAATCTTTCACATAAGAGTAGGCTCATTTTGGCTCTTCCTAAAACCGTTTTCAAGGAAGTGTGTGTCAATTTTGTTGTTAGGCTCTCGGAGCCTGTTTCAGCCCCTACAATGCTTTATAAAGCCTATAAACTTTATCTTCATGGCCTGCAACAACAAAACTAATAGGCTATTCAACATAGATTTCCTCTTCCAAAACTCTATTTAAAAAAGCTGATTTAACATCCAAATGAAAGATTTTCCATCCATATTGAGCTAATAAAGCAACAATTAATCCAATTGTTTCATGCCTAGCAACTAGTGCAAATGTATCATCATAATCAACTCCAGCCATTTGAGAATACCTTTTCACTGCAAGTCTGGCTTCTATAAACCCATTTGACACCAATCACATGCTTGTCTTTGGGCCTTGAAGTGAGTTCCCAAGTACCATTTTTGTTGATCATAGCCAGCTCCTCCTTCATTGCATCATTCCATTCTACTTGCCTTGAAGCCTCTTCAAAACAAGAAGGCTCATTCACCACAAAGCTGCATTTTTCATAAATTTCAGCCAAAGACTTGGTCTTTAGCACTAAAGAATCATATTCAGCTATATGATTTTCATCATCATCATTTGTAGCTTGCTTCTGGTTATTAGATGCATTGGGAATGGTTGTCAACTGTGTTGTCTTCATACTTCTTTGAACTTGATTATTTTCCCAATCCCAATATGTGTTCTCATCAATTTGAAAATCTCTGCTGATCACAATCTTTTTTTGACTTTTTATTATACACCCTGTAGCCTTTAGAACTGTGTAGCCCAAGAAAATCCCCATTTCAGCTTTGTTAGCCAGTTTGGATCTTTTCGCTTCTGCAATATGAATATAGCAGATTGATCAAAAAATCTGAAGTGTTTGGTAGAAGGCTTTACTCCAGTAGAAGGCTTTACTCCAGTCCAAGCCTCAACTGGTGTTTTCCCTTTGGTAGCCTATTCAACAGATATACTTCTGTATAAACAGCTTCAGCCCAAAAGTTTTTAGGTAGCTTCTTTTCTACAATCAAGCATCTTGCCATCTCCATAACTGTTCTATTTTTCCTCTTTGAAACTCCATTCTGCTGAGGAGAGTAGCTCACTATTAATTGGTGAATAATCCCCATATCTTCACAGAACACATTAAATTCATTGGAGGTATATTCCTTGCCATTATCAGATCTCAACATTTTAATCTTGCAGCCACTTTGAGACTCCACCATAGCTCTAAACCTTTTAAAGGCATTAAAAATTTGAGCTTTTCTTGACAAAAAATACACTCATGTCATTCTGGTCAAATTATCAATAAACAAAATAAAATACTTGTTTTGGCTTAGAGAAGGTAAAGTCATAGGACCACACAAGTCAATATGAATAAGTTCCAATTTGTTCTTTGCCCTTGTAACATTAGCTGTTAAAAAAGGCTTTCTATGCATTTTTCCCAACTGACAAGCATCACATAAATCATCAATACAACTTATTGCAGGCATGTCTTTGACCACATCATGAGATTGCATAAATTTCAATGCATCCACATTAAAGTGACCATATCTTTTGTGTCATAGTGCAGAATCATCATGTTTGGAAACAAGTGCTGATTGATTCACTTGGTTAAAACAACTGGAAAGCTATTATCACACATTTCAATTTTAACAACTTCTGAATCATTTGAATCGAGTATGATACAACCACTATTTTTAAATGAAAGTGAATATCCTCTTTTCATTAATTGTCCAACACTTAGCAAATTCTGGTCCAAATCAACAATCAACAAAACATCATGAATTAATTTAGGACCTTTGCTGGTGTAAACAGAAATTGTAGCTCTCCCTTTAGTGTGAACAATTTCTCCATTTCCAAGCTTCACTTTGGTTCTGAAGGTCCTGTCCAAAGAAGTGAAGAGACTTGAGTCCCTTGCCATGTGGCTTGTGCATCCACTGTCCACATGCCATACATCTTTTGAAGCTGAAAACCTTACTTGAGTAGCCATAAACAAGTGATCTTTAGTTTGGGGTTGTTCATCAGTGAAGTTGACTTGATGTGCAGGTTGTGGTTGAGATTGGTTTTGCTTAAATCCGCAATACCTCTCTCTATGTCCCCACTTCTTGCAATGGTTACACTGAATTTGAGGCTTCCCCTTATACCAACAATCTTTTGACATGTGATTTGTTCTTTTCCTGCTGCAGATTCACTTGAACTTCCACCCACCTTACTTTTTTGCAATTTTTGCTTCTTTTGATCCCTTTGAACAGATTGCTTTCCCTTGTGTCTAGCTTGAAAAGCACCTTCAGTTACATCATCCATTCTCATGGACATTCTTTGTTCATGAGCTTGCAATTTACTTGCTATCTCAGAAATAGTTAATTTCTTGAGATCACATGACTCCTCAATGGCAGCAACTTTGGCTTCAATTTTCTCGGGTAAGCTGATCAACATCTTTTCCACTACTTTCAAGTCTTGCACAACCTCACCATGCAACCTCATCTGGTTCACCAAATGTGACAGCTTTGATCTTTTTCCTTCATTTTCAGCATTTCAAACTCGCTCTTAAGAGTCAATAGCTTGATGGACCTTACCCTTTCATCACCAGCATACCTTTCATTTAGCTCATCCCATATTTCATCATTTGTCAAAGTTGAATGTAGAAAGGTAACAACGTTACCTTTCTCCCTTTTCATAGTTTCCTCCTCATGTTGCTTTATTTGAGCTATTGTAGGATTAGCTCTCAATGGTGGAACTTGTTTGTCTTAATCTACGTACTCCCATAAGCCAAAGGACTTCAAACATGCTCTCATTTTAACAACCCATATGCAATAGTTTTCCCCTAAAAATTGAGGAATAGCAAACACAACATTGCTTCCTGGTGCCATTTGAACACTCATCAATGTTTAATCTCTCAATGATATATATATATATATATATATTTTTTTTTTCTAATTCAGACCCACAGCCTATAAGAACACAGCTTTTGGTACCATTGTTAAATGTGAAAAATAATAGCATAACCATGAAAGCAGTATAAACCATAAAACAGAACCATAACCATGAGAAAAACATGAAAAGAGAAGAGGGGAGAGGGCAATTTTCGTTTGTGCAATACTTCCATACATTCTTCATATTTTCCATTCATATTTATATGAAATACAAAAGAAATCACAGCCACACATGCTGTCAGAGCAAGATATACAACCATTGTCATTAGGTGAACAGATTTCCTCAAAATATCGACAACTCTATACCTACTCAACAAAATATTACTAACTAAAGTAAGCAAAAATAATTACATCCATCACCAAAGAAGTGTTTTAGAAAAGTTTTACGAGTAAGTAGTTAACATTTTACACACCGTTACTTATTGACTGTTGATATTATGTGGTGAGTGCAGGCTGAGTCTAAAAATGCAACGAATGAATCAATATTGAAGGTAGCTTTAGACCATGGGAAGGCCTCTGGTGTGATAAAGCCGCATGACCGAGTTGTTGTTTGCCAGAAAGTCGGAGACTCGTCAGTTGTGAAGATTATTGAGCTTGGAGATTAGATCTTTCTTGTCCTTCTTGAAACTTCCATAATAAAAGACACAACAGTGGTATATATATGAGATAGCTCTATCCATTTTGGTGAACTGAATCATGTAATCTAATACTACTGTTCAGTGACGTGCAGCTGTTGTTCCTCATCTCCTTTTTGTTATGTATATTATATATATTTCAAGTTGCTCCCTCTATGGAAATCGAAGTTGATTTTTATTGTTTTAAGAAGGGAAGTCAGTTTACAATTTCAGTTCTGAAAAATTCACGACACTAGCTAATTCAATGATTATCCTTGTGATTTTTTTTTTTTTTGGGTTTACCAACTGTATTCTTCAACTATGAAAAATTAATTTTTTTGAGCTTACTGAGTATGAAGGACAAGATGCTCTCTAAATTGACATAATTAAAAATTAAACATTTACCGTTTTTAAAATTTAAATAGCCGTTGTCATTGACAATTCTTATATATATTCTGAAAAGATAAGTAGTTAAGGAATTTAATATCATAACTATTTTTTTTCTCATTATGATAATAATAATGTATTGACTGTTTAATTATTTGAAAGATTTTCATCATTTGTAAATATAAAACACACACACACATATATATGTTATAATATACATACATATATTATATCATATATATACGAACACATACAAGTTTAGGCTATAAAATTCAAGCTTTTTATCTTACTAATGTTTGAATATACTTTTCATACGATACATAAAAATTGAAACTCCTTGCTCCCTCTATTGATAGATCAAAGGCCCCCTGTTGTCGTTTCAGTGACTCATAAGGCTTTTCCTCAGCTCAGTTCTTGAGAATGGTCGCCACCTCTCCCAAGATCAGAATGATTATCTCTGCTCGATGGGTTTACATCCATCCCTGAATGTCATCAGCTCCCCCTTCAATGACTAGGGAAGACCTTATTATTCTCTTCCTTAGGGGCTAGAAGCACGAGACTTACACCCTGGGTGCCTGGAACAAACTAGCTCCCTCAGGGAAAGTGAACTAACTTCCTACTTCACATAGAAAGAGGCTGGAGGGGGATCTCTCAATAGAACAAATCAAGTAGTATGGACACGAAAGCTAAATTACTTTGGATATAAAGCATCTATTTACTCAATAGAGTCTTGGGATGCATAATGAGGTCTCCTTGAAAGGGTGATAATCTCTAATTAGAAACTATATTCATGACACTTACCATCACTAAGCACGGAGGTTCGTCTACTTACAATGGGTAAATTTACAGTGAACTACAAAAGTATAATATCCACTAACTTCCCTCTACTCACTCTCTATGCTCCAACCAATCTCTTACTATGAATATCCTCAGCTAGAATTTTAGAGATGTTGTTGGCGCCAACTTTAGAAGAGTCTTCAGAGAATTTATAACAAACTATAGGCCTAATGTGGTGATTCTTTAGTGAAACTTGTGTTAATGGAGAAAGAACCAGTGCAATCATAGCTACTATGGGCTTTGAAAGGTAAGTGAAAGTGGATGCCATGGGATTTGCGGGCAGCATTTGGGTTCTTTGGAATCCATATACTGCAGCCCATAAACCAGGGCATGTGACCTGCACAATACGGAGGGATACATTACTCAGTATTGTAAGCCTAAACCATACATTCAATGCCAAAACATAAAGATACACCAAGATTTATGAAAATATCATTTCATTTCAAACATCAAAATTTATTCTTTACATCACATTGTTCCAAGATATTCCATCTCTTATAATTCAAAAGGAAGAATATTCGGGAACACAGAATCCCATTAACTACATCAAAGAGCATTTATACATGATCCCAAAAGAAATCCATATACGGTCCCAAAAGACCTTAGTATACCTATGCGACTCCAGAGCGTACTAAGACACAAAACACCAAAATAATAACCCACCTACGAAACAAATAAGGTCTACTTGAAGTACTGCTACTCCTCTGGCAAGTATTTCTCCTTGGCAACTGTATCTGAAAATGTTAAAGCCAAAAGGTGTGAGTTTTCCACAACTAGTAAGCAGACGACTGTGCAAGAAAACACATATCAATACATAACATCATATTAACATTATATGACACATACATCTATTGCTTAAAGGGCAAGATGACTAAATCACCTTTTAGTGGAAAGGGTGAATGTGCAACTAATTTATTGGGTCTAATACATACCGATGTATGTGGACCAATATCAACGCACGCCAGGAGTAGTTATGTCTACTTTATTACCTTTATCGATGACTATTCTAAATATGGGTATATGTATCTAATGAGATACAAATCTGAGGCATTTGAGAAGTTTAAAGAATTCAGAAATGAAGTAGAGAAACAACTTGGTAAAAGTATCAAGACACTAAGATCTGATCGATGTGGTGAATACTTAAATCAAGAGTTTCAGGATTATCTTAGGGATAATGTGATATTGTCCCAGTGGACTCCACCTTACATGCTATAGCATAATGGTGTGGCTGAAAGGAGAAACCAAACCTTGTTAGACATGCTTAGGTCTATAATAAGTCATGTAAATCTCTCTAAGTCCTTTTGGGGCTATGCACTTGAGACTGCTGTTCACATCCTGAACAGAGTCCCAATCAAGGCAGTTGATGTTACTGCATTCGAGAAATGATATAACAAGAAACCCATCTTATCTTACTTAAAGATATGGGGTTGTCTAGCTTACATGACCAGATAATGTTAGATAAACTTGAGGCAAAATTTGACAGATGTTAGTTTGTGGCATACCCTAAGGAAACAAGAAGATATCAATTCTACTACACTTTGGAACAAAAGGTTTTTGTTTGAAGGCATGCTGTCTTCTTAGAGAAAGACTTTCTCTTAGTAGAAAACAATGGGAGTATGATTGAACCTAAGGAAGTTCAAAATACTCAAGCAGACATAGAACAATTGCCTGCTCAAGAGCCGATAGACATAGAACATCTACCAGCTCAAGAGCTAGAGCCGTTAACTTTTTCAAGAAGAGTAACGACCAAACCTTTTGTACAAGCATAAATACTTCATAGATCTAGTAGGGTACATAGGGCTCTTGAGAGATATGAATTTCTCATAAGTGAGCCTAATGATGTACTACTTAAAAAGATGAGAAACCTATGACTTACGAAAAAGTTCTGAAGAGTTTAGAATCTGATAAATGGCTCCTCAATGCCATGAAATCAGAAATGGATTCCATGTATGACAACCAAGTATGGACTTTGGTTGATCCGCCTGAGGGGATTAAGCCCATCGAGTGCAAATGGGTTTTCAAGAAGAAAATCGACATGGAAGGTAACATTGCAACCTATAAAGCAAGGTTAGTTGCAAAGGGATATCGTTAAAAACAAGGTGTTGATATTGACAAAACCTTTTCATCGGTAGCCATGCTTAAATCCATGAGGATACTCCTAGCCATAGTAGCTCATTATGATTATGAGATATGGCAAATGGATATAAAGATAGCTTTCCTCAACGGATACCTGACCGAGGATGTCTCTATAATATAACCAGAAGGATTCACATTCAAAGATAGTAACAAAGTATGAAAGCTTCAGAGACCCATTGTAACGACTCAGATTTCCAGGAACGTGACTAGCGCGGTAACTAGAGATATGCCAACCCTATATCATAAGCCCACTAGAGATTATTACTAAATCTCAACCAAGACACTGAGTCAGAACATTCACAACATAACAAGAGGGATTTAAGTGTCCTATGTAACTACAGAGCACACTAAAAAAATCAACCTAGAAAAGGACGAGGATCACTAACCCAAGGTTTCACTTGGAACCTGAGTCACACACTAAACATACTCCTCAGACAGGTCAATGCCAAAACTTGCATGGAAAACATAAAAGAGGAAAACATGAGTAAATTTAATACTCAGTAAGAACCAACTATACTTACCCGTAGTCTGCTTGTGAGATAGTTTTCTACTGTGAAATCACATGGAGATATTACTTTCGAATCATCCAGATTTATAAATGTCATCATTTCAAAGATGTCTTGCGGGATAAAACTTCTGACCTGGTCATTACCTAATTGAAAATCTATTTTACTATAATTAAGTGGTCTCTTCATAAGACTCATAAACTGAACATAAGCAAACATCTCAAATCATATGAATCACCATGCAAGGTTCACATTAGATTTATACATGTATACATTTACCCTTCTAAAATATCATACATACATCACATAACACACGGTTATGATAACCTTTACCTTATGATCCACCCATATATATATATATATATATATATATGTGTGTGTGTGTGTGTGTGTGTGTGTGTTTATTCATAATATCACCATCAAGTTCAAGCCAACCGCGAATCACCATATACTTCATTGACCACGTGTCACCAGGTCTCATGGTTCTTTGAGGCTAAAATATTAAGGGAAGTCCATAACTCTCATGGACACATGCCCCCAGGCCTCACGGGTGAGAATATTATTCCACCGACCCATAGATCTTATGGATCATGTACTACTGGGCCTACTGGATTTCTCAAAACAAATATCTCACGGGGATTCATAGACTTCATGTGTACCTCGCCCGAAGGCATCATCCTATCTGTAGGCAATGTTCCTGCTCAAAGGTGTATTTTTCCCGTAGGCAGTACCCTCGCCTGAAGGTGCATCCTGCCTGTAGGCAATATTTTCTCCTGAAGGCGTCAAATTTTCTGAAATCTCAATTTCTTTCAAATGTATATACATACAATTTAACATACCAAATCATAATAAGTTATTACACCACTCAATCAGCCACAACTTTGACTAAAATCCCATAGAGGGATCAAACACTCATAATCAATAATGATAATTCATCAACAAGCAATAATAATCATTTACAATTTTGTATGGGTGCATATATTCATGCATTACTGCATGTAGTTATCATAAGTATATACAATGGCAACACTTCTTAACTTCACACATAGAGTGATTTATTGATTAATAGGTCATTCCTCTTCATTTCATATAAGAACATATCTCTATATGAAGCTAGGAAAGTCGAGCTAGGTAGGTTCAAGACCCCCTTGTATGGCATATCCTAGACTTGTGTCAATGTTCCATACAGCCACCCCTAGTCCACATATATCATAGTATTCTTAACTTAGCAGAATACTACTAGAAGAGGATTTGCAAAAAGAAAAGTGACCTTCTAAGACTAATCATTAAACACTTGGCATCAACAATATCTTAAGGGAGGATGAGCTATTCATCCATATTATGTATCTCATCACAACTCAGCCAAGTCTTAGTGTACCACACAACATTTACATGATTATACCAATACCCTTCTACATTAATTATTTACTTCAATGACAAGTTATAGCTACCTTTTCCTTAGGGTAAGTTTGGGAAGAGGGCGTTCCAAGAGGATCTAGGGTAATTCTTCAAGAAATATAAAAGGAAATTTCCCTACATCCCAACTTTGGTCCCCACTTTCATTAGATAGGAATCAACAAACACAATACATAAAGACCATGTTTTCGGTCACGATTAAGTTCGTAAAAGAATGAAGTATTTACTTTAGAGGTGATCCTTCTTAATTCCATTTAAATCCCTTGAAAGAGACCATGTTATCTTGTTAGGACTGAATTTTAGACTCTTACATTGCAGGATTTTCTAAGTAAAATCCACAACTCCAAAATTTTTGAATTTTGGTAGACAAAATCCTTAACATGTCTAGAATATTAGGTAAAAATTTTAGAAAGAAATAACAACGTTTACCCCTTCAAAACCATTGCTTTGTTACTGCTGCCCAGACTGTCTCTACAGCATGAAGGTCTCAGTCTTACAAGCTATTAACCCACTTAATCAACTCTAAACTCACAAAATTTGGTGGACGTTTAATTTAAAGTTATGACATTCTCCCATAAAAAAAATTCAACATCAAACTCGACCATTTAGTCCATCTAACATAGCATTAAGTAAACTTGGTCAGATTAGTACAAATTCTAAGATAGGTTCTATCTCTTTAACACTTGACCTAGCAATGGTTTCCCAAACATTACAAAAATGTCCAAATCATATCTATATGTGCCAAGGAATACCTCATAAAAATTTCAAGATCATAAGAGCTCATTTCATACTAAAATCAACTCAAAACCCTATCAATAGTAATTACTAGCACACATGCTTCCAAACAATTTTGACCTTCAGTCACTCTTTTAATCATAAAACTTAAAAGGTAAAGAATTCTTGAATGAAACTTATTTATCAGAAACTAGACTCAATTATCTTTCCAGCGGTATGAAGTTTGCAAAAATTGGAGCTTAAACAAGAGAGATATGACAATTTTAATCATGTTCAAACTTGCAACTTGAGGCTGGCGCCCCGAGGTGCCAAGGTCTGTCTTCTCTATTACATGGGGCACCCCGGACTGGGCAGACACACCCAAACAACGATTTGGAACCCAAAATCTACCACTTTGCTTCCTAAAGTCCTCCCAAGGTTCACCCAAACCATCTTAGGTTATTAACACTTGATTCTATCACTCAAGAACTTCCTAGAGGATTAATTTCAAGCAATGATTCAAGATTATGGCAAACCATTCAAGATTATCCCAAATTATTTCTTAAAATTCTCAAATTCGAATCTTCCTCTACATATGCTCCCAACCATGGTTTTCCTCAAGTTCTTAAGTTCTAACTTCATTTAAGAGTATGGAGAAGCAAATTATTTTAGGACCAAGATCAATTTCATGTTTTCCAGAAATTAAAACCTAGGTTTTCTTGCAAGAATCCAAGAAGAGGAGAGGAGAGAGCTTGATTCTTACCTTGAAGAAGAAGATCTCGATGAACGGAGAAGATGACCGGTGGTGGTCGCCGGAAAAGAGAGTGAAGACACCCGTAGAGCTTCATAGCCGTGAAGGAAGAAATTTAGAGAAGGAGAAAAGAGAAAGGGATGAACGGGAAAGAGAGTTTATGAGAGGGTATGGAAATGAAGGAGTGTGTGAGTAATGGTTGATGTGTGAGTAATGGTTGATGTGTAGTGTATATATTTTAGAGAGTGGGGCCCACTTTTTCTTTCATTTTGGTCTACCTTAGGAAACAAGTTCCACAAGGATTGTATAAAAATTGTGGGTATACTTTTTTAACTCAGTTAGTAACCTACACCTCAATAAAACACAACACTTAAACACCAATATTCAACTCACATCACATTTTATCAAAAATTCAATTTATGTTTTGTTCACTTTGGTCCCTCTCAAAGTCCTATACACTACCGTGCTCTCATTTTCACCATCATCGAGACATGACTTTGCAACTTACCTTCTTTAAATCCTTCTCTTCTCAAAGACCTTTACTTAAGCCCATCTCATGGGATTGCTTAACACTTTCCTTTCTCTTTG
The DNA here is from genome assembly GCA_037074585.1 of Biancaea sappan. Lineage (NCBI taxonomy): Eukaryota > Viridiplantae > Streptophyta > Magnoliopsida > Fabales > Fabaceae > Biancaea > Biancaea sappan. Next base: position 73,645,587 of record CM073492.1, on the reverse strand, counting down.
TTTTAGTCCCTCACTCAGATCCTGACAAAGATCCCCCTCAACGGGTGTAAAGCGACACAACTATAGATACAATCATCACATACTCGAAGATTCTTAACATCTTTGAAGATCTCTAAGCTCTTACTAATCTGTCACATCCCAAGATTCGGGCATGTGACCGGCACAGATGGTGAGCTTCACCTAACCTCTGTAAGCCTGTCTAACATAATTTTATTTCCTATTTTCATTGACTCACAAAATCAAAATATAAATATGTTTACAATTACCTATTAATTTTATATTTCGTTGACAAAACTAATTATATAAGATACATGATTTATCAACACAGTTCCACTACGTAATATATATCAACACATTCATATATATTCAATCTTATTCTATCTGTACATTTCCATCCTAGAACAACCTACCTGATTACAGAGCCTCAACTAGATTCTTACAAAATAAAGGTAAAGATTGGCATGTACACTTTACTCCAAACAAGTGGGGATCCGATCACCATATGCACTTAATAGTTTCTCTTCTTTCGTACATGAAAATGTTGGAGTGTGAGTCATATTGACCCAGTGAGGAAATCACTACTCTACCACAACCACATACAATATATCCATTCATCTAAATATATATATATATATATATATATATATACATATATACACACATGCAATCAATTTTATGCCAAGACTTATCTCAGTATAACCACAACATTAAGCACGATTTATAGCACAACACTAACAACATATTTATGTCGTGTCACGTATGTCACATCAACAATACATTCCAAACAATCATAAGGCACACAATATCACAAATTCCCGTACCAATCAGGTCGTCTAGAGTACCTCTGGATCGTTGCCCGCGGCCCCGCCGCATCCACCCTTGTGGCTCCTATAATAAGAGGCCACCCTTATCGTTCCATTTATCTCATCCTATGGGTGCACCGCCATGCCTTTCCTTTTCAAAACACAATCACAACCAAGAATCATGAGCATAATTCAGTCACAGTGTAACCAACACAATCCAGCATCGCAACATATGTACAACATAATCCAAAACAATATATAGCATCATTCACAGTATTACAAATATATCAAGTATTATATTCCTCAACACATGCTATCATTAATTCAACACCTTACAACGAGGTTGATTTTCATCATATCACACAACTCACATATTAATACATATATCAATTATTACAATAATTTCTTATGCACATGCATAACAACTAAATTCATAAGCACCCGAAAGGTATTTCAAATTGTTATAACCATATTAATAGGGTTAAGTATATACGGAAAATACAGCCAAGGCCAAGTAGAGATCCCCTCACCTTGGATCCAAGCCAAATACACTCTTTAATCCCAAAGAAAGGACACCGAAAATCTCACTGAATGCCTAGAGAACAAGTCAAACAAGAATAACATCAAACATTTATCCTTGCTTTGTTTTGAAGCAAATTTTGAGTCCATTCTTTAGAAAAATTATGGTATTGATCTACAAGTCCAAAAAATGTGAAATTTGATACATAACCATCTTTATGTGTTGTAATACTAGGATAAAATTTCAGATCAAAATTCTATCGTTTAACCCCTCTAAATACTCTTTTAGTGACCATAGGTCAGAACTGTCTGATTTCTGAATAGGTTCATTTTTTTTGTTTAATAAGCCTACCAATTCTTAGCCAAATGCTATGAAAATTGGTAGATATTTATTGTAATGTCTTAGCTAGTTACCATAAAAATTTCAAGTCAAACTAATGTCATTTAGCCACTGAACAAGGACTAAAATCCAATTCTGTTTAGATTTGTTTCTGCACAGAATATAATTCTGTTCTTTAGCATTTCACCAAACTAAACTCTTCCAATTACCATGAAACTTTCCAGTTTGGGCCCTTTATATATTGAGAGTTTATCATAAAATTATAAAGATTTTAGGACCTCATTTAGTTATCCAAAATGCATAGAATTAATAAAATCTCAAATGAGTCTTGTTTTCATATTTTCAAATTTTCAGCTGCTGTTTAAGGTGCATTAAGGGTACCAAACCAGCCCAGAAAATTCTGAAATAATTAAGGCTTATTCTTGGATACCATACCTAATTGCACACGAAATTTTATGACCATTGGAATTCATTTCATACCTCAAACAGCCCAAAACAGCTTTAGCAGTAAAATGACAGCAAAACAGGATTTAATTCCAATTATCAAATTTTTATTCTATTTTCACACTACATCCAGCTAAATCTAACCACGCTCAGGCCATTATAAAGTCATCATTTTTAACTTAAAAGCATTACTCAACATTAAGCACCTAGCCAAGTTCCCTTCCACTCAAAATAACCCAAAGATTCAGTACCTAAATTTTGTAGACCACTCTTTCTTTGGTCCTTCATCTTTCTCTCCCTTTCATCTTCCTCTTCCCTCCTTTATTTCTAATTTATGTTCTTTTTTCTTAATTCTTAACTAAATCTTTGAAATAGACATTTTTATTTTAAATGCTAAATTTCAGAGCTTCATTAACAAGTAAAAATTATACAGAAGAAAATTTATTAGCTTTGTTCCTTACCTTTCAATGTTTTGCCCTTTCAATGTTTTGCTGTCATGACTTTTCCTCAAAAAAAGTCTTCATTCAGAAACCAGTTAACCTTTAAGATTATAACATTTAAACTTCACTACAGCACACTCATACTGAAACACTTTGCTTAAGAATCACAGAAGAGAATGCATCATAATTAGTCTCTTACCTCAAGCTTCAATCCTCTGTTTTCTTTCTGTTTATTTGGTCCAATATTTATTGTTTTGTTCAACTCCAAATCCATAATATCAATCTTTAAACAGTTTCAAGACTTCCCTTTTACAGTTCAGAAAACAAATTAGTCACAATGTGCAGAAATTTCTTGGTTCTTACCTCTCGTGTTTGATTTATGCTCTGTTTTCTCCTCCTTACTATCATACATCATCTTTCCTCCATCAGACCACCATGAATGACTGCATTGTGAGAGAGAGACAAAATGGGGAACGATTCCAGAACAAAGCACTAAATCCACCCTTTCTGTCACTGTAATCATTGACGCCATCGCAGCATCTCACCGACGGCCCAATTGATGGAAGAAGAAAAGGAAGAAGGGTTCGATGATGGGAACACGAGGAAAAAAAGAGGCTGATTTCTGAACTCTATGAAGACTTATAAGCTTAAAGTCTCCAGTAACTTCCATATTAAGCTGATGGAAAAAGAGAGACATGTGCCCAACTTTCATTTTGCCACTTATCTCTTCTTCTTTTTTGTATAAATTACATCAAGTCAACTTTCCTTAAATTAGCAATTCACTCGGGTCCTTATAATTTCATGCAAGATTCTTAATCTCTCCCCAAAAATCCTAAAGTATTTTATTACTTCCCTTGTCTTATCTCTTTTTTTTTTCCAATTTCAACATAGTATTCATCGGTTCCAAAAATTTATAATTTAAATTCATAAATATTCATCGGTTCCAAAAATTTATAATTTAAATTCATAAATGTTTTAATTCCCACATAGAAAATTTTTTATAGGCTGCCTCCTAAAACCTTGGGTGTTACATAATCCCACACAACACATCCACATATGCATACATGTGCAAGGTTTGGCCTTAACCCGGGTTCATAATACCTCAGATGTTACACCCATCTGTGGATTGAAGCAAGCATCCATGAGTTGGAACATCCGATTTGATGAGACAATAAAAAAGTTTTGTTTCTTAAAAAATTCGAATGAATCTTGTGTGTATAAGAAGGTTAGGGGGAGTGCAGTCGTATTTCTTGTGTTGTATGTAGATGACATACTACTCATAGGAAACGACATTTCTGTTCTTCAGTCCGTGAAGATTTGGCTTTCCAAGAATTTCTCCATGAAAGACCTTGGAGAAGCAACATACATAATGGGGATAAGGATCTATAGAGATAGATCTAGGAGGTTGCTTGGTCTTTCGCAGTCTACATACATAGATAAAATGTTAAAGAGGTTTAGCATGAAAGAGTCTAAGAGAGGATTCATTCCCATGACACATGGGATTACACTATCAAAGTCTATGTGTTTGAAGACATAGGATGAAAGAACTCGCATGAGTTTGATCCTTACACCTCAGCCATGGGATCAATCATGTATGCTATGTTATATACTAGGCCCAACATATCATGTGCTCTAAGTGTCATGAGAAAATATCAGTCTGACCCTGGTGAGGGTCCTTGGGTGGCTGTTAAGAATATCCTTAAGTACTTAAGAAGGACAAATGATTTATTCTTAACATATGAAGAAGGAGATCTCAACGTAAGCAGGTATACAGATGTCAGCTTCCAAATTGACAGGGATGATTCAAGAATTCAGTCAGGTTACATATTCATATTAAATGGAGGTGCAGTCAGCTGGAAAAGTTCCAAGAAAGAAATGACTGCAGATTCTACCACTAAAGCAGAGTACATTATGGCTTCTGAGGCAGCAAAAGAAGTGGTTTAGATTAAGAAGTTCATCACTGAACTAGGAGTGGTTCCCAGCATTATTGATGTAGTACCAGTCTATTGCAACAACAATGGAGCCATTTCACAAGCAAAAGAGCCATGGTCTCATTAGAAATCCGAACACTTACTCCGGTGTTACCACTTGATTAGGGAGATTATTGGTAGAAACGATGTGAAAATAGAGAGAGTTCCCATTGATAGTAGTCTAGCTGATCCGCTAACTAAGCCACTACCTCAGTCTAAGTTTGAGATACACACATATGCCTATGGTATCAGATACAAAGGCGATTAACTTTAGCGCAAGTGAGAGATTGTTTGAAAGGTGCTCTAAAGGTAATCACCTTTAGTATCAGATGTACAAACTCAGCTATTAATTCAAAGAGCTTTTCTTCATTATTTATGTTCATACTCATAAACTCAAGATTAGACCAAAATATTAGTAGTGAAGTCCATGATACAAAACATAGCATGAAGGAAATTATGATGGCAATCATTTGAGATTCCTATCATGTGTAATTATATATGTATTTAAACTATTTCTAGTCGTAGGATTACCTGAGACTGGACATCAGTAATCCGGATAGACTACCACATGTTATACTTCTTGATTGGATCAAGCAGTTGTTCTCATAAGCTGTAAGCGTGAGATGTTTTGAGTAATCATATGAATGTTTGTTAAAGGTAACAAGTATATTGGATGACCTGCATGAGACATCACATGGATACTTATTCAAAAGTCAGTGATAGGTCTCATAACAGCTAACAGTGCAAGTATTCTTGGACTTGAGAAACTCAAGTTATCTTGGATATAGATCTTGTATTTTGACTCCATTCCTTGTTACCCACCATAGGTCACTCTTAGGGTGGTGATTGGGCACAACGTGAAGCATTCGAAGATATTTGAGTAGTCAACAGAGGATTCACCACTCCTAATAGAAGGAAGTATACCTATGGCCATTTGTCGAGATAATTGCTAAGAAGTTTTTGGCCAAAACATACTTGTCATAGTTTAAAGTGATTGATCCCATAGGACAAGGAACTAACTATTTGGGCTGGATGTGACATAATAAAGTCTAGTGAGAGTTGACATATAGGCCATACTCTAAACCAAGTAGGTATAAGACGGTGAAAGGACATACTACATAGACACGCTTTAGCTGCAAAAAGGTTTAAAGTCAAACAATTGACTTTCTAATTAATTGGAGGTCATGCTAGATACCGCTTGTGATATATTTACAATCAAGTGTTGATTGTGAATGACTAACATAGCCGAAAATCTAATGGGTCACACGCATAGAAATTCACTAGAATGTAAAATAGGGTTGATGATTTGATCCTCAATTGTAGAATTAATTAAAAGGAGATAAGAGAATAAAAGGAATAGGTATATGTTCCTATTCCTACCCAAACTAGGAAATGTCCAAATGAGGACACCTCTTGGCCGTCCATCTTTTAAAGAGATTGGGCTTCTAACAAGCACAAAGAAGCTATAGAAAAAACCCTCTTGGATATAGAAGAAGAAAACAAGAGTGTTTCCTAAACAAGATTCGCAACAATTGAAAGAGAGACTATGGCATGTGGCTTTCACTCTTACCCAATAAGGGAATAACACCTACTAAGGGAATTAGGGCTTTAGGGTTTGTTGTAGCACCTATTACTTAAAGAGTGAGAGTGAAAGCCACATGCCATAGTCTCTCTTTCAATTGTTGCGAATCTTGTTTAGGAAACACTCTTGTTTTCTTCTTCTATATCCAAGAGGGTTTTTTCCATAGCTTCTTTGTGCTTGCTAGTACAAGAACGAGAAGGAACCGTATTACCTGAAGAGGTTTTTCCTTAGCGTATTTTACATAGATTACCATTAGAGGTATCCCATTTTGGTTACTTACTTTGGCTTGGAGAGGTTGCTACGGTACAAGAGGTATTTCTCTTTTTCTTGATTACTTGGTTAATATAATGGTAATATAGGTTGACACTTTGGTGAATGAGTTTTAGAGAAAAGTTTTAAATTCTGCTACGTTCTATGATCTCTAAAGTCCAACAGTGATATCAGAGCAGGTTATAGTTACCATTACTTTAAAACGAAGAATGTAAGAGTATAATTGAAATCATCATGTTTAGGTTTTGTGTTTTTGAAACATGAACATGACGTGATACTTGTTTCTTTTCCTTTAAAATTTTGTATGAAAGAGCATGAGATGCTTTTATGAATCTTGTTGAGAAATATGTTTTGAATTTTGGCTTTGTTGAAGAACATATTTTGATGCCAATCATGAACATTTTTAAAAGGAAAATATTTTGTTTCCATCAAAAGGGTTTTAAAAAAATTGTTTTGATCCATAAACACTATTTTTTTCTCTTTTAGTAGATGTTTGTTTTTGCGTGAAAATAAAAATATTTTTTTTTCGAATTCAAGACTAAATTAGGTTAAATTAATTTGATTGATTTATATCCTAATTAGTTTCCTAATATGATTTAGGAAACAAAATAATTAGATTAATTGATTCAAGATATGATTATTTTTCTAATTTGATTAGGAAATAAATTAATTAAATTGATTGATTGATTTAAGAGAAATTAATGAAATAATGAATCTTAATCAATATAAGATCAATTAATTTGATAGTCAAATAAATTGATTAGGTTGGATCAAGATTAGTTTCCTAATATGATTTAGGAAATAAATAAATAATTAATTATTTTAAATCTCGATTATTTTCTTATCTTAAATTAAGAAACAAACTTTTTAGAATTAACTAGAATATTTATTACTTTCCTAATTTAAATAAGGAAACAAATCAATTTGGAATTGAATTGAGATTTATTTATTTTGCCTAATTTGATTAGGAAATTAGAATTAAGGGTTTTTTTAATTCTGAACAAGGAAACAAGCAATTTTTAATTGAGATTAAAATGAAAGGAGAAATAATTCATGTGATGAAATTATTCTAATGCCACATAGACCTAAAATGACGACTTCCGTTATACATTTATTTGATAGACAATATATGATAGGATGTATGCATGACATGATGGCTGGTTATGGACTTTTACCAAGTATGAATTGTTCATGTATATTTTTAAATTATGGTTTTGGTAAATAGGGCCTGTGCACCCTGCCTCTCTCTATTTTTTTTATTGTACTTCTCTTCTCACCTAACTCCCCTCAAATGTAACTTGAGGTTTCTCATTAAACATTGTAATTAGATTACATAAGGTTAGTATAGGAACAAGATGCAAGAAAGAAACTGTGGAGACGGAGCTGAGGAGCCGAAGCCATATGAAGAGTAGAAAGAGAATTTCTATGTCTTCAATGTAAATCATGCATATAACTAGGTTTGACTTAGTCATCTTTTTGGCTAAAAGAGTTGACTATAAATAAGTCCATAACCACGCCATATAGTTTACAATCTATATATGCGTAATGAGATCACACATATAATGCATGTTTAATTTAAAAATTGATGAAACCAATTAAGAAAACTCTCAAATAATATTAAAGTTAAAGTCTTCCATTAATATGGGGTGAACCAGGGATCTTCTTAAAGCTTTGGTTGTTGAACTCTTTCCAAGCCTGGCTTTAAGTTAAACATGTTCAAACCATTGATATATAATCTTATGATTAATGGGCTGACTTCAACTAGAAGCATTGATTTGTTGGACTCTCTTCAAGGTTAATGTGGACAGAGACCAAGTTGGGCTATATACATATGATGTGTATGAGTCAAGAGTTGACAAGCCAAATGATTAGTGCATACATCAATAGATAGCACTACTCGATGGTTACATACACGATGCAATTGGTATGAGATACCTACCATTTGATCTAAGATGGCTTGTTGGACTCTCTCCAAGGTCATTCAAGGTGAGTTTTGGACATCAAGCCCATTAGGAGAACTTCCAATGGGTTCTTCCGGATCCAAAATATGGTTTTTGTTTTTGTTTTGGGTTCGTAATAAAATAGTGGGAGTAATAGTCAACAAAGGATTCACCTCTCCTGATAAAAGGAAGTATACCCATAGCCACTTGTCGGGATAATCGCTCTGAAGTCTTTGGCCAAAGCAGACTTGTCATAAAGATGGTCTTCAGTGACATAGTTTAAAGTGATTGATCCTACAGGACAAGGAACTAACTACTTGGGTTGGACGTGATGTAATCAAGTCTAGAGGGAGTTGACACATAGGCCATACTCTGAACCAAGTGGGTATAAGACGGTGACAGACACATTGCATAGACACACTTTAGCTGTAGAAAGGTTTAAAGTCAAATAATTGACTTTTCGGTCAATTAGGGGTCACTATGTGTTGTTAGATACCGCTCGTGATCTATTTACAATCAAGATTTGATTGTGAATGACCAACATAGCCGGAAACTTAATGGGTCACATGCATAGAAATTCACTAGGAATGTGAAACAAGTTTGAGAATTTGATCATCAATTGGAGAATTAATTAAAAGGAGATAAGAGAATAAAAAGGAATAAGAATATGTTTCTATTCCTACCCAAACAAGGAAAAGCCCAAATGAGAACATCTCTTGGCTGCCCCCGTCAGGCCCCAATTTCTAGAAACATGACCGGCACAACGGTAGGATCCTTACCACCCCCATAAGCTTGAATTCACGAATAGTCATACAGCTAAAAATAATAATTAAGGAAACCTTCACACAACTATATACATAGAATAGCTAGGAGTTCTATCTACTATAGAGCAATTCAAGGAACACAAACATACCCAACTTAACGTCAACCCAAATCGGAAGAGGGATTATGACAAGGAAGCTCCGCTACTCCTCGTACGGAGTCCGACCAACTAACTAGATCCTGTAAGGGCACGAAAAAAGGGTGAGTACGAAAATACTTAGTGAGGAATTAATTATACTAAACAAATTACTACCACGCGCCACTCACAGGGATGTGACACAAAATTTAATGTCCCATTCATCAACACTAGGGCTAAGCCTCGTTCCGCATAACCTGCATAGTCAGGTGAATAAATCCTATTCTATGCACACGATTATCATTAAAATCATGCCTTATAAAGGAAAATACAAAGTCCATACCATCACATGACCCAATCACACAAGATTAATGTGTAACATCAAGAAATCTTAAGATCGAAAAGTTTCCCACCATGATCACCACATTTAAATAAATAAATTTTATGCCTCCACATAAAGTACACATTAGATGAATGGCCATTTAACTCAACATAATTCCAATATATGGAGTATGTCCACCATTTTAGTACATTTGAATTTATGATATGTCCACCATTACAAGACAATTGAATTTATGATATGTCAACATTGAATTTACAATTTGTCCACCATTTTAGGACAATTGAATTTATGATATTTCGACATTTGAATTTATGATTTGTCCACCATTTCAGGGAAATTGAATTTGTGATATATCGACATTGAATTTATGATTTGTCTACCATTCCAAAACAATTGAATTTATGATATGTCGACATTTGAATTTATGATTTGTCCACCGTTCTAGGACTATTGAATTTATGATATGTCCACCGTTCCAGGACAATTAAATTTATAATATGTTGACATTAAATTTATGATTTATCCACTATTCCAGAATAATTTAATTTATGATATATTGACGTTAAATTTATGATTTGTCCACCGTTCCAAGACAATTGAATTTATGATATGCTGACATTTGAATTTATGATTTGTCCACCATTCAAGGACAATTGAATTTATGATATGTCGACATTAAATTTATGATTTGTCCATCGTTCTAAGACAATTTAATTTATGATATGTCGACATTGAATTTATGATTTGTCTACTGTTCCAGGACAATTCATAGTGGATAAACCACCGAGGTCGGACCATCAAGGTCGATCCATAGTAATTAATACAATTCCCTTTTAGCAAAGTCACAAGAATATATTTTATATGAGTCCACTATAACCATCACATATGATCAATTATAATTAAATATTACCTTAGCATCAATAATATTCAACCAAAAAAAGCATGTATACATATGTACATTACGCAAGCATATCATAGTACAACAAGTCAATTAACAACTACCACCCCATAATATGATCTCTCATGCATACATTACTATCATCGTGTTGGGGGGGGGGGAAGGGGTCACTTATTTAAGTAAGAATAAAATAGTAGACTTGATTGTTTAGAAAAGTAACTTATCGCAACACATTACATAACACTTACAACCATAAGATTCTTCTAAAGTTCCCCAATATCAGGTATCCCATAGTCCAGGGGCAAAATTCATTTATGAAGCAATTTATATACTCAACAAACAATACCATTAAAATTCGTCAATCCACATGGCAATAACAGGGCACGTTTATATCACTACATCTGCTTAAATTCTAAAAAACCACACCATTCCCATGACTACCAAGGACTCTCCCATAATTATACCACCTCCGACAACTGAGGTCACTCAAGGTGTTACTAAGGAGTTTAATTGGGCACTTTCCTCATTTCCTCAAATATACACAATTCATGCTTAGACAAGAGAAATATGAGTATAAAATATATATATATATATATATATATATATATATATATATCCATTTGAGTTATACGCCACAAGACAGTAAGCCAACCTAGTGGTCATCATCAAGTAATTTGATCTTATACCTTTAGTTTGCTAAAACGAAGGAATCACTCTCACATACAAAAATATAGCACAAGGGAATGTATTATTTAGACTTACGAGTATTTTAACATGGTCCATCACTAGGGAGTTAAGAGTTCTCATTTCATGATATGGACACTTGAACTTGTTACCTCAGGTCATAGGAGAAGAGGAAATATATCCTAATATTTGTACCATCCATGTTTACTCAGTCACGCTACAATATCCCAAGAACAACCTAATCTAAAAGATCACCTATAAGTGAATTTATATATCCTGCATGTTCATCAAATAGGATCTTAAAATTTACTCATGAAATATCTAAATTTCCTACTCTTCCCTACTTTCATTCTTTTCAAACAACTATGATCTTTAACATAGGTAAGAATAAATAGACACTTTACCATACCATACGTATCACCACACATGAGGCAAAATGGAATCATTCCTTCATACAATCAAGGCTTCTAGTTCCAGAACATAAATATCATCATTCAAAAAGTGTATTTCAAGGAGAAACCCAAGCACTGATGATACATACTTAACTTGTACAACTTGAAAGATGAACGAAAGGTTTCTCACCTGGGTATGGAGCACTTTCGACCTCCAAAGAATGTCTTATCCAAGTCTCAAACCAACAAACCATCTCCCAACATCTACGGACCAAGCCAACAAAAGGAAAAGGGAATTAAAATCATACTTTAATGCTTGTCAGGAGGCTGGCGCCCTTTAACTCTGGGCCACTTGCTAGAGGCTTGACGCCTTGGGCGCCAAGTAGCAGAAGTTTGAACATCAGTTCAATTTCAACACCCAGCTCCGAAATCAGCCAATTTTTCACCATTTTCCATGATTCCATTTAAGGGTTTTCTTCCTTAATGTTTTAAGGTCAACATGGCCGCAAGCTAATTTATGATTCTAAGCTTAAATCATCAATCTTTCAATATAAACCCTAACTTTCACTTATCCTCCCTTTTTCATGAAATCTATCTCCAAGCATGATACATTCTCACATCTTTGATTCTAGACTCATCACATATTAGTCAAGAGCGTTTTAGAAGGTTATCCAAACCCTAGAACTTGCAAATTAAGCATTTCTCCACCAAAAACCCCTAAGGTCTGAAAATGAAAAAAAGGAAAAGAAGAAGATGCTTACCTTGTCTTCCCTGCTCTTTCCAGCATGGTGACTCGCCAGAACTTCATCCTCTCGCCGGTGATACATGGTCGGAGGTTTGGAGATGGTGTTTGGGGAAGCATAATCGAAGAGAGGGAGAGAACTCTATGAGAATTGGGTAAGGCAACATGAATAAAATGAAAATAAGTGTGTGTGTGTGCTGATTTTAAGGTGTAAGTAGGGCCTACTACTTCTTCCTTTATCTTGGTCCCTCTTGTGAGCAACATTTAATTAAAACATTCTTAGAGTGTTGGAACAACTTTAGCTAAAAAGAAAGCACCTAACTACACTCTTATTACAAGACACCACATCAAACCCCATTTTCTCTAAGTTGCCAAAAATCTTGCACTCATTCACGTTAGTCCTTAAACCATTTTCCATCCAGACAAGTGAAAATTTTTCCTGTGCCCCAAATTACTCCTTAGGAAGTTCCAATAACCAATATCTGAAAATGGTAGATATTACAGCCCCTATCTCAAAGAGATTAGGCTTTTTAAGGTACCACCTTAAGAAGCCCAATAAGGGAACGACACCCACTAAGGGAATTAGGACTTTAGGGTTTGTTGTAACACCTATCACTTAAAGAGTGATAATGAAAGCCACACACCACAGTCTCTCTCTCAATTGTTGAGAATCTTGAAACACTCGTTTTTTCTTCTCCTTCATTCAATATAGTTTTCTCCATAGCTTTTTTGTGCTTGCTAGCATAAGAATGAGAAGGAACCTCGTTACCTAAAGAGGTTTTTCCTTAATGTATTTCGCGTGGATTACCATTAGAGGTATCCCATTTTGGATACTTGCTTTAGCTTAGAGAGTTTGTTATGCTACAAGAGGTATTTCTCTTCGTCTTGATTACTTGGTTAATGTAATGGTAATATAGGTTCATCCTTTGGTGAATGGGTTTTAGAGAAAAGTTTTAAATTTCGTTACGTTCTATGATCTCTAAAATCCAACGGCTCTCACCTGACAATCCCCAATTCATGGCCTCTAGGTGTTTATCACTAAAGCCTTCATCAATAATCATATCAATTACAACCAAGATTTCATAAAATTCACCACATAATGAAATACAAGCCCATAATCATGATCACCCACATGATTTCAATATCATATATCACATTCAGTACAAGCCCATAGTCATGATCACCCACATGATTTCAATATCATATATCACATAATGTAGTACAAGCCCATAATCATGATCACCCATATGATTTCAATAGCATATATCATTATCTCATTCATAAACATGTTCTATTGAACTCCAAAATACTCATACAAGCATATAATATGATGTTAAAGTTCAAGAAAGTAAGTTAGCAAGGTTGCCTACTTACCTCGATTGCCAAATTAAGTCCTTACTGTGGTTTCATGTAATGATCAGAGAATATTTGATGTAGTTAATCATTTAGAATCAACCCCTAATGATCCCAACATGAAAAGAAGTCAAAAGGAGGTTATAATATGAGAAAGAGATTTCGAATTCACATAAAAAGTGACCATATGGAATCGAGAAACATTTGGTAACATATACAAACAAATGAGACAACTTATGGCCAGACTATGAAGCTTCCAAAATATACTTTGTCACAACCATTGCCCATAACTCTTACACCTTGAAAAGGAATTAGAAAACAAATACAATCTTGATAAATGAAGAAGAATTCTAGCAACTAAAATCAAGACTAAATTGGGAGATCAAAACACAAAATTCTTTTATGCTATGACTTTAAATAAAAGAAGGAAAAATAGAAGCACTATATTAATTACAAAAATCAGATGGAATCTGGCTTGACAACCCAGATGACATAATAGTTAAAATAAAAAATAACTTAGCTTTAATCTTCTCAACAATGACTAAAACACATCTCCTCCCCCTTTATATCTAAATATGATGCCATAACTTACTCAAGTAGAAAAAGTGTAATCACCCGAATCGGTATGGGCCTGTGTGAAGGGTTCTCATTGGAGGTGCCCAAAAGTTTAGAAGATATAAGCAAGTGCGTCAGCTTTAGAGGTCGTTTAAAAGTGGAATGTGCGCTTGTAATGTGCATGAGAGCAAAAGTGGAGACCGGTATTGGTTATGCGCTTGAGAAATTTTGGGGGAGGGGGACCTATATGAAAGGATGGGGAAAATGAGTGTTTGGAGAAAGTTTGGTGAATTATGGACTTAGAGTATAACCAGTATGCTGGGAGAGACATGGTCTTGTATGGGATACGCTGAGAGGATGGGGCTTCCCATCCGGGGAGACCTTGTGAGCTCATGGGTAGTGAGAGGGACTGAAGTGAAAATAAAGGTTTCTTTAAGTATTATTTGTGAAAAATGGAGTTTAAAATAATAATAGGAGTATCGGGTGAAGTGAATTAGTGTACAAAGTCAGGATATGTGTAGTGTACATTTTAATCGAATATTTGATTTTTGCCTTGAACTCCAACTTTTTATGAAGGAGTGGCAAAATTGTAATTCTAAACAAGAAGATTAAAATATATAGACACACATACACACAGCCTTTTTGGTCAGCACATTCTCACCTCTCTCTCCCATTTCTCCTTTACTCTTTCTTCCTCTCACCCATGGCATGCCACACCACCTACGACTACCTTGGTTTTCGACGAAGACTCGCTCCACGACTACCCCTACCACTGAAAGGAGCTTGGGTTGAGATAAGATGAAGCTTCCTCCCTCTTCACTTTCTCATTTTCATCACTCAAAATCCTAGGATGAGAAATTGGAGGAATCTTGGTATTTATGGGTGTTTAATGCTTCTAAACCACACTAGGCTTGGTCCTTAAGTGTTTGGGAAGTTGGGTTTTGGGGGAGGAGTAGAGTCGATGGAGAAAATTAGATTGGGAAGCTAGAAATTAAACCAGAAAAGTTTTAATTTGAATGTGTTTATGGTAAATTTTGTCTTGGTCTTGTTTGGTGCTTGGTTGTAGTGTGTTTGAGGAGTTTTGGATTGCCAAATTTTGTAGGTGAGGACCAAATTTGAGTGATAGAAGATTTGGTGTTGAAATATGATATTTGGAGAGGGAAATTGTCACAATCCAAAAACCAAGCACATGATCGGCATAGAATCTAGGGGACTTCTCTCCCTTTACCCGTAAGCCTAAACTTGAACATATGCTAACTCACCTTATAACGTGGTCATAATTCTACCTTATTTCACTGAATGATGAGCCATCTTCATAGACATGTGTTTTCACACAAGAAAACTCAAACTTATCCTTAAACTTCCATAAAACTATGGTCCCAAAGAGAGGAACCTGAAAATCCTTAACACCTTTACGAACTATTCCCAACTAGGCATATAGAATAAAATAAATTAACACAGAAAAATTTTACCCATGAGTATCCATCTATTCATGAAAAATTTCTACATACCTAAACTCATGCTTCCTTATGACATTGTAATACCTAGGGTATTACATAGGTCTTTCTATTAGAGCTCACAAAGCAAGCTTATGGTTTACCTTAAAGTGCAAATCTTGGTGATTTCATTTGTGGGTGGTCTTCCAAACACTTCAACTTCTCCAAGCAATCTTCACATTACTAGAAACACGGGTTGGAGTTAGGAGAAATTGAAAGATATCTCATAGGGTTAATATAATGAGGGACAATCACTTATCCAAGTAAGAGAGAAGGATGACTAGAGAGGTTGCCAGTGATAGATGATTGGAGAAAGGCAACATACATAATGGAAGAATGGGTCTTTTCTTCAAAGCAAGCCTCATGTTGGAGGAGAGGAGGGGGAAGGCAAGCATAAAATGAGAAGAAATGAAGACAAATGTGGTATGGTAGCTATATATATAGTGATCTGAAAAGAAGTCTTGAACTCACCTTCTGCAAGGCCAACGGTTAACCATTTACTAGCTAGTGGTCGACCATATACTTAGGAAAAAGGGTCCCATCCACGAAGCATGGGTCAATCATTTTCCAACAAATGGTCAACCGTTGTCAATCATTTGGTAACAAACCCTAAATAGAAAGGAAAGAAAAAAATAAACCTTAGAAAGTAATTGTAACCTTAAAAGAGGACTAAACCATAAGGTATTACATTCTTAGTTAAACTATAACAATGCCATCATCTTGCACTAGAGGATCATACCATAGAAAGAAAGCAAATCTCTCAATCTTTTGTGGCAGTATCAAATAAATCAATTTTGATGTGTAGGATATAAGCATATTAAAAGATGAGATCCTTAATGATTATAGAGGGGTATACAAACTAGATAGTTCCTTACATGACAAAATTCTTTGTTACAACCTTAAAGGAGATCCTCTCTGAAAGACTAGTCTGTTAGGAAGGTAAAACCTCCAAGATTATAAACTCATCTAAGCATCTTATACTACCCAATGCAAGACTTTAGTAGGATCTTGACTAAGCCCCACCTTTCATAGTCGACTTCCACAATAGCTTCACTCTTGGTAGCCCACTTGGGCATCTTGACCATTGCAACCCTCCTAAGTAGCCATTTCCTTTCTCAATGGCTCTACTCTTGGCAGCTTACTCAGTCATTATACCAATTGCAACCCTTTAAGGATCTAACTAAAAGATACGAGGATCTAACTCATTTTGTTGACAACGTGTGAAGACACGAGATATAACTCTGACACCATTGCTATAACCATGAAGGAGATACTCTCCTAAAAGACTAGCCTATTAGGAAGGTAAAGCCTTCAGGGTTATAAACCCACCTAAGCATCTCACACTACCCAATGTTGGACATCAATAGAATCAAATAGTTGAGAAGTATTTACAATCACATATTTGCTATACTCATAGAGAAATGTCCTCCTTCAACTACTGCGAATCAATCTTTGAATTGCCATCAAAGATTTCACCTCTAATTCAACTAGGATTGTTTCCATTTCAACACTTAATCAAGGATTATTTAATATTCAAGTGGAATCCGAAAATTTTGAATTAGGGATTTAATAACTATAAATATTAAATTTGTCATTCTATTTAGTCTGCATGGATTGCTTAGCCCTAGTTATTATGAGGTAGTTAAGAGATTTTATTTTCGCATGTGTGAAAATTTTTTTGCAAACAAATGAGTACTTAAAAGAGAACTTTGAGTGAAGAGAAAGAGACTTAAGTGAAAAGAAAGGGAAGTAATACGTAATTCCACGTGATAGGCATAAGTAAGGGCCCTTGAGAAGAGAAGGGTTAGGTGAGGTGAAGTTGTGGAGCTGATGACACGAGGATTGTGGAAGTTGAGGCACTGCAATGTATAGGACATTGAGAGGGACCAAAGTGAGCAAAATATAAGACTTTTGTGTTTTTAACGAAATGTGTTGTGAAATGGAAATTTGGTGTATAATTGTTGTGTTTTACTGAGGTGTGGTTTTGGTGCACTACTGATTAATCTAAAAGGATTTCCAAATTCTTTTGAGGTCCTAATGGAACTTGATTCACTATAGGGACTAAATTGAAAAGAAAGTGGGCCATACCCTTATTAAAACACACACACACTAGCCCAAGCATACACATATGCCTTTTTGGTCTCTCTCTCACACCCCTCTCACTCTTTTTCCTCCTTTATGCTCTTTCTTCCTCCTCCATGGCTAGGGGACTTCAAGAGTTCTTTCACCTCCACCTCCGACGAGATTCTAGCCATTGGAAACCTTCCCTCAAGATTGAAGAGGTAAGATTGCTCCTCCTTTCCTCTCCTTCTTAACCAAAGCAAACCCTAAGATAGGATGAGATTAGGAACTATGAAATTTGAGTTACGTCTTGAATAGAATTGCTGTTTCATGTTTCTACTTGAAACTAGGACTTAGAAATTTGAGGAAAACATGATTGAAAGTTTTTGTAGAAGAAGAACAAGATTTGAAATTTCTAAGAAAGAACCTAGATGAATCTTGAATTATTTTGTTTTAATCTTGAACCAATATTTGAAATTGCCCCTTTAAAATGTTTTTGAGTGTTAGAAACAAGTGATAATGACCCCAATTGATTTAGATGAATTGTAGGATGAAAATAGAGGCAAAATTATGGCTTTTGAGGTGCTACCTACGGCCATGGCTGCTTGCCCAACCATGGGTGCTTGCCCAACCATGGGTGCCCTAGGCGCCCTAGGCTATGACTCATTCTAATTCAAATAGTCATAACTCTCATTTGAGCTCTGTTTTTAGCAAATTATATATCATTGGAAAGCTCTTTAAATCTAGTTTCAAATAAGAAAGTTTCATTCAAGAATTCTTTATTGTTTAAGATTTATGACCAAGAGAGTGACCAAATGTTTGAAATAATGGCAAGCATTTTCTTATTTTATGAGTATGATATCTTTTATTTTCTTTTCTTGATGGAATCAATAGGAATGCTTCCCTAATCATCTAGGACAATTTAATCCTTGATCAAGATGAAAGAGAATGATAGCTTTAGCTCAGAAATGAGGTAAGTAGTTGACTCTACCTTTGCCATATGTGAAGTCATTGATGCTTGGTTTATAGTGAGGAAATTTTATCCTATTTTTCTTGTTTTCCCCTCAAGTTATGTAATGCGAGTATGTATATATATCTAATGGTTCTCTCCTTGGTTAAGCTAAGCTTCCATCGAATTAAAGAACAAGAATGCCATAAGAGAATGGCCACTTAAGAAAGGTATAAAGTATATGGAAACTTGATGTTAAATTACTTAAAGTGTAAAATGATGCCATAAGTAGTCTTGTGCTCTTGTGTGTAAGGGATGTGATGGGTAGTGATTGCATCTATGCTCTTGCCCCATAATGTATAGAGATTTAGAACACATTACGAGAAGAAGTTAATGACGTGAGGTATTTTAACTTACTTTGTATGTTCTTTTATAAGAATATAATTAATGTAATGCATACATGGGCCACCTTCTTGATCAAGATAGACCCGATGAATGTAAAAGCAAGTATGATTAGGGACTATGAGAACGATGTATGATACTATATTAGAAAGCCATGGTTTGGCTAAATTAGAAATACTATGTTGAGAGGCAAGTCTTAGTTACTTATTAATGAATGCTTGTTAATGATTGAGTTTAGATGTCTTGAGTCATGGTGATGCACCTCCATTATGTATGTTGCCTTGCGAAAGTTCACGAGGTTCGATGGGACATGGTCTATAGAGACTTATGAGGCTTGGTAGAGTGATACTCCTACTAATGATATTCGGTGGGATGTTATCCATAGAGACCTATGAACCCCAATAGTGATGATGTTTCAGAAGTTTATAAGGTTCGATGAGACATGATCCATAGAAACCTATGAGACTGGGTAGAGTATTACTCCCTTTCAGGAGGTTTGATGAGATGTTATCCATAGAGACTTATGGACCCCAATGATATTGTAGCCTCAAATACTCATAAGGTTTGATGGGACGTGGTCCATAGAGATCTATGAAGCTTGGTGGAGTGTTTCTCCCTCTCATGAGATTCAATGGAACGTCATCTATAGAGACCTGTGGGGTTCAATGGTAGATTCAAGTATTATGTGATGACACGAGGATGTCATTGACTATGCGATTGTCACAGAAAAGTATATGTTATGTAGGATATTCTAGTTTATTAACAAGAGTAAGTGTGTCAAAATGACCATGTTTGATTGCATATGTGAGGATATGTCATACTAGAGTTTATGTTCAAGCCAAGTGTAGTCTGGTATGTTTGTTGTGTATATACATATTCCCTTCAAGCTTTATGTTTGCATGGGTGATGTTTAATTAAAAAGGAGATGACAGGGAGGAGCACCTTGAGCTAGAGATGTTAGAGCCTATGGTAAGATTGTAAAAGGTAAGATGCCGACCATCTAGATAGTGGTATCAATTGATACAATTATAGCCTAAGGCATTCATGTGCCAATTAAGGTAGAGTCATCATGTTCGTATACTCTCCCATATTTCAAGTATGTATATTGCTAACACTTCATTTAATTTAATGTGACTTGCATACTCCTTTATAACGTTAACTACTTACTTATTGAGTTTCTAAACTCATGCTTTCCGTGGTTAACACTTTTAGGTTTAACTACAGAGGAAGAGGGGCACCTGTTAAAGGAGTAGGGGATTCTCCTTAGGTAACCCTCCTTGTTTTAGGTCAGTAAGTATGAGTAAGTTTGTTGAAGTTTCAATCTAGTTGAAGTTTCAATCTAGTTTGCTCTGTGGTTGTATAAGTCACAAAGGTCCATAAGTTTAATTTGTAAATGATGTTGTTGAGGATAAGTGTGTCCTTATGTGAAAATTCAGGTTCAGAATGATAAGATATCATTTGTTCAAAATAAAGTAAAAATAGAATCATGTTAAGAGATAAGTATTGTATATTTAGGACTAAGTTTACAAATCAAGGTAGAGCACATCACTAGATTCTGATATTGGGTCGAGACACCCGCATGGAATATATGTCCTCCACTTAATAATTTGAAAGTTAGCCATCAGGAAAACATTAGATTTTTTTTTTAAAAAAATATAAGGTGATTTTTTTTAATTTCCCACATGTATCTTTTACTAGAAGCAATCTTGCTCATAGCATTGTGAGATATGGACATCTCTTCCAATAGAAATTCAATCATAAGTTTATTACCTTATGAGAAATTATCCCCTTCTACTAGATTTAACCCTCATTGGTACGTATAAGATGAATTTGACACAACATTTTGATAAAAAAAAATGAAATCAATTCATACTTTATGGATGAAGAGCACCTTAAATAGAAAAAACAAATGAAACATTTAAGAAATAAAAATTGACTTCAAACTTGAGGGACAGAAAAATACTTTGACTAAAAAAATTGTTTAGTTGATGCCACTTCTAGTCTCCTATCTAGAAAGAAAAAAAAATAGTTGTATTTAATTCGATTACCATGTCTAGTATTGTATTCAAGTTTTTTTTTAAATTTTTTTTAAAAGCTTGTTTAAAGGTGTGTGGGGGGTTTTCATGCTAGGCAACCAAGCATTAGGTTATTAAAGTAACATAACCTACATTTGGTAAAGCAGTTGGATGATGACAATCCCATAATAGTGCCCAGCCTGTGAAGCCAAACCTACGAAAGGAGTAGGGTACACATCTAGTACTGCATAAGCATGGAAAGTGGAATTAATAAATAAACTAATGGAATTCCTGTGGACAGAGATCAAGTGGGGAAAAGTAAATGTACACATTTGATTTGAAATTCCCGTCTCAATCTTTATCGGCCAGAGAAAAATAAAGGAGGACAAGTGAAAATGCTCATACATGTTAGAGACACGTCAACAATTACCAGCACCTGTCATAAAAAACTTAAATTACAGTCACTTATCGAGGGTAACAAACCAGAAAGCATATGGCGAAAATAAGTCCACCAAACACTGCTACCCCTCTAAACACTGCTACCAGAGAAAGCAGTGTTTAGTGATACGGTAACAAACCAGAGAAAGCATATGGCGAAAATAAGTTCACCAAACAATTTATACATCAATCTCAACCACATCACTAGACACTACTACCTCTCTGGTATATGGCGAAAATAAGTTCACCCATTGTAAGTTTACAGGCTCAAACAAAAATTTTCCAATTAAAGAAAGTCATATTAAAACACTACTCCCTAAATAAGGCATGAACAAATCCATCCCACCCAGCACAACGTGCATCAAAAGTATTTTATATGAGATCAGCGACATTCATTGGCATTTCATCAATCTGAGTACTGTAATATTGCTCAATATCTCTCAGGATCTTGATATCATCACTTTTGACAAAGTTTATTGCAACACCCTGCAAATCAAGGCAAGGGGCCAACAATTAGTATATGTTCAAAGTTCAAACAAATATAACAGCCACCAGAACGCAAGTAACGAAATGACGATACAAGAAAGACAAAGGAACCAACAGATAAAAATGCAAAGCAGTCATGCATAAAGATGAAACCAGTTCCCAATTCTCACAAGTGTTGAGAAGCTCCAGTGTCACCATTAATGAAAAGTGCAGAAGTTATTGAGTCAAATACCTTGCGTCCAAAACGTCCAGATCGACCAATTCGATGAATGTAAAGCTCTCGATTATTTGGAAGGTCATAATTGATGACTAAAGAAACCTGATAACAGAAGATGTATACATTAATATTTCAACAAGTTCTTCCTTACACCATTAAAAATCAGAAAATGTGAACTCACCTGTTGAACATCAAGACCACGAGCCCAGACATCTGTTGTAATTAGTACACGAGTTGTACCAGCTCGAAACTCTGCCATAATTGCATCTCTTTCTTTCTGAGGCATGTCGCCATGCATTGATGATACAGTGAAATTGTTGTTACGCATTTTTTCAGTCAACCAGTCCACCTGTCACAATGGCAGGTAAGCATTAACGGGAGAGAAAAGACCAAAAGCTAGGATGAAGAACAATTAAAAGATAGGGTCTTATAAAAAGCAATTTCCCACAGATTCAAAGAAAAATGGAAGACTGAGAAAAGTCGTTTATCCTCTGAAGCCTCAATAGTTTTTGTTTACCTTCCTCTTGGTATTACAGAAAATAACAGCTTGAGTGATGGTAAGGGTATCATAAAGATCACACAGAGTATCAAACTTCCAATCTTCCCTTTCAACTGCCACGAAAAATTGCTTGATGCCCTGTTATAAGGGGGAAAATAAATCAATATCCAGACAGCTCTCTAAAGGCATTAAGATTATGCAAAATTATTGCTTACCTCCAAAGTCAACTCATCACGTTTTACAAGGATCCTGACAGGATCTGTCATGAACTTATTTGTCATCTCCAGTATTTCATGAGGAAGTGTAGCAGAAATCAAGACAACCTACAGAAAAGGCTAAAAGAATCAGAGGCTGTGATACACTACATATTACAGCTCAGGATTTGGAAAGTCACTGAGCATGTAATGGCAGAAAAAGTACAAACTTGATTCTTCTACTTGTATGAATGCAAGGGCAAAATGCACATAAATTATGTAACTAAGACTGGCAGTCTCCCCAGATACACATAAAACGTAGTTATAAGGTCTTAATCATCAGAAAATTTGTAAAGAGCATGAGAACTCTGTTATCTATGTACGTTTATATGCTTCACAACAAAAATGGTTTATAAAGTAAACTTCTGAGTACTTGGGCCAAGCAATTTTAGAATCCAAAGGAGAACAAGAAATATATCTGTTTTTAACCCAGAATTGAAAATATTTGCAGCAAGGAGTCCAACTCATTTAAATATAATGTAGTAGTCTAACAGAACTGATTATGGTGGAGAAAGACCATAGTTCTATTGTTTGATCAAAACTTCAACTCAAATACTTTGGTCTTCCCATATCACCATTAACCAAAACTTTTATGACTTAAACTTCTGGATTAATCCCATCCATTGTCATCATTTTTTTTTTTCATTTTTTCTTTTTTTCACATTGTCACATTGGCAGACTTCTCGATTGATCCAAGACTACTCTCTGTAAACTAAGGTAGGATACCCTTATTTCTAATGGAGAAAAGGGGTATCGTCCGGCACCGTGACACAGTCTGAACACAGGTCAAGGTAGAGGTCAAATTCATACACAAAAACACTTGATATCTGATGGATGGAACAAACAGACACCAACAATACAACTCTAATAATGGTAGATCTACGACAATGAGCATGGAGGGCAGCATTGGGGGAAAACCTGAAGCTCTGGAGGGAGATATCTATACACATCATAAATCTGATCTTTAAATCCTCTGCTCAGCATTTCATCAGATTCATCCTGTTAGTGAAACAATAGAGGTTAACCTTTGACAAAATGACGAGGAAAAAGTAATAAACAAACACAACTGATGGCAGGCAGAAGTATTGAACTCACAAGAACTAGCAACTTGATAGCTCTAGTGCGCAATGTTCTCCTTTTGATCATGTCACAAACTCGTCCAGGAGTTCCAGACACCACGTGAACTCCATACTCAAGCTTCCTTATGTCTTCTCCCACACTTTTACCTCCAACGCATGCATGAGCTTGTATATTTATGTAATCTCCAATAGCCAATATAACCTTTTCAGTCTGTGAGGCCAATTCCCTTGTTGGTGACAAGATCAAGACCTGGACTCTGTTTTTAACAGAGATAAAAGAAAAATACAAATATGAATCAGCTCTTAAAGGTATCAGTGTCAACAATTACAATAAGGACAAATTGATACAACCACTGATTTCACCATATGACAACCAAATGAAGTTGAACTAACCAAATACAAATATGAATCAGCTCTTAAAGGTATCAGTGTCAACAATTACAATAAGGACAAATTGATACAACCACTGATTTCACCATATGACAACCAAATGAAGTTGAACTAACCAGAAAACATACAAATTTTGACTAGAGACAGACGACTTTAACCTTGAGACACAAACTGTGGGCAACACATCCACATGATTAAAATTTCAAGATAATTTAAAACTAAGTAACATGTTTGAGGGGATTATAAGGGATAAATTATCTTAAAATTTTTGTCCTTAAACATAACATGCCTGACATCACCTAAGTCAACGGTATCAGAGCATCAATTTATTTTATTTATTTGTTAAAATTATTTAAATATCTTCTCCATAACTCTAGGTTTAGTCAAGATCAAGACCAAAAATGTTTCGGGTCCTTGGGGATTAACATCTATAAATCTCAGCAAAGACAGTATAAGAAAAGCAACAGATGGGAAGAAAATGGTACTCAGCAACTTAGGTACATTGCAGTTGTTTGTGGAGATTCTAGCCATAAGAATATGATCCCTCAAAAGCCATGAAGAGCTCTTTTTATGGGAATGGAACATTTGGGTCGGCAATTTAATAACAATAAAACTATTAATCCAATAAAGTTAGGAGCACATACTCCCTATTAGCAGTATCCACCACTTGGCAAACGGTGAGGGCAATCATAGACGTCTTGCCAGTACCAGATTGAGCCTGAGCGATAACATCTCGCCCTTCAATAATAGGTCTGACCGCTCGCTGCTGGATTGCCGAGGGCTTCTCGAACCCATACGCATAGATGCCTCGGAGTAGATCTTCCTTGATACCCATGTTCTCGAAGCTGGCGATAGGCTCTATTCCCTCCGTGGTCTCGAAGTCCATATCATCCTGCAGGTTCGCCATTCGCCGCCGGTTGGCCGGCACCACCGACGCCGTAGCCGCAGCAGCCATGACAAATTACAAGCGAGAAATTACTTCGATTATCTGAGAGAGAGAGAGGGTTCTGAAAGGAGAAAGAGTCGGCTACAGCGAGTCTGGGAGGCTCCTTCGCCATCCAGGACAGTTGGATCAAATATGATCCAACGGTCCCCGCGGTCCACGTGACGGACGCAGATATTGGAGGAATTCTTTTAAAAAAATTGTCAGCCAACCAGGATGCTCCACGTGGCATCCTGGTTGACTCCATACGCCGATTTCCTGTGTGTTTTCAAGGTGCCGTCTCCTTCCTGGTCGATAAGCACCTTGCTAAAATTTTTTAAGCAACAATTTTAAACTGTTGAAAAGTTCAAAAAAAAAAAAAAATAACTTTTAGCAACGGTTTTAACCTTTTTTAACAACGGTTAAAAACGTTGCTAGAAGACAAGTATGGTACTTGTACAAGCCCGGATCGCATTTCTGTGCTTCCCCCGCTACGCCATATGACTCCTGCTCCCAGCACCGGTCCGAGAAATGTGCTTCCCTGCTATGCCACTGTGCCCCCGTCTGTCCGTCCGCCTTCGTCCCTGCTGCGCCGTCGTGCTTCCGTCCATGTTATCACTGCTTCACGCACAGGGTCGTGATTCCACTCTGAGTGCGTTCGCCTTCGTCCGTCCGCCATTTGTGCTTCCACCGTGCCTCTGTTCGTGCGCCCACCATGCCTTTGTCCACTGTACCTCGTCCGACGTTCGTTCTTTCCGGGCATTTTTAAGGTTAATGTTGATACTCATTATATATATTATACAATTTATATATTAATTTTTAATTTTTTTGATCATTTATATATATTATATATTAATTTTTAGTTAATATTTGATCCATTTGAATTATTGTTTTTTTTTAAGGTTCAATTCTACTTTTGAGTGTATGGATTGAAGGCTTCATTTTGGTTAGAATTGATTTTAATTTATGGCCATCTAGCATTAATTTTTTTTTTCCAGTTTTGTAATTGAAAACTTTAATAGAAGTCATATTAAAACTTGAGGTTGAGATGTAATTTGATACATTAGACGAAACATGAGAATTTTGAAGGGTTTATGGTAGACAAATTGTATGTTTAAAATTGTCCCGTCTTAAACAGCACATCTAAATGGATAGTAGGTTACTTTTTTTAAAATTTTTTTAATATTTAAATAATATGATTTTAAAATTTTTTTTTGTAAAAAAATTCAATAATTTTTTATTAAAATACATGTAAAACATTATATTTTTAATGTTTTTAAATAATCAAAAATTTTAATTTTTAATTTTTTAAAATTAATTATATTATATTTAAATTTAAAAATTATATATTTATTTTTTTAAAATTACAAAAATTTTCATATTAAAAATTACTATATTTATTAAATATAATATTATAAAATATAAAAATATGATAAAATAAAATTATTTATAATAAATAATATAATTTTGAAACAAAAATAAATGAACTTACCTGCAGACTTTGACAGTTTAACTCATTTTAACACTACTAGCAAATTCACTTTTAACAAAAATCTAGTTTACCAAACTTAAATTAAAAAGCATAACTAAAACTCAAATGAATCATGTTGGAGATGAGTTTCCATTATCTTGTTCATATGAATTCTCATTAGTCACGTCACTATTAGTATGAGTTTTTACTTCATTGACTTATCGACTATATGTCTAAAATATTCATTAGGAGTAAGTTCCTGCCTTATTTCCTTTTATTTTCAATTTTTACCAAAAAAAAAAATTTTGAATAAACTATATTGAGACGGGGAAATTAAATTTTAAAGGACACAAATTATGTTAAATTATTCTTTCGGCCCTTATAATTTCACTTGATTTTTGATGTGATCTCTAATATTTAAAAATTATAATTGAATCTTTATAGTTTCATAATTTTTTAATTTAGTCCCTGTTGTTAAACTTTTGTCCATTTTTTATTAAATTTTGCTAATGTTACTAATTATATGTATATTATTTCTCCAAAAATACATGATTTATGCCAACAGAAATTTTAAAAAAAGTAGATAATTAAGTGATATTAACTCAAATGTATATAACATATAATACAATTTATGTTAAATAATTAGGACGAATTAACTCAAATCATGTATATTTTGAATGTTAAGATGATATATAATTAGTTATGTCACTCAAAGTAAACAAAATGTTGACAAAATTTTAATAATATAGATTAAATTTTAAAAAAATTATAAAACTATAAGATTTAATTACAAAATTTTAAACTACAATGAACCAATTAAAAAATCGAGTGAATAAAGACAAAGATCATAATTTAATTTACAAATTAAACAAAATTAAGAAACTAAATCAAAATAAATAAATGATGTAATAAACTTTTAAAAAAACAATTAATTTAGCCTAAAATAAAGAAGAGTCAACTTTTCTTTTGACGATTGTGGCCGTATTTGGTCTATAAACATTAAAACCTTAGGGAAGGTAGCACACCTGCATATAAATAATCTGGGATCTTAGAAGAACCAGAAGAGATCAATCGGACTTCATCTGCCATAGGTTAGTTTATGTTGAAGAAGACAATCTATGATGAAATTAAAATCAAAGACTTTATAAAAAAGGCTTTAAAGGAAAACCTAAGTAGTTAATAAGATGGCTTGAGGTATTTATGTTGACAATGGATGAGAAAGAGTTAATTGAGCTTTTTTGGAGTAGTGGGTGAGAACCATAGCTTAGATTTCTCACAATTAATTTCGAGGCCCGATTGAGGAAAAAGCTTGTAGGATGTTACTTATCATTTTTGCATTTTTCTTTGTAGCCTTAGCAAAGATTATAATATCGTCAACAAAAAAAAAAGATATGAAATTTTAATATTAGAATTTCTTAAGCTAAAAAGAGTTCATAGTTTACAGTCAACCACTCGATTAAATAGAGTAAGAAAGATAGTCAATACATAAAATGAATAAGTACGGCGATATAGGATTGCCTTGCCGAATCCCATGGATGGACTTAAATGAAGAAGATTTTGAGTTTATTATTAGTGTATAGGTAGCAAAATTTTGACATGAGAAATTAAAGCATATGTAATATGTTCAATAAAAGTCTATGATAAAGTGTCAAATGCTTTTCTTATATCATGTTTTAGGACCAACCATCCAATTTTACTTTCGGAGAGATGCATAAAGTCTCACGGCCTACTATGAAGAGATTCAATGATTGTCTACCCTTCTGAGTATTCCTTGAAAAGGAGAAAGTGAGGTTTAATTCTTATGATATGTTTGGTATGTAGTAAAGAAAAATGAAAGAAAAAAGAAATGATAATGAAAATGAGATATTTTTGTGCAAATTTGTATATGATTCTTGAACAAAGTGTGAATGAATCTTTATTCTTCAAAAATATTTCTTTGAATGGAAAGAAATGAAAACAAGAATGTAAGCTGTTACATAAAACACTAACACATATATACAACTGGAAATAACAGAATGACTAAAACTAATCCTAACAGTCGAATCTCAAATTGCCTTCAACGTCCTACGCTGTATACAACGCTCAGTATCATGGTCGCAACACTTAACATCATACTTGCAATGCTAAGTGCCAAATCATTGTAGAGCACTAATCTTCATACACCTGCCTTTCAAGTTGGAGAATGATGTATATCAGACATCCCTAACTTGGAAACTAGAAACTAGAACTATGGCTTGGCTAAGGATTTAGTAAATATGTCTGCTAACTGATCCCAAGTTGAAACACGATGAGGAACAATCAAACCACGTTGGTATTTCTCATGAACAACATGACAAATCGATCTCATATGCTTTGTGCATTCATGGAAAACCAGATTTACTGTAATGTGCAAAGCAGCCTTATTGTCACACTAGAGATCAATTGACTGTTTGAGTTCCACATTTAGGTCACAAACACCTGAGGCCATGCTATGATACTCTACCTCAGTCGATGACCATGCAATCATACTCTGTTTCTTCATATGCCAACTGATTAGAGCAGGCATAAGTGAGATACATAATCCTGTAAGAAACCTCTTGGTGTCAGGACATGAAGCCCACCCTGCATCACAAAAAATAGTTGGTTGTAAGTCATTAGCAACAGGAAAGAAAATTCCCTTGGAAGGTGTTCCCTTTTGTTAATTAGACAAAGATTGATTGGAAAAGTGTATTTCTCTCATTCATAGGATTGAAATATATATACAGGAGGAACCATAAATACAAAGGAATCATAATCATAAAATAATCCCTACAATCAAGCTATCCCTATAATCATGCAGTAACATATCCCTATAATCATGCTATTTACAATCTTTATCATAACACTCCCCCTCAAGCTGGATCATAGATGTTAATCATGCCCAGCTTGTTACAAATACAGTTAATGCGGACTCCATTTAAGGCTTTTGTAAAAATATCTCCCAACTGATCTTCTGTTCTAACATGTCCTGTAGTGATGAAATTTTCTTCAATCTTTCTCGAATAAAGTGACAGTCAATCTCAATATGTTTAGTTCGTTCGTGAAACATAGGATTAGAAGCAATATGAAGGGCAGCTTGGTTGTCACACCATAGCTTTGCTGGTAGTAGGAGCTCAAAGCCAATTTCTTTCATCAGTTGGTATATCCATATAATTTCACATGCTGAGTGTGCCATAGCTCTGTATTCTGATTTTGCAGTAGATCGGGAAACTACATTTTACTTCTTACTGTTCAATGAAACTAGATTCCCTCCCACAAAAACACAATAACCGGTAGTGGATCTTCTATCATTCTTGCACCTTACATAGTCCATATTTGAATAGACCTCAATCTTAGTGTATCCATGGTACCCATAAAATAATCCACGTCTTGGAGCCCCTTTTAAGTAGCAAAGGACCTGTTCTAGAAGTGCCCAATGGTTGACTGTAGGACAGGACATAAAGCGACTGACTCAACCAACTGAATATCAGATGTCAGGGCGAGTCACAGTAAGATAATTCAATTTCCCCACGAGTCTCCTATACTTCTCAGGGTCATGAAATTGCTCACTGTCGTCTTTTGCAAGCTGTATATTAGGAGTCATGGGAGTACTAGACAGCTTAGCTCCCATCTTTCCTGTTTTTTTTTAACAAGTCAAGAACATACTTCCTTTGAGACAGGAAGATCCCCTTCTTGTTTCTCAGAACTTCAACTCCTAGGAAGTATTTCAAGGGTCCCAAATCCTTTGTCTGAAAATGAGAGTGCAAAAGGTCTTGAGACTAGAGATGCATGAACTGTCACTTCCAGTAATCACAATCTCATCAACGTATACCACAAGTAGAATAATGCCATCCTTGGACCGCTTGTAAAACACTGTGTGATCAGACTTGCTTTTCTTCATTCCATATTCTAGAACAACTTGGCTAAACCTGCCAAACCATGCCCGAGGGCTCTGCTTCAAACCATACAACAATTTCTGAAGTTGACATACTGTCTCGTACTCCCCCTGAACAACAAACTCAGGTGGTTGCTCCATGCAGACTTCTTCCTGAAGAGACCCATGAAGAAAAGCATTTTTAATATCCAACTGCTGCAGCGGCCAATTATGAGTAGCTGCTAAGGAGATCAACAACCATATTGAGGTAAGTTTGGCAACCAGAGAAAAAGTATCTGAGTAATCAGTTCCATAAGTCTAAGCATATCCTTTCGCAACAAGTCGGGCTTTCAAATGGGCCACAGAACCATCAGGATGGACTTTAATGGTAAAACCTAATTGCACCCAATAGCTTTCTTGCCAACAAGTAAATCCACTAATGTCTAAGTGTCATTATCATCGAGAGCATTCATCTCTTCTAGCATGGCATCACGCCACCCTGGATGGGCCAAAGCTTCACGAACAGTTTTAGGAATAGACACAAAGTCTAGTTGGGCTAAAAAGGAACAAGAAGTCGAAGACAAGTGATCATAGAAAACAACAGAAGCAATAGGATAAGTACATAAATGTTTACCTTTGCGGAGAGCAATGGGGAGGTCAAGATTAGTTGAACCAAGATCTGATGACAAAGTAAAGGGTGGAGGACAAGAATCTAAACTGGCGGTTAGAGGTTGTCGTCTAATGTAGACATAGACAATAGGTGGCCAAGAAAACTCTGGAGGAGATGTAGATGGAGGAGACGCAGATGGGAGAGGCAGAGAGCAAGGAACACTATAGACTAACAAATCATCATTCTCCCCCTGATCATGAGACGTGGAGGAAGGAGAAAAGAAGGGAATGTTTTCTTGAAAGGTAACATCTGCAGAGACAAGGTAGCGTTGAAGGGTAGGGGAAAAACACCTATATCCCTTCTAAAGATGAGAATAACCAAGGAAAACACATTTAAGGGACTTAGGGTCTAACTTTGTGACCTGGGGTCAAGTGTCTCGAACAAAAAAAGTACTACCAAAGATATGGGGTTCGATAGGGAAAATAGATTTAGATGGGAACAAAACAGAATAGGAAATTTTCCTATAAAAAATTTAAGATGGCATCCGATTGATTAAAAAACAAGCTGTCGAGATAGCATCAGCCTAGAAAGGTTTAGGAACATTCATTTGAAGTAAGAAATCTCTGGCTATCTCAAGTAGGTGTCTATTCTTTGGTTCAGCAACCTCATTTTGAGCTGGTGTGTCAACACAAGAGGTACCATGATGAAGCATATAAGACTAAAAAGAATGAGATAGATACTCTTTGGCATTATCACTTCTCAAGGTTTGAACGGAAACATTTAATTGTGTTTTAACCTCAGCACAGAAGGCACGAAAATGTGAAAAAACCTCAGAGCGGTTTTTCATCAAATATAGCTAAGTGACACGAGAGTAATCATCAACAAAAGTAACAAAATATTTAAAACCAGGTGTAGAGACAATAGGGCAAAGACCCCAAACATCAGAATGGACTAACTCAAAAGGGAATGCAGCCCGTTTATTAACTCTAGATTGTAAAGGAACACGATGATGTTTGGCAAACTGACATGACTCACAAGGTAAGGAAGATAAGTGACAGAACTGGGGTTGAACCTGCTTGAGAACTGAGAGAGACGGATGCCTCAATCGACAGTGCACCTCAAACAGAAAACGATGAACTAGAACATGCTAAGGATCTCTGTTTTGGAATGTCAAGAATATATAAACCTCCAGATTCATGTCCTCTATCAATAATCTGATTCGTCGTAAGATTCTGAAAAAGACACAAGTTTAGAAAAAATGACACACAACAATTTAAGGTACGAGTGAGTTTACTAACAGAAATCAGATTAAATGAAAAATTAGGTAAACTCAACACTGAGGGTAAAGATAAAGATGTGGTTAGGTTAACCGTGCCAGAACCAAGGACACGGATAGTGGATCCATCAGCTATAGTCATATGAGATGAAGGGGCTTGGGTATTGAAGGTAGAAAAAAGGTTGGGATTACTTGTCATATGATCTGAAGCACCAGAATCAATAACCTATCTAGAGGACGAAGAGACGAGACAAGTAGGAGATTTACCTGAATCATCAAATACAATAGTAGGAGTAGGATGAAGAGATGAGATATGTGCTGCCATAGGTGGAACAATACACATGGTAACCACCAAAAGAGACGACCAAAAAAAATATCAAGTCAATAAAGACAGACTGTTGTATACTGTGAAAACCAAATCCCAACAAAAATTCAAAACTCTGGGAATCAGTGACCACACTACGGGATCACGCCAGAAAAGGGCCGAAAACGCTGACGAGGCTAATCGGAGATGAAGAGAACACTGGATGCGCCTTCACGCGCTGCCACGCTCCAGCGCGTAGGTACTGTAGCCAAGAACACGAGTGGTGCGTAAGACACACAAGCGCTGTCGATGGCCACTAGACTCTCAGGGTCGGCCAGCCGGAAGCGTCTGAATGCAATGGAAGGGGCGGTGAGAGTCAAAGATCACCGGAGATGGGAGCTCCTGCCTCACACGCACTCAGCCTCACGGAACAGTGACCACACACGAATGAAACACTCAAATCTAAACTATAGCTTTGATACCATGTCAATTAGACAAAGATTGATTGGAAAAGTGTATTTCTCTCATTCATAGGATTGAAATATATATACTGGAGGAACCATAAATAACCATAAATACAAAGGAATCATAATCATAAAAAATCCCTACAATCAAGCTATCCCTATAATCATGCAGTAACATATCCCTATACTCATGCTATTTAGAATCTTTATCATAACACTTTTAAATATCGCAGTACATGTATTGTAGCATCCCAAATTGCCAATGTTGTTGGTCAGGTGCCCCCACAAATTGACTAAGCTATTAAACAACGAACAATATGTTAGGCCTCGTGAAATTTAAATACAATAGTTTTCCTAAGAGCCTCTTGTACTTATTTGGTTTAGCCAAATATGTACCATATCATAAGTTATATTTGTGTTAAAGCTTTCTCCTATTATCTAAGTTATATTTGGAAACATAGGAGATACATGAGTCAAAAAAATACCATTTTATATTCTAGTTATTTATATTTTAATTGGTATATTTTATTTGCAATGTTTAGATGTCAAGCCACTATGAGAACTATAACATTGGAAGTGTACTATGGAAGGAAGTTTTTAATTTCTCCCTTTGTGTGCTATGTTAGGGGGAGAAAAGAAGTGATTGAGAACCATGACCCTGATTACATCACATTTACTGACATCACATCCTTAAAAGAAAGTGGTTACAGTACCGAGGTTGATTTGTGGTACAAGTTTGATGATGAAGTATAAGCATCATTGCTCTATTTAAGAATGATAAAGATGTGGCTCAAATTTTGAAAAAGCTTGAGGCAAAGGACTTCATGGTGTTACAAGTGTATGTAGATCACAAGGTTGCTCTCGAGCTTGAAAATCTCCCACAATCTTTGGCACAAGAATCGCTGCTGCTTACACTTCATCTTAATGATCTAATTGAAGAAGGGCTAGGGTTGGGATGAATGAATTATGCAATTTAATTGAGGAAATGGAGGAAGAGATTAGGAAGAGTTCTATAGGGGCAACTCATTCTGAGGTTAGTAGTAATGACACTGCAAGTGAGGGTGGGCAATCTGATGAGGAGGAGGTGGACTTGACTAGGTGTGACTTCCCATATAGTGAGAATGAGTGTCCTGACTTGTTCTTTGACGACCTTGCTGCTAGGGTTGAGAATGAGGTGGATGGATGGATATCACAGATTGTGGGTGCAATACCAACCACTACTAACATTGAGGGTATGCCCATTGCTGATGAGGCAATAGCCTTATCGCAGTGCCGATCACATGTCTAGTTTCAGGACGTGACACTACAACTCTTGGGAATCCATTCACTGTATACATACATAATTAACGATGCTAAGATGAAGATAGGGAAAGGTCATTTCACTCACCTAGATTCCAATGCCAATTTTTACAATGTCCCGAGCATTAGTCAAAGAGGAATGAGGTGTAAAATAATCAATTCAAAACTACAATACAAAAGATTGCAAGGAAGGGTCTAAACTATGAAACTAAAAAACTGCATGTTACTGCACATGACCTATCATCACTGTTTTGGTCATAACTCTCAAACAATAAAGAATCATTGAATGAAACTTATTGCATTAGAAACGAGACTCAGATGGCTTTCTGATGATATCTAATATATTAAAAATGAAGTTCGACTGAGAGAGTTATGACCAATTTAAGTTTCATAAAAACAAAAGTGATAAATTGAAATTTTCAGTACTTACCTTAGTTTCTTGAATTTTTCCATCATCGGAAAAGATTGCTGGTGATCAGGATTTCTCCTTGAAGGGGTAGGGTTTCAAGTATATTTGAGAGATAGATAGAGAGAGGAGAAAAGACATCTAGGGCTTCTCTTTTCCTTTGTTTTATGAGGTCATCTAAGGTTTTTAGAGTGGTGAGGGGTGGCTAGGGTTTCCCTAAGTGGGGATGACGTGAGGAGTGGTTTAGACTAAATAGGAAAATCATATTAATTTGCATATTGTCTTAGAACTTTCCTTATGTATTAATTTACCATATTGTTTATTGTATTTATTTATTATTCCCCTTTTTATTTGTTTCCTTGCTTATTGTTTACGCCTACCATACATACATACATACATATATATATATAGTCTTTATTTTATTTTTTTCTTTTATAAACTTACCATATAAATTTCTCTATTTATTTCATTCTTAATTCTACACCAATACTTTCCTCATTTATTATTATTTCTATCTTATCAATTCTTATTGTTTGATTTTATTTTAATTTGTATATCCTAATTACATTATTATTTACTTACCTTTTTATGTAGCACGTCTACTCTTTAATTGTTATACGTATTTGATTCAAATTAACCATATCTTGACATATCTTTATTTTGCTTAGTACACCCGTCCATTATTTTTAATCTAGTTTAAATTGATCTTAGCTATCCTACTTGATTACACGCCTAACCTATATAATAGACTAAAACAATTCCACTCTAAAGCATTAATTACATAGATGTTATTAAATAACATATAATAAAATTAATAAATTAAAATAAAAATTAAATGAATAAATTATGTAAATGAATAAATTCATTGCTATTAATGACACTATATTAAATTCATTATAAGCAACTCTTTTGAGATGTACTGTAGGACTTTCTTTTAAATTCTATGAATATTACAATATATTAAATGTAAATTGATGTGATTGATTCTATAATGTATTCAAATGAATTTGAAAAATTTGCATTCAAATGAATTTAAATTATCCCTTTTAAAACTGAATTGTCGTAAATTTAATTAATAATTAAATAATTACAATATATTAAATGCAAATTGGTGTGATTAATTATACAATTGCATTCAAATGAATTTTAAAATTTTGCGTTCAAATGAATTTAAATAATCTATTTTAAAACTGTGAATCATCGTAAAATTTGAATGTTTAGAACTCGATTTGAAGCTGGAAGAATTTTGTGTTTGGAGAGTTTATATCAGTTGCCTCTGTCTCGATCTGAAGCTTGATATTAAGCTAATACAGTGCGTTTCAAACTTCAAGAATGACCAAATATTGAGTGTCATGCGTTGAAATGAGAAGCAGCAATGGAGGAATGATCGGATGGCTCCCGTATCAACTTCAGAGTGGATTTCCTGCCACCGACTACAGAGAAACAGCTTACCTTTGTCTCTATTCTATTTTCACTCGAACTTGGTATAATCTTCTTAGTCATTGTAGCCATAAAGATTCCTGAAAGCACCATCTCGATGGCCACCATGTAGGTTACTACTTGCCTTTTTGAGAAACAGCTTGAATTCGAGTTTATTCCCATTAACATGAAAGAGAGCGAACAAAAAAAAACCTTTCATTTCTCTTAATGTAAGTGTTAAAGCAATTCATGAATTGCTTGTCTATGAGTTTTAGTTCAACTAACTTTCGCTTCTTTGGATGCAGACATTCGGTCAAGTTCTAGCCTTTGAAAACGGAGATCTAAAGCTATTTAGTAAGTATTAAGTATACATCTCTAACAAGCACACTCAAAGATTATTAACTTAACATTTGTCAAGAGCAATAACGCAATATATCACCCACAAGTATGCTGAAAAAGAGACCCAACTGATAAGCAGATAGTCCAAGAAGATAGTGATTACAGGCAGTGGCGTATCCAGGACCCCTCGGTCAGGGGGGGCAAAATTTTCATTCATTTTTTTAGATATGATGACAATTCTTCTAAATTAATTTCAATTTGTTGTTCATTTGATGGTAATTTCCTCTTAAATATTTTCATTACAAAAAAATCATTCTTCTTCTAAATTCTAATTGTATAATCAATCAACCAATTTGATAAAATTAGACTTACGTATAAAAAACCACAAATTTCAAGTTTTTACAAAAAGGTCTCTAATAATGGAATGATAAATTAACTATCATCAAGAAAAAAATTTCATGAAACTGACTTCACAAATATGTTACTCATGATCATAATTGTATAATCAATCAACCAATTTGATAGAATTAGACCTATGTACAAAAACTCCAAATTTTAAACTTTTACAAAGAGGTCCCTAATAAAGGAATGATAAATTAACCATCATCAATAAAAAATTTCATGAAATTGACTTCACAAACATGTTACTCATGATCCTCATTGAATAATCAATCAATCAATTTGATAGAATTAGACCTATATACAAAAATCTTAAATTTCAAACTTTTACAAAGAGGTCCTTAACAATAAAATGAGAAATTAACCATCATCAAAAATTTTTTTATGAAATTGACTTCACAAATATGTTACTCATAATCTTAATTACATAATCAATTAATCAATTTAATAGAATTAGACCTATGTACAAAAATTCTAAATTTTAAACTTTTATCAAAGAGGTCCCTAACAATAGAATGAGAAATTAACTATTATCAAGAAAAAATTTTGTAACTTTGGGGAGTGAGAGTCTTGTGACTGTGAGCAGCAGAGAAGAAATTAGTCACTGGGGTTCAAAAAAATATTAAGGGGGTTCAAAAAAAATAAGGAAGGGGGGAAAAATGCAAAAAAAAAAATTTTACATAAAAATTTATAAATTTCAGGGGGTGCAGCTGCACCCCCTAAAGTTAATGTGGCTCCACCACTGATTACATGGAAAAGGTAAACTCCTCGGATCCAATGCTTTTTTTCCTTTTTTAATTTGTTTGTTCTTTGATTTAATATAACCACTTCACATCTTGGAGTCAATTAAATTTTAAGGTATTCTATATTTTTCCTTTTGTCTCTAATGTTGTAGGGTCCCGAGATTTGAACTGGATTTCTGAAAGATTACAATCCTATTAAATTGAAACAAGGTCAGAAAATAACCATATCAACTGACAATAGCATAAAGGGAGATGTGAATACAATTTGTATAAGCTACAAAAAGCTGGCTGAGGATGTGAAGCTTGATAGTGTAATATTGTGCTCAAATGGAATTATCTTATTTACGATCTTATCATGTAACAAAAAATTAGGTTTGGTTTGATGTCGCTATATGAACTTTACAGTTCTTGGCGAGAGAAAGAATGTTAATCTTCTTGAAGTGATAGTGGATCTCCCTACATTGACAAAGAAAGACAAGAAGGATATTTTGAAATGGGGAGTTCCTAACAAAATTGACATAATTGTTCTTTCTTTTGTTTGAAAAGGTTCTGACTTGGTGAAAGTTTAGAAAGTGTTGGGATAATATACAAAAAAATATTCATCTTATGTTAAAAGTATGGTCTTTCTTCATAATATAACGTGGTCGTTTATTATTATAAATCTTTTATTAAAATTATAATTTATATATGTATAAATAATCAAAATTTATATCAGAATATTTACGTTTTAAAAAATATATATCATGACTCATAAGTCTCATAAGTTTTGTAAGTTTCAGAAATTTATAAATTATAGTATTATTATCAGAATATATTATGTGGATTCCAATGTATTTAATATATTATGTGAGTTATTGTTAAAGTAAAAAGAAAAATATATTTTCATCAGAATATATTATCATAATTATTAATTAGCGTAATTAGTAAAATTAATAATTAGTGAATTTCATTATTTTATTTGATTGGAATTGATTTGAATGAATAAATTAGGTAAATTAATAAATTTAATAAATTAATAACATCACATAAGATTAATTATTTGATTTGAATTGATTAAAAAGATTTGAATTGAAATTAAAAAATAATTATCTTTATTATTTGACCATTGTAGGATAATTAATGACATCACATTAAATAAATTATTTGATTTGAATTGATTTAAATAAAAATTAAAAAATAATTACCTTTATTATTTAATTTGAATTGAAATATATAGATAATAAATTGTTGAAATATACATATACGAGGATCAAGATATATTAGAATTAATTATTGATCATATGTATAAATTTTCTTTACAATTGATTGTCTTACATTCCATATGAACATTATTAATTTGATTATTATTTTTTTTACAAAAATTTTAAATTAAAAACTTTTTATTGATTACACATACATTTTATTATTTTATTTCATTTGATGACTTATTCTACATCATAATATAATGTGGTCATTTATTATCATAAATTTTCATTAAAATTTATAATTTATATTTTTATAAATAATTAAAATTTATATTAGAATATTTATATTTAAAAAGTATATTTCATAACTCATAAGTCTCATAAGTTTCATAAGTTTCAAAAATTTATAAATTATAGTATTATTATTAGAATATATTATGTAGATCATAATATATTTAATATATTATGTGGGTTATTGTTAAAAATATATTTTTATTAGAATATATTATCGTAATTATTAATAAGTGAAATTAATAATTAGTAAATGTTGTTATTTTATTTAATTTGAATTGATTTGAATGAATAAATAAATTAAGTAAATTAATAAATTTGATAAATTAATGACATCACATAATATTAATTATTTGATTTGAATTTATTTAAATTAAAAAATTACTTTTATTATTTAACAACTGTTTTAGAGGATTTTTTAGTGGGTAAAATAAATTTGATTATGAAATTGATATGTGAATTAAAAAATTTACTTTATTTGACTTTATTTTGATTTCTTTCCAAAATAGTTTATAATTTAATAGAAATCAAAGTTTGAAATATAAATCTTTAAATTATTATCTCTTGACTGAAGAAAGAGATAAAAATCAAATTATTAAAAGATGAAATCTGAGGCCTAGAGATCCAGTTCAAATGTAGCAGCAACCTATAATGTTTTTCTTCTCTGGATCTGATTGGAACTAAAAAAGACACATTCAAAAGTAAAGATAAAATCAATATTCAATCAATCATCGATCTATGCAATAAATAATTTATAACAAATAACTAATAATCTGCAAATTACTAATTAATTAATTTACCTGTTTTATATTTTTTAAATTTATTCTTTTAAATAAATAAATTAATAAATCAAAGTTGGAGTAGGTAAAATAAATTTGATTATGGAACTGATAAATTAATTAAAAATATTTAGTTATTTATGTTTAAAAAGTATATGTCATAACTTATAAATTTTATATAAATCAATTATAATTATTATTATTTTTATAAATTACAAAAATTTTCACAATTATAATTTAACCATGCATCGTATGGGTCACAATACTAGTTGTCTTAAATTTAGTCAATTCCACTTATTTTATTTATTTTATTATTTCTCTCATCATCTCTTTTGATATAGTCATTTCATCTAATATTAATCCTATTTATTTCTTATGAGATTATTTTCCTCATTTTGACTATTTCATTTTTCTTTTTATTCTTATTTAATAATCATGTTACTATTAAAATATTAGTGCTAGTCTACACACCACTTTTGGTTTATTTCAGTTAAACCCCTAACCAAGTTGTAATTTTCATTTTAGTCCCTCGCTTACTCGTACCACAATTCATGAGAAAATTACAATCATACTGCATAATAATCATGCTTCACAACACAACAATTAACACACATATTTAAGTAACAAACATGGAAAAAACCATAAGGGTATCCTTCTATTCACAAAAAATATTCTATATGTCTGAACTCGTGTTTTCTTACAACGTTGTAATACATGAGGCATTGCATTACTTTCCCCTTAAAGAAATTTGGTCCCTGAATTTCAACAACCACTAACTCCACTGCTTGTGTTTTGCCAACTAAGCTTTGAAATGGTTCATGCAAGTCTCCTTAGGGACTTCTCCCTTAAAGGGTCAACCCCCCATTACACATAATAGGTCTTTAACCTACATTCAATGGCCCTCTGTATTCTACTAGAGGTGACAATATCTCACACTTACAAGAACATAGCTCAAGATAGAGAAAAGCCTATACAACTACTATTGAGGAATATACTGTAGACTCTATATGGCTTTTTGCGGATCTCCGTCCAATGGTTGTGCTATGATTCATGACAATAGAGGGAATCCCACAAAAAAATGCCTCGCTCTGTAGTCCTTAGGAAACTTAATTAACCTATGCTTTGATACCATCTTTGTCACAACCTGCTTCCATGACATGTGATCAGCATAATAACGACACTTCCCCGTTACTGTAAGCCTGAACTATCCCCGAAATACCCCATAGTTATCAAATATCAACATGAAAGTTTCCATGATTTAAAATGAATTAAATTAATAAAAATTAAATTGTTGAAGGAAATTAACGTCCTCTTATACATATAAAATTAAAAGTCTTCTCTTTCAACAAGAAATATGTAGTTAATGTAAATTCTCCTTTCAAAATCAGTATCATAAGCTTGCTTTAAAATCAAATATTCTAATTCTTTCATAAACCCAAATAAACAAAGTTTAAATAAAAATAACATCATCCAAAAATCCCCCTAAGTGTCCTACATAACTATAAAGCAATCTACGGACTCAAACTGAGACAACAGATAAGGCCTACCTGGCAACGGGAAATTCCACCACAAGCACCACTACTCCTCAAGCAAATGCTCCTTTGAGTTATAAAATTTAGTGAATGGAATGACAGAAACATATCCAAATCCAATTACATTACCTATTATACAAGCATGCCCGAAGGCCACAATTCAAACCAAGGTTTGCAGTTAAGAACACATACCAGGTATACATCACATCATCAGATCCAAGCCTGCGACTGATACTCCTCGTATAGTGGGTACCCCTTGGGAGCAAAGGCTCAACATTGGCCCCTTCTTGCCATTGACGCACAATCATCTTGTCTCTATAGTAGGGTGCCTCACGGGTCCAGCATTGCCACCCAGGCTCCACATCATATTATGAGAACATCATCTCCACACTTACTAGTTAAGGCACCCTATGAGTGGTTTCCTGCCTTGCCATGAGAGGGGGTACCATTCCCGTCACAACCAAGCCTTGTAGGTGCACAACAATGCATAATCACAAGACTACACTCACTGGCCAAGGCACCCTCTAAGTGGTTTCCCACCTTCCCATGAGAGGGGTACTATCCAGTATTAATCAATGTCCATCCAACAATATATAAATGTCCACACAACAAGTTATGATTTATAGTAACAACTTTATCATGAGCAAGTTATAAAATTTAATAGCCTCTAATAAATAACCTAACCATCTTATCCTACAACTCTTGGGAATCTACCCACGATATGTATGCATAATTAATGACGCTAAGATTTAGAAAGGGAAAGGTTGTCACACTCACATCAATTCCAATGCTAATTTTTACCTTGTCCTGAGCATTAGTTAGAGAGGAATGGGGTGTAAAATAATCAATTCAAAACTATAATACAAAAATATTGCAAGGAAGGGTAAAAAATATGAAACTAGAAAATTACATGTTATTGGACACGATCTATCATCACTGTTTTGGTTATAACTCCCAAAAGGTAAGAAATCTTTGAGCGAAACTTATTGAATTAGAAACAAGACTCACAGGGCTTTTCAGTAATACTAATGAATTAAAAACATAGTCCGATTGAGGGAGTTACGACCGATTTTAGTTTTGTGAAAACAAAAGTGTGATTAATCAAAATTTCCAGTACTTACCTTAGTTCCTTGAAGTTTTCTGTCATCGGGAAAGATTGTTGATGATCGAGATTTCTCCTTGAAGGGGTATGCACAAGTAACTTAGGTTTTGTGAGTGGTAGTGGCGTCTAGGTACTAGGTAGGGTGTATGAGAGCAAGAGTGATAGGGTTTCAAGTGTATTTGAGAGAGAGAGAGAGAGAGGAGAAAAGACATCTAGGGCTTATCTTTTTCTTTGTTTTATGAGGTCATCTAGGGTTTTTTGAGTGGTGAGAAGTGGCTAGGGTTTCCCTTAATGGGGATGGGGTGATGAGTAGTTTAGACTAGATAGGATATTCATATTAATTTGCATATCATCATAGAACTTTCCTTATGTGTTATTTTACCTTATTGTTTATTGTATTTATTTATTATTCCCCTTTTTATTTGTTTCCTTGCTTATTGTTCATGCCTACCATACATATGTATCCTTAGTCTTTATTTTATTTGTTTCTTTCATAAATGTACTATATAAATTCCTCTATTTATTTTATTCTTAACTCTACACTAATACTTTCCTTATTTATTATTATTATTTCTATCTTATCAATTCTTATTGTTTGATTTTATTTTAATTTGTATCTCCTAATTACATTATTATTTACTTACCTTTGTATGTAGCACACCTACTCTTTAATTGTTTTAATTATTTACTTATTTGATTCAAATTAATCATATATTGTCATATCCTTATTTTGCTTATTTCACCCGTCCATTTTTTTAATATAGTTTAAATTGATCTTATCTATCTCACTTGATTACACGTGTAATACCCTAAGTATTATAATGTCGTAAGCAAGTGTGAGTTCGGGCATGGGAAAAATTTTTTTGTGTGTAGACGGGTGCCTGTGGGTAACAACTAGATACTCACTTTTGTTTACGACTAAATGTAACAAAAATTCGGAGAATTGAATTTTCTTAATGAGGTAATAATGTGCCACCCATAGTTAGAATTTGCCATGTTTGTTAAATTTTTTTGTTTGCCTATTGATTTTTGTTGCAAAGCATGAGTTACACATTAGTTGCATAATTGAGTGGTATAATGTGATGTTTACCCTACGAATGAATTGTGATTTGGGCTAGAAGGATTAGAATGAAAAATAAAAGTGAGGGACTAAAATAAAAAATAAAACTTAAGTGGCGGCTGAACGAAATTGTTCAAAATGATACCACTAGACAAAGATTGAATTAGTAAAAATAATGTGAGGTTTTAAAAGTTATTTAGAGATTTACAATTTAAGAAAATTTAAAATAGTCAAAATAAAAGAAAGAAATTCCTAGGAATTTAATAGAACAATATTAGGTGAGATAATTATACTTATTGGATAATTAGAGAATTATTAAATAATTAAAATAAATGAAATTATCCTTCGGAGTGTAAGACACCCCTTATGACCAATTTAAATTAATAAAAAGATAATTAAACTAGTTGGGATAAGATTATATTTTAGAAAATAAGAAAAACCTAAGATAATGCAATGTTGGCTTAAACTAACTATGAAGAATTATTAAAAAAAAAAAGGATAATGCACACTCCCCCACTGTTAGGCGTGTGCTATATATGTATGAATATATATATACACACACTAAAGTAAATAATAATAATAATAATATATAAGCATGATAGTAAAGATTAGATAAAGATAAACACATTCAAAACAATTCAAATTAAGTCAAGTAAATACAAAATTCAAACTACCCTAAAAATCCCTAAGAGCTAATAACCTAACTTAAACATTAATAGAAAATAGAAAATAATAATAATAAAAGAAATATAAGAATCTAAATAGGAAAAGAAATTAAATCTTAAGATAATACTAATTAAACAAAAGGATAAGCAATTAAATAAATAAAAGGAGAATCAATTTTAAAAAAATACAATAAAAGATTAATCTAGGAAGGTTCAAAAGATAAATAAACTAGTAAAAGAAGAT
The DNA here is from genome assembly GCA_037074585.1 of Biancaea sappan. Taxonomy (NCBI): domain Eukaryota; kingdom Viridiplantae; phylum Streptophyta; class Magnoliopsida; order Fabales; family Fabaceae; genus Biancaea; species Biancaea sappan. The sequence continues at coordinate 73,600,748 of CM073492.1, read as the reverse complement.
AAACATAATCCAATTCAAAATAGAACTAATTAAATAGATTTAATGATTTTTAAATCAAATAAAATCCTACTCAAACACCTAAACCTAAATATTACCTGGATTCTAACCAAAACTCCTAAAATAAATAGCAACCCCACGTCAAGCTACACACGCTCCCAAATTCTCCACCTCTTCAATTACATATCCACAGCATGCATGGCACTTAGACAACCTTAGCGAGCCTAAACGTACACACACTCCAACTCGGCCAAGACCATTCACGTAACCCAAGAATACCCATACACATATGTTCATACACCTAAACCTAACACTAAAATCATAATTCAAACACCAAGAACCAACCGCGACACCCCATCTTCATTCGGATCTCCGAAAGCAACATCTTTCCGAAACTTGGAAGAACAAAAGGTAAGAGATATCTCTAACCCTCCATCCTTCTTTCAAAAAAATTTAAGGTTTAAATTAAAACTCTATTAAGGGAAGTGAACCCTAATCTTGTTTCTCAAAATTTCTATAAACGTTTCTAGTAGAAGATCTAAACCCACATTTACAGTTTGTTTGGTTCGCAGTACAGAGCAGGAATAGAAAGGAAAGGAGAATGGAAAAGAGAAAAGGAAAAAGGAAAAAAGTTATTTGGTTCGCAATGGAAAAATGAATAGGAAAGAAAAAAATAAATATTTTAATATGTATTTTTTAAAGAAGTAATTTGACCATAATGCCCCTCATTTACCCCTAACTCTCTATCTCTCTATTTCTCTCTCTTGTTTTTGAATCAATCTCTCTCTCTCTCTCTCTCACAGCTTCACTTGAAATCTCTGGTGTTTCAGTCATCCACTCCAGCGTCCTCTCTTCTCGGGCATCATCTCTAGCTCTCTCTCTCACCTTCAATCATTCTCCCTCCGATGTTTTCTCTCCTTCTCTCTCTGAATACAGAAGCAAATATGAGCCTTGTTTCTTGAAGACACATATAAACATGAATAGGAAAAATGGAGATACAGAGGAACACAAATGGGAAAATGGAGACAAACAGGAAAAATGGAGGAACATGAACAGGAAAAATGGAGATGAATAGGAACGAAACCATAGAGACAAACGGGAAAAATGGAAAAATCCATGATCAATGATTTCTGAGGCAAGGCAGAACCAAACAGAGAGCATAAATGGAATTTCAAGCTTTTTCCATAGTGGAGAAGCTATTTCCATAGTAGATCTGAGGGAAAAAATTGATGCCACATTAGCATTTTTTTGCTATAGAATGGAACCATTCCATTAGTCCTAGCCAACCAAACACAACAAGAAATACTATACATTAGAATTCCATTCTATTCTCCTCCCTGGTTGTTGAACCAAATGAAGCGTTATACTCTTCTCTGGTTCCCTGCGGATTTCATTAGACAATATATTAAAGGTTCCAAGTGAGTGGGCAACCTATTTATAATTCAATCTTAGCGCATCAAATTACATTGAGTATACTGAGGTAGAATCTCGAGATTACGTGAGTACAAAATGAAGTTAGATGAAATAAAATTTATTATTGTCGTTAATAATAATGAAGGAATAATATATTAATTTTATGTTGATGTAATCGTTATCATTACATGGTTGACTTTTAGTTTATGGAAAGATACGATAATTATTATGATTGCCTTGTTGGTATCCCCCTTTGAGCGGTGAGATATGATCAGTTAAAGATAGACTCAGTAAGCCATTGGGGTAACGCTTTCCTCATAGTGAGAAAAGAGAGCCCAAGCAGCGGGGTCAGACCGGTGTGGCATCTCACTGTTGAGACAGATATAAAGTGCATTGCATAGACATTGAGTAGGGTCGGAGGTTGAGCAAATGCTCTTGGGGTGGCTCTATCATGTGATAAATACCGTGCCCTAATATGATTTATATGTGTGATGCACGAGGTGCAGATTTTTTGTTTGTTTTCTGACCATGTGTTTTGATTGAATTTATTGCCTTCAGGAATATTTGATGTAATTGATGTCATATTTAGACTTTCTTATTATCTTGCAGTTACATGCACTAAGTTCTCGTAACTCACCCCCTCCTTTTGTGTTTTTCATATCTGATTACGGAAGAGGAAACCTCACTTGAGGAGTGGTAGGAGTTTGCCTGAGAACCGATCTTGTTGCCATGTAGTTTCGGTGTTTTTTTTTGAGGTTAAGATCTCTAGGTGCTCTGTGGTCATTAGGACACTTAGGATTAGATTAGAATTATTATTGGAGTTCGGCGAACACATATAACTGTTGGAATTTTTTGTAAATTTTAAAACATTATTAGTATGACATTATTTGGATCAATTGAATGACAAGATGATTATATTAATTTAATTTAATTTTATTAACTAGTTGGAAAATTCTCATTATTACTTGGATTGATTGAATGATATGATGATTGAATTATTTTAATTTATTTGTAAAATATTTGGATTGATGCTTGATGAATTTTGATTTGCTAATTATGATTAGTAATTAGCTTTAAGTTATAAAATACCTTGGGATGTCGAGTTGAGGATGTATGAAGAAATATTTTAGTTATTATTAATATGTTAGCATAAGTAATTATTAGAAAAGGTAATTCTTTTCAAATAAGTAATTATTAGAAAAATGAAATTCTTCTTGAAGGGGGGGGGGGGAAGTAAAAAGTAAACTTTATAAATTACCTATTTCCTTTACATTAAAAACATATTATCCTATTAAGAAGGATTTAATTGTGAAAGAGATATGATAATAAGGAATATTCTGATTTGAAATATATTTCTTAAATATGGATAATAAGAAACATTTAGTACAAATCTAGTTGACGAAACAACTAAACTAATTCAAACAAACTAATATACAGGAGGCATTAGGATTTCATAAATAGATAATGCCTCTAATTTCAGATTATTATTCTCCCTGGGGAGACATATTCAAAAAGCTATTTAATTACCATTATTTAAAGTTGAATAACTAAATTATGGATAATCAATCCTGAATTAGAAAGTAAGGGAAGTGTAGAATGTGTTGTATGATTGTCTATATGATTGTTCACAATGTTTACAAATCGAAATGGCGGAAATACAGGGTACATTTCTTCCAAAATCTAAATGTGTGTGAGTGTTTATTCGCTTTCTTAAATATTAATATAAGCGGCAAGAATGCCAAATACATTTGACTAAAATTGTACGTTGATAGTAATTATGTGAATACCATGAAAGAAATAAATAGAGTTGTTATAACATTAATTTAAATGCTTTTGCATAATTGAATAAAATGAAAAGAGTAGCAGGAATAAGAGGCTTACAATGACGGGGAGTAGTGTCACTATGTTGGTACGGGTCCAGGGTAGCGGGTCGTGACAAAACGCCCAATTGTCTTGGATTTAGTCAATCCCACTTATTTCATTTATTTTATTATTTCTCTCATTATCTTTTTAGATATAGTCATTTCATATAATATTAATCCTATTTATTTCTTATGAAATTCTTTTCCTCATTTTGACTAGTTCATTTTTCTTTATGTTTTTATTTACTAATCTTCTCCAAAGCCTCGTGTTATTATTAAAATATTAATTGTTGGTGAATTGGCAAGCATACTAGTCGCACAAGAAATATAGAGTAAGTATAAGTATCGTTCCCATGAGGATTGAGGTGTGAAGTACCCATAAAGCTAAAGTAAAATACTATCCAGATGATTCATTAAACTGAAGAAACTTTAAAACTAAACTTAAACAAAAACAAAATTCTAAAAACTATGTAAAATAAACTAATTCTATTAACTAAGACCTAGAGAAAATGAGATTGATTTCTTTTGGTTCTTAATCTAATTAATTTATAGACAAATTAATCTTTGATTTATTGGAGAACAATTCAATCTAATTACAATTCCTTTAATGTTAGCTAATTTCCCTAAATTGATTGAACCCCAATTCATTGGTAGAACAATTTGACCTAATTAGAAAAATTGCTTAATTCCTTAGTACAACCATCCAATTAAGTGATTAAGCTCAAGAAATTATACAAGCCATATAAATAAGATTATCTATCCCTAGATTAACCCGATTTATGGTAGAAATTACTAGGGCAATCTTAATATCTAACTATGCCTAGTATAGATTAAAAACCCTGTCACGACCCCCATACTAGGATCATGACTGGTGCAAACAGTGTCTTGGTCACACTGTCGCATGCCTAACTTTCCACAATTACCCTCTTTGTTAACTTAGTAATATTACAACAACTTATAAATTTATAATCATTTCCAATCTTAAACAAATTTAATCATAAACATCTCTCAAAAATGTATTTACATAAAGTGGTGTAACCTACCCAATTACAGAACCTTTCTAGAGATACCTAGTTATGTGTAATTAAAAGAATGTACCTACGATGACACCACTCCCTGAACAAAGGGATGGTCTTCAAGAATATACTTCTTTGAACAACAGGATTTGCTATACCTGCAACTATGAGTGGGGGCGAGTCTAAACCACGAGACTTACCATACACCCTACAAAGCTAAAGAAAAAGATAATATAAAAAATAGTCTCAGGTAATAAAATTCGACACACACACACACACACACACACACACACACACACACACACACACACACACACACACACACACACAGATATATATATATATATATATATATATATGCAGGATGCCTTAATAGACTACTAAGGAATATACTTCTTACATGTTCCACACGATGCAAGGAAAATCTTTTATACTATTTAACCTTTAGTCATGTCCCTTTATATGCAATCAGTAGTAATTCACATACATAAGAGTACAATCACACGTTACATTAAAACCATGTTTACCCAAGGGTTAGAAGCCAATCGATTCCTCAGTAACTCAATGATCACAACACATTGGCCTTGTGCATATAGCAACGTGAGACCAATGATATCAAAGCCCAACCATATTACAATCACACAAAAGTGGGAAGCCAGTCGATTTCTCAATAACTCAACAACCACATTACACTGGCCCTATGCATGCAACTATGTGTGACCAAGGATATCGAAACCCAACTGTATACACATACACATATCACACCATACATGACAAAGGTGTACTTACTCAACGAAATTTTGTACCACGACAAGTCCACAATATCATTTTCCTACATCATGGCTTTATGTATATAAAAGAAATTAACTTTTACACTTAGTTAAAAATAATTTCACATACATTAGGACGACTTACATATCTAACTCATGAACTAGCATGATCAATACTAGTAGGATACTTAAACCTTTACCATAAACATACACATGAACGAACCTATCCTTGCAAGCATGTATTTTTTCATTTGTACCATGTAAAACATCAATCACATTCAATGAATCAAGGCATAGGTAAAATAACCCACTCTTACACATATTTTGACATTCCAAGCATGGTGTCTTCCTTAATTTATTTTTCCTTGTGGGCATACACCCATTCCATTACACTATATTGCATATCACTCATATTCACCACATGAAGTCATTTACTTTGCTTATACAATATGCATGACTCTAAATCTTTCTTGTTCCCATTATGCTAAGTAGAAATGATACTTTGCTTAAGTGAGATCAAATAGATTTTTAACATGCCATACATATAAAAAGAAACTTCATATAATTATCTTAGCTAAGCTCAAAGGATACAACCATAACAATTAAAACACAAAAGATAGGGCTTCCTCACCTTGTATTTAGACTTCACAATTGAATTTCTATTTCTTCAAGGTAGTTGCGCCATATAAGATGTCCCAAGAAGTCCTAAAACGTGCTCTGACATTTAGGAATCAAGAAAACATGACAAAAGGGTAAAAAATCCCCAATTAACCACTAAACAAGTGCCACCTCTAGTGCCCATAGGCAAGCCTTCCTACTCTCTGTGGCCTTGGTGCCTGGGGTGCTAAGTCACAGACTTTGCGAACACAGCTATGGTTTTACGCTATTTAGCCCAAAAAATCAATAATTTCTCACCATTTTTCATAATTCCTTCAATGGGGTTCCTACACAGTTCTAGGATCATAATAGCACTAAAACCCCAAGAAAATTTCATGGTTCTAAGATTGAATCAACAATTTCCCAATCAAATCCTAACTTTGTTCTTATTCCATCATTTTCCTTGAAATATCTTCTTGACCATACTACATTCATGAATTTGTGATCTCTAAATCATCATTAATCATCCTAGGGGCTTCCAAAAGGTTTACCAAGCTTTAAATTTTCAGAAACAACCCAAATTCCCCCTAATTAATCATAAACCTGAAAATGACATGAAGGAAGGAAGAAAAAGAAACTAACTTGAATCTCCTTGCCCTTTCGGTGTGGTGGCTCACTGGAGGTCCGCCCTTCTCGTCGATGAGTAGTAGTTAAGAGCATAGAGGGAGGAGGAAGGTTCATGGTTGCTGGGAGAAGTGAGAGATGTCGTGAGGGAGAGAAGAACAATAAAGGAAGAAGGAGATATGGTGAGTTTTAAATTGTGTGAGTGGGACCCATACTACACATTTTTAGTTTAGTCCCTTAGTTGAAACAAATTCATATTTGGACCTTTAAAGATACTAAGGAAACTTTTGCTTCATAATCCGCTTTAGTCTCAAACCTCCTAATCTTGAGCTCTTAATTGGCAAAAACTTTTCACCCTCATAATTATGCCTTTTTTAGATACACAATAATAATACCTGGGGTATTACAAACCCAAACTTATTAAATGGTGATCAAGTATTCAAGAGGAAAAATAATCAGTAAAATCCACTCCAAAAATGAAATTGCATTCAAATAAAATATATTCAACAACAAAGCTTCATAAAAACCAAACTGGATCAATCCCCTAAAATCTAGGGTTCATCTACATATGGAAATAAAGAAGAACAATAGCAGAAAAACATAAAATACTACAAAATACATGGAGTTAATAGTGGAAATAGAGAGAAGAGTGGAAGAAAAGCACCAAAAACCACGAAGGGCCTACAAAGCTCCAACCGCACCTCTTCCTTTTGTCCCCAGCCAAAAACTCACCTAAAAACTTGACTTCAATCTATTTATATATTGACAGCACATGATATTAAGTGATCCATTGCTTAGGCAATAGGTTAAGAACATTAAGGCTCAAAATAATTTTTCCCATTGCTTAGGCGATCAAAGTGTCGCTACAGCGACAGGGGTGGCAGAGAGCTTCCAAATAGGCATGTCTGGGCTTCGAATTTAAGTGTTCCATCACTCAAGCGATGGATCTATCGCTTAGGCAATGAGTCTGGTAGAGAGCTTGATAACAATAGAGTTCCATCTTTTGGTTTCATCTTTTAGTTTTTGATTTCCTAGGCTTGTTCATCTAGATCTGCCAGAACACAAAATTAGCAAAATATTACAATTTGAAGTCAAAAGCATATTATTTGTGTCAGAATTTGAAAAGAATGAGCTATGAACACAATTTGCAATAATTCACACAATAAGCTCATAATTGGTCCAAAATGCAATGAAAGTGTAGTGATTTCATCCATAAATACTATGAAAAAGTATGAATATTAGAGGTTTATCATTAATCCTAGTCTACACATCACGTTTGGCGCATTTCGGTTATACCCCTAACTGTTTTAATTTTCATTTTAGTCTCTCACTTACTCATACCATTATTCATGAGGAAATGACAATCATACTGCATTACAATCATACTTCAAAACACAACAATTAACACATATATCATAAGTACACGTATTTAAGTAACAAACACGAAAAAATCCCTAATTCACGAAAAAATTTTCACATGCTCAAACTTAAGCTTTCTTAAGACATCATAATACCTGAGGTATTACACTCTCGGTCTTTTCTCTTTTGGCTTCTCTACGGGTGGGCTTCAACTGAACTTCCCTTCCAAAATTCCCTTGGCTCTTCAACTCCCAGATTCTCCGTTTCTGTTGGTCTGTCGTCAAAGTTCTGTTGTATGATTTTGTTTTCATCATTGACAATATTATTTCATTTTCTGATTCCATTTTGGTTTGGCTTTGTTTTCTAATTTCATCCTGCACTCTCCAACTCCCAGATTCTCATTTTCATCGCTGATGGTATGATCTCATTTTTCATCATTGTTATCGAAGTTGATAGAACATGGAATTATGCAAGAAATAGCAGGGCAAATTTGGCATCAACACATCTTACTTCCTTTTTCCTTTCCTTCAACCGATTTTCCATCTATCATCCGAAGGAAAATATTCGTACAATAAAAATGGAAAATGGAAAATTGCATTTCAGTCAGTGCACTATAGCTTCACTCTACCAAACACATGAAAAAAAAAACAATGGAATTCTCTCTTCTTTCTTGCAGTGGAGAGCATAACAGACATGCTAAAAGGTGCCTTGATAAGGGAACAAATCTTCAAAATTGAAATCCGGGCAGGATTGCCTTAAGTCAAGAATATTTGTAGGAAACATAAAAATAAAACATATAGTTTGGCATGCAAATGGTAAACTACCTATTTTAACTATTATGAAATAAAATATTAAGATATATAATTTTAAATATCAACATAAAAATGTAGTGCACCAAACTCTTCTCATAATTTATTCTGACTTTTAAAACAGTGTCACATTTTCTAATGTTTAGATTCCTTCTAGGTCTCGTCCCTCTAGGTCCCTCTAGCATCCAACGGCCATTGTTAATCCCACATTTCTCTTTTTTTTTTTAAATTGCAAGCAAAATCTTCATTCGTTCGATTAGAGTTAGTCGTAATCAAATTAAATGGCCAAAAGCACGCCTATGGATCGAAATGTGGAGAACGATCAGTAACCATCAGATCAAGTCAATAGTCAATAGATTTTACGGCCAAAAGCACACTTGAATATGAGTATAACATGTTATAGTAGAATTCAATTAAGAGTAACGCACACTTGGATTGGGCAGGAATATGAAAGGGGTAGGTTATGTGGTTAATTTCATTTATATATAAATGTTATAATTTTAGAAATGAGGTCTGAGAGACTTTTAGGGAGTGAAAGCATCAGGCACAAGTGAAGGCGATATGAAGGCGATATGAAAAATATGGCAGTAGTGGTGCAATATTCATTTCATGTTTATGATATGTATACCAAAAATGAGTACAAAATGATGCGAAATTTTATAAAGTTGATTTGTATTGTTTACCGAGGAATGCAATTAAAGGGCATTTAATTTTGTGGTTTTGGGATAATGATTCCTTTAGATGATTGCAAGAAGAATGGTCCCTTAGGAATGAGCGGGAGAAAGAAAGAATGAAAGAAAAAACTGCATGGGGAAGGTGGTAGCTAGTGGCAATGTTGTCAGAACCGGCCCGGCTATTGACCCGGACAGGCCTTCGGTTCACCGGATCATTGGTTCAACCGCGGGATCACCAGGTCAATTGCTGACCCGGATAAATGCATTAAAAAAAATTAAAATTATATATATACCTATATATCTTTACAAATAAATTAAAAAATAAATAAAATAAATAATTTACATATAAATTTCACAATTTAAAGTCATAAACATCCAAAATAATTTCTAAATATCTATAATAATTTAAACATAAAGTCATAAATATTCATAATAATTCATAAAGTCATAAATAAAATCATCCAAATATAATAATTCATACATTTAAAGTCTTAAATATCCATAACAATTTATAAAGTCATTAATAATTAAGAAAAATTACATAATTTTTAAGAAAAAAATTAATTTATTCTCTTTAAATTAAAAATAATAATTTTGATATTTTATTTTATAGTATTTTCAATTTTATTAAAAAAAATCCACCACTTGTAGAATTCAAATTAATCCTTTAAATGGTTTGTTATAAATTTAAAGGACTATTTGAAACTAATATTTGTTATAGACTACTTTGAAAACGTTTATTGTCTAACGTAATACTTTGACATATTTTAACCTTAAAGAGTTAACTTCAATTTTAAATAAAATTTATGAAAATGAAAGAGGAATTTAACTAATATTTTTAGAGAAATAAACTGAGAATATTATATTTCAATTTGTTTGTAGTGGAACGGTGTAGATATGGAGAAAAAGAAAGCATTAATTTTTAGAGTAAATAAAACAAACTTTTTTTTTAGGATTATTAATCAATTTTAGCCATAAAATTTTAAAAAAAAAAATTCGGGTCAATACGTCATCGGGTCACCGGATCGACCGAGTTTTGACCGGGTCGACCGGGTTACTCGCAGACGGGTCTAAAGTATTGACCCAAATCGGGTCATGCTCCGAGTCGACCCGACCGGGTCAGTCCGGGTCATACAACACTGGCTAGTGGTGAGGTAGACTTTGATATTTGATCAAGTCAATAAAGTCAAATTATACGTTGATATGTCGTCAATTAAGGAAGTTAAATTTCTCCAATGCTGAATATGATTCTTTTGACAAACCAATAATAAAGCGCAGTCGTTATTAATATATCATTTATTGAGAGGTATTAAAAAATTTATGTTTTATACAAAATAGGAAAATATTCCTGTATTAATATCATTACAAATTAATTCTCTTCTTTGTACAGCTGGCTATATCAGTGGGCTTCTTCTTCCGTTCCTTTCATCCTTTGAAATTCACAAAAACTCTATTCAGGGCTCACACAATACAATATGGCACCAAAAAGGTTTCAACTTTGCATTACTTTCCTTGCGACGATGCTTGTGTTCTTCACCCCATCCACAGGTATTTGTTTCTTTGTATTTGTTTTACATTTAATTAAGAAAGGAACAATTGATGCAGAGAGAGAAATATTGAATATCTTAATTTTGCAGTGAAAGGTCAGCACATTCCATGTGTGTACGCAGCTGCGGCATGCAAAAGCAATGACGATTGCAATGGGCCTTGTGAAAAACTGGGGTTCCCTCCCAATGGTATTAGAGGTATTTGCGACGGCTCAGGATCTCGTTGCTGTTGTCTTCCTCCCATTGAGAATCCTCCCACTAGTGATTGCCCAAAGATTGTAATAGCACTATGCAAAGTCAACCAGGATTGCAATGGGCCTTGTGGAAGATGGGGGTTCCCTCCCAATGCTAATGCTTGCCTCTCCCCAACATCTCGTTGTTGTTGCCGCAATCACGCGCACTCATGATGATATTCTAACTTCTTCTACCTAAGGCTTTATGTCACAAATTAATGTAATCATTTTGTGATGAAAATTCAATGAATAAAACTCTTTAGTAATAATGTAATACTTTATTTTATCTTTACAAAATTATCATAAGTAGAACTAACATTAACTTTACTGCAATGTTTGGTTGGATTGGAGGGGAATGAAGGTAAGGAAAGGGAAGGGAGGGGAGAAATTTCTTTCTTTTTTTAAAATGACCTTGTTTGCTTGAATAAGTTGGAAGGGAGGGAAAGAAAAATGGACGTGAAAAATCTCTCTCCTTCCTCTCATTTCCATTCCCTCTGAAAATGGAGAGATTTGGAAGAGAGAAAAAATGTAATCATGTAAAAAGATGGAAGTATTCTCAATAATTTTTTCTAAGACCAAAATTAGCCTATAAACCTAATCCCAATCATCCCCTCTCTGCGTAGCTCCCTCTCTTTCGTATTAGTAATTTTGCAAATTTCCCTTCTTGTATTCTCCTTCTGGAAGTCCACCAATCACCACCTTTACTTTATTTTGCTGCATATTTGTCTAAAATTTAGGATTTTGCTTGATTACTTGTTAATTATCTCTTAATGTTTTATTCTCATTTGTCTTCATCTTTTCTTTACCTAATTTTTGAAAATTAGATTAATTACCCAATCATAGATTTGGGTGAATAAAATCTAAGATTTAATCTAGATTTTGGAAGATATATTTTTAGATTTGTTTATCTAGTGATTATTCATTAATTATCTTACTAGGTGTAGTATTATTAATTTATTTGTTTAAATTCAAAATATATTTGCTATTCAAATCCTAGGGTAATCTAAGAAAAAATAACATATTTAGTTTGGATTTCAATTGATATTTTCAGATTTCTTATTTGGGATTATTTATCCTTAATTTAATATTAATTTAGATTTGGATAATTACCTATTTCTTTTATATAATCTTTTGCATTATCCTTTAATTATTTACTACTGACTTATTATTTTAAATACTTTTAATTAATCTACACGGTTTCCTCTGATCTTTATTTAACTTTATATTTTATTAAATTTTCCTTTTACTCCTTTCTTATAATTAATTATTTAATTATAACCATTTATTATATCTAGAAATTAATATCTCAAGATTTAAGAGTCCTTTTGTATTTTTTATTTCAATTAGGCTTCTTGTGATTTTCTCCTTCAATTTATACCCTTTTATAGCCATTTTGCTACACCCCAACAATATATGAAAACTTTCAATTTAGTCCCTAAAACTTTCACTTTAGTTCCTGTATGGCTTAGCACCATATATTGCTAGCCTACAACCCAAAATCACATATCATGGCACTATCACATCACATTATAACATCACACACATTGCACACACACTTTAAGAAAATTAATATTTGTGAAATAAAGTTCCCCAATTATAGGAAAATTAAACTGCGGGTTTACAGTATTACTCCTTTTAAGAAGTTTGGTCATTCTAATTTAACTTACTCCTGGTCATAAAAAGGTATGGATACCTAGAATGCATATCTGCCTCTATTTCCCATGTGGCTTCCTTGTGAGTATGATTTCGCCACAAAACTTTGACCGATGGAATCTCCCTAGCCTAGGTTTCTTTATCAACATTATTATAGGTATAGCAAAACTCATTTCTTTTGAACACGATAACCTTTAAGTACAATTATAATTGGAAGGAGTTCACATAGATCCCTTTCCATTAAACTTGATGTCACATGGAAGCTAATATATATAGAAATTCCCCTTTTAATGGACTAATTGTCAATTAAGTTCAGAGTAACGAAATTTGAAATATTCAATCTTAGGCTACCACATATATAGACATATATGACCTGTAGTAAATCCAATCAAGTTCTCAAAATTCTCACATCCAAATCCAAGCATTTCCTAATTAGTCCTCCTAATCAAGTTAGCCTTAATGCAACAAGCCATAAACACAATGAAAATTTTCCAAATAGATGATAACTAATCCCAATTTACTTGTCACACATGTGTGGTTTCATGCTTATGGTCCTGTCAGATTATGCCCTCAACCATGATCCCCTACAACCAACACATTACACAAGTCGTCACTAAAATAGTATAGAGATCATTTGTCATGCACTTATCATCCTTTCATAAGGAAAAAAATCATACGAATTTTACATCCACAATTTCCAAACATGGCACTATACATTCCATCAAGGCGATTGAACTACAGCGGCCCACATCCCCCTTAAGGTTAAATTTATAAGACTCAACTGCTACTTCCATATTGTTTTAAAGGTAGTGTTAATTCATACCATTTATATTCCAATATACTAGTCCTTTAGGATAATAGTCTAACAAAGTTAAAAATACTACTATCCCTTACTCGAGCTATCATTAACCGTTACAATCCACCCAACTTACTAAGTTGTCACTTACTCAAATCTACCCCACACGGGCATCCTAAGTCTTGCCTTGTCTCTCAACACATGGGGTCCACTGCTCATACTCAAGCCTTTCATATATACAACATACACAATCCCTTGCACATATATACAATCACTAACACAAGAGAGTGTTAGGTGGGCAATGAAATAGGTGCCTCCCTCTCATCTAACTTAGAAGTAGAATTTAGCCCTTCACTAGATTTGACCTCATGACTTTCATCTCAGGCTCCCTAATATCCCCATTATAAACCATTCATATTCTTAAAACAATCCCCCTAATAAAAAAAGGATTTTTTTCCAACCCATAAGGGTAAGTTTAGCATATTGTTTGAAGTAATATCAATGTCACCTCATACCTATGAAACATAAGGTCCCATACCTCTTCTCTTTTGTTTTTTTTCCAAAGTAACTATGTTCCAACGTAAGTTCCTTTCCAAAGATAAGACTCATGAAAATTTCTTTCCAAGTAGATAAGGTTCAAAATAAATTTCATTTTCCAAATACACTTGTATCTAACATAATACTCTTTTCAGAACAGTAAATACTTGAAGTAAACTTTCTTTTCCAAGTAAAAATGGTTACATGAATTTCATTCCTCAGAAGGACTAGATACAAATTCCCCCTTATCCATAAAGATGCTTATTCCAGATAAACAAGTGACATATTACACTAATGGTCCAGTTATACCACCTCATTCAACTAAATCCCACCAAAACCAAGATAACAGTAGATCAAATAAAATCAACATCATCTAAACATTTTGAACGCAAAATCCCATTCTTAATCGATCTTGAATTAGCCAACTTCCTATGAAAGCGCTACGCTTCATACATCATAGACGAGTTTTGTTTTCAACTGAAGAATCATTGAGTAATAAACAAGTTGAGACACATTTTCCTTTTATGCAAGTATAAATTTTATTCCTTTGTCCTTTCCCCTATCTACCATTATTCACAAGCTGCACTAGGTGTGGGTCATAATTACATTAACAAAAATTTTCTTTGACCAATGCAACATCACCCGTGGTATATAGAAAGTTTAATATTCTATTGGAATCAATAGGTAGTCTAAATGACATCCTTCCTCACATTTTGATGTTATTACTATGTTCTCAATTCATGTATCATCCATTAAACAAATAGACAATTTCAATCAAATCCTTACGTCTCAGAAGCATTACTTACCTCATAGCGCTCCATATACAACCATGGTGAGTATAACAAACATTATTCCATGTAAGTTTTAGGTGAAATGGAGTGTCTAACCCACTCTAAGTTGCTCGTTTACTGGTGCAACGGGGCTGCATAGGCCCTTCTTTATGGTGTATGTGCTTAAGCAAGACTAATGTTGTTTGTGTCCTACTGGAGATGACAATGCTTTTACTCTATGAGCACTCTGCTTAAAGTAAGAAAAAGCCTATATGACTAATATAGAGGAGACACAAAAGAAAAGGATAAAGACTCTAAAGGGCCTTCGGTGGATCCCCGGCCTATAGCTACGCCGCAGTGCACAATCATAGGGGAGGGCCCACTAACGACACCCCTCTTTGTAGTCACTTGGAGACCTACTAAACCAGGCTCTAATACAAACTTTGTCACAACACAATTTTCGGGCATGTGACTGGCATGCTGACACTAACTATGTATCAACGTAAGCCTATCCAACATCTCTAATTCTAGCCCCTTTTATTATTATATATAATTTTTAGCATACATTCTTTACCCTTTAATTATTAGATAGCATAGCTTCATAATTACTTTAATTATTCATTCAATATTGCATAATTTGCAAAACTTCTGGGTTTTTCTAAATTCGAGCAACCATAATTAACCACATGCAAAGGGAGTTTCATAGGAGTACATACCTGGATTCCGTGCAATCCAATCCATCCAAATTTACGTGCAAAACAGGGAGAAAAAGGGACTTACCTAGATTCCTTGCAATCTCCCACAAATTAATTTTAACATTTTAAAAATAAAAGAAATTCATTTAAATCATGAATTCACACCAACAAGCATCAAATTCATAAACCATGCAAATATCCTTGCAATTTCCATAAATTCAATACCATGAATTCTTCAAACAAAAATCTCATAGTCAATTAATTTAAATACAAACCGATTAAAAAAAATTAAATAGCCCAAGACTCCCTAGGTGTCCTAGTTGATTAAAGAATTTCCTAACTTAAAATAACTGACATCATGACATGGGACCCACCCAGCAACGAGAATGGTCCACAGCTACTACTCCTCTAGCGAAATATTCTCATCCACTACTTGATCTGAAAAAAAAACCAATGAGTTTGAGATATCTCAGTGAGCGAGTCAGTCCCCACCTTAATAAAATCTGAATATGTTAAATAATAGTAAAGCAAATCAAAGGCACTTATCAAGAAATCACAAAGAAAGGAATTATACCAGAGAGAGTGCAATACAAGTCAAACAATTCAAACCAATAGAATTGATACTCATCAATGACAAAAATACCCGGGAGTGCCTATAGACATGCCAAACCAATCTCATCAAAATCCAACATGACGCACAACCTCATCCACTACAGTCAGGGCACCTTATAGGTCTCAATCTCATACCTGGGCTCATCTCCCTATCGAGGGAGTCATTGTCTCCACTCTTAGAGGTCAAGACACCTAATTCCTGGGTTTCTCGCCTTGACATGAGATGGGGTGCCATCTTGTTTAAACACAATCATGATTCAATTAATCCACAATAACATCAATATTAATCATCAATCACGTTTCCACAAGATAACCACTATTATCTCAAATTGCAAGTAATTGTATATATATATATCACATGATCAATTATCTCAAATCACAAGTATCCGTACATATCACATGATCATATATTTCCCCTAACATTTCCCATTAGCAATTCTCAACATTACTTAAACTCATAATCTCTCAAATTCATCATTCCAAATTCTTAACCGAATGCCCTCTTTCTCACCATGAGTTTACCTATTTTCCACTTTATTATTTTTAACACTAAGATAATATTAAAGAAGTGTTAATCCACTCACTTGGATTTCAATAACATCTTTATCGTCACCCAAATGTTGTCGTGAAGATTAGTTTAGAAGATGCTACCATATTATTTGAGAAATTCAAAGTAATATTAATTATCCTTCTTGTTAATTATATTTTTAGAATTTATATTTTTAAGACTTATGTAAAATATATATATATATACAAAAATATATATATATATATATATATATATATACATACATACATACATACATATATATATATATAATTAAAGTTTTGAAACTTACCTTAATCATAGAGAGAATGTCAGTGGCTTGGTGTTGATTACTATGTATGTGATAGAGGATATAAAGGGAGTGTGGCAGCACTAGTGTATGTACAAAGTAAGGGTGAGGTGTCTTATGGTATGGTATTATGTGTGTGATATAAACCTTTTTTATATATATTTTAGTCTTTATCTTAGTCTCTTTGAATATTTATTTATGGAAAACTCTTCTTTTATTTTACGTTTTGAAATTTATTGGGTATAAATAAATTACAAAACATATATCAATTTCATATTTTTATGAACTTATATGGTAAAGACCCAATTTAATCCATATTTTTATCTTACATAAAATAACAAGAGAGTTCATTGCTGACATGGTGCCATCTAGATGCTGACCTGACATAATTTGATGACTGGGTGTTGACCAAGCTAGTTGTATCAATAGGGCCCATATTTTTGTATTGTTCAACAAAGTTGCAGCAAACTGAAAACCAGCAATAGAAAAATAATGTCCAAAAAACCAGCAGTAGAAGGAAGAAAACTTAACACAACAAGTAGAAGTCAGCAAAAACAACAAGTGGAAGTTTGATTTCTTGCATGTGTAGCAGCAAATGAAAATGCAACAATTGCTACCAACTAGAAGCAGAAAATAGCCAATTTATGAGTCAGAAACAAATCAACAAATGGGAAAATGCACAGTAAACAAAATTGACCAAGAATTGCATTTTTGTCCTTTTCTTTCCAACTAGTTTTAAGGGGCAGTTCAGATTTGATTTGAGTGTTGGAGAGTTGGAGAACATCTTCTTGCACATTTTTGAGTAGTTTTCATAGGTTCTATTTTGTGTATTTTTCCTTTCTTGTATTTTCATTTTTCTACCTCCATGGAGTGTCAGAGTCTATGTAATTAGTCCATATATGAACTAGAATTTGTAGCTTGAATCTTCATGTTCAGATAAGTATTCTGGTTCTTAAATCTATTCCATTTTCTATATCTGCAATCTTGCCTCTGTTCTTGACTTTATACTTGTGCATGTTAGGCTAGTATGAATGAAAGTTTTGGTCTGTTGGTTCTATAAAAGGATTAAAACTTGCTACAGAAAATGACATGTTAGTATGAGGTTGTGGAGCATGATTTAGGTGAGGGCTTTATCAGATTGCATGTGGTTAGGTATTAATGAAGGTTTTCTTAATTCTGATTTATGTGTAATCTAGTTCTTGAGGTTTCTAAGAAATTTCAGTTTGATAACCTAAAGGTAGAATCGAATAAAAAATTAATCAAGGATAAGATTGTGATAGCTATAATTCCAGTGAAGCCATAAACTGATTGCATTTGTGTTCTGTTCTGTTTTATTGTTCTATTTTTATAAGCATTCGTTTTCATGTTTTAATACTGCACTTTAATCCATCCAATAACCCCTTGTAATCAGTAGGAAATTTGTGTTAGAATAATTAATTAGGCAATTTGAAGTGAGTCTCCACGAGAGAATACGACTTGGGAAAACCATTGTATTACAAATTGCCACAGAACCTAATTCTAGGTGGTTTGACAACCATAGTGGCGTGAACTAGTATGCAAGTGGTTGAATGGGGAATGAAATGTGTATATGAAGTGGGGATTGAAGGTTAGGTGTGTATAGAGTGGTTGAAAAAGGTGGGATTGACAGCAAGTGGTTTGGTGTGTAGAGAGAGAGAGAGAGAGAGAGAGAGAGAGAGAGAGAGAGAGAGAGAGAGAGAGAGAGAGAGAGAGAGAGAGAGAGAGAGAGAGAGAGAGAGAGCCAATTAATTATTATTTAAGTATTTAGATAATTCATTAGTTTAATTGAATTATCATCCTTTTAATAATAAATTAATTGGCTGGATATTTGGTAAGGTATTAAATAATTGAATTAATTAAGAGGTATCTTATTATATAAGATTTGCTAGGTACGGGTATCTTAAATAAATGCTTAGTTTATTTAATTTTATTTAATCCCATAGCATTACTATCACTATTATTATTACTTGTATTATGTTATTATATTTTATTTTAATAATTTTGAATTTCCTATAATAACTAACTTAGGATTTTGCTTGATTACTTGTTAATTATCTCTTAATGTTTTATTCTCATTTGTCTTCATCTTTTCTTTAGCTAATTTTTGAAAATTAGCTTAATTAACCAATCATAGATTTGGGTGAATAAAATCTAAGATTTAATCTAGATTTTTAAAGATATATTTTCAGATTTGTTTATCTAGGGATTATTCATTAATTATCTTACTAGGTGTAGTCTTATTAATTTATTTATTTGAATTTGAAATATATTTGCTATTCAAATCCTAGGGTAATCTAAGCAAAATAATATTGAGCTTGGATTTCAAAAGATATTTTCAGATTTCTTATTTGGAATTATTTATCCTTAATTTAATATTAATGTAGATTTGGATAATTACCTATTTCTTCTATATAATCTTTTGCATTATTCTTTAACTATTTACTACTAACTTATTATTTTAAATACTTTTAATTAATCTACACGGTTTCCTCTGATCTTTATTTAACTTTATATTTTATTAAATTTTCCTTTTATTCATATCTTATAATTAATTATTTAATTATAACCATTTATTATTTCTAGTAATTAATATTTCAAGATTTCAGAGTCCTTTTTCATTTCTTATTTCACAAAAAAGGATTCTTGTGATTTCCTCCTTATATTCCTACCCTTTTATAGCCATTTCATTACACCCCAACAATATATCAAAACTTTCATTGTAGTCCTTACAACTTTTACTTTAGTCCTTGTACAACTTAGCACCACATATTGCTAGCTTACAGCCCAAAATCACATATCATGGCACTATCACATCATATTATAAAATCACACACACATATTGCACATAATTTAAGAAAATTAATACTTGTGAAATAAATTTCACCAATTATAAAAAATAAAATGGTAGGTATCATAGGTATATTAAGTATATCCGTTACAAAAATGTTAAATAAAAATTGAAAATAAAAAAGGAAACATTTGAATTCAAATTAGAGTCAAATTATACGTTGATATTTCGTCAATTAAGAAAGTTCATGTACTCTAATGCTGAATATGATTCTTTTGACAATCCAATATAAAGCTGTCATTAATATATCATTTATTGAGAAGTATTAATATCTTTACATATTAATTCTTTTCTTTGTACCGCTGGCTATATAAGTGGGCTTCTTCCATTCCTTTCATCCTTTGAAATTCACAAAAACACTATTCAGGGCTCACACAATACAATATGGCACCAAAAAGGTTTCAACTTTGCATTACTTTCCTTGCGACGATGCTTGTGTTCTTCACCCCATCCACAGGTATTTGTTTCTTTGTATTTGTTTTACATTTAATTAAGAAAGGAACAATTGATGCAGAGAGAGAAATATTGAATATCTTAATTTTGCAGTGAAAGGTCAGCACATTCCATGTGTGTACGCAGCTGCGGCATGCAAAAGCAATGACGATTGCAATGGGCCTTGTGAAAAACTGGGGTTCCCTCCCAATGGTATTAGAGGTATTTGCGACGGCTCAGGATCTCGTTGTTGTTGTCTTCCTCCCATTGAGAATCCTCCCACAAGTGATTGCCCAAAGATTGTAATAGCACTATGCAAAGTCAACCAGGATTGCAATGGGCCGTGTGGAAGATGGGGGTTCCCTCCCAATGCTAATACTTGCCTCTCCCCAACATCTCGTTGTTGTTGCCGCAATCACGCGCACTCATGATGATATTCTAACTTCTTCTACCTAAGGCTTTATGTCACAAATTAATGTAATCATTTTGTGATGAAAATTCAATGAATAAAACTCTTTGGTAATAATGGAATACTTTATTTTATCTTTACAAAAATTACAATTAGTAGAACTAACATTAACTTTACTGCAATGTTTGGTTGGATTAGAGGGGAATGAAGGGTAAGGAAGGGGAAGGGAGGGGAGAGATTTTTTTTTTTAAATAACTTTGTTTGCTTCAATAAGTTGGAAGGGAGGGGAGGGAAAATAGAGATGAAAAATTCTTTCCTCCCTCTCATTTCCATTCCCTCTGAAAATGGAGAAATTTGGAGGTGAGGAAAATTATAACCATCTAAAAAGATGGAAGTGTTTTCAATAATTTTTCATAATACCAAAATTAGCCTATAAACCTAATCCCTATCATCCTCTCCCTACGTTGCTCCCTCTCTTTCGTATTAGCAATTTTGCAAGTTTCCCTTCTTGTATTCTCCTTCTGCAAGTCCACCAATCATCACCTTTACTTTATTTTGCTGCATATTTGTCTAAAATCAATGAACTATAATAGTCATTTTGTTTTTTTTTTCCTCCCATCAAACTAAACCAAACAAAGAAATTTTATTTCTTTTCCCCTCCCTTCCCCTCTATTGAGCCAAATAGTCTGTGCATGCTCAAAATGGTAAAAAATGCAATATTTGCTACTTCAATTTCTATTGTTAAAATCTCAAAGAACAAGAAAAATGGGAAAAAAATTGGGCCTTTAGTTGATCCAAATTACAACATTTTATTTCTTTTTAAAAAAAGTAGGGGCATATCAGCTTGGCCCAGCCCACTTTTCATGAAATAGAGATGGGCCAGCTTGGCTTTTGACAAGTCCTCCTAAGGGTGTCAAATTGGGCTTGGTTCATTGGATCAATCCACCCCAATCTTGTAAATGGAGTGTGGTGAGTTAGTGATTTCATATTCAATTTTAAAGAAAGACTTTTAGTTCAGTTGCACCAGAGCTCTTGGGGCTTAGTTGGGCTAGCTTTGTTAGATATTTTTTGAAATATTTAATCTATTATTTTAGAAGTTTACTCTAATATTCTTAAGTTTTGTAGTATCTAATTTTTATTGTTCAAAGTAACTAGAAATATATTTTTAAAAAAGAAAAAATAATCCAAAAATAATTCATTTCAAAGTTTAATATACTTTTTTTAGAAGTCTAGTCCCCTTTTTTTTTTTGAAATATCTAAATCAGCAATGGTTGTGTCCAAATTTGCTAGGGTGGCAGTAGTAGATGTTGACTCAGAGGACATTCAAGTCTATGTCAAGTATTTTGACATCACTCTGATACCTTATACAATTTTCTTCTTTAATGTGCATCATATGAAAATGGATTTAGGGTATGATGCTTGTAGTTTTCAGATCTGTGATTTGCTTCAAATGACCACTTCTTTTGATTTTTTCTTTTGGTTCATTAGATCCTTATTAAATGACTGATATGTATACTTTTTATTCCATGCCAATAATGTTCTTGGTAAGGATATAAATAAGTTGAATAATTTACACTATTTGGACCAAACTGAACAAATTTTTAATGGTTTATTTAGATAGGGCATTCACAAGTTTAATAGTTTTGTTTGCAATTGGGACTCTTATTTTACACTTATCCTATTGAGGAGTGAAAAACTACATTTATATAGTTCGGTCATGTTTGATTTTATGTATGGACTTCTAGAACATATTGATTTACGCCTTGTTTGGATAGCATAGCTTATAACTTATTAGAGTTTCTTTAATAGTATAAGTGCTCTTATGTAAAAAAAAATAATGTTTGGATAAGCTTAAATAAGTAATTTATTAATTTACAAAAAAACTCTTTTTAGCTTATTTTATAAAGCAAATTTTTTAAGCTTCTTAGAAAAGCCTTATGCACAAGCTCAAATTCACATGACTGCGAAGCTGTTTTGCACTTTTACAAGGCAAGTACATCTCCAATCCTTGACCGATCCTTCTCCAATCATAATTTAAAATCACTTCTTCAAGTATATATCCAAATACTAAATAACTTAATTTAAAAGAAGTTTATGGTATAAAAGCTTTTCACATAAGGTCTTATTCTGTAAGTACTTAAATAAGCTATTTACCCAAACGAGGCATTAGTCTTACAAATCATGAATGCTTAGAAAGCTATGCTGGAATAATTAATAACTTTGAGGAAAGTTCAAATTTTGAACTAATGTGTAATACCAGTGATTTTTGAGTATTATTTATTTAGGAGGAGGAAATTTTTTCAATATATAAGGAGGAAAACAAGAGTTTTAAAAGTGGCAAGGTTATGGAATATTGAGTGGTAAAAAGTCGAGGAGTGTATTGGTGGTACCGAGGGCATCGAGGGATTTAAGAGACTGATTGAATCTAAGGAAGGACTAAAGTGAAATAAGGAAAATTATAAGGTACCTAGAATTTAGAAACACCCGAGGTGGGATATTACGAATTTACTCTTACCAGTCTTAACTAAGGGTCAACTGGAGGGCAAAGTAGTAATGTCACAATGGATGAGTATATATAGGTGATCCCGCCCTTTTTTCCTCATTTTCTCTTTTCTTCTCTCTCTCTCTTCTCTTTCTCTCTTCTTTCTCTTTACTCTCTCTCCACTCAAATCCATCAACCAAACTTTAGGGGGCAGATATTGGGTGACGGGGTGAGCCTCCAGTGGTCAAGCAACCTAGGGAAAGCAAGGAATTGAGGTAGGAATTTTGATTTCTTGAACATTTCCCTATTTTCTAGTTTTAAGGGTATTTGGGGTAAAATCGAGACTTTGGCTTCATTTCTCAGTTAAAATTAGGGCTTTTAGTGTCTAAATTCTCCTTAGACATCAAGGATGAAAGCCCATGGAAGAAATCATGAAAAACGGTAGAGATTTGATTAGATCTGAGCCAAAACCGAGAAGAAATCACGAAGGTCATGATCGTGGTGCCTAGGTGCTAGGTTTCAGAGGTTTTGGGGAAGATGACCTTAGCGCCCAGGCGCCAACCATCCCGAGTATTCTTGGGCTTTTCTTCAAATGACTATAACTCTTTTATTCAGACTTTGTTTGAGGTAAGATAATTTATTTTTTTATATTTCTCTAATGTACTATGTAATTAGATAGGCCACCTAGAATAAATATGAAATATTTAGGCTTGCGGCAGTGTTGATAGCACACTGTCCGCACTAGTCACAAATTTAGTTCTAGGAATGGTAAAACTCCTAGCCCTGGTTTCAGGTCGTGACATAAATGGTATCAGAGTGAAAGTTTAGGTCTCCTATTGATTACAAAGCAAGGTAACCTTAGTGGGTCCTCCTTTATCGATGTAGGCCATGGCACAACTATAGAGACAACTCCACCAAAGGCTTTGTAGGATGTGTCTTCCTTTCTTTTCTACTGGGTACTTTCTAAAGGATGCGTTTGAGCTTGTAAGCGACTCAAACATCCACCCTTATCGCGTATGTGTTTAAGATGTATCCCAAGTGGTATGAGGCATGAGTATTTTAGAGTCACGAGAGCAAACATGGCAAGATAGCAGGATGGAGAAGAGATGATCATCTTGAGGAAAGTAGAGGTTCGTGGGTATATTCCCTGGTAAGAAAAGAAATAAGTCACAGTGGTGATAGGAAAGAAGGGAGGTCCTATTGACAAGTTGTAGGAATAGTAGTAGGCTGCTCCTGGTAGGAGATGAGTCAAGTCAGGGAGAGAATGGGGGAAGAATAGAAAGGCTTGAAAAGCAGTAGGAATAGTGAGAACAGAATCCCATGGAGGAATCATTGATAATTGGATGATTAGCGTGAGAGATGCTAAAAAGGGAAATGGGTTAGTAGGTGCAGAAATTGTGCTCCTAGAATATGAGGACTACACAAAATGAATTAGAAACACATGAAAGATCAGCTTCATCCCTGTTAGGAAATGAAGAGCTCATGGTAAGGGGGACGTAGCGAGCAATGGCAGGATCTCAGATTCCTCACCTGAGGAATGAGAATGGTTTAGGAGGACGTTCTTGAGAGATTTAGACACCACATTTGAAGAACACTGGCACTCGTGCTATAGGTGCATCTTTATGACTTTGTTATGTTATGTGATGGTGATTGCAAGGTTATTTGTGCTTTGAGGAGTGGGTATACACAGGATGTATGAGAGTGAATATCATTGAGCAAATCACCCCTGGGGGGAGCCAGTGGGTTGATACTCAATGTGGGCTTAGTACAGCTAGTTGCTATCCATGACGGACCCCGGAGAGGGGAGGTTTAAGGTCATGGTTTAGGAAGCGCCTGAATAGAATATGAGGTGATTCAGAATGCGGGGTAGGGAAACCACTGGTTAAGGAGATCCTTGGTTATATCAAAGTGGCACGTAGAGCACAACATAGTTCCCTGATGATGCCTCTTTAGAGGCAAGGAATGAAAAATCACACTAGGGTAGGGTATCTGGAAAGAGAACTGATTGAGTCCATTGAGGATTCTTTAGTTCTTTCAGGACTCCTTCTGGTCGTGGTGAGACCATGAGAGGTAGCATCTTTCAGGAGGCAGAAAAGATGTGCATTGAGAGTGGCTCAGAGCCAAAAAGGGGGGAAGTTCCGTGAGAACTTCATTACCATTCTCCAGGATGAGAGGTGATGTGCTGAAGGATAGTAGGAGTGGTGTAGTCCTATCCTTTTGGATGGATGCCCTGGTTTGGAGAAATATTCTTGTGTAGTTAAAGGAGGAAAAGATTTGCTTACTTTGTTTTTTTAAGGAGTTTTATCTGTGAATATATAGTGAAACTCCGTAAAGAGAAAGCAACAACATAAGAACCAGTAATGATGTAAAGAGCATAGGTATGGAATTGCGTGAGGTTTGGCCCATGAAATAGTTGCTAGTACACAAGGATGATCCATGGTGGGCAACTTGTAAAGGGATGTTGAAATTCGGGGATGAATTTCTAAAAGGGGGAAGAATGTAATACTTGTGATTTTCGGGTATTATTTATTCGGGAGAAGGAAATTTTTCCAGTATGTAGAAAGGAAAACATGAGTTTTAGAAGTGGCAAGGATATGGAATATTGAGTGGTGAAGAGTTGAGGAGTGTATTGATGATACCGAGGGCACCGAGGGAGTTAAGAGACTTATTGAATCCAAGGAGGGACTAAAGTGAAATAAGGAAAGCTGTGGGGCACCTAGGATTTAGAAACACCCAAGGTGGGATATTATTGATTTGCTCTTACTAGTCTTGACCAAAGGTCCATTGGAGGTCAAAGTTTAGTACCTTCCTTTGGTTTAAAATGTGGGAGCCTTGCTCAAATTTGAGGTGAGTGGGTTATGCTTCTTATGGCTAAATATTTTTATTTATTGACCCTTGGCATCATAAATGAGAACATGTAGTGTATCTAGATGTTTAGAAAATGATGAGTAATGTATGTAAGATTACATTTGGATTCCTGTTGCTATTGTGCTTGTGTGGAATGATGAAATATAAATAGTTTTAAAATTTGTGTGGTTATGTACACATAACTATATTTCCTCATGAATGGAGAAGTGAAGAGAATAATTCCAATATTTGTATATATTCATGAGTTACATTGGTAGACAAGGAAGAGCTAGGAAGTGGGTATGTACATATGCACTCTATTATCCCTTGGAAATGTGAAAGAGAGATACATGTGTTGTATATATATATATATATATACCTATAACCAATGAATATATATAATTCTCTAATCATGAGATATATGTACACACACATACATTATACCATTTTGCAAACTCCTTCTTTAGAAGATTGACCTTGGCAAAGATATATATAAACATATACACACACATAGTTATCTTAAACTTGTATATAAAGTTGCAAAGTTATAGTTCTTTTGTGAATTAACTTCATTAAGATGTGTTGCAATTGTATGAAGAATATCCATGGGTTCTGTGATGCAATATGGATGATGAGATTGTGATAAGGATTATGAGTTATTTGTGAATTGAGTTGAAACGTGGTATATTTGATTTATGAACTTATTTATTTATGTTTGGTTGAGATATGTCATAAATGAGTGTTTGACTTGTGATGAGTTCTTGAATTATCATTGTGCTTGTGTTTGAAAAAGAAAAGGAAATACATGGTGGTGCACCCCATGAAAAAAATA
This sequence comes from Biancaea sappan, assembly GCA_037074585.1. NCBI lineage: Eukaryota > Viridiplantae > Streptophyta > Magnoliopsida > Fabales > Fabaceae > Biancaea > Biancaea sappan. The sequence goes on along the minus strand of CM073492.1, from coordinate 73,574,080 downwards.
TATATGGAGCCATAAAGGTGGAGACCCATAAATGGAGCAATAAGGGTGAATGCGGCGTGGGTCGCAAGCAAAGATACCTTGGACGACTCGGTTGGTACGGGAAATGTGTGTAATTAATTGCATTATTTGCTGTTATGGATTACTTGAGTTATGTAGAAATGTACTTGATTTATTTGGATACTGTTGAGAACTATTATGGGTTATATTGTATCATGTTATAATTGGGTTATGAATGATTGCTACATGTTATCATTATGATGCATGATATTTGGTTTTTGTCAATATTGTGTTGTCCTCTCATTGGGCAAGTGGTTTGCTCATACCTTCCGGTTAACATTTTTCAGAGTTGACAGATGAAGGCGAGTATTCGTTCAGGGTATAATGGATTCTCAGTTCAAAACCCCACTTGATTACAGGGGTGATGTATCTTTTATTTTAATACTCTAGAGTTGCTCCATGATCACATAGGTAATCTAGGATTTGAATTTTTGTCCTTATGAATTGATGAGATGATGTAAATAAATGATGTAACTATATTGAAGGATATGTTTTTAACTTCTTATTTAATTTACTATGTATGATGGGAATGAATAAAAGACATAGAATGGTATAATTCTTTGTAACTAACTGTTTATGACTAAATGAAATAAAGATTTCTTTGATTGAATGTATGATAAAATGGAATAAGTTTCAAGGTGAGGTTAGGCTCACTCTCGTGCCGGTCATGTACCTTGAGTGGCACATAACTATTCCTTTCCATGTAAATACAATAGCCTTCATAAATATATTTCATAACTCATGTTCATCACATCAAAAGTTTGAATCATACTTTATCCCATAATCATCATAAATCATTTCATATAATGCATCATAACACGAAATCTCAAATTTGTAACATTTTCTAAAACAAGATAAACCATTTCTCATAGATATTAAATCAAGAAATTTCAAATCACATCAAGAATAATATCTTTTAAAAACTTTAGTGATCAACATTTTAATTTCATTCCAACCCTCAATGAAAAATCTTTGAAATAATAAACAGATACACATAAAGTAAGAAACTATAACTTGTAAGTTTAATTAAAAACATATTCTGGAAAACATTTCAACATAGGGTTAGAATGCAAGAAAATAAGAGAAATGTTTCCAACTAAGTCATTTCCACAAGACTTACACATACATGAGTAGAGTACTCACCTCAAAGAAGACTTAAGCTTTCTAAACTTTGTGAAATCAACTTAACTCTAGGATCCAAACCACTTTACAAAGGTCTCAAGTAACCTAGGATTTTAGACATAAAAGCAACAATTTAGATATTATGCACATAGGAGCTCATTTCTAGCACTTTAACAACTCAATTTGTCCTAACTAGCACATGGATTTACATAATTATCTCGGTGAAAGTCTTTCTGTAAACAACCAATCAACTTTGGGAGGTAACATACTTGTATTAAGATCAATATACTTAAATTTGTTAACATAACTCTGATTTCTGGATAGATTTAAGGTTCCAAAATTCCCAAATTTTCTGGGAATGACTCGTAGCTTTAAGAATTACCAAATTTGGTAAGTCTTCTTATTAACCTGTAAAAATTTCAAGGGTTAACTCCACCATTTGACCCAAAAAGAAGCCATATTAGTAACCATTGGTTTGTGCAGTCTCAAATTCATAGTGGTTCTAATATTCACTTTATAGGCCCACTAAATCAGTTCTGAATGTCATGAAATTTGGTAGAGAGTGGCCTTAATGCCTTTTTTAGGTGACATAAAAATTATGGGGAAAATTAAGGTCATTAGAGTAGTGAAACAAAACCTTAAGTTACAAATCTTCCAACCTTGTTAGGCTGATTTCGGGTCCTTATTTTTAGGAAAATTCTGGGATTAGTCTATAACTTCAAAATTGATGAAATTTTGCATAGGTCCATCTCCACATGTTGGGAGGCTAGGGTGAAACTTTAGATCAAAACTCTACATTTTGATCCCTCTAATGCTCACTTTAGTTACCATATATTAGAATTGTCTAAATTTATCATGGGTCCCGACTTCTGTTTGGTATACCAATCAAAACTTATCCAAATGTGATAAAATTTGGTAGACTAGTAAAATGAGATCTTAGCTAGATGCCTTAAATTTTCATATTAAAATAAGATCAGTATAGAAATGGAAGAGAAAAGTACGCAGAAGATAGGAATGAAATGTCCAGAACTAATCTTTGAGGAAGTTTTTAGGCCAATGAGAGAAGAGAAAAGTGAAGTAAACGTGTCACCTCTTTTATAATGCCACCCAAACTTGACTTAGTAAAATAATGAAAAACTTCCTCAAGATTCTTTACCTTTCATTTTAGCCCATAGATTCTTTGGAAAAGTTTTATTTTTGCCCCATATAACACTTTGGAATTTTTTTTTCATCTTTCCAGAATTATCCCCTTTTTAATTATTTTCATATTTGACCATACTTTTTTTCTTAAAATTTCAAATATCACCCACTTTAATTCTTTGAAAGTTCACTTGAATCCTCGGATGTTACATATATGATTGTGAGACGTGGGCCAAGATCTAAGGGAGCATCCTTGGGCTCTATAGTCGAGTTGTTGGTGTGAGCATAAGCTAGAACCCTACAGGGACAAATCCAGGATTTGATTTTAGTGGATGTTGAGCTGGTATGAGAATTGATTGTGAGGCATAAGCCAAGATTTAGGAGGGCATCCTCAGAGTCAGTAACGCGAGTTGCCAATATGGGCATGAGCTAGAACCCTTGAGGGACAAATCAGATTCAATTCTGGTAGACGTCGAGCTGGTATGAGGTATGATTTGTGGAGAGGGTCGTGAGTGCCCAATCATGGTGTGCTAGATTTGTTGATTTGAGTATAACCTTTTTTTATGTTGTGTGGATATATTTATATGTATGAAATTGTGGTGTAAATGTGGTATGTGGAATTGGTTATATTGATGCTTGAATTTTGTCATACAGATTGGAACAGTTATTGGGGATTATATATGGGGTGCTTGTGCACACTTTGCTAGTTATATGTATTTGATTAAGAATTACTTAATTGATCTTGGTCATGTATTGCCTTTTGTTTGTGTAAAGTAGAGTTTTTAGGTGAGTTAGTGAATTAGACTCACCCCCTCACAGTTTCAAATACCGAAGGTGGTTTTGTTCAGCTGTTCAAGTTGCGAGGTTGCCTCCCCATTGTCCGGGATAAGACAATTGTTATTTAAGTTTGAAGTTAATCTTTTAGTCCGGGATAAGACAATTGTTATTTAAGTTTGAAGTTAATCTTTTAGTATGCTATGTAATCGGGTAGGTAGGTCACCTAGAATTTATATATCTTGTTTGGGTATTTAGTGAAATATCAGGCTTGTGATAGTGTGGGTAACACGTCGTCAGTGCCAATCATAGCCCCAGGCCTGGGTTATGACACTTAATGATCCCAAACCAACCCCAAGTCAATTTAATGCAAGACCCAACCTCAAACCTTCCCAACATCAAAGAAAATGCATCTCCAAAACCAAAGAAAACCACATTACAAGGTGTATTTGCCAAGAAAACCCCAATTCCCCAATTTTTTTGATTTAACATAAAACACAATCAAAAGCAATATTTTCCAACCAATTGATCAAACCAATGTTTTAAAAATAGAAACTGATAAAGGCACTGGTTCAAGGTTCAATGGTCAGAATGTGGTAGAACAACGGTCGAATCGATAGTATTTAAAAAATATTTAAATATATATATATATATATAATTAAAAATTATAAAAATATATAATAAGTATGGCATATGGCATAAAAGAACGCCAATGTATTTTTTGTATCTACCTAGGAAGATGAGAATTATCAACTTATGGAGGTCCCACGCATTCCCAGTTGCAGGCTTGTAGCAATTGATTGAAGGTCTCATCACTCATGTCAAAGAGAAGACCGAGCTTCTCTCATGCTCTCTCTTTCTTGATTTTTTTTTCTTTCTTTCTTTCCCAAGCTTTCTCACCAGCCAAACACCAGCGACAACCTTCTTCTGTGCAACCTAGTGGCTTCAAACGCAAGCGAAGCAAAAGAAGACAAAACTTGGGAGGTGATCTTGTGAAGCATACTACTTGACGACTTCTACTTCTCCTCCTCCTCCTCCTCCTCCTCCCCACTTCCAGTGACAATGTTGATGGCTAAAGCTCAAAGATGGGTTTTTTTAAATACATTAAAAAAAAAAAGAACCGGTGACTAACCAGTTCACTCGATTTTACTAGTTCGAAACCGGTTTTCCAAAACAGTTTTTTGACCTTACCAGACCGAACCCCCTCCAGACACCAGTCAATCAATCCGACCGGCCGGTTCAGTCCAGTTTTGAAATCATTGGTTCAACCAATCCACTTCATAATGTTCAAGTAGTAACCCAAGAACAATTTAAAACCACACCCAAGTCCTAAAACTCAAAATACCTCTAGGGTTCATCAAGTGCAAAAATAAAAGAAAAGAAGGGGAAGAAGAACACCTACCAAATTTAAAGATCCACCCAAAGAAGAGGAATGCCACCCAAGGGAAGTCTTGAAAGAGAAAAGGAAGAAGAGTGATGGAGATGAAGGTGCCTTGCCGTGAGTGAGGAACGAGAAGAGATGAAGGGCCAGAAATGAATGTATGTGTGTGTGGCGTAAAGTGGCTAGGAGGGGGAAGTTACAGTGCTGATTTGATGCTTCTTGCTGCTTGTCACTTTTAGCAACGGTTTTTACTGTTGCTAAAAGTTAAGACGTCAGTTTTTACTATTACCCAAACTTTCAACAAATGTAAAAACTGTTGCTAAAAGTGACAAGCAGCTGATCCAAATTCGGGAAGTTAAGTGAGTGAATTCCAATAATTCCCTCCATGTCCCATTGACCTGCCAACCCAAGGTCAACATTTCTTAGACTTGGGGAAAAAACAAGGATACCATCCACAATTCACTAAATTACCAAAGAACACTACCTTACATAGTTAGACATCAATTATTCCCAATGTAATTTATTTATCACCAATTAACCAACACGCCTAATGCCGTACAATTTCCACCAAAGTGCAATAATTTACACACATATCGAAATAATGTCAATCAACCAACCAAGTACCAGTTGTCCAGATAATGAGCCAGAATAATAATAAACCACAATAGCAGAGTATATCACTCATTAAGAACCGAACATACCAACAGCAAGGCAACATTATAATATCAATCAAAACTACACATAAAAGTAAAAGTCAACTCAAGGGAAATTCCACACTAGCCAATCCATGCACAATTACTGACTTTACCCCTAGGACCCGGATGTTACACAAATACTCTAGATGAAACAAGAACTTCAAGACTATGGTCTAAAATTTGACAAAATCTCAATTAAATGTGACAATACTAGTACCATTAATATTTCAAAAAATCATGTTCAACACTCTAGAACGAAGCACATCGAAATCAAGCACTATTTTCTAAGAGACCATGTCCAAAAGAATGATATCGTTGTGGAATATGTTCCTACAGAAAATTAGCTTGCTAATTTCTTCACAAAGTCGTTAGCTGAGGATCATTATAATAAACTAAGACGTGAACTAGGAATGCTTGAAATGAGTGGATGAATTTTTTTTTTTTTTTGGGTATGTGCATACATGAAATTTCAAAATTGTCAGATATGTGATTATTAACTTTTTTTTTTTAATAATACGTGCCTGAGTTCACAGTCAAATAGGATCTTTTTTAGTTAAATGTTTCGCATCGTAGTTGGGCCCAATGACAGCCCAAGTTCTATTCATTAGGCCAGGACTTCCTAAAATGTTTCTCTTATAAAAGTCAAACTCTGAGCTTCCCCGCGTTTCCCATGATCCGCTGCCATGTCTTCTGAATAAATTGTCACGCTCGCCGTTCTCGCAATAATTGCAATAGAAGTAACTGTTGTGTGGTTAGATGTAACCGATGGTGAATCTAGGATAGTCTCTATAAATCCACCTTCTGACTCGCATTTATCATTCACCGCGAATGAAACCCTCTTGAATCCTCTATCACCATACTCTGCCTTATTGCTTCCACGCTCATCCTCTTGTCTTTGACTCATCATGCCTATTTTGCTATCTCACCTTCTTTTTGCTTACATCTGTTCCTTTCTTTTTCTCATGGCTTTGTTTCTCCTAGATTAAGAAAGGCTTCGAGGCAACGGTCAACACAATGGCTAGCGGTATTCGATGTGGAAAAACCTTTAGAGACGAAGAAGCTCGCTTGCGGTACACCCAAGACTTCAGCCACTGCAGCTATATAGCCTCCATATAGTAGATCATGCCTTTTTCGATAAAGCGGGAATTGACTGTTCTAGGAAACTGGAGCACATTGGGTGGGGAGAGTTCTTCTCACTCATTGAGAATATTGACCCTGAACTCATAAAGGAGCTTTATCGCAATCTCATCTTGGAAGCAAATGACTACGGGCCGGAAAATTGAGTTGTCGCCACAATATCTTGCTGACTTAATTGGTTGTCCAAATGAAGGGATTGAAAAGTACTTCAGTTACAAAGAAGTATCCTATGAAGGAAGTTCTCGAGATAAAGCCATTAAAGAGCTCATGAACAAAAGGTCTGATGTTTTAGATGTCGCTAAACTTTATGCTAGCAATCAACTGCTGGTGCACACCATTTGCCAGACGGTAATCCCCAAAGGTGGTAAGTCTTAACACTCAACTTTTCTCGAAATCTTCTATGCTGGTGTGCCCAACACAGGCTTTCCCTGACTCTGCCAGTTCATCATGATGAGCCATCTAAAATACGTCAATATATCAGTTTACGCTGCTAAAGAACCATCCATACAAGGGTCATAAGGAGTTGTTTAATTTACAACATAGATTTTTGAAAATCTGGTTGAAGTTGGACGAAGGACAAGGATGGGGACACAGAAAAATGAGGATGTTGGTCCCAAAAAAAGGAAAACGAAAAGTTGTGTCTGCAACCAAATGAAAGGTTGTGAAAAAATCTGCATCTTCACCACGCAAATCATCTCAGCTGGCTAAGGGAAAGAATGTCATAAGTGTCATTGATGAGGAGGACTCAGTTTCCTCTAAAATCCCTATAAAAGCAGCTGAGATCAAGGATAGCCTGGAGCTATCTGACGAAGTTGGAGAAGGGCAGCAAGGACCAAACCCTACTTAGAAGGAGGACTCGAATAATCTATAGAAATGGAACAACATCAGGGGCCTTTCCCCATAAAAGAGCCTATTGTTCCTCCCATTGATCCATGCCATGAGCATCACCATATTGCACCCTAGTTAACAGGGTTGAGCTTCGCTCAAAACAGACTATGCGACTACGTTTCCAAGGAGTTTACTAGAATGCGTCCCCATCGTGATTTTATTGATGAAGAATTTGCTAGACTCCACGAACGTGTCACACGTCTTGAGTCTGCCATTGTACATATACAATATGTGATGAAGGGCAGCAAGGACCAGATCGTACTTAGAAGGAGGACTCTCCCGAATACTCGAATACTCTATGGAAATGTAACAACATTCTGCTCAACATCAGGGGCCTTTCCCCATAAAAAAGCCTATTGTTCTTCCCATTGAGCCAAGCCATGAGCATCACCATATTGCACCCCTGTTAACAAGGTTGAGCTTCTCTCTGAACAGACTATGCGACTACCTGACAAAGGAGTTTACCAGAATGCATGCTCATCGTGATTTTATTGCTAAATAATTTGCTAGACTTCACGGACGTGTCACACTTCCTAGAGTCTACCATCGTACATGTACAATATATGGTGAAGGGCAATAAGGACCATACCCTACTTAGAAGGAGGACTCTCTCAATACTCTATAGAAATGGAACAACATTCTCCTTAACATCAAGGGCCTTTCGCCATAAAAGAGCTTATTGTTCCTCCCATTGAGCCAAGCCATGAGCATCACCATAATGCTATACCTTGCTACTTTATGAAAGTTGTTAAACCCTAAAAAAAAGTTAACGATAACATCTATAGAATTAATAGGAACTTCCTGTCGGGCAAAGCAAACAATCCTGAGGAAGACTCGGTCTCTTGGAATCAAAGTAAAAGGAAATTTCACTGTCAAAACAACGTACAATTTCAAAATCAAAGACAACACTGAAAACACGAACCTAATCTGGATATGAAAAACTCCTTGCCAGCTTAGAGATCAAACTTTCCTCTAGGAATGCCATCTTAACTGAATTTCCATGGTTGTAAAACTAAATAAGTTGAAAATCCTGCCATCTCCTCTCTGTCCCATCTGTAACACTTCATGAAACTATAATATTGGTCCTTTGTGACCGCCATGAAGTTAACCAAATCGGTTAGCCCTCCCTCATCCTCCTAATTTCTTAAGAGAAAACTTAAAAACCTAGCTTCAAGAAAATGCAAAAGACCTTTCTCCTAAACTCTATGATATCCAATGGAGCACCTTTTTTCTCTCTACCATTACAACAATATTGAAATATCTAACCACAAAATTTTTCAAAATCGTCAATTTCATCCAAATGAAATTGTTAAATAAGTCAAATACAGAGCTATAAAATACTGGTCAAACCTTGAACAACCAAAATGTTATACTATCCCTACAACTACCAATAACTTGCTCATTCATGGATGAAACTGAATGTTGATGGCTGGATGTATAATTCTTTCCTGGGAGCTAATGGATGTATATGCGATTAATACAGGCGCTGATGTGATGGCTTTTCTAAATTCATTGGCATTGGCAATATAATACAAACTGAACTCTGGACACTGTTGCTGGGTCTCAACCTAGTAACTTCTCACAATATTAACAACCTAAAGATTGTGTCCTGCTCGTAGATCAAGCAACACTTGTGCATATCAGCTGGCGAAAGAGAGAATAATTCATAGGTTGCCTTAAACTACTTATAACTATGTCCCAGACTTAAAAAAGGCTTACCAAATGGACAAGCCAGGCTATGAAAATTTACCTCCCAGTTAGGGATGAGCAATGGACCCGCCAACCTGCACAGTTGGATTAGCGGGTTAAGTTGGGTTGAAAATCTTCAACTCGTATAACTCGACTTATATATACTTTTTTTTCTCTCACTCTCCTCTGACTTGACTCTTGAGTCTTAGTAGCCCTAGTCCCCTTTTTGACTAAGGTCTCACACTCTCAGTCTCACTCTCAGTCTCACATCTCACCTCTCGGCTCTCAGCTCTCATCCTTCTCCCTATTGATTTTCTCAATCTCTCAGACCTCACTGCCTTTGCCTTCTCCTGTTCAGTGTTCTCCTTCTCCATCTCAGTAATAATTAATATCAATTTTTCCTCCCAAATGCTTTACAATAAAAGCAATAATAGTGAGGTAAATACATTAAGGTCGTCAAGCTTGCTGGGGGCGGTAATAGAAGCTTTGAAGCAAATTTCACGAAGGGCGGATGACGGAGTAGAAGATATGAAACTCTAAGGGTCCTCTGGAGGGTTCCACGGCCACAAAGTGCAAAATGGTTGTAACTGCAACTTGACCCTTTTTTTTTTTTAAACATTAGTGGTGGGTCCCACTTAGGAGGGACCCCACCTTACAGTAACATACAGAAAAACCTCCCCAGGAAGTTGAAGGCCTCGTGAGACAGATCTGAAATATATTGAAGCAAAGTAACACTAAACCAGATCTGGAGGAGAACACCTTTTGTTTTCTTTTTCAATATATTGTATTTTTTAGACAAATATGAAATTTTTTGAATTGTTATTTTGTTTCAATGTTCTTGTTTTTGAAGTTTGAAGCTCTGTTCCGAGTTCGAAGCCAAAGGGTTCTTCTTCTTCTCCCTTCTTTTTCTTCTTCATTCTTGGATTGCTCAGAGAAAGAGAGAGAGAGAGAGAGAGATACATTTTTATTTTTATTTTTTTTTAAAAAAAAAGGCAACCCATCCAACCCGACTTGAACCAACCTGTTAGAGGTCGGTTTAAGTTAGTTTGAACCTAACCTGACCCAACCTTATCTATATTGGATCAGTTCAAGTTGAGATTTCCTCTCAACCCGAATCAAACCGACCCATGCTCACCTTTACTCCCAGTTAATTCTAGTTGTGTCCTAGCTTCTCTGTCCCATCATATTTTCCTTTTCTGCATGTGTCTCCTCCTCTGTTTCCTGGTTTGTTGACTTTATGAGCAACTGGTCTAAACTGTATGACCCTTCTACCTTGGTTATTATCTTGATGAATTCAAACTTTACCCAAAAAATATCCTTCAAAATCTACAATACTCGATCATAAAACTAAATATAGTACCATTTAAAATATCTGTTACTTTTAGTGGTGAACTACAAAAGAAAACTTGAAATCAACCCACTGAGTCTGCCTTTCATTAAGACATTTATGAGAGTGAATGAAAGAAAGGAAACTTCAAAAGCTTTATGAACTCTGATTTTTCCAATATATTCCTTCTTATATGTTCATTGTCTGAGTATGAAAGAAAAACACAAGACAATTCCAAGTTAATGATGTCAATTCAAGTTCTAGCCTCATGATGCCCCATATAATATATATATATATATATATATATATAATATTTATGACACGATGATGATGGGGGCAAGGATCATGTGTGTCTCCTTAGCCAAGGAGAGTCCTTGGCTAGAGGGGCTCCCACAGCCCTTGGATGGATGTAGGTCCCACCGGACATGTGGGGCCCCCACTTAGCCAAGGAGAGTCCTTGGCTAAGGAGAGGACCACCTCCCTGGGGGCAAATGGCCCACAGAAAAACTAACAGCTGCCGTAAGCAACTACCCAATAAAGCAACCCCTGCACAGGCACTTCAAGTAGTATGAGACTGCTACATCAAAAAGATCAGTTAGCTTATAAGCTGCTTCTAACAAATTCTTGTGCAGATTCAATATACAAAAGAAAGTTAGTGTGTACAAAGCGTATATAAACATTAAACAAATCAAAATAAGTCCTACTGAAAAAAAGTGCTGTAAATGCTACACGTCCATCTAGAATTAGCCTGATTTACCTAATTTTTAAAAATCATATCTACCTAAGAATTTTTTGCTTCCGAACTGGCTAAACCTCTAGCTTTGCCTAAACAGTCAGAGTGCCTCGGGGAATCGTAAATCAGCTGGGCCAGGACCCAAAATCCCTTTCTGTTCGCTTATCTTGCCCAGCCCAAGAGAAGGAGGCTCTACAACTACAACAGGAACAGGTACAACATTCATTTCATCATCTCGCCAAGTGGTTCCCTGTCAGAATAAAGTTAAACATAACATGGGATTGAGAGATGAATACATATAGATGGAAAAGCATATTCAAACATTTTATTTCAGAAAACAGGAAAACATAAACCATGAGAAAGGTATATATCCACAAAGCGATCAATATTATCGCAAACAGAACCTAGGAGCATTTTCTAGTAATAAACATGTGGACATTTTCAAAAGGAAACCTGAAATAAGTTTCAGTTGTTTTCTGCAGGTTTAAACTATGTTTAGAAATTAAGAACATGGGCTGTAACAGATCGTCACTCATTCTGCTGATGATATTAATACTAGAAATGCTTACCTCATCATGATTATAAGTTGCATCTTGCATTAATGGAGTTGTTATTGGGGGCGTAATATCTGGGTCAGGCTTTTGAAAGATAAATGTGGTATAGAGACCTGCATTAGAGAATGGGGAGAGAAAACATATCCCCCTAAATAATATGTGGGATCAGAAACTTACAGGAAAGAACATGGTAAAAAGAAATGATAAATGAATCACCTAGTGCATCGTATGATCGAGGAAGAAGTCTCCCTCTAGGATCCAACAGGTTTGGAACAGAATTCATTAGCAAGCCTGCAAGTTGTGCTCTTTCAGCATCCACAAAAAAGTAAAGTGAATAAACAGCCTAGCAAACTTCAAAAATGCTAATAATGAACATTAGATTGAAGGGTTCAAAAGGATCAGCCCCCTCTGAATATGCCAAACTTAAGTACCTATTGTCATCATAAAACTCAGTCAAATTTTGTATCTCCACATACTCAAGGCCAGCTTCTCTTGCCAACCTGAGTAGGACCAAACAGAAGTAATTGATTATTAAAAAGTGAAATTGGAGACATGATACAAACAGGTATAAGCTGATAACCAAACACGCAGAGAACATTACTTATGTTTGGACCATCCATCCATGATTGCTTGTTATTATTGGCACAAGAATCCATATTTAGTTTATGCTTCCAAAGATTTATACAAAGTTAAAACATGATTATTATTATTTATGGTTGTAGCCTAAAAGAAACAGTTGAAAGAAAATGGCAACCAAGCTTTCATAGTTGAAATCAGTAAACAGTTAGTAACTTCAGAAAATGGCATCAACACTGAACTAATGAAACCAAGATAACAACTCACGGTCATTGTCAATCTTGGAGTATGGAATAAGATGACAACCTGATGAAGCTTGGAAAGTGAACCAAGCAATGAGTTTCAGCAGAGACATCATTAGCAAATTTCAGCTGGTATTTCTTTCCAAATAATGGAAACCTGGAAATATTTTCACATTTCAAATGCAATGACAAGAAAATTATCACTAAATTACCCAAAAGAAGAATAAGCAACATGCAGTGGACTAATGGTACAAGAAATATACTTTTCTTCTTCAACTTCAAAAGTAATCATGTAATTCTCTGTCCGAATACAGTTGGGAACAATGTTAGGCTTCATGCTGCTGCTTTTGTTGTGATAAGCTTCAACATTCTTCTGGTACTTAGCCCTAAAGTCATATACAGAAAGAAAGAAGCTTTAACATTATCCAGTATATTTTCTATAATGATCTCACACAAAATTCATGTCAATGATTTTTAAAAAGAGAAAGTAAGGAAGACAAAAGCTATACAGAGTTCAAGCTCAAATAAGCAATACAATGGACAATCCTGAAACCCATATAAAGCTAGAAACAACTGAAAGGGGAGAAACCTTTAGCTTTATATCAGCCAGAAAAGCTCTGAAGTTACAGATAAAGCTCAGTTGGGAAAGAGAACTAGCAAACACTAAGTCTTAAATACTAAATTAAGCATGATAGAATTTTAAAAAAAATTAAAAAACAACGATAATAAAATTTAATAACTCAATTATATGGATGTAAGAATTAAAAATTTGCTGATATAGTTGTGATGACGGAAAGCAAGCACATGGCCAAAAGAATTAAGATCCCGAGCATATTAAATAATGTAGAAAATTGAAGTATTTTATTTACTCAAAATCTGATTATTACAAGAGAAGAATAGGGTATATATATGCACCAAGTTGGTTTGGCCATTCTCCTTTTATAGAAAGGTTCCCTTGTCTTTATTCCTTGTCTTCTTTGCATGAAGCCCCCATTGGTGTTTTTTATGTTCTCAAGAAGACCAATTTTCTTGGAATTTCCACTTCTCGAGAAATATTAAAAAAAGACTTATGAGCGATCTTACTTTGTTGCTGGAAATCTTGGATCCGTTTCGCATTTCTCCATATTTTCCTTGATAGGAGGTTGTGGAATTTGGATTCCTCAAGCTCTTATTTTATTCTTGTGCTTCTTTTTATAATTTCTTGATTCGTAGCCCTCTTGTTTCGGTGCCTTTTAAAAATTCATTTTGGAAAGTGAAAGTGCCTTCTAAGGCAAAGGCCTTTGTCTGGACTGCAGTACTTAATAGAATTAATACTAACGATCTGCATCAGATTAGGCGGCCTTCTATGGCTTTATCTCCTAACATTTGCATATGTGTTTGAGGAACTCAGAGACAAATAGTCACTTATTCTTACGTTGTCAGGTAGATTAGAATATGTAGAATAGGTTATTTAATCTCTTCGAGGAGATTTGGGTTTTCCCGAAAGACCTTGGTATTTTCTTTGCAACTAATTTTATGGGTTTCAGTTCGAGAAAGGAGAATAAGGTTTTGTAGAAGGCAGCTATGTTTGCTATCGTATGGTGTCTTTGGATGGAGAAAAATGCCCGTCTTTAAGCAGCGAGTTCTTTCTCCTCTTTTGCTGTGGGATAGAATTCACTTTTTTGCCACTCTTTAGGTTTCAACCAATAGGTGTTTTAAGGGGGTAACCTTTGAAGATGCTCTTAGGGAATGGAGGGCTTTGATGTATTAGAGTTGCTTTTTTTTTTTTTCTTGTCTTTTGTTTTTTAGGAGGATATCTAATCCACCTTCTGTTGTTTTGTTTTCCTTTTCTTTGTATCCTTCTCTCTTCTTTAATAATATTTCTTTTTCGATTAAAAAAAAAAGTCCTCCACAATTCTAGGAATCTAATTAATCTTATTGAATACAAATAATTCCCTATTGCACACAAATAAATCCTAATTAATCATGATAACGGAAAAGGAAACAAATCAAAGACCAAATATTTACAAGAGATAAAAATCAACCATAATATCACAATAAAGATAGAATCCCACACTCTCCCTCAAGCTGGGGAGTAAATGTCAATCATTCCCAGCTTGAATAAAAGATTATCAAACTGAGTTTTGGGAATAGCCTTGATAAGGATACCAGCAATCTGTTGGAGCGTAAGAGTATAAATTATCTCAATGACCCCTTGTTCCAACATCTCTTTGATGAAATGACAATCGATCTTCACATGCTTGGTTTCGTTATAATGGACAAGATTCTTTGCAATATGATTTGCTTCGTGATTGTCACAATGGAGTTTCATGGAGGTAGCCGCCCTCCATTTTGGGTGTTGTAGAGCTTCCTCTATGTTCTTTGGCAACTCACTGTTGTCAAGATTAGCTATGAAAGGCCTGTATTCTGGAGATAACTTCTCATATGAAATATAGTGAGCAATAGGATGTTAAGTACATGATCTAACCCCTTTCCTCCAAGCAATAGGTAGTACCATAGTAGAAGATTTGTATAACAATCCACATTTTCAATAGAGGATTGAGTATCAGTATTACCTTGAGAGCTTTCATTTGGAGTTGGATTTAAGTCAGATTAGCAATGCTCAGGAGTTGTATTTTGTTGTTCCACATGCTTAAGACACTTGAAATACACCCTTAGATCTCCGTTGCCTCCTTCCTCTTAAGTGAAGTTTGGATGACGAAGATGGTAATGCCACAACATAATAATAATGCCTTGAACTTCCAGAATTACCAGTAGCATGGTATGTCTGAGTGGTCTTGTTGCTTGTCTTGATTAGGTACAATCCACCACTTTCCTTAGCATTGCTAATCGTCTTCCCCGAATCCAAATCTTGAAACAAGCATTCAACTGGAGAAAATTTAGCACCACGCTTTAAATCATGTGTAAGTTTGTTAATTGACAGCAAGTTGCAAGATAGGTTGGGAACCAACAAGATAGAGTCTAGAGTTAGGATATTGGAGATAACCACTTTTCCAACACCGATGACTGTAGACAAAGCACCATATGCAATTCTTACTTTGAAATACTCATGACATGGTTTGCGATCGACCAATAAAGATGCACTTCCAGTCATGTGATCTGATGCCTTAGAATCAACAATCCAAGTAGTAACCTCTTCTGTCTTTAGATGTAGTGCAGTAAGGAAAATACCCTTCTGAGCTAAGTTTCCAAAGATGGTCATAGTCATTGCAACCCAATCACACCCAAATCAGACTGAAAATAGAGCAAACCACCAAGGACAGGAACAGTGTTTCAAAAAAGAGCTTGATTAGATGAAATACCACGAACATGAGCCCAATTGAGGAAGATAAGGTGATGTAGAACAGAAAGAGAGAGGAGGGAGAACAGCAAGAAATGAGGGAGAAATAGAAAGAAAGGAGGGACAAGCAGACAAGGGGAGGAGATAGAGAAATATTCTGATTCAATACATTCAATATCCAAGTCTGCCTTGCAATACAGGAGGAACCCCTTTATATAGGGAGTCTAGGTACAAGAGCATTTAATGCAAAGTAGTTAAGCATGCGAAGTAGTCAAAAGGAAAATTAATGCATGAGTTGAAATATTAAAGCGTGAGCTGGCCCTAAACATAGGATGGCCGTAGACAAAGGCTAGCTTCAAGAAGATAAATACAACATACATAAAACAAAATACAATAAAATAAAATACTAGTTTCTATGAATTTTATTTCTCCTAGAATAGGTTTGCCATGGTTTTTCATCATTTCCCCCGGGATGGAGAAAACTCTCCTCAGGAGAGTGAGAATTCTGGTAAGATTGTAATAGATCAGGATCTAGGCATAGAAACTCATCCTCAGTGATCCAAGTAGCATCCAAATCAAAATGGCCTTTCCATCGTACGAGGTAGCGATGAAGGGGACCGTGTGAGGAGAAAACAACCTGGTCGTCGAGAACTGCATCAATGACTTCAGTAGATGGAGGCACGAAAGGTAAGACGGGCGCTGGACTTTGAGTAGGTTGAGTACCTGCAATGCCATCAGAAAAGAAAGGGAGAGGCTCAAAGGTGCCTCGGTAAGGAAACAAATCCTTTACATTGAAAACAGGGCTAATGGCTCTATGACGTGGTAATTCAAGCAGGTATGCATTAGGTCCAAGTTTCTTAGTTATGCAGAAAGGCCCAAAAGCACAGGCATGTAACTTTTTGAAGGAATGTTTAGGATAACGTTCAGGTCGAATACGGGCCATGACATAATCACCTTCATTAATATTCTGATATTGACGGTGAACATTTGCAGACAATTTATATTGTTCATTACTTAATGTGAGTTTGCGTCTAACCTCAACATGCAAGTCACGAATGTGTTGGGCAAAGGATTCTGCCGAATCAGAGGTACGGGTGGTGAAAGGAATGGGCAAAAGGTCAATGGGTTGGCGAGAGGTATAACCTTGGACAATCCCAAAAGGGCTCTTGCCTGTGGACCTGTTCACTGAATTATTATAGGCAAACTCAGCTATTGATAAAATCAAGTCCTAATTTCCTGGTTTATCTACCACTAAGCTTCGAAGCAAATCGCCAAAGCTACGATTTGTAACCTTAGTTTGCCCATCTGTCTGAGGATGGAATGCTGAAAAGAATTTCAAATGGGTGCCAAAGAGCGTCCAAAGGGTTTTCCAAAAATAGCTAACAAACTTAACATCCCTATCAGACACAATGGTAGAGGGTAAGCCATGCAAATGTACTACCTCACGGAAAAATAATTTAGCCAAATGGGAAGCATCCGTGGTTTTGCTACAGGGGATGAAATGAGCCATCTTAGAAAACCTATCAACGACAACAAAGATAGAATCATGTCCCCGGGCAGTCCTAGGTAGTCCCAATACAAAGTCTATACTGAGATCTTTCCAAGGTGCATGAGGTATAGGTAAGGGAGTATAGAAGCCAGTGTTTTGCTTCTTTGCCTTGGAGGTGAGGCATGTTCTGCATTGAGATAGAATTCGAGCAACATCACGTTTCAGGGAGGGCCAATAAAATCTATCCTCAAGCAAAGCTATAGTCTTAGCCTTACCAAAGTGGCCAGCTAACCCTCTGGCATGTAACTCCCAGACAAGAAAATCCCTTAAAGATGTACGAGGGATGTACAGCTTAGGCCCACGAAAAAGGAAACCATCCTTGATCAGGAAATCCTCGTAGATATGACGATTCCCAGTATTAACTTCTTGAAAGATAATGCCAAAGTCAGGACAATTGGTGTATTCCTCCTTCAACCTATCAAATCCTGTAACGTTGACACTCAAGGAATGTAAGATAGTGAACATTCGACTTAATGCGTCAGCTGCCTTATTTTCAACACCAGATCGATGTTTGATCACAAAAGTGAACCTTTGAAGAAATTCAACCCATTCTGCATGCCTA
Organism: Biancaea sappan; assembly: GCA_037074585.1. Classification (NCBI taxonomy): domain Eukaryota; kingdom Viridiplantae; phylum Streptophyta; class Magnoliopsida; order Fabales; family Fabaceae; genus Biancaea; species Biancaea sappan. Next base: position 73,556,374 of record CM073492.1, on the reverse strand, counting down.
GAATTTAGATTCCTTTGTGAATGAATAAACTTAAGAGCTTGGTGATCAGAGTATAGGATGAATTCTTGGGGAAGAAGATAGAACTGTCAATGTTTAAGAGTTCTAACAATGGCATAGAACTCTTTGTCATAGGTGGAGTATTTTTGCTTGGCCTCATTGAGTTTTTCACTAAAGAAGGCTACAGGATGACCTTCTTGACTAAGAACTCCCCTAATTCCTACTCCAGATGCATCACAGGCAACTTCAAAAGGCTTCTTAAAATCAGGTAAAGCTAAAACAGAAGCTTTAGAAAGCTTGTGTTTAATGGTGGCAAAGGCTTGAGCAGCTGCAAGAGTCCAACAAAATTTATCTCTTTTAAGGCAGTCAGTAATAGGGACCATGATGGTACTAAACTCCCTAATGAAACACCTATAGAACGAGGCTAGACCATGAAAGCTACTAACATCAGTGATCGTGGTAGGTTCAAGCCACTGTTTAATAGGCTTGACTTTTTCAGGATCAGCAGCTAGACCATGTTCAGAAACTATGAATACTAGGAAAACAACTTGAGTTTGTAAGAAAGAACACTTTGGGAGGTTAATGTAGAACTTCTCTTGACGAAGAGTGAGAAAAACTATGTGAAGATGATTTACGTGTTCCTCCCTAGACTTGCTATAAATCAAAATGTCATCGAAGTAAACTACCAAGAATTTTCCTAGGTAAGATTTGAAAATATGGGTCATGACTCTCATGAAGGTGCTAGGAGCATTAGAAAGACCAAAGGGCATAACTAACCATTCGTATAACCCGTCTTGGGTCTTAAAAGCAGTATTCCACTAATCCCCTAGGAGCATTAGAAAGACCAAAGGGCATAACTAACCATTCGTATAACCCGTCTTGGGTCTTAAAAGCAGTATTCCACTAATTCCCTGGTCAATCTTTGAAAACCAACTTGAACCAGCCACTAAATCAAGCATGTCCTCCAGCCTAGGAATTGGGAATCTATATTTGATAGTGATTTTGTTAATCGCTCGACTATCCACACACATTCTCCAAGTTCCATCCTTTTTGGGAGTTAAAAGAGCAGGAACCACACTTGGGCTAAGACTATGTTCGATATATCCCTTTTCAAGTAACCCATTCACTTGCCTATTCAATTCTTTCCTATCTTTAGGGTTCAGCCTACATTGGGGAAGATTGGGGAGTTGAGAGCCAGGGACCAAATCGATGGCATGTTGGATATCCCTCATCAGTGGTAGTTCCATAGGAAGCTCGTTAAGAGCAATGTCATGAAACTCTTCTATGGAAAGTGTTTTCAGAAGTGATACCAATTGATACTTTAGGAACTAAGGCAAGCATGACATCAACTTCTTTACCTTCTTTCTCAAACTGCTTGTGACTTAACAAGTGAATGTTGTGACTTATAGATTCCTTTTTCTTTGACTCGATTGTTGCTTTAGTCTCACTATCGGGTTTGGCAAGACGCAACCAAATGTTCTTTCCCTCATGTTTGAACACATAAGTGTTCTCTTTACCATAGTTAATGACATCATGGTCATAAAGCCATGGTCTCCCAAGTAAGATATGGGCAACGTCCATAGGAAGGACATCACAGATAATTTCCTCTTGGTATTCTCCAAGTCGAAAGGGAACACGACATTATTGGGTAACGGGTAAAGAGGTTTTATCTACCCAAGTTACCCGAAAAGGTTCTGCATGCGGTTCTGTTTTAAGCCCAAGTCTGGATACCCCTAGGTGAGAGACTACGTTTTTTGTGCTACCCCCATCGATAACTAACTTGCACACTTTGTCCCCATATTTTACAAAGGTGTGGAATATGCTAGTTCTCTTCCAAGAATCCTTAAAAAGGGGAACAGAAAGAATACATCTCATAACACTAAGATGCTCAGAAGATTGAGTCAAATTCGGTATAGTATCATCCTCGATATCAGAAGGGCAGTCAAGGGGGTCAATTACTACATGGGCTTCTTTATTCTCATATAAAATTTCAGACTGGTGTTCGATGGTCAAGGTGCGATGTGGGCATCTCGATGCAATGTTTCCTTTAGAATGACAATGAAAGCATTCAATAGTAGGACCGCTAGGTCGTGAGCTAGATCCTATAGATTCACTACCCCTAGTGTTTCTAGGGCCAGACACTTAACTGGAAGGTAACACAGATTGGGCTCTAGATGATGATGCTCCAATAGAGCGATCAACAATGTTGGGACTGCGATTTGTCTTGACTCTATTACTTGAGAGGCAGAGCGCCTAGCAACTGGGTATCTAGACAAAGATTCTACCTTAAAGGCCTTGTGGAATGCTTCTTCAAGAGATTCAGGGAAATTAATTTTGAGTTCCCTTTGGATGTCCAACCGGAGGCCATTAATGAATCGAGTCACTGCCACCCATGGCTCTTCTTGCAAATCACACCTAAGAACAAGTTCATCAAAACGAGCCATATATTCAGAAACACTAGAGGTTTGCCTAAGGTTGAGAAATTGATTCATTAATTGGCTCTTGTAATATGTGGGAAAATATTTTTCTTTCAATTTCATTTTCATCTCAGCCCAAACTTCCATTTGAGGTTGCCCTTGGCGCTCTAGGTTTCTTTGGACAGTTTGCCAATATCTTTTAGCATATCCTACAAGTTTCATTTTAACAAATCGGACTCTTTAAACATCATTCATGTCATACCAATCAAAGTAATCTTCTATGCTAGCCAACCAATCTAAGAAAGCATTAGATCTAAGAAAGCATTAGGAACTAACTTCCCATCAAATTCGGGAGCCTTAATCTTAACCTTCCTTGTGATATCACCTAAGTCATTCTGGATTTGCCTATCATCACAAGGTAATTCATGACGCTTAGCAAAGTGACGCCTAAATTCTTGCTCATCCCTTCGAGCTTCCCTATACTGAGGTTGTCTTGATGAAGACACATAAGGAACTCTCTTAGCATTTCCATTGTCAGGACTAATGGTTCTGTTAGAACCTACTGGTGAAATCCTAGGAGGGTTATGAATTGATAAATTCTCTTCCCTCATAGTTTCATCCTCCCTATTTGGAAATTGATCTCTTAATATCCCATCTAAGCCATCTGTACTTTTTCCGTCCATTTGTCTTCCTAATAATTTGATGGCACTCATAAGTTCTTCAAGACGTTGGTCCACAGATTCTTCACAAGTCAAAACTCTTTCTTCGAGTTTGTCCAATCTATCTTGGAAATTTTGATGGTTGTGTTCCATTGTTAATTTTATTTCAAGAAGTTGTTCAACAAGGAAACTTTGGCTATTGTACAGATCACGAATGGTCATGCAAAATGAAAGCAATTGCACTACTGAGATTAGATGCAATTAACAAAATAAAATGCCTGCTACTGATTTTTTTTTTTTTTTTTTTTTTTCCAAAACTATGAAGATGATTAGTAGCAGGTAGAGTTGGGGTGGCACCTATTGAGGAAAAAATGGTTGAAAATCGTTTAAGATGGTTTGGGCATGTGCAAAGGAGACCGTTGGAAGCGCCAGTTAGGAGAGTTGAGCAGATAGTTTGGAGCCCTATAAAAAAAGGTCGAGGAAGACCAAAAAGGACACTTAGAGAAATTATTGAACGGGATCTTTTAGTAAATGAGATATCTAAAGAGTTGGTCATTGATAGAGCTCAATGGCGTCGTGCGATCCATGTAGCCGACCCCACTTAGTGGGATAAGGCTATGTTGTTGTTGTTGTTGTTGTATGAAGATGATTAGCAAAGATGGAATACAGCAATGAAAAATGGAAAATAACGAAAGAAAGTTCTTCTGGTGACTTTTTTTTTTAATTATTATTATTATTATTTTTTTTGGGTATGAAGATGACTACCAAAGATGGAATACAGTAATGAGGAATGGAAAATAAGGTAAGAAGGACAGGAGTTGAGGGTTCAGCACACTTGCAATATTACCACCAATATAGTTAGTTAGCAACAAGTTTTCAAAGAGAGTTTTGAATGCCTTACCTTAACAACTATGAGCCAAATAAGTGTAACAATTACCCCTAGTTGTTCCTTGATGGTTGTGGATGCAGTCAGAGTTGAGAAGAGTGAAAGCTGGCTTGAAAAATGGTAGAAAATTCAAAATCTGCAGGCTGGCACGTGGGACACATGAAGCCCCCTCGCAGGGAGCTCTGGCGGCACATGGAGGGGCGTGGAGCATTCTCCGGCAACCGGACTTCGGGGATCAGCCAGTTTTCGGCTTTCGAAGGAGGTGATGGTGGTAGTTTTGTAGTTTGGTGACTGGACGTGGGTAAGCCAACCTAAACAGTGACGAAAATGAGTTTTCTGGGCGGTTTGGGGTGTTTTGAGTCTGTGACTTAGGCAGTAGGGAGTGTGGGTGGAACAAAACCACCTCTGATATCAAACTGATGTAGAACAGAAAGAGAGAGGAGGGAGAACAGCAAGAAATGAGGGAGAAATAGAAAGAAAGGAGGGAGATAGAGAAATATTCTGATTCAATACATTCAATATCCAAGTCTGCCTTGCAATGCAAGATAGACCCTTTTATATAGGAAGTCTAGGTACAAGAGCATTTAATGCAAAGTAGTTGAGCATGCGAAGTAGTCGAAAGAAAAATTAATGCATGAGTTGAAATATTAAAACATGAGCTGGCCCTAGATGTAGGATGGCCCTAGACATAGGCTAGCTTCAAGAAGATAAATACAACATACATAAAACAAAATACAATAAAATAAAATACTAGTTTCTATGAATTTTATTTCTCCTAGAATAGGTTTGCCATGGTTTTTCATCGTAAGGCTTGGTCTAGATTCTATGGTGGCTGGCTACCGAAATGGCGATGTCATGCGTCTACGCGCCTTCATGAGCCAGTGTGTGGGAAGATGCAACAGAAGATTAGGGCCACATGTGGTCGACGGGGATGGGTCGATGATGACCTGATGATGACCTCAAGAGGCAAAGCCGAGGGTAGTTCACCCAAAAACGGTGGTTGTGAGAGGATGGAAGAAGCTATACATGTTCCAATGAGGAACAACAATAGAGAAAGAGATTTTGAGTGTGGAGAAGTTGGGTATTCAGAAAAACTGCTCTGATATTATTTAGGAAATTGAAGTATTTTATTTACTCAAAATTTTATTATTACAAGAGGAGAATGGGGTATATATACACCTAGCTGGAGTGATAAGCCACAATCTTAGGAACCTAATTAATCCTATTGAATACAAATAATTTCCTATTGAATACAAAAAGATCCTAATTAATCATGATAATGGAAAAGGAAACAAATCAAAGACCAAATATTTACAAGAAAGGAAATAAATCAGCCATAATATCACAATAAAGATAGAATCCCACAAATGACAATGGCATAGCACACAAAATTTCCCCCTCGATAAAGAATATACAATAAACCACAAGAAGGGTGCATGCAACTAAATCCAAGAAGAAGCCTTTGACAATCACACGTCTCATACCATATGGTAGAAGAGTCTGGAGTAATACCGAAAAAATAACCCCCTGCTTTCAGCAAAGATGATACATTATGTAGAAGTCTCCGTGCTTTCTCTTCGTTTTCAAAACACATCTGCATGTAGATAAGTTATTCAGAAGAAAACCAGCAAATCTTAAAAGACCAGTGAAATATAAAAATCAAACAAAAAATATAAGTGACACATACAGATATGGTGATTGCAAACGCTCACGTTTCTTAGACCCTGCCTCTTCCATTTTTTAAGAAAAATGAATTAAAAATAATTTTATGAGAAAAGAATGGTGCAAGGAAAGAGAACAAGGTCTTTTACAAAAGCAGCTAAAGGTAGTCCTAGCTTGCCTGCAATGGACAAGTAAAAAAATACCACAAGAAAACATTATTAGAAAGTAAATGGAGACCTGTAAATGCTGCAAACAGCAGACAAAATCAGCCATATTTGTCTTTTCCTGCAAATGCATTTCTATATTCCCCTGTCAAAAATAATGAAGGAACAAAGTTAGTAGTAGTATTATATATAGTTCCCATATTATATATATATATATATATATATAGAAACACGGGTAACATGATCTGTTCTTGTGATCACATATATGTATTCTGGTGCCACATTCAGAACATATATAATAACCAATAATCATTTCTTTATTTATTTATTTTTTTTTGGGGGGGGAGGTTCATGAAGGTGAAATTAAATTAACGTCAAAGTTCAAAAGGTAATACACACTCCCTTGGCTTCTCATGTATAAATGTTACTGTAAAAATATTAACAAGGAATGAAAGCAAATATCTAATGCTATATAATTTATGAGGAAATGAAGAACTAATAATCACAAAGATAAAGCATATTAATGTATAGAAAAAGGGAGTAAAATAGAGGAAGAATTGGAGAAATATAATAACAAATAGAAAGCTTCATATAACTTCTATCCTTCCATTTAATCCTATAAAAGGGAAATATTCATTTTCAAGCCCTTCTGCAACCAGTTTTCTTTGACAATTCTATTGTCATCATTCTAGGTCAGCCTTTGCCTCTTATCCTTTAACATTATTCCACTATCCCTGTCTTTATTTCCAAATTGATGGTGTTCACTTCGCTATTTTAATGAGTATAATTCTTCCCAATTAATTCTCTCCCATTATATCTTCCATTAAAGTGATCCCTTGTCTTTATTCATTGCCATCCTTGCTTCCTGTGGTCATGTGAAACACTTCAAATCTATTTGAATATATAGCATATCAGAAATATAAGGAAATAAAAAACCTATAGCTGCTGCCTTAAGAGTATCAATATCAAAATTTTCCACTCTAGTGCCTGAATAAGAAAGGAGAAAAAATACAGGTGACAAGGGTGAAGAGAGAGACAGAAAAGGATTAATCATGATTCTAGACTCTCTTGTTCAATTTATACATGTCATGTAATTTTCTACAGAAGAAATTGTTCTTCCTTTTCCACCCGAGTCTTTCTAGAACAACCTACCCCATTAGGAGGCTATCAGAAGGAAATGAGGGGTTAGCTTGGACAGAACGCCAGATTGATGTAGAGTTCCTTCCAAATAAAAAGAACATAAGCATCATCAATTTTAAGAAATTATTATAGTGTAAAAAATTATTTCGTTTTGTATAGCCATAGTGGGTCTATAAATATCATAATCTTCTGCACATGAAACAAGGAAACAATGATAGAGGTCCCAAAAGACAAAAAGATCTCTTACGCCAAAGGCAACATCATATATCCTTACGATATAAATAACAAAAATTAGTCCTTCTCACAGGTAAAAAAATAGAATAAGTGAAAGGTGAGAGAAGGATTAATGAGGCATCTAAAATCAGAGTACAATACAATCCAACTTCATGGGAAACGCAAATATGATGAACTTCGATGGAAATTAAGAAAATCTCACCGTGCAGGGATCAATCTCAAAGAACTCTGTAGTGTAAGCTTTCCTCTGGCTCTCCCAGGCTTCTCGTATCTGGCTTATCCCAGACGACGACGCATCTATAGCAACAATCCAATGTTAATCATACCGAAACTCAAAGCAGAAACAACCAAACCAAAAGAAAAGCAAAAGAAAGAAACACGAACATGAACAAGCAAGAGAAGTCACAAAAATCAATACCAATTCCAATATAGTGACCAATTTGGGCTTCGTCCCACTTATCTGCATCTGCCCCTCCTCCACAATACAAGTCACACACCTTCAGAAATCAAAGACCAAGCCACAGTACATGTATGAAAGAATTCGCGCATGCATATACAAACAATAGAATAAAAGAATGGACAAATGCACGCAGCATGCAATCAGAGGGTGAAATGTTACGAATTGAGGAAAAAAAAAGTGTCGGGTGATAGACCAATACAGTGGCATAGGGGTGCGCGAAGATCTTGATGAGAGCCATCTTAGCAAAGTCGTACAGGCGATGGTGAGTGGAGTCGGTTCTCGGACACGCTATTTGACTCATCGCTGCTTGAGAATACGGAGTAAGAGATTCGAAGGTGATGATTTCAGAAATATTTGACGCGACTCTAATAGCCCGTGCTTACCAGAAGGAACCTGGGTTTAGCCTCTAATGCAGGAGCCAAGTGCGAGCATTCTTTTTTTTTTTTTCTTTTCTCCCTAAACTTTTATATATATTCGCTAAAATATCATTTTTTATGAGTAAATTAATATTTTGGTCCTGAAAAATATGATTTGTGTCAATTTAGTCTTCACAATACTAAATGTGTCAATTTCATCTTTGAAAAATTGATTCTCAATTAAAATAGCCCTTCGATCAATCAAGTTAACACTCAGTAAGTAGATACGATAATGTGGCATTAACAGAGTTAATATGGTAATTTTTTGATGACATAATTATCTAACATGGCACACCTCATCAGTTTTAGACTATTTGACTAAAAAAACAAAAAAATAAGGCTAGAAATGTCGTGGATTGGATGACCATCTGTAGTTCATGCTTTAATCGACTGGCATCATTAATAATAGCACAGTGCGTGTGAGAGGTCACTATTGAAGAGCCATTCGACCATTGTTGAAGAAGATCGTCTGGCTACCATTGGGAGCTTAGCTCGGACAAGAATAGCAAGTGTCTGGTCGCTTGCCACATTTGCGTCATTGACAGTGAGAAATTGTGATATTTGTGATTTTCTGTTAGTTTTAATGTTGTAATGGCTTTAAATAATTATATGGCATGACTTGAAAATTTTCTTGGAAGTCTTGGATGGACGAGCACTTAATTAGAAAAACCTTGGGTGTAACATTTATATGGGATAGTGCTCTTCCTTGCATATTGTTATCTAGATCATTAATTTGGGCACATTATTGAGAATATTCGTGACTTGGATTTCTTGGTATTAACACTCGTGTAGGGAGCTATATGAAATAAAAGGTGAAAAAACTCTTATATTGGTAAAACATGATAAGTTGTGTGTTGCATGTAATTTCTTGTACTTTTATGTTTATGGGACTTTGGGTGATGGACAGGTGTAGTTAAGAGTAAATTTTACTAAGTGTTGGATGTTTCTTGTGCTTGGGGTCTTATTAGCTCATGTGTGAGGGTGGGGGGCCTTAAAATAGTAATTTTGGAATTAATGAATCAAAAATCCTTCTACCTATCACACTCCATATGAAAGTATGACCAATATGGATAGAGTCCACCTCTACCCGTAAACTTTATTGTTAGGTTATTGTAAGGCAATAAATCAAGGAGAAAAATTGAGAAGAACACACAAAGAAATTACGTGGTTCGGTCAATGCGACCTACGTCCACGGACAGAGAGAAGATCTGTATTATTTTCTGACGGAGGCTATACAGAGAGAAATTACATCAACAACTTCTAATGAATTCTCTTACACACATATATATAGAGGAAATAATGGGTTGTGGGTCGTGGGTTGTGGATCGGGTTACAAACTGGGTCATCTACAAAATTCAAGTCAAACCCAACAATTTCCCTCCTTGACTTGAATTCTCTCAAATCACTAGAACTAAGTACAAATTCATCTCTGTCATTCAAGCCCTGTAGGGCTTCATGGAATGCGAATATTCACCAAGTCCAAGCTATGCTTGAACTTCTCTAAAGGTAGAGCCTTTGTCAACATATCTGCTGGATTATCTGATGTGGCTATCGTCTCGATGGATAATTTCTTGTCTTCTATCAGATCGAATAAAATTCAATCTGATATCAATATGCTTCGACCTCTCATGGTAGACTGGATTCTTGGCCAAACTTAATGCACTCTGACTATCACAATAAATGATAGGTCTCTGAATATTTAACCCCAGACTATCAATCAAACCATGTAACCACATACCTTCCTTAACTCCTTATGCCAATGAAGTGTAGATAAGGCAACTGTAGATTGAAGTGTTGCCTTCCAACTAACAGCACATCCATTCAGAGTCAAGACATAGCATGTTAAAGATCTCCTCCTAAAAAGATCTCCAGCATAATCTGAATCTGTATAACCAACCAAGCCACTATCAGATTTATCAGCACCATAAACCAAGCAAATATTACTCGTACCTTTCAGATACCGCATAATCCATTTAACTGCACTCCAGTGAGCTCTCCCAGGATTACTCATAAACCTGCTTACCACACTGACTGCATGAGCCATATCAGGCCTAGTACACACCATTGCATACATCAAGCTTCCAACAGCATTACAGTAGGGCACTGAACTCATGTACCCTTTTTCCTCAACTGTAGTAGGTATTGTACTAGCATCAAGTTTAAAATGTGCTGCCAACGGAGTACTAACCGGCTTAGAATTATTCATCTGGAAAGAATGCAACAATTTTTCTATGTATTTCTGCTGAGATACATACAGTAAACCTGCACTTCTATCTCTCCAAATCTCCATGCCCAATATCTTTTTGGCTGCACCCAAATCCTTCATCTCAAACTCACTGCTCAACAAGGCTTTCAAACTATCAATTTCAACCTTGTTCTTTGCAGCAATTAACATATCATCAACATATAGCAACAAATAAATATAAGAATCATCTGTAAGTTTCTTAGAGTAGACACAGTTATCAAACTGATTACGTAGAAAACCATGGGAAGTCATGAATGCATCAAATTTCTTATACCACTGTCTAGAAGACTGCTTCAAACCATACAAGGATTTTTTCAGCAAACATACATGATCTTTCTTCCCAGAATCAAGAAATCCTTCTGGCTGTGACATATAGATCTGCTCCTCTAAATTTCCATGTAAAAAAGCAGTTTTCACATCCAGTTGTTCCAACTCCAAGTCAAAAACACTTACCATGGACAAAAGGACACGAATGGTTTTATGCTTCACAACAGGGGAGAAAACTTCATGATAATCAATTCCCTCCTTTTGTGAAAAACCCTTGGCCACGAGTCGTGCTTTGAACCTTGCTGGTTCAACTCCAGGAATACCTTCTTTCTTCTTGAAGACCCATTTGCATCCTACCGGTTTCACTCCCTTTGGTAACGGTACAAGATCCCATGTTTGGTTCTTCTCAAGAGATTGCATCTCTTCATTCATTGCAACTAGCCATTCTGATGCTTCTCTACTCTCAACTGCTTCTTTATATGATCTCGGGTCATCAGAATCAATGCTTTCACCTACTGCCAAGGCATAAGCAACTGAATTAATATCAACTATATCAACACAATCTGCATACCTTATAGGTTTTCTGATTTCCCTCCTTTCCCTCCTTGTTGTTATAGGTTGTGATTCTTCTTCTTCCCTGGGTTGCTGTACAGGGTCTGTTATAACCCTTTTTGAAGTTTGAACTTCAATTTCCACCTTCTGGTTGGCACCTTGATCATTATTACCTGCATGACTACCAAGCTCCTCCTTCTGACCAAACATAGCAGACTCATCAAAAGTTACATCTCTGCTAGTAATAAATTTTGGAGTTCTATCATTTTCGGTACACTACAGTCTGTACCCTTTAACTCCAGGTGCATACCCTAAAAATATGCATTTCATTGCCCTAGGCTCTAGTTTACTATCATTCACATGAGCATAAGCAGGACTACCAAATATACGTAGGCCAGAATAATCAGAGGGTTTACCGGACCATACCTCTTGAGGAGTCTTAAAGTCAATTGCAGTAGATGGCAATCTATTCACCAGATAACAAGCAGTGTTAACTGCTTCAGCCCAGAATTGTTTTGGCAAGCCAGCGTTTAATCGCATACATCTCGCACGCTGCAATAGTGTTTGATTCATACGTTCTACAACTCCATTTTGTTGTGGTGTATGACGTACAGTGCGATGCCTCACTATACCTTCTTTCTTGCAAAATTCATCAAATGGAGCGTTACAGAACTCCAACCCATTATCAGTTCTGAGTGTTTTGACCTGTTTTCCAGTCCATTTCTCAACCATGGTCTTCCACTCCTTGAACTTCCCAAACACTTCATCTTTGGATTTCAGAAAATATACCCAAACCTTCTAGAATAGTCATCAATGAAAGTAACAAAGTACTTGCATTTGCCCTGAGATTCAATTGGAGAAAGACCCCACAAGTCTGAGTGAACATATTGCAGAACATCCGTAGAAGTATGCTTCCCAAAACTAAACTTAATTCTACGTTGTTTACCCATAACACAAACTTCACAGAATTTCAGTTTCCCAGTTTCTGCTCCTTCTAACAATCCTTGTTTACTTAGAATTGACAGCCCTTTCTCACTCATGTGTCCCAATCGGCAATGCCACAACTCTGTACAATCATCATTCTTCCCTAAAGATTTAGAGCCACTGTCCCCATCACAGAACTACCAATCAGAAAGTAAATGCCATGCTGCAATTTACCCTTCATTATAACAAGAGCACCTTTGGAAATTCTCAACTGTCCATTCTCTCTAGAGTACTTATACCCTTGTTTGTCTAGAGTACCAAGAGAAATCAAGTTCTTCCGTAGACCAGGAACATACCAAGCATTAAGCGTCCTGACTATTCCATCATACATCTGAATCTGCACAGAACCATTGCCCTTAACACTAAGCTGCTCATCATCACCCAACCTCACAACACCATTCCACTCCTTGAAAGAAGTAAACAGTTCACGTGAGAAAGTCATATGATAAGATGCACCTGTGTCCAAGACCTAAATATTTGCAGAACTAGAGGTGCTAATTGTGAGAACATCAATGTCTTCTTCTCCGTCAAAACTATCTTGCACCACCGCAGCACTACCACTGGTATTCGGTTCCTTCTCATCATTTCCCTTCTTCCTCTGTGGACAATTCTTCCTGATGTGCCCCTTTTGTTTACAGTGATAACATCGAGGTCCTCCTTTGTTCCTCGACTTAGACCGTGACTTGCTTCTTTTTCCATCATCCCTTTTAGTGTCTCTGCCTCTGCCAACATATAAACCTGCTTCTGCACCATCCTCATTAGAACTAGAGACTCTTCTCTTCAGCTCTTTAGACTGCAAAGCATCTTTGACATCATTAACAGAGATACTATCTCTACCATATAATATAGTGTCAACAAAGTTCTCATATGAATTTGGTAGAGAACACAAAAGAATGATAGCCTGATCTTCATTATCTATCTTAACCCCAACACCCTGTAAATCCAGGATAATTCGGTTAAAATTATCAAGATGATCTTTTACCTGCATATTTTCTGTCATCCGCAGGGTATACAAACGCTGCTTCTGATATAACCGGTTTGTGAGAGACTTTTTCTGGTATTTATCATTCAATTTCTTCCACAAACCTGCAGCAGTTGATTCATCAACTACTTCTCTCAACACCTCATCAGTCAGACTCAATAGTAATGCATTATGAGCCTTTGCCAAAATATCCTTCTTCTCCTCTTCTTTCAACGTGTTAGGTAGACTACTTTCTCCTTCTAATGCCACTGCACATCTCTGCTGTAATACCCGTTAATTTTGGAATATAATTCGCCTAAGAGTATTTTAGAATTTTACAACGTTACTTTAGTTATTTATTTTGGTCATTTTTAATTTTCATATTTAATTATTCTCTTTGAATATTATTTATGAAAATTGAGTTAAATGACTGGACTGAATATTTGCACCTTGTGGGATATATTCTAAGAATGGTGAAATTCATGAAAAAGTGATTTAAGAATGGTCAATTAGTCCATTTATTGTAAATTGACTGGATGGGTTTGGATGTTGGGTTATGGATACCCATGGGTTATTCAATAACCCATTAGAAATATTTAATATAAAGCTTCAATAGTAACCCCCCTCATTTCTCACTCAACCGAAGGAAGACTGAAGTTCGCTTTCTCTCGTTTTCTTCATCCTCTTCTCAAATCCTTTCCTTGATCTTCAGAGTTGTGATTATTTGTTCGGTTCAAAAGCTTTGTAAGGATCAAAGGTAAGCTTTAATCTCATTATTTTCCTCAAATTTCAGTTTATGTAGAAGATCAGAGGAGGTTTTGTTCTTGAAGATTTTGATGATAATTCATGAATCTCAGTTGTTTTAGAAGTTATATTTGAGTTATAATCGGTTAAAAGAGTTGAAATTCTGGTTTTGAAACAAGAAAGGAAAGGATGAAATTGTTAGAAATTTCTGCAAAAACTTCTGCAAAAACCGAGTTACTGTAGCGACCAGAAATTTCGAAAAAAATCTGGAAAATTTTCTTCGGGTACTGTAGCAGTTACTGTAGTGTCGGCAGTCAACGGTACTGTAGCAGTTAACGTACTGTAGCGAACTGGCATTGTAGCGAACCGTCACTGTAGCCAACCGTTACTGTAGCAATCAGAAAATTTTGCGTATTTTCGTGATTTTGTTTCCTTTCTTATGTTTCCTTGTAATATATTTTACTAGGAAATTTTCCTACACAAATTCTAGTGTGGAACAAGGTAAACTTGGACAAACATCAAGGTGAGTGAATAATCTTGCTCAGCTAATTTGATATTACTAGTCAAAGTACAATATAAGTCCCATTTACAATATTATTTGGATAATAAGCAATTAATTTTCATATGGGAGTATATGATGATCGGTAGAAATAAGAGTATGTAGAAATTATTTTATTTCATGACAATTGTACTATGTGATAAATTCTCACTATCTTATTAATGAGTAAAGATCTACGGGATCTAATACACGAGTTTGAAAGGGTTAAAGTCCCATACTACTCGGTGTATATCTAAGAAACCTATACACGAGTTGAAAGGGTTAAAGTCCCATACTACTCGGTGTATATCTAAGAAATCTTATACACGAGTTTGAAAGGGTTAAAGTCTCATACTACTCAGTGCTTATCTATGAAACCTATACACGAGTTGAAAGGGTTAGAGTCTCATACTACTCGGTGTATACATATGAGATCTTATTCACGAGTTTGAAAGGGTTAGAGTCCCATACTACTCGGTGTATATCTATGAAATCTTATTCATGAGTTTGAAAGGGTTAGAGTCCCATACTACTCGATGTATAAGACAATTAAATATATGAGTAAATATGGTATTTGTACTTTTGATATTTTATATAGTACAGTTATTTACTTACTGAGTTTTTAAATAAACTCACGCTCCCTATGATTATCTTTTCAGATACAGAAAACAAAGAAGAAGAGTATCCGTTTGAAGAATAGAAGCCCCTTGGAATTGTCCTCTATTTCTGTCTGGTGGGATACCAGTACTTATTGATGTGGATACTTGGAACGCTCTGTACTTACTATAGGTCTCCTAGGCTTGCAATGAGATAGAAATATCAGACTATGTATGTCTATATATGCTTATCAGATGAATATAATTCTGTAGTGTGGAATGAATGATTAAGGTTGAATGTAAAACCTTACAGAATATATGTAAATAACGTATGTTTGAGAATTTTATCAAATGAGTAGTATCTTTTCACATGCTCAATTTTTGGGATGTGACATTTGCTGAACCAGAAGTGCCCTCATTTTTACCTTCCACAAAATGAAATCATTCGATCCATTGAACTTCTCAATATCGAATTTATGAGTCGACATCTTCTCAAATAACAGCAGATAAATTACTAGCAAATTTCTCAATCAGAAATTGAATTTCACAAAACTGTTCAGAACCTTGCAAACTCACCAGAACTTCACTAACAGAAATTCAACACAGCAGTCCAACAAAATTCATAGCAGTAAACCAGAAATCCAATCCAGCACAATCTAACACAATCCAGTAAATTCACACAGAAATTCAGAATTCTTTTCTGAATTAAACATAAACTCACTGGAACCGTGTCGACGAAACAATAACGATTGCAACAGAAAACTTGGTCCAAACAACAACTATGACCAAACAGTAGCTTTGACCAAACAGCAACTTTAACCAAACAGCAGCTTTGACCAAACAATAGCTTTGACCAAACAGCAACTTTGACCAAACAGTAACTTTGACCAAATAGTACCGTTGACCGTTGACCGTGCTACAGTGCCGAGTCGCTACAGTTCTGAGTCGCTACAGTGCTATTGACCGTTGACTGCTACAGTAACTCGCCGTAGAAGATGATGAACAGTGCTTTCGATGAAGATTCCGGTGATGAACAGTACTCACAACCGTAAAAACTCACCAAAACAACTGAAAAACGATCTCCAATGCACTAGAAATACAATAAACGGTCTCTTTTTCCCAAAAAACAAGCGAATCAAGCTAGATTTGAGATTTGAAACTAGATCTGAAAATTTTTTTACCACCAAAAATTGGTCTCCGACGTTCTTCAACGCACCAAAGATGCAGAGAATGGTCTCCTATGCTCCAAATCAACTAAATCGAGGCAAGATCTGAAATTTTAGAGCCGGATCTGAAAATTTTCGGACGTGCTACAGTAACCGACAAACCAAAAATGAAGCAAGGCTCTGATACCACTTGTTAGGTTATTGTAAGGCAATAAATCAAGGAGAAAGATTGAAAAAAACACACAAAGAAATTACGTGGTTCGGTAAATGCGACCTACGTCCACGGACAGAGAGAAGATCTGTATTATTTTCTGACGGAGGCTATACAGAGAGAAATTACATCAACAACTTCTAATGAATTCCCTTACACACATATATATAGAGGAAATAATGGGTTATGGGTCGTGGGTCGTGGGTCGGGTTACAAACCGGGTCACACACAAAATTCAAGTCAAACCCAACATTTATCCTAAAAAGGCAACCAACACATATATCTTTAGAAACTAAAACAATATCTTAATATGCTCTACTAACAAACAATAACATATTTCACAATTCAAAATATGTTTTGTAACACAACTCAAGATATCTAAAGAAAACATAATCTTATATTTCATTTATACAAATACTATCATTATCTGTTTACAACTGTACTAATATGTAAATCCCATCTAGGTACCCTTGCCTCCTCTTTATTTATTTATTTATTTTCATAAACATAAACCAAGCTTAACTATACACAATAGATATTCATAATCAAGCATACTAGCCTTTGAACTCAACTAACCAAACCATTGCTACTTATTTTTATTTATGAATTATTTCCTTTGTACTTATTCTCTCATAAGTTTAGTACTTATTGGGCTCTTTAGCTCATCTTATCTCTTTATTTTTTTTCCCAAGTAGTTAGTCGAGACAGAGGCCTCTCATGCCATGTATCTGTAGAAGAGTACCAGTTAACTATGATCGAATTGGTTCTTGGGCGGATATTATATTAGATGTTTGTAATTTGACTCTAAAGTTGCTCTATAAGTCCATGGGCAGGTCCTCGACCTGTGTATGAGTATTATAAGTCCATCTCGTGAATGGCCTCTAATCATAGGGCTAGCACGCTCCTTAATCCCCTGCTAGCTGAGGTGCAGAATACTAAGGCGTGCCAAGGACTACAGTACCACTGTAGTACCGTTGTTCCAAAATGGATTTCCTCTCATGTACATATAGTAACTTTCTCAAATACACATCTCATTGCAACAAGAGTTTAACATGTATATTTACATATATATATATATATATATATATATATATATATCATACCCCGAATAACTCAAATTGTATTTTTATCACAATCTTCACAAATTTTTCCTCAAATTGTATTATAAAGAGAAACCTCAAATCACAATGTTTTTCAAGATAAAATGAACCATTGCTCATAAATATTAAATCAAGGAATTTCAAATCATATAACTTTCTCAGGAATAATAAGATCTTTTAAAACCTTAGTGATCAAAATTTCAATTCCATTTCAACCCTTAATGAAAATCTTTGAAATAATATACAGATACACATAAAGTAAGAAACTGTAACTTGTAAGTTTAGTTAAAAACATATTCTAGAAAACATTTCAACATAGGTTGGAATGCATGAAAATAAGTAAAGTATTTTCTACTAAGCTATTTTCACAAGACTTATGCTTACATAAGTAGAATACTTACCTGAATCACAACCTAGACACTTTTCTTGATACTTATCTGAATTCTTTTGAAAACGACTCGACGAGCTTTGAGATTGCCTACAAGTTATAATTGAAAGAAGAAGATTGCAAGGTCATAACATGTTTAGAATCTAGAAGAGCCAACACTTAAAACGGAAAACTATTTTCTATTGACCGCTGCAACTCATAACTTATGCATTTTCTCTGTTTGGCCTTTTCCTTTAAGTCTATTGCTGTTCAACCATTCTCAACATTATTACAATTCATAAGCCAATTCCTAAATCTTCCATGACCCTCATTCGGCAACACCAGGTTTAATAGACTTAGATTTTAACTTAGTTCAACTCAAAACTCAATATATATATCTGATTTTATTATTACAACTCATCTCTCTTTCTCCGTTTGCACTCTTTCTTTTCTGGATAGATTTGCCTACCAATCTTCTGAAAATTTCTAGGAAGAATTGACAACTCTAAAAGTCATCAAAACTGGTATGAGATCTTAGTGATATGTTAAGAAACTACAGTTAAAAAAAATACAGAAGCTAACTCCATTTAACCCACCTAAGACCTATATAAGTATCTAGTCATTTGTTTTAAGGCTGATTTTGACTCGTTTCTTTAAGAAACTTCTGGGATTAATCTCTAACATCCAAATCTAGATGTTGGCATACTAGGTTAAAATTTTCATATAAAAAAACCTTTTGACCCCTCTAATGGTCACATTAGTGAACATATATCAAAACTATCTAAATTATCACAGGTTCGGTTCTTCTATTCGTTTTACCAGTCAAAACACATCCAAAGGTGACCAAATTTGGTAGGCAAGTAGAGTAGGGTCTTAACTTGATGCCATAAAAATTGTATTAAAATAAGATCATTTGATCCCCGAAAAGAACTAAAATGTGCAGCTATCCAGATTGGTCTCTGCACAAAAAAAAAAAAAAAGATTAGCCAATAACCTCCACCAGTGGCGAAGTCACGTTCTAGTGAGGGGGTGCATTTGAAATTTCCAATTTTTCATATAAAAATTTGTTTTTTTGGCTTTTGCCCCCCTTAATTTTTATTTTTGACCCCTAAAATTTTTTGAACCTTATATTTTTAAGGGGGACCCATGTTGTGCACTCTCTAATTTTTTGCAAAAGTTATATTTATAAGTATAATATTTTAAAAATTTATATTTTGGTCCTAAATTTAAAACCTCCTTTTCACTTTAGCCCCTATTTCTTGGCTAAAATTACAATTTTAAATATAATATTTTAAAAATTTATATTTTAGTCCTAAATTTTAAACTTTTTTAATTTTAGCCCCTACAATATTTTAAAATTTACATTTGCCCCTTGACCAAAGGGTCCTAGATCCGCCATTGACCTCCATTTACAACTACTTGAATTCAGCCCAATTCATGCCCAAGGTTTGTGTTTGTGTTAAGCGGCTTTATGGTTTAATTTGCATCAATAACACGAGAAGATTTAAGGAAATAACCGTGGCAGTACACACACAGAGAACTTGCAGAAAAACAGAACCAAAATATCATCTTTTAGTATCTTGGCCAGCTCTAATTTTTTCCTATTTCCTTCCACCTACAGCCACTTAATTTAACACCAATTCATCCCCATTTCTCATATTCATTCAGTTTGAATCATAGCTCAAATAACATCAACCATAATGTAGAAAATTTAGAACAACACTACCATAACAGCATATGCAGAATTTTTTCTGCATATCTGATATGAATCAGCCATCATTGGATGATCAGACAAGGGGTGACATGGCAATTAATGACAGCAGAGAAGCTGACGTGGCAGGGGAGAACGCAGCAGTGAAAGTTCATGAAGGGAATGAAGAGTTGGGCCACAAGCCAATGGGTGAAACAGCCATCGGTAATACAGAAAGAGCCCAAGAAGAAAAAAAGAACATGGAAACAGCCATCATTAATGCAGAAGAGCCCAAGAAGAAAAGAGAACATGGAAAGCTCCTTGGTGGACTCGTGGTTATCAAATGGCTTGAAGGTTATTGAGCTGAGGCTACTATGCGGTGGCAGAGACTTTGAGAAGGGGGGGACCACTGCCAACTATATTCTGTTAGAACATTGCATTGTTGCATTACGTATTCTATTTTCAGTATTTTCAGTACTTGACAGTAAGATAAATAAGGGGGGATGGATCTGGTGTTTGATATGAAAATTGAGAATATTACAGTGGAGCTTTTCCTTTGCTTGAAAAAGGAACGTCTATATTGTATTCTTTCCATTCTTACTGGAATTTGATTCAATCTCCTCCATACTTTCATTAATTTATATCTTTCCATTTGTTATTTCTTTTCCTTCTTCTGTTTGTTAATCTTACGGCTTATCAATATCAGTCCAATTGCCACACCAATTCCTCTCTGTTTAGCTCATCTCCAGCCACAATTTTCTCATAATTAAATCCCTCTACCCTTTCTAGACCTAAATGGCAATAATACAACATCAAAACAGGCCCATTTCAAGTACAAAACTTCCTAAATTTCACTATAGAACAGTCTTAAATTTGACAGCAAAAAATTTTCTTCGTCACTTGTCCTTTACTTAAAATTTCATGGTCTTTCACTCACTAACAACAACATGCACAACCAGATATAATATTTAGCAGTATATGTAAGTTATAATGAGAGAAAATTGATCCTTAATTCTTTCATCTAGTTACTCGATTGTCTCACATAATTTTACAACCCGCAACTTTTCTCACTTTATAAACTATTTACCAATGTCAATCTTTCTTATGATCATGTCCAAAACTTCTACCCGTAATTTACTTCTTTTCCAGCTCCTACCTTCCTTAACCAACAACCTTAACTCAGATTTTACATGCAAGAGAGAGTTACACAGTTATCTCATTTTACAGAATTCCCACGGGAGAGGAAAGAGAGGATTTTCATGCGAAGACAGAGAAAGCCAAGAACTCAGACATACCTACAGATCTTTGCCACTAAATCTCCAACCGAAACCCGAAATCATGTCTTCAAATTTAAGAGAAGTTCATCAAACACGGACCTCACTGAATCAGAATGGAACTTTTCGTCAATTCGTGTACTTGTACGAGACAGGAAGGAAGAAGTCTAGCTCGGGTTTAATGGCTTACCTTCACCAAATTTCTTCCCAAATCCAGCAATTCATGAAGACATAATTTCCTTGGCTTCAATGACACAGAAGACACGAAGAAGGCAAAGAACAAGGAGCTCAGTTAAGTTGATGGATTGCCCACAAGGCCACAACTTTCCTGCATCATAGTTTCTCTCTCTCACGGCTGAAAAGTCTCTCAAGCTTAGTGAATTCCACGTGGCTTCACCTAAAGTCAGCCACATAATTATGTTGGAGAAAATCCTATGCTTAACTTCCAAAAGAATTTAATTTTCACTTAAGTCCATAACTCTCCTTGGGAAAAAAAATTAAATAGATACATTTTTAGCCCAAAGATAAAATTCTATTGCACAAAAATATAACTCTAATGAAAAATTCCAGTAAGATCCCTCTTCCCATTACCTTTTAGTCCTCTAACCTTAATCAAATTTCAAATAATTTCTCGGTCATTACACAGCCCTAGAGTGGAGTCATGCCACTCTCACTGTCTCTCATTCTCTCTACTCAACCGTGGTTCCCTTCCTTCCTTTCCTCTTCCACACTGAGCTCTCTTCTTGCATTTTCATTCACAAGGAGTCATGGGATTGGGTTTTGAATTGCTTTTGGAATGGAAAGGCTAGAACTAAGGTAAATTAATGACCATCTTCTTCCTCTTCTTCCATTTTCGAGTTCATCCAAAACTTGGTTTAGCAAACGGAGTTGGGGTTGTTTTAATGGTGCAAATGCCTAGAGTTTAATTTTATCATTGAAGCTTTAATGGGGAAGATATTTGATAGTTGAGCTGCATTTAAGTTAGGAAAAGTTTGGTGGCAGAAATCTTCAAGTGCCCTAGCTGTCATGCCTTTGAAAACCCAATCTCGTTTTTGGATATTGGAACGATTTGAGACTGATTTTACTTGAGTTGTAAGTCATATAATGATTGGGAAGGTTGGGAACTTGTTGGACAGCTTGGGATGCTTGAAGCGGGTTGTTTCGTGAATCAGAATGAGCGTCGCTGCAATGTTGTGGGTTGGCACTGCAGTGGTGAGGTGCAAGATTCTGGTAGATCATTTTGGTCTCTGGCGTTGCAGCACCAAGTTTGGGCACTGCAGTGGCAAAGAACAGAACTAACATTTTGCAATGTTTTGCTTACTGGACTCTAGAGTTGCAGCTGTGGTTTTTAGCGATGCAGCGGCAGAGTCTGCACAACCCTATGATTTTTCAATGTGTCTTTTCTCCCCTTTTCCATCCCCAAATGATAGGATTGAACCGTTGAACAATTGAACAATTGGTGTGGTTTTTTGATGTTTTGTGGTAAGGATTGCCTCGTGGAAGGTTTGGAAACCAAGTGAGAGATAATACTACTTTGTTGTGATGCAATTAGCATATTACGCTGAATGTTTAATAATGATCATGAGTTATGGATGCAATATGCCCTTGGGAAATTCTGATTGGACGTAATTAATTTGTTAAGGTATGACGTGCTTGTGGATGTTGCTTGTTTTTTATGTGAAAAGCCTATGAGAGGCCAATGCTTTAAGAGAAGCAAATTGCTTATGAGAAGCGTAACCCTATGAGAGTCTCTACTTGAAATTATATACAAATGTACATAACAAGTGTAAGTCTATAAGAGGCTCCATATTTAATATATCTCGGTGCTTATGAGAAGCCTTAGGCCTATGAGAAGCAAGGTAAATTGCTCGTGTAATTGTGTGCTTTTTAATCTTGATTGAGCTTGATGTGATATGGAATTATCATGTTGTCGATACTTGGTTGCAGTTTCAGATAGGGCTATTCCCATGGCCTTATTTGTCACACCCCGTCCGAGGGTATGACTGGAATGGATAGAGTTTGCCTCTACCCGTAAGCCTTAACTAAAATCGACTACCCCACACTTGTACACTTAGTAACTAAGATAAAATCTTATGTTGTTTCATCATTTCACTCAAGATTTTATGAAAACATGATATGATATTCATTCATATTCATAAACATTTCCAAAACAATTTACAACTGTACATAAATTAATACATATCTTAGGCACACTGGCCTCTCATCAAAGTCATAATCCGGTACTAACCATATTTATCAAACACACCTATTCTGGCATACATACCTTTATACACTAAGTACTCATACAACTTATGGCTAATTGACATATATACAAACGCTAACACAGGTCGAGGATCATGCCCATGGACTCACAGAGCATAATCTTTAGAGTCAATATACACATGTTTACAACATAAAGCATAATACTAGTCCAAGAACAATTTGGGCTACAAATGATTAGTATGCTTCTACATATACTCAGCACAAGAAGCCTTCAGTTCCAATTTTGCTACTAGGGAAAATAAAGAGATAGGATGAGATAAAAACCCAGTCCATACTATGTTAGCCTTAAGGCTTGATACTATAAGTTTTGATGATGACAAATATATATGAAATGTAGCATTGTTGTATAACTATTAATTATCATATATACTACAAGTATCTAAGCATGATTGTGTTATTTAATGTGTGATGTTTCATATATGGAATCATGCTATTTACTATGAATTGAACTAACCATTCAGTTTGCAAGTATGATATATTTTATAGGTTGGTTCAAAATAAGAAGAATGAACATTGGATTGAAGACAAAGGAAAACAAAATGCAAAGAAAAAAGAAATGAAGAAATTGAAGAATTGAAGTTTTGGAAGCTTGGATGCATCAAGATGGCCTATAAGTGTATAATAGATATATTTTCAATAGGCTAGTAAACTTTTACAACTCAATGATTTAAATTTGCATCCATTGGCTCAAGCATTTTGAACAAACTTCATTTGTTTTAAATAAAAAAAGATAGAGAGATATGAACTTCTATAAAATGTGGTTTCTAACCTTTGGTCACGGTTTTCATCATATCTCCAAAATTGAAAATTAGTTTTTCAAAAATCTTAATCATATTTGATAGTAAACTTAAAGATCTTTTCAACGGTATATTATTTGCTTAAAACATAGTCCAAATGAGAAAGTTACAAAATTTTAAATTAAATATAAAAACTACAAGTTGACTGGTAGTACAAGTAAATTTACTCTTTATGACCTATGGTCAGTCTTTTGATCATTTCTCTCAAGTGAAAACGTATTTTTTAATGAACCTTATTTCATATAAAATTAGACTCAATTATATTTCCAATGATATATTATGTGCTCAAAATGGATTTAATAAGAGAATATTATGAATGTTTTAAAGTGAACATAAATTTGAAAAATAGTGTATAACGGTTATATAATAGATTTCGACCTTTGCTCAATATTTTAATCATATTTACCTAAAGGTAACGAATTTTTTATGAAATTACTTTTGCATGAAATTAGACATCCGTATCTTTCCAGAGGTATATTATTTTCAAAAATTGGACTTCTAGTGAGAATGTTATG
Organism: Biancaea sappan; assembly: GCA_037074585.1. NCBI lineage: Eukaryota > Viridiplantae > Streptophyta > Magnoliopsida > Fabales > Fabaceae > Biancaea > Biancaea sappan. The sequence continues at coordinate 73,532,049 of CM073492.1, read as the reverse complement.
AATTTTTAAAATAGACATAAGTTTGAAAGTACTGCATAACAGTCATAAATGACTAGTTTTGTAAAACCTTATATATATGACCCTAGACACACAATTTTGAAAAAGAATCAAGTGCTACAATGTGATATTAACTTGTTTTATCATCTTTGAGAGAAATCCAAACATTCATGAGCCAAAACTTCAATATTCTCAATCATTTGAGTTATTAGAGCTTAATGTGTATATTTGTTCTACTCTTCAAGAGAGTTTACCTTGTGTTCTCTTATCTTCTTCTCAAATTCTAAATTGTATTCTCAAGGTTGTTAAATCCTTGAAAGAGTGATTATGACATATCATTGGATCGAGTTGTAGAAGAGCTTGGATTGACAAAATTCTCTGTAGTGGCTAACAAGTGCCAACGTTCACAAACTTGTAGTGGCTCACAAGTGTCTACATTTACAAACTTATGGTGAGAGTGAAATTCTCAAGCAATTGTTCTTGAGGACGGGATGAAAGTTTGAGTTATAAGCCGAACCAATATAACTATCTGAGTTAGCTTTCTCTATCCCTACACTATTTATATTTCAAGTTATCTATTTGATACTTTATTTTTAATTTGAATGTTGCACTATACAATTATTCATCTTGATAGCATTTTATTTTTCTGGTTTTATTTATTTGTCATAGGTTGGCTTATTTCCAAAAATATTATTTTAATTTCCAAAAGAGTTTAGTAAAATTTTTACAAAACCTAATTCACCCCCTTTTGGGATCTAACCATTCTTATCACACTAAACTCATGATAGGATAAGTACAAAGTAAATAACTCAGAGATAAAAATAAGAAGCAATGGTAGGCTTGAATCATAAAATTCCTAATGGAAACCCTTATTTGTTCTTATCTCAACTTTCTCTTGAAATCCAAATTCTAATAATGCGAATCTTACGATTTCTTTTTCTAAACCCATCAACAACCATCCTAGAGGGTCTTAGGAAGTTAATCAAGCTTTAAATCTCAAAAACAAGTTCAAATTCCATTCCATTTCTCGTAAATCCAAAAAAGCAAGGGAAAAGAGAGGAGAAGAGATACTCACCTTAATCTTCTTGCTTTTTCAGTGCGGCGGTTCGCTGGAGATTTGTTCTTTTGCCAGTGAGACATGGCTGGAAGCTTGCAGATGATGGTTTGAGGAGCATAGTTGAAGAGAGGGAGAGAGCTTTGTGAGAGAGGGGGGAAAGGCCAAGTGAATGGAAAGAAAATGAAAGTGCGTGCTTCTGTTAAGGTGTAAGTGGGGCCCATTACTTGCTCCTTCATTTTGGTCCATCTTGAGAACAATTTTTAATTAAAACTTACAAAGAGTGTTAATTATAAAAAGGGCACCCGACTACACTTTTATTAAAAGATACATCATCACACCCCATTTTTCACTAAGTTGCCAAAAATCCCGCACTCATTGTTCTACTTTAATTGTCAAACCCATCGTCCTTGAGTTTCCGGACTCATAACTCATCCTCAAAAATTTATTTTTTAGCATGGGTTCCTGTTAGATCTTTTCTCGAGAATATTTCATAATTTCTTTTCTTTTCACTAAAGTCCGTAGACGTACTCTTGATACCCGTAACCCATGTTTTCTTTCCGTTACAAGTTTACCTAACACATGACATGTCTTAGTCCTTATTAAACCTTAGGATGCTTTGTTTTTCCTTGGTTGGAACTCTTTAATTCATGAAAAAAATTTTATCCCTTGAATTATGTCCTTTTTAATTGCACAGTAACACCTAGGGTGTTACAATATACATATATATATATACATATATATAATGTTATTATTTGAATATAGTAAATTTTATATTATATTAATTTTTATGTGTGCTTTTTAGATGAATATATATATATATATATATATATATATATATATATATATATATATATTAACTTCTCATAATTAACTAACTCTACATAAAAAAATAATTTCAAAAAATAAACTATTTAATTTCTAAATAAAAAAAAATATACTAAAGGGAGGAGTGGAGCCACACAAATATACTATAGTGTTATATCAAGCCACACTCACCTGTCAAGCCACAAGTGTGGCTCAACATAAAAGAGGTATGGTTGGGGCTTTGGTCTTGCATAGGGTTCATTTGATATGGCGTGAGACAAATATATTACTTTTCCTACTGATTGTCAGTAGTTTTTTTAGTTGGAAATATATTAGACTCATCTTCTGATGGTTCCTATAACATTTCAGTAGGAAAAGTTATACGTTGCAGTCACAAATCCATTCAGTAGAAATTGGTAGGAAACTTGCAGTTGGAAATTTGCTTTATTGTTGTATTGATGGACTATAATTTTTTTACTACATAGGTTTCAAAATGTCAGCAACAAAATCCATAGAACTAGAATTCCTAAAAGACCTATGCTTGTATGTTAATTAATAATATGTATCTCTCTCTCTCAAAATTAAATACATATATATTGGTCATCTAAAATTGTTTTTTTAAATAAATTAAGTCTTCTAACACTTGTATTTAAGTTGTATTTGATTGGGAATAAGTGAATTATTAAAGAAATTCTTACAAAATTCTATTAGGAAAAAAGATCCTCCATGTGAACACCATGGGAAGAAGAAGAAAAAAAATACCACTTTTAATCTTCCATTTAGTAAATTTACACTCTCATATTATCATGTCCTGAACAAAATGTAATCTCGCTTTTTTAAAAAAAATGTGAAACTGTTATATAATCCCTCCGCATGGGGGAATTTAGATTCTAAGAAGACAAGATTTTTTTTCCTTTTGAACTTACTTACCCATTGCGTGCCTATTTTAAATATATAATTGACTTTATTAAAGGCATTAGGTATAAATTATAATCCTTTGCTCATTGCCTATGCCTAAAAATAAATAAACAGTGGTTAGTTGATCTTGACCTTTAAGAGAAGAAAACTACACCATTTATTCTCCATTTCCATTTCTTCCATCTTACATTCCCTAAGTAATCCCCTTTAGCCTCCATGGATTCCACTTTCACTAACCATCTCAAAACTTTAATCCCTACATTCTCTACCTTCTATTACCACTAAACTCCAAACCGAGATCTTACCCAACCCTCTTTTATCCTTAATCATTTCAACCCTAAACTTAATGAAACAAATCAGTCATCCTTTTCTTGTACACACCCATTTGTAGGACAAACTCAGGATATTTTTTGACATTGTTCATCCCTCTAAATCTAAACTCCTTAAACAGAATACCCATAATCCAAGACTTACACCCAAAAAAAACAAAACTAGAAAACGATCCTAAGCAAGGTATGGAATTATAAAGGTGGAAACTTGCGGGTGTGGTAAAGAATGATAAGAAGAATTCTAATGGAGGATTCAGGAAATAGTCTTGAGGATGATAATGGTATGAAAGGGCCTTTTGTTTCATTGGTTTTGAGTAGGGGGTTCATGTTTTGGTCTGATGATTTCAACCAATCTTAAGCAAGCTATTGTTCATTGGTTTTGAGTGGGGTGTTCATGTTTTGGTCTAAAGATAACATGTGCTTCTACATTTATCCATTCTATGTATCCAACAAAATCCACATAATTTCTTTACTACATAGGCATTTAAAAGACCTATAACTAATATGCATAAGCTGACAAGATTGCCCATTTTGAGAGTTGAGATAGCCAATAAATGAAAATTATTCCTTTCAAGAACCAAATCACATACATTGTGAAGTAATAACTAGTAAGCACTAACATATTTTGCAAATAAAAAGCATGCTTTTATGAACATGTTCCATAGACAAAACTGTTAATTACTAATATATAGAGATTATTAAGAACTTTTGCTACCAAAATAAAATTATAAGTAAAAATATGCTTATAACCTGGATGCAAGCAACCAAAATCTTCAGCCAATCTTTGCATAACCAACCAAAATCTTAGGAAAACATAGATGAGAAAGTTTAAGGGAATAGAACAAATTAAAGATTGAAACACAAATTTTAGCAACCAAACTAACATGTTTAGTTTTATTATCCAAACTTACTACAAAAAAACTGACTTTTGGTGGAAGTTGCCACCAAAGACCCTTTGGTGGCGACTAAAGTTGCTGTTATAAGTTCGCGGCTGAAGGTTTTTATTGGCGACAAATAAGTCGCCACCAAAACATAACCAAAGACAACAAAGCGCCAATGAAACTTAAATGAAAAATAAGAAAAAGGTGAGATTCAATGGCACTTAATAGTTACCCCCAAAGGTGACTTTTAGTGGCGACTATAAGCACCACTGAAGACGACCTTTGGTGGTGACTTGTGTAAGTCGCCACCAAAGGTGACTTTTTGGTGGCAACTATAGTTGCCACTAAAGGCTATCTTTAATGGCAACTATAGATGTCACCACCAAAAGTCACTTTTAGCTTGAAAAAAAAAAAGAATCAGTGGCAACCAATGCTAGTCACCATCAAAGGTGACTTTTGGTGGCAACTATGTATATCGCCACCAAAAGTCACTTTTAGCTTAAAAAAAAAAGAAGAATCAGTGGTGACCAATTCTAGTCGCCACCAAAGGTGACTTTTGGTGGCAACTATAGTCGTTACTAAAGGCTACCTTTAGTGGCAATTATAGAGGTCGCCACCAAAAATTACATTAAAAAAGAATATGTGACTACAGTCGCCACCAAAGGTAGCTTTTGGTGGCAACTATAGTCGCCACAAAAAATAATTGAATTTTTTCGTTTTAAAAGAAAACTATAAATATTTATTCTCTTATAAGATATAATAATATAACTATTACAAACCTATATAGTCTTGCAAAATTCAAAATCAACAATTCATACATATCCAACTTTTCCTAGCTTCTGCTTTCTATAACATATACAAAATCAACATAATTATCCAACTTTCCCTAACTTTTGTTTACTATAACATACACAAAATCAACAATTCATACATATGCAACTTCCCTAGCTTTTGCTTCAATTTTCTTATACAAAATCAACAATATACTTATCCAACTTTCCCTAACTTTTCCTTACTATAACATATACAAAATCAACAATTTATACATATCTAACTTTCCCTAGCTTCTGCTTTAATTGTTGATGCTTGTAATCCATTTATGGCTGTCCCTGTTGAAATCAAAAACAAAAATCACATAATATAATTAAAGATAAAGATAAAACCTTCAATAGATATAACAACATGCAAGCTAGTTCATTTTTCCCCTTAGCTACTATTTTCATATCCATAGATTTTCATTATATTTGTGTGACTACCTACCACTATTGGCTTTTAATTATCACTTACTGAACTTTAAGAACTAATTAATGTCCTCTTTTGCTTCTCACTTTAAGAGATTTGAGCAAGTACAGTATCCATCCTTTACTATACATGCCAATTGTGAGTTATTATTTCCTTGGCATAATAATGTTTCCTTGCAATTAATTAGGCTATAGGACAAAGTTTTCAAATATGGGTATCAGACTCAATTATGTTTCTTTTGTTACCTTTTATGAGTTTATCACTACTACAATTATTTATTTTTGAAAAGTACGTAAGTCATAATATTTGACATAATTAAGTTTTTATTATCATATAATTTACAAGTTAAGTATGTAGTTGGTTGTGTGAAACTATAATCATACAAGCTACAAGCCTCTAATGAAATAACAAGATCAAGAGTATTAGTAGTGTGTGTATCACTTCACTCCTTATGCCATCGTTCACTACAAACCTTCTTGTTCCAACATCAATTTCTATATTTTGATCTTGTGATTTTCTATCAGGCTAATGTGTGCTAGTTTAGTAGTACTACTCCATATTCCAGATTCATATCTCTGTGTGCTAGAGTTCTTCTTTGTTTTATGTTCCTACTGATGTAAAGATATACAAAGCTTATAGATTGATTTGAATCACCAAGTTAGAGTTATTTGTTGTTCATTCCTCCTGCTCCCTTTTTCTTATTACAACATTTAAGAATCTATTTTATGGGGCCAAAAGTGAGTTTGGACCCCTTAGAAAGAGAGGGAAAAAAAGTGTAAATGAAGACTTCAGATTGTCAAGATCAAGAAATATTTTTATCTATGTCATCTCATAGTTTGTGACAAAGTTTGTTTTTTTTTTTTATGTTATAAATTTAAATTTCCTATTCTTTTTGGTAAATACTTGTTTTTACTACTGGTTCATTATGTAAAAGTCTGTATTCACACAAAACACCCTCTTTAAGAATGATTTGCCCTGTGTTTCCCTTTGGTGAAAAAATTATTGTTTATTTTGCAAGTATATCTATGGTGAAAAATGTTTTATAAGCTGTAGGGTCTTGCTATTCCCTTGGTCTGCTTGATAATCATTTATTTATTTTGCAAGGATATCTCTAATAATTTGTTGCCCAGAAGAAAAATATTCTAACAAATTGACCATGTTATCAGTAAGTAAAAATTTAAACCAAACATACCCATAATTGAAAGAAAGAAATCCAGAACAAGTAACAAACTAAATGAACTAGGCTGAGCTATTTTTTTTAGTTTGGAGTAGAATAAGTAGGTGTAGTATTTGGATTTGTTGTCCAAATCAGTGAACTTCTTATTTTCTATACATCAAAAGCAGTTTATATGTGAAACATACATACCATGATCAAAGAAGACATTAGTTTTTCCTAACAATCACGAGAAGAATAACTTAATAATAATAAATTTATCGAAATTACCAAACAAAGAAAAACAACAAACCAAAACAAAAGCTACAGATCAGAGAAAGAAAGAAATTACAATATCAAATGATTAATATAGCAATAAAATGGTTCAAGAAAATACCTGTTGTATTGTAGCCATTAGCGCAGCCAATTGTTGAGCGATCTCTACCTGTATCTTTCTTTCCATCTCTTCACGTTCCTCCTGTCTTTGTCTTTCCATCTCTGCCCGTGCTTCTTGTAGCTTTTGATTCATTACTTCTTGTAACTTTTGATCCATCTGTTCCTGTATTTATCCATGCACACTCTCCAATGAAGAAGACACTCGACCATCAATATCAACTTGGTTTATGGTCAAACTTGGACGTTTCATCCTATAACCCATCCCACGAACATATCCAATTTTCTCACCAACAACTTCTGCCAAAATTTCATCCCTAATCAATTGAGACTCAGCTTTGATGGATTGTTGTTGAAGCAAAAGCTCTTTGAGATGACCCTAAAGTTAAAACAATCACCATTTGGTTAAGATCAATTTAAAAAACATGTCAATTTTGTAGAAAAGTTATTAAAATTGTGAAATATACATGAATTTCTTGAGACTTTAGATCTAATCAAACCACTCCTCCTTCCTTTGTCTTTCAAGTGTGTTGCATCTCCCACACAACATCAGGTGTTGCCGTTTCCCCAGTATTTGGGTCCCTTTACACAGAAACATACACTCATGATATCTAATTGTCATACACACATTACAAATCCAAAATACAAAATAAAACACAAAATTAGGTCCACATCAATCCATATCAGTCTAGTCCTAACTATTTAAAACCAATACAAAATGATATTTACTAAAAAAAAGAAAACTTACTGCCAAGATCTTTCACTTTACTAAAAAATAGTTACTCACAACAGAAATTAACTAGAATCCATGGGAACACATCCAAGATGAAAAGCAGTCATAAGTCTAAAGAGATTACTGTGGATGCTTCTATTTCTGTAAAAGATTTTGGGCCGAACGTATGCTTCATTGTTTATAGACTCCTATTGGTTTTGTTTCTTTTACTTTTAGTCTATCATATCAAATAGTTAGTCATTTAAACTAAAAAGATTCACAAAAAAATTTAGCAAAATATATTATTAACATGATACCTTGAAAGTTTCATCAAACCAAAGTATTCTACGAGCCATTGCCAATCTTATTCATCAACACCTTCTGGCTTATCAGTTGTATAGTGATTATAGTGCTTGTGAAAGCTAGTCTTCCAACTTCTAAAAATCTTTTGAAAAGTCATTAAAGCATAACTTTGTAATTCTACTTCTTTTCAAGCATTTGAAGTTGTAAATTTCTCCTAAAACAATCATAGAAAATTATAATTGTTAAACATAATAATATAATCACTCCAACAATTATAAGAATGGAATAACTTAGTTACACAATTATTACCTTCACATTAAACCACATTGCTTCATTGTATTTTGTAGAGGCATTTTTCCATTCACCATTGCATTCTTTAAATGAAATTGTGGTCCTTACAACTAGGCCACAATAATTAGCGAGCTCCCTTGCCCCAGGTCCAATAGCTCTATTAACATAATCAAACATGTTGACATGAATTTTTCCACCATATTTTGTCTTCATATCCACCTCTACAGATCTATAACATCCTCTAACCTTCTTATTTGTACTACAAAAAGTGATATGAACAATTAAAAAACAAATTAAAGATCACTAAATTATGTTGGATGAAAGTATAAAATTCTATACACTTTGTTCAATAAGCATGCAACAAACCTACAGTACTAAGATTCGAGGAATGTTGTGCTAGTGTAAGATTTGCATCATCTGCCTCTACTTGTACCATTGGTTGAATAGTAAGTTGTGGCATTGGTTGGGGTGGTTGAAGGTGTGTTGTTGGATCAGATTGTGAGGGTTATAAGCCTAAGCTTGATGATACTTCACCATGCTTCTCGTGTCTTCCTCGTCCAGTGCTACATGCAATGCCTTTTCCTACCAATTGGTCCACCACCTCTACCCTTTCCAAATCCTGTCATGTTGCTGCAACATTATAAGTAAAGATTAAGTAACAATGTTAATGTATATATAAGATGTAACCGATTCCTTATAAAATATTATCAAATAACAACAATAAATATAAATGAAATATAGATATATTTGTTTACATCCTTACAATGACTATCAAGTAACTATTCTTCACTTTGCTCACTAATGGTCACATATATTTCATCATCATCAATGAATTTTACATCTTCAACATTTTGTGCACGTGTTCGCAAATGTTCAAATGCATGATTAATGCTTTGTGGCTCAACATCATCCCTATGTAAGGCCACTATAATTTCATTTTCTACTAAATTGCTAGCCAACACATTCAATTCAACCTCCATCTGTTGATATGCTTCATCTTGGTGGTTGATTTATAGTTGATTACCTTCAACATCATTATCATTTTCTACGGGCATATTAAATAGGTCACATGGATGTATCTTCACCATGACAAGCCAATCTTGATCAACAATATCATGTACATAGAAAACTTGTTCTACTTGAGATGCTAAGACAAATGGCTCATTTGTATTCAATGAATAACGAGTATTAACGCTTTTGAATCCATACTTGTCAATTTTATATCCTTTTCCTGATTGAGCTACATCCCACCAATGACACTTAAAGAGATATACTTTGTTATTCTCCACATAAGATAACTCATAAATATGTTCAATTATGCCATAATACTCTTTTTTAGAGTCTAAATCATCCCCTTTGACAACAACTCTACTATTTTGAGTTTTTTTCCCAAAGGCACAACCTTTTGTATGAAATCTAAAATCGTTGACCATATATATAGGATACAAGTTTGCCACCCTATTAGGACCAATTGCTAAGCTAATAAGGTCATCACTTCCATCTCTTTGTTGACATAATGCAAGAACCTATATAAACAAATAATTTTTGCTACCATTTGAAGTTTATATATAAACTAAAAAAGTGGATTAAGCCATGTAGATATACACTTACACGTGCAAGAAACCAACTAGGAAACTCCTTAAAATGTCTCTCATCCACCATTGTCGAATTTTGTATTTCAATTTCTTTCTTATGCTCCCTATAATTAATAAGCCAATTAGTTTAACATATATTGACTATAATGTAAACTTTTGTGGAAATTTTGGGAATAATGTGAACTTTCTCCAAGAATGGCCAAACCTCTTTACAATTTTGAAGCACATACATGCAAGCTTGATTGAACTCTTCATGAGATAAAGTGATGGACTTGAAATGCCCTTTTGGTTACCCAGTCCGTTTGAATATAGACACGTTACTACATGTCTTAGGTCCATCATCATTCCGAGGAGGTATGTTAAACTTGGTTGGAATATTCTTTAAGTATTATGAACAAAAAGTTAGACTTTCTTCTGTTAAATAACCTTCTACAATTGAACCTTTTGGACGAGCCAAATTACAAACATATGATTTAAGTGTCTGTAAGTACCTATATATGAGAGCTAAAATAAATGAGGTTTATAGCATATAAGATTTATGTAATTGAAAAATAGAATATCGAGATGTATTACCTCTCTACAGGGTACATCCATCGGTATTGTACAGGTCCAGCAACCTTCGCCTCTCTTGCCAAGTGAATTGGCAAGTGAACCATGATATCAAAAAAAGTTGGTGGAAATATCGTTTCCAGTTTGCATAAATAATAGGAATTTGAGCCTTAAGAATATCGAGATCTTCAATAGTTAAGCTCTTGGAGCATAGATTCTTAAAAAATTTACCCAACTCTATAATCGATTCACATACTTCTTTAGGCAACAAACCATGTATTGCAATTGGAAATATATCTTGCAATAATATATGGTCACTGTGACACTTCAATCCAAAAATTTTAGATTCTTAAAAAATTTACCCAACTCTATAATCAACCATGTATTGCAATTGGAAATATATCTTGCAATAATATATGGTTGCTGTGACACTTCAATCCAAAATTTTTTTTCTCCCTCAAATTCACACATCTTGCAATGTTTGATGAGAAAGCATCTGGAACCTTCAAATTAGCCAAGAAGTTGTATACTTTTAGCTTCTCATGTGAGGATAATTCATAGCATGCTTCAGGCAACAAAATATTATTTCCATCTTGAATTGAATGTAACCCTTGTCTAATGCCTAAATCCATCAAATCATATCGACATCTTCAAAGTGTCTTTTGTCTTTCCAGCCATATTCATCACTGTTGATATGATGTTGTCAGAGACATTTCTTTTTGTATACATCACATCAAGGTTATGTCATAGCATAAGGGATTTCCAATAAGGCAAATGAAAAAAAATACTCTTCTTTCTCCAGTTGTAAGCCCAATTGGGATGGTCACACTTTCGCTTTTGACCTTTTCCAAAAGTCACATTGCCCAACCTTTTTAATTGCCTAAGTGCTTCATCACCACTTAAAGGAATAGGTGCAACATCATTTTCTACTTTCCCATCAAATGACCTGCTATTCTTATGCCATGGATGATTGGTTGGTAAGAAGCAGCGATGACCCATATAACACAATTTGTTTCTCAAAGAAATAAAATATGTGTCCTTATGGCAACAAGGACATGCAAGGTTGCCTTTGGTTGACCATCATGAAAGGTTTTAATAGGTAGGAAAATCATTAATTGTCCACAATAGAGCTGCATGCATCTTGAAATTTGATTTTGTGTAAGCATTATATGTCTCTACACCATCCTCTCAAAATTCCCTTAATTCTTTAATCATTGGTTGCAAATAAACACCTATGTCATCACCAAGACATTTAGGGCCAGGAATGAACATTGTCAATATAAAGTATGGTTGCTTCATGCAATTCCAAGGTGGCAAATTTTACTATGATTAGTACTCACATTCCCATATGGTTGGAACCCGTCACTAGCTAAACCCAACCATGCATTTCTAGGATTAATAGACAAGTTGGGATATTGGTAATCAAAGGATTTCCAAGCTAGAGAGTTTGAAGGATGTCTTAGCACACCGTCATCAATTTGTTCCTCCTTGTGCCACCTCATCTCTTTAGCTGTGGTTTTAGCCATGTAAAGCCTTTGCAACCTTGGCTTTATTGGAAAATGTCGCAAAACTTTATGTGATACTTTCTTGCCTTTAGGTCTATCCTACTTCCATCTAGATGTGTTGCACTTAGGACATGATTCTGCATTGGCATGCTTACCCCAATATAAAATGCAATCATTCTCACATGCATATATCTTGGTATAGTCCAAACCTAGCTCCCGAATAACCTTCTTGGCTTACCAATGACCCCTCAGGAAGAACTTCTTTGAAAAAACTCAACAAGGCATCTATAGATTTATTACTCCAATGATCAAGGTACTTCAAGTGTAGTAGTTTAACAATGAACGACAACTTTGATACTTTGTTACACCCTGGATAAAGATCTGTCTCAGCATCTAACAATAATTCGTAGAACTTTCTTGCATTAATATTTGGCTCTTCATTATTTTCAAAGCCACTATTCATTTCCTCTTCATTGACATATCCACATGCATTACGTACCATCTCTATAACTTCATCACCCTCAACACTATTCTCTTCTTCCACTGGATCATCAACGAGACTTTCAGATCTTATTGAACTTTCTCCATGTAAGTCCCACACCTGATAACTATCCCAAAAACCATTCTTCAATAAGTCTACCCTCACTTAAATTCTAAACTTGAACCTTGTGTTCATTCATCCCTTACAAGGACAGATTAAATAAAAATCAAGGAATTAAAGTAAAACAAAATAACAAGATAAAAAGAATAAGAGAAATTTTTATTTAATAGGAATGGAATTAATTCTAATTGGTCTACAAAATGGGGCTTCTTAAATATAAATTTAGAAAGGTATGGATTCTACTCAATGAATTTGTTTATTATCTACCAAAACCCAATATGAAGTTAACCCATAAACAATATAAGAATTAGTTGAAACTAAATTAGTGCTACAACAGATGATCCAATTCTAAAGATAATTTTTTTCATAGCTTAACTAATACCAAGACATTGTTTCTAATATAGGCAACTAGAAACCAGAGTAAATAAAAGCTCATAACAGATGGAATTATAAATTTGGGAGAAAGGCTTTAAATGATCATACCTCACAATGTTCTTCCACAATCCAATGGGTCTTGATGTTACATATTCAGTGTTGCCTTAGCTCAAAATCACTTGCTCTCCTTTGAATATGGCCTTTCAAAAGACTAAAGGAAAAGAACAAGCGAGAAAGAGAAAGTCAAAAAAAGAAAAAAAAAATGATACGCGTTTGATTAGGTTGTCTTATTTTAATAAAAAAATTTAAAAAGATGAGAAAAGAAGAGATAAAAATTAATGTGTCTGACAAAATTAACTAAAATTATCTATTCATTGAAGAATCTATATACTTTATTAATCTGTATAAGAGATAAGTTCATTAAACTACAATTCCAAAAAAATTTAATGAATAAATTGATGAAAAGTTATATTGCTAGAGATATATTATAAAAAAGAAAACATTGTACAACTCATATAGATAAAAAAAATGCTAGTAACTATTAAATGTTGGTGATTTAACTTTAAGAATCCTAAGCAATCAATAACTGAAAGAAAGGATAGAAACTAAAAATAAAATAGTGATGCTACTTAGTTGGCTAATGAAGTTGTGTGTAAATACAACTTTATTTTGGTATTTTTTTTCAACCTCCACAGTCTAGTCATCATTGATTTGCTTCAAGTGCCATCTAGATTCATATTAATTTTTAAATATATAATAAATTATGACTATATTCAAAGACTGACTAAAATTCCCATACTTGATAATGATTCATTAACGGAACTTTCAGCATCTAACAATAAAGTTCTATCTCAGCAATGCTGCTTGCCTTTCTTTCTAAACCTGACCAGTATGACCAATGTTTCTTGCCTTTCCTTTCTGGACTATCTAAGAGAAAATTGGTTTTTTGTGTTGACTTTTTGTTTCAATATTTATTTAAAACTTGAAGTGCAATCCTGAGATGGAAATTAAAATAGCCAATCAATTATAGGTACAAACACAAACAAAAGAAATAAACCCTATTGCCTTAACATTATTATGAGACAATAGTTAGAGAATCCTGCTGCAAGTTGAGATAATAAAGTAAAACTAAACTAAATATAAGGACAACCAACAACAATTTGAGTAAGTTCTAACACCAAATGAAAGCAAACTTAGTTTTCATTCTGAAATGATCTAAAATTGTTTCTAAGTCAATGGGTATAAAAAAGCTAACGTCATATTGGGGACCAATTGAAAATTGAGACAAACTATAAGGACTAAATTGAAATTTTGGGTAAATAATAAAGACCATATATATATAAGCTAAGTGACTGTCAATGTTGTATAATGACATGTTAATAGTCTATTAGCCAAGTCAGTACAAGGTAACAGACTCATAAGGAATCTTAAGTTCTTAGCATCATGAAGATATTTGAAAATGACAACAAATTGTGAGGACTTATTTTATAAAAAAAATATGTATACAAAGACCAAATTGAAAAATTGGACAAACTATACAGACCAAGTAAATAATTAATATCTTAAAAACTAGAAAAATTGTTGAGATTATTATTATTGATATTATCTTAATTTTATGATTAATTTTATTTTTGTAGTAGAAATCTTAAGAGGGAATTGGACAAGACACGATGCGTGAGGGAAGAACAGAGGCTTTTTCATTGGGGTGGACAAGGAGGATTCTAAGTGGTTGGATCTTTGCATGTTGTCTGTTGCTATGTTAGGTTTGCTTTTGTTTTATTTTGTTAATTTTGTTTATACTTTTAGCCATAAAATAATGTGTCTTTTCCAATACAATAACTGTTTACTCATTCCCCCACTTGCCTTTCTTTGACCTAAAATAATGTGCCTTTTCCAATATATTTTAATAGAAAATATACTCCACATGTTAGAGTTTATTACAACTTTTTTTTGAAAGATTATTAAAACTTACTATATAACAAATATCTGAAAAAATAAACTCAAGATTAATCCAAAATAAGTTTCTTCAATGTTTAGCCTTTCATATATGAATGTTAAGATGATAAAGTTTGCCTCTTTCTTTTGTTGTAAATACTAAATAGTAATTCCTATATATATATATATACAATATATGGGGTCAAATTACAAGGATTTGATGTCATAAAAAGAAAAATAAAGGGTGCGTGAACAAATATGAAAGATATAATGATTGTTCCTAGACAACAGTATGTCTAAATGATATTGTGGTTAAGAATTCAAACCTGAATGTGGTCCCCATGAAGTAAGGCTTTCCAACTATAAGACATCTGTGAGGAAAGTAAAAGGATATTAATTCTATAAATTCAAAGCCAAATTTCTTTCCTAGTTTGCAATAATTTAACAAATCATCTTTCAAGAATATCTTGTGAATCCTAAAAATTAATATAATAGAAACAAAAAATTACATTATAGAAGATCAAAAAATTCTCCAAGAAAGCAGTAGTTAGATAGTGTGTGATAAAAAAACATCAAGCTTTTGAGACTTCGTAAATGTATAATTTATTGCTTATTCATTCATGTTAAGAAATGAAGTCCAATGAATCTTAGAATCACTGCACAAAAGATATATGGACCAAGTTAATTCATGAATAACTACACAAGCAAAATTTTCGTTGATGCATTTCACCATAATGCATTTCATTTTAACTATGGAAATGGTCAATTAAGATTATGTAGACAAGATTGTCGCTAGAATTATTTTTGACCAATAGATAGTCTAAATAATTAAAGCCACAAACATCTTAAATCCACTTATCATTTATTCACAACTTTCATTATTTTCCCACTATTCCGTCACTGTAACATGAACCACCCTTGTTTGGAATATGTGGTTTGTTCTGATTAAAAATCATTACTTTGGTCCCTTTCTGAGCATATAATTATGGGTGAAAATGAGAACACAGTAATCAATGCTGTCATTCCCAAAAAAAAAAAGTCCACATGACATGACACGAAACTCATTTCATTCCCCTCAATCACTATTCTTGGAATAGCTTTTTGGAAAAAGAAGATCATTTCTATTTAAATAACCAAAAAGCAAATACCTGAGTTCAAGATTCAAAATTTAATCTTGCAAGTGCAACCAAAATTACCAAGTTGATGTCATAGATTTCCAATTGAAACCAATAATATTAAGCATAACACTAAAGCTCTCATTTCTCACACACTGCTGAAACACAATTTTAGTTCACCGTAGCTATCTATAGTCTCCAAACGAACCTTCTTCTACTCTTTTTCAATCATTATTTTACTCTTAAGCTTTAGTGTTCTGATACTTCTTCCATCAAAATCACACACACAGACCCTAAATGACAGTAATGAAGAGACAATGCAAAAAACAAAACAAAACAAAAAAAGGTTCATTTTCCTTCTCTTTACCCGTATTGTGTTGCTCTGTTCCTCTTCTCTTTGCTATCCTTCAAATTCTGCAATTCCAGCTATCCAAGGAATCATTGTCAACCATTGATTTCCCCTCTTTCATAAAAAGAAAATCTTCCACTGTTTTGCTCACAAGCACGCCAGGATAAGATAATAATCTTAAATGGAGCAACTATTTGTCACTTCAAATCCTCTCTTTCACTCTGTAAAACTCTAGGGTTCCATGGAGAAAAGACGATGAGCAGATGAAGAGAAAAGATGACATGAGCAAACAACAGAGTCCGTAGAGAAGAGATGATGAGAAGATGCTGAAGAAGAGACGATGTGAGTAGATGATGGAGAAGAGAGGATGCGTCAAAGAAGAGATGATATGAAGAGGGTACTATATGAAGAGAGAAGCAAAGACTAATGGGAAATGAGAAGGCGCGAAGTGAAGAAAAAATACAGGCGGGAACTAATTAATGAAGTAAATGATTTATATAGAAATATTTCAATAGCCAAACAAAGATGACAAGTAGACTACTGGCAAGTTTATGTTAAAATAAATAATGTATAAGGTTTATAAAAAAAAATTTCACATTTTCATAAATTTTATTCTTTGGGTGGCAACCTAGCAAAGTCACCACTAAAAGCACTTTAGTGGCTTCACCGTTGAAAGTTAACACATTATACTGGAATTCAAAGGACTTTTAGTGGCAACTAAAAAAGTCGCCATCGAAAGTTAGCACATTATACTAGGCAATAGGACTTTTAGTGGCGACTAGAAAAAGTCACCACTGAAGGTCATATTTTTAGTGACAACTTTTTATAGTCGCTACTGAAATTCTGACTTTTAGTGGTGACTTGTTTGGTTGCCACCAAAAATCTTTTGTCTTGTAGTGACTCTATCATTATAACTAAATTTAATAATGAATCCACCCCACATTTCAGATTTTTGTGTTGCTTATTCTGATACTATGGATGGGTCTGGGTTTAGATAATGCAGGGTGTGTTAGATGTAGAGAAATAAAAATCAAGGCAAGGCCTCATCATCATCATCATCATTCATCAGCAAAATTGTGGGTGCAGAGAAATAAATGGCAAGGCAAGGCATTATTCATCATCATCATATAATGCAAGGTGCATTAGATGCAAATGAAACATGTGCTAGTACACTAACATAAGTCATGGTGTAGTGGTATTTGTGATGAAAGGTTAAGCATATTCCTTAAGTGAATTAGTGTTGAGTCACAGTCAATGGTCCTAGCACACTTGCGTCCTAATTTCAACTGATGAGACATAAAAGCAAACAGAGGATAGGGCACCCAATGTATATGGTTGTGAGGTCTCGATGATGGGAATATATAATTTTTGGGTCATTCATTATGGGAATATATATTTTTTCTAATATATGAAATTGGTGAAAATGTTTGCTCAATATGCTCCATTGCTAACATCATTAACCTTAACAAAAGTAGATTGTGCCTGTTATTCTAATAATGCTTTTTTTCTTCATTTTCTATGCAAAGAAAAAAAACAAAAGAACAATGAAATCATAAGCGAACTAATTCTGAAGGGATAATGGATAGCCCAAGTTGATGGGTTTAGATTTCAACCAAAGATTTAGGACGATGAATAAAAATACCTAAGTGTGTGGATCGTCGATGGATGAAGATGGATAAGGCCTTGCGTCTTTGACAAATAGAAAGTATAGACGAAGATCGATGGCCTTGCGTCAGCCATCTCTCAGCCAAGCATTGACGTAAACAAGAATTTGATGGGATAATGGATTATGGAGAGGACTAGAGAGTCGATGACAAAATGGAGAAGGAAGAATGGATAAGCGTAAACCTTAAAAAATATGGAGGGAAATGAGAAGGAAAAAAATATTGGAGAGAAAAAAATCTATATGGCACTACTTTTTCCTACGGTCTTCTTAGATTTAGCCACATGTAAAATGAACATGGCAAAATAGTCTAATTAGGCATAAGTTAGCCATGGTTTTGGTATCTGTGGCTAATGATTAGTTTTTATGTGGTGAACACATTAAATTAGAAGAATTAATTTCATGTAAATTGATTTTCACAAATAATATTATTGTAGGGCAAAATTTAAAAGTAATATTTATTTCATTAATTATTGAATTTATTTTTTAAACACACTTTTTTGTATGTTTTGTGTTTATGAGTGGTGGATTTAATTTGATAAGATGGACAGTGGGAGGTTTCTTGAGGACAGAAGATGCAGATGGTGATGATGAAGGGGCATGCATGATGATGGTTTTGGTGATGAAAGAAAACATGCTAGCTAGGTAACACAGACATGCACATAGATATATCTATATAAAACACAAATTAAGATATGGATGGATATAGATGATGTGAAGAGAGTAGGGCAATGTGTGCGATTATTGGGGCATTGTAAAATAAGAATGGGTGTGAATGCATACAAAATGATTAAATGTAGGAAGCAATGGTGGCCATCCATATACATACTTTGAATATCAAATCAAAATGGTCTGCTTGCTTCTCATGTCTATCTCTCTCAAACTCCTAACATTCCTATACAGTCATAGAAGCACTCCACAAACCATAATCAATCTGTATGCTATATAGTAAGTAAACTCAACAGTACTCAAAAGAAATATTATATATATATATATATATATATATGCGTACATGAAGAGAACAAGGATTAGGACAGAAACAATTACTAGAAATAGTTTGATTTTTTTAATATAAAAATGAAACAGTTACTACATGCTCCAGGAGACTAACATTTTAATGAAACCTCAGCTTTCGAAGGAGGTATGTATATGTGTGCATTGTAATTGAATTTAAAACTATGGTGATCTCATTCCACATTATCATCACAACCTCCTCTCTCATATAGACAGTACTTATATTAATTTTTTATGCAAGGATAGCCTTAAACCACACACATGTACTCTCTGCTCAATAAGGTATAGTTGGTTCAAGAAAACACAAAAAAAAAAAAATTAACGCCACAAAAAATTAACGCAATCCAATGTAGCTGAGATAAATTCCCAGAAACATAATTTAGATACCCAGCAAGTATTCTCACTCAGCCCTTAATCCATATACCTAGCAATTATTCAATTAAAAACAACACTAATTATAGCAAACCAAGCAAAAAGCAACTAAAAATCCCCTTTAACAGTTTATTCATCTAACATTAAGAAGAAAAATTTGAGAAGAAACATGATTAATTAAGGAAGAGTAGGAGGAGGTTTATGAATATTCAACCATAAAGCACTAAGAATCAAGAAAAAAATAAGAAGAAACTAACTCGAATTCGCGAGAACAATTGCACTGATAGTGACATGGTGGTTGACGGCAAGCATCGACATGGAAGAAGGCAACCATTGATGTAGACAATGGCGAGTTCTGGCATAGACGACAATGAGCTCTGGGGTGGATGACAGCAACCTCAAACTGCAAGGATTAGGGTTATTAAATGATAGAGTGGCAGTTACTGATAAACTGCCACTAGCACTGCCACTATATAGTGGCAGTTTACCAGTAACTGCCACTAAATAGTGGTATAATGTTAATTGTCACTGTCTAGTGGTAGTTAACAATAACTGCCACTATATTATGGCAATTACTTACTAACTGTAACATCTCAGTATCTTAGGTTGTTATTTTAGTTGAACCTAACACTTGTTCACGAGATTTAAATTTAAAATTTAAATAAATATGAAGGATTCAGTTGCAAATAAAAATATGACAACAACATAATTTATGGGATTTATTTGCAACTTTGTATAATTGTGTGAAGGATATAATAGTAAGAAAATGAGACAAGGTGTGGTAAATAATTTTAGATTTCTTTTTGAAGAGAAAGGAAAATTTTATTAAATGCAAGAAGGACCAAGTGAATTAATACTGTAAGCAATAGTTGTTTGAGCAATTTTAATTACAGAGTGATCATGTGGAGCAGGAGGGGACACGTGTACACCTAGAAACCCTTTGGATTTAATCCAAGCTTCTTGAAGAAGCTTCTTCCTCATGTAAGAGGAAGGAAGGTCCGAGAGAGAAAAACAGAGATCGAATGTGAGGAGGGAGGGCAACATTGCCATCTTACTGTGACTGAAACATTTCCTTCCTCCACCTTCCTTCCCTTCTTTAACTCAGTCTGTGCAAAACAGAGGTAGTGAGAAAGAGAGAATGAGAGTTAGATAGAGGGATTTAATGAGAAGACGGGATGACATTGCACCGACAATGAGAGAAACCCCATGGTGGTGAGATGGTCTGAGCAAGGGAATGGGGATGGAAGTAACACAATCACTATGCATTGAGAGGTAAAAGTCGAAATACTTCTCCTATTCTTTTCTCTATTATATTTTGAGCTTCAAAATTGTGGTATAGCCGATGGACCTATTTAGGAATTGGATTTGATTTCAAGATTTAATTTTTGTTTGGGATTGAAAAGGAGAGAGTAGGGCTGGATTGAGTTAAATTGTGGGAATTAAAGGATGAATATAATCCCTTTCATATATAGTTTCTACTGGAATCAAAGAACTTTTTCTATTGCATTCATTTTGATATTTTATATTTTGAATAATGGGTCTTGAATTGAACTCTTGCAGGTTGATTAAAAATTTCATCATAAGGAATTAAGTTGGAATATATCCATGAGAAAAACCCTCTTCTGCGTAGTTTGTAGCTGAACTTCCTCCTCTGTATTAATCTCTTCATTGTTGCTGGATAATAGAATAGAAATTTGATTAGGATGGGAAAATTCTACAGCATTAGAAATGTGGATAAAGAAGAAGAGGAAAATCGAGGATCACGGACTAGAGGTAAGGGGGATTGAATCTATGACTTCTTTCTACAAAAATTTCTAATTTAGAGTCTTTCTTGTACTTTTCTTATGATAGGAGCTGGATAGGAAGAGATTCAATTATATATGTGTGTTGTTCAAGCTAATACAGTAAATATGTGTGTTGTGTATGAAATTCTGCTATGAGCCATCAAAGTTTATGGAATGTGTGAAAGTAAGATTAAGGAAGTTTAGTAATATACTTAAGTAAGAAAATGTGGAATGTATGGCATTGGTAGTGGACGAGATGGTTGAAAAAATTGTAAAAAGAGTATGGATTAATCCAAAACTATAATATTTTGATTTGATAGTAAAAAAAAAAAAAATAGAGAATGTGCAATGTTATGAATTATGGGATTGAAATTAATATTATTGCTGTCATTGTTGCTATTGAAGTTTTGATTTATTTGTGGCACTAAATGAGCTCCAATTGGTTTGAAATTGGGTATGCCACTTGTACTGAATCATAGAAATTGCTTACAGAAATTTATTGGAATCCAACTTCATTGGACCTCCCAAATTCACTTGATTATCATTGTTGCCCAAAATAAGACTTATTTTTTGTTGTTATATTTTCTAAGGTAAAAACATATCTAAATCAAGTCCTTTTGGCTTAATATTTTTATAAGGCATTTGTTGCATTTGTATACTTGATCTGGACAGCCTCATAGTGTTTGGGAAAGTATTTCCAAGCTAAATATCAGAGAAACAAAACCTATCTCAGAAATCAGAACAAGTTGACCAGTTTTATTTAAAGCTATGTTATACTGTCCAATTGGTCATGCTTTGCACTGAAATTTTTATGGAAGGATGGCATAACACGAAAGAATAAGTCTGTTAAGTTTCATAGGATTTGGAGTTGTTTTAGTGGATCGAAGGCTTTCAAAATCGAGACCCTCATGCTATAGAGGTAGTTTTGGCAGTAGTGACAAATTAGTGGTTTTGAAGGGGTAAATTAAAACATTTCTTTCTAAAATTTTTATCTAAGATTCTAGGCATATTGAGGATTCTATCCACAAAATTTCACAAATTTTGGCATTGTAGTTGCTGCTCAGAAAATTCATGAATTTCAAAGTTTGAAATCTAGTCTTAATCAGAGTTTGTGTGGTTGTTTGGTGAAATTAGTAACTTTAAGAGGAAGTTTACCCCTAAGCTTATTAGAAATAAGGTAAATAACATACATGGAATTATTCTTATGGCTTTTAACTCCTTAATAAGCTCACCCAATGATGTTTCAAATAAATACACTTAAGGCTTGGAAACAATAAATTTGGCTTTAATGAGAATCTCATTGTGTTGAATTCTTGAATTAATTGTTGATTTTGTTGGGGACGAGTTGAGATGTAGAATGTATATAATTGGGGAAAATTCATGAGTCCTCATTTATGTAAATTGTTGTTGATGACACTTGAGAGATATCCTGAAATAGCGTGGTGAATGTGATGGCATCATCCCATTTATCTTCTTTAAATTATTTTCATCATGTATTATGGAGGCAAAGTTGAAATGGTATGTTTGTTTGATTTATTGTCAAGTGCTTATATTCTTATATACTTAAACGACTTTATTTTGTTAAATATTCATATTCTAGAAATTTTTTATATGTGATGAAAGGTACCTATGGAAAATTTGTGTTGGTGATAATGCTAGTTGGAAATAGATATGATTGATTTTTTTTATTATTTATTTTATGTTGAAATTATGAGTGTATGTTATAATTGAAATTATGGTATGATGATGAATGTTGCTTGTATTTGTGTTTGAGAAACAAAGGAAAGACATGGCAGTGCACCCCAAAAGGAAAATCTACATGGAGTTATAAGGGTGGAGATCTATATATAGAGCGACAAGGGTGGATGTGGCGGGACTGCGGGCAATGATCTAAAGGTACCCTGGATGACCTGATTGGTACAAAAAATGTGTGCAATTGACTGCATTATTTGTTGTTGTGAATTACTTGAGTTATGTCGAAATGTATTTGATTTATTTGGATATTATTGAGAACTATTATGGTTAACTAAGTATGAATTACTTCTCTTATATATTATATATTGGTTGGATACCTGTCACTTGATAATTGTCTATCTATTTTAAGTTGTCTACCATTGTATGGTCAACCATGATCTTATGTTTTGTGGCAGACTGTGCTATTGTATTGAGTTCTCTGTGCATAGACCTACAATGTGTATGAGTATGTCTCTAACTACATGTATGATAATATGCATAATTCTTCATATATTTTTTTTATTATGTTTACGTGTAGGGATAGGATAAAGTTTTCCTTGTTGGGTCAGTATGACTCACACCTCAACCTTTTTCAGGTGCGAATGAAGCTTAGCGGTGGCATTGAGTATGGTGACAAACTCCCCTTTGTTCGGGGATGTGGTACGATCTTGTCTTCCTCTTTTCTTTTCTTTTTTTTTTTGGCTCTAGACATGCTTTGTAATTGGGTAGGCTAACTACGCTGTGCATATTAATTAAGGTTTAAATGATGTTGTGGTTTACATATTGATTGATTATGTGTATGGAATGTGATCGAGGCGATATATTTGAAAATAAATTGTTTTGTTGACTTTATTCACGTGTTAAAAGAAAAATTAACAGACTGGTTTGTGAAATTAAATTAATAAGATTGTTGAATTTTGCTATGGGTTTCTATTAGAAATGAGGCTTATGGGAGAGGGATTAGTCCTCTTCTATGCCTGTCACTTGCTCGATCTTGGGATGTGACACTAACCGCCATTATATAGTGGTAGTTAATGATAAACGCCACTATATTGTAAATTATAATCAAAATAAATTTAATCCTTATTTGATTCTTTTTAATATCTTTAGCAAAAATGGACTATATATGTATATGATATGTCTCTGAGACTTTGACATGAAGTATGGTCATGAATTCAATCTCTCTGATTTTGTAATTGAGGCACAAACTTAATTATTCAAATAATAAAAAGCCTAAGGAAGGGAGTGCATTTACCAAAACCTAGAAGCCTTCCATCACATCCTTTTGTAACATCTAGTGTTTTGAGAGCATTTCCAATGCTGCAAGTATAATGAGTTGCTTATTGTGGGTCTTACAATGTCACATAATCATTTTTTTTCTTTTTTGCTTTAAGCAATTCTCTACTCCAATGGTACAATTATAAAGAACTCACAAATGGGGTCCACAAGCTACCCCATATCTTTATACTCCCACAATAGATATCACAACTCTCAACTACTTTTGTTGCAAGAACTAGTTCTTATATAAGAATGGTTCTTACATATGGTAGCCATACTAATGCACTCCAATGATAAAACTCACTAAGAATGAAAAACTACCATTGGAGATGCTAATAGTTTTAGGCCATGTTTGGAATAGTTTATTTTAAACTTATTTGGCTTATTTTATGGCATAGGTGCTTACGCATGTATTTGGAAGAACTTATAAATAGTTTATGAATGCCCATAAGTTATTTTCAACTTATTTTCATAAGCTCTTCTAGAGAGCTTATATGAAGTTTGCCTTATTAAACTCTTCAATTATAAAAATAACTTATATATGAGCGCTTAATAAGCTATTTTTCCAAACAAGGCCTTAATATAGAAGAAAGAAGTATGGCAGTAGAGAAAGCATGAAGCTTACGTGGCCTCTTGGGTATTAATCTTCTAATTAAATATTCAATGAACTTGGAGTGGGGACTAAGGAGGAAAGGAAACGTGAGACCGTTGACGACATAACGTCACTTGTTAATGGAGGAGGTGAAAAATGGCAGCGAAAATAGAAAGACACAATCAATGGCAGAGCGATGGAGTAAATATTTGAAGAGTTTAGTGGCGGCTTGCTTGAAACTGCTGCACCAAACCACCACTACATAATAGCATTTTGAAGATCAACAGCCACTACATAGTTTGTCTCCCACTAAACTACTAACCAAATTATAGTTTGTCCTACACTAAACTACTAAGCAAATTACCTAAGCTACAATTTGCAACCTCAATTTGCCCATCTGTTTAAAGTTGAACAAATAAAGATCTCTAAAAAGCCATTAATTAACATACAGTTTGAACTTAGGTTTAAATTCTCATTAGAATAAGTGTTCATATTTAGTGACTGACAGTGTCTCGAGCAAGATTGCCTTTAATGAAGGATACTTGTACGTATTGTTTGGTTGGAGGGGAATGGAGAGGAAAGGAGAGATTTTTTTAAATTGGCCTTATTTGTTTCAATTAGTTGGAGGGGAGGGGACGGAAAATATAAGTGAAAAATCCTTCTCTTCTTCTTATTTTTTGTCCATTCGAAAGTGGGGGATTTGGAGGAAATGAAAACTGTAATAATATAAAAGACATAAGTTCCTTTAATAATTTTTCTTAGTATTAAGATTACCTTCTAACTTATTTTATTTTGCTTCTTAAAATAATATATTATTACCATATTTTGACTATATAAAAGTTTTATTTTTATTATTATTATTACACGTAAATAATATATTATATGTATAACTAAATAATAATGGATAACAAAAAAATCATAATAATAATAAATTAATAAGGATCAAAACATCATTTTGGTCCCTCACAGATGTCTTTTTTCTTAAGTTAGTCCGTTACAAATTTTTATTATCAATTTGGTCCCTTATAAATTGATATGTTATCAATTTAGTCCCTTGTAGATTTTCATTTTCAATATGTTCCCTCACAAATTGATATGTTATTAATTTAGTGCATCACATATTTTTATTTTCAATTTGGTCTCATAGATTTATATGTTATCAATTTAGTCCCTTCATCAAAAATTGTTACCATAAAAAGTTATGGCTAGCAAAAAAAGAACTAAATTGATAATATATCAATTTGTTAAGGATCTAATTGAGAATAAAAATAAGTGAAGGACTAAATTGATAACATATTAATCTATGAGTGACCAACTTGAGAATATAAAGTTTTTTGAGGGACTAAATTGATAACATATCAATATGTAAGGGACCAGATTGAGAATGAAAATTTATGAAGGACCAGATTAAAAAAAAGATTTTAGTCAGTTAGTTAAATTTTACTTAATTATTTTTTTTGGTTTCTTTTAACAGTAAAATTATTTAGGTTCTTTTCTTATTATGGTAAGAATAAAATTAAAATTTTATATGCTTTTTAAAACATATTATATATTTGCGATACTTTTTAGATGAATCAAATTGAAGCTGCTAAAATATTATATTATTTCACCATAACAAATGAGCTAACTTATTTGAATATAAGTGATAACAAATATATCATGTTTTGTTGGTCATACAATCAAATAGCTATAATAGTCATTTTATTTTTTTCTCTCCCCTTCCCTTGCAAACCAAAGAAAAGAAGATTAATTTTCCCTCCCCTCTCCTCCCTTCAAACTAAACCAAACAAAGAAATTTTATTTTTCTTTCCCTCCCTTTCCCTCTATTAAGATTCCTCCCCTCTCCTCCTCTTTATTAAGATTCCTCCCCTCTCCTCCCCTCTATTGAACCAAATAGTCTGGTAGGAAACTAAAATTAACATATAATTTGGCATGCAAATAGTACACTACCTATTTTAACTATTATGAAATAAAATATTACGATGTATAATTTTAAATATCAACATTAAAATGGCAGTGGACCAAACTCCTCTTATTGATTTATTTTCTTTTAAAACGTGTGACGCATTTTCTGTATCTGTTATACTGATAGAGTTAAGATGTGGGTAAGGTAAAGGATTAAAAGGATGATATTGTGACATTTAAGGGGAAACAATTAGGGCTAAAATTACGAGGTCAATATAATTATTAAAACAAACAATGAAATCAATATTAAAAACAGTAATTATTAGTGAGTTCTCCCACCCCCTCCTCCCCCCAAAAAAAAAGAAAATCACGTACAATTAGTTGTAATTGAAAATTTTCTTTGTCTAATTTATGAGAAAATCAGTATAATTAAATATGAATTTTTAAACTTATTAGTTAGATATAATCATGCAAAAATTAAGGAAAGATATGAATATATATATACGCATGCATATATTTGATTGAGTAAAAGAAAAAATATTTCGACAATTAAAATATATATATATGAATTTCCATGAAAATTACTAATTTATAATGATATATATTAAGTATATCTATTACAAAAATGTTAAAAACTAATTGAAAATAAAAAGGAAACCTTTGAATTCAAATTTGAGTTAAATTATGCTTTATATATTTTGTGAATTAAGGAAGTTTATTTTCTCAAATGTTGAATATGATTCTTTTGATAAACCAATAATAAAGCATTCACTAATATATCATTTATTGAGATTGAGACGTATCAAATCATTTACTTTTTATATAAAAAAGGAAAATTTCCTGGTATTAATATCATTGAATATTAATTCTCTCTTGTGTACGGCTATATAAGTGGGCTTCTTCTTTCATTTCTTTCATCCTTTCAAATTCGCAAAAACTCTATTCAGTGCTCACACAATACAATATGGCACCACAAAGGCTTCAACTTTGCATTATTTTCCTTGCGATGATGCTTGTCTTCTTCACTCCTTCTACAGGTATTGTCTCTTTGTCTTTGTTTTTCATTTAATTATATAAAGGAATAATTGATAGAGAGAGAAAAATATTTAATATTCATTTTTGCAGTGAAAGGTCAGAAACAACTTCCATGTGTGTACGCAGTAGCAGCATGCAAAGGCGCTAAAGATTGCCTTGGGCCCTGTAAAAAAGTGGGGTTCCCTATCGGTGGTGGTATTTGCGTCGACCAAGGAACTCGTTGCTGTTGCCTCCCTCCCGTGTTGTAGTTTCTTCTAGCCAAGGCTTTATGCCAAAAATAAATGTAATCATTTTGTGATGAAAATTCAATAAATGAAACTATTTAGTATTTAATTTTGACTCTTTTGTTGTGTGCACACGTCACTCTTTAATTTATATTGTTAAAATATTAGAGAATAAGAAAAAAAAGGGCAAACTATTTGGGTTTCTACTTGATCCAAATTATTACATTTTATTTCTTTTAAAAAAGAGTGGGCATGCCAGCTTGTCCCAGTCCACTTTTTACAAAATTGAAATGGGCCACTACCTAAGGGTGTCAAATTGGGATTGATTCATTGGATCAGTCTACTCCAATCCTATAAATGGAGCATAGTGGGTCAGTGATTTCAAATTTAATTTTGAAGAAGGATTTTAGTTTGGCTCCATCAAAGCCTTTAGAACTTAGGTGGGCTAGCCTTGATTTTTTTAATTTATTTTTTAAGGTTTAATCTATTATTTAGAAGTTTATTTTTATATTCTTAAGTTTTGTAGTATTTATTTTTTGTCATTCAAAGTAACTAGAAATACATTATAAAAAAAAACCCATTTCAAAATTTAATGTACTTTTTATATAAATCTAGTCCTCTTTTTTGAAATTTCTAAATCGCCAAGGGTTGTGTCTAAATTTGCTAGTGTGGCACTAGTAGATGTTGACTCAGAGGACATTCAAGTCTATGTCAAGTATTTTGACATCACTCTGATACCTTCTACAATGCGCACACTCTGAGGAATGAAGGGAAAGATTATTGTGAATTGTCCTCTTCCACCAGAACGAATACCAAAATACCTGTTATTGTACAAAGATGTTTAAAAGCTAAACTTATATATATATATATATATATATATATATATATATATTTCCATGTATTTGTAAGTACTTAAATGATAAAAATAATTTAGACTTTTTCCTTTTTCTTGTTCTTGCCTTTTGCCCTCACAGATTTGAGCTTGTGCTGAGTGCTCACTTTTGCCTATTACGCTATTATGTAAATTTATTTTTTGATTCTTCACATTCTGTTGGTTCATGAAGCACATTCAAATATTTCTCTGGTTTGATTTGTATTTCATGTTGGTCGATTATATTATTCTATTATCATTGGTTCCCTTGTTTACTTCCTTGTAATTGTTCTACTATAGGCTCTGGGTTCAGTTATTCTCATCAAATTTTAACCTAATAAGCATGAAATTAGTCTCTATTTAAATCTTAAAGATAATATATCTAATGCAACTTTAGTTTTGTTTCAAGAATTCAATGAAACCTTTGGCAGTATTGGAGGCCGCAAGAGGTCCAAAAATCTCAATAGGATTCTCTCCTTGTGTTCCTGCCAAGTAAGATTGGCCTCTGATCATTATCACTGGATAAGCATTGAACATGGTTGTCTACAACACCCAATAATTCCACCATATGAGAATAGAGTACATTACTAATCTGGTCTTTAAAAGATTACATTTATCTCAATTTTAGTCTTTAAAATATCAAATGTTTCAATTTAATTTTTAAATAATTGTATTAGTTTTAATTTGGTCTCTCTTTTTGTCAGAGTGACTTTTAACAACGAAAATTTTTAAATGTAGCATCGGTAGCTTTTGTAATTTAACAATAAAAAAAAAGACCGAATTGAGATATGCAAACTTTCAGAAATTAAATTGAGACATTTGATATTTCAAATACTAAATTGAGAAAACTATAATATTTTAAAAACTTAATCATTAATTTACTAATTTAAATATTATGTATAATCCACAACAGAAAACCGTTGTGATTGATGATAAAATTTGATTATATGTGGCTTCAGTCAAATGTGTGTGGACATAGCACGTTATTAATTGAATTTCGTGCATCATAATGTTCTTGATAACTATATAAATTGAAGGTAGATTTGATCTATAATGAATAGATGAGTTAAGTTAATTATAAATAGAGTTGTAATCATGTTAAAAGTTTGTTATTAAAAGCTATATCTAATTTGTTTATATGTCAATCTATTTATTTTCTTTATAATTCAAATCTATTTCTGAATGTACAATTCAATATTATTATGGTTTCATCCATTTGGGATTGAGGGTTCACATTGAATTGGGGATAATAGTATAATTTTTCAGTTATTTGTTACTGAGCTTGCTAATAGAAATAAAATAATTAAATTATCTTAAGAAATAATATCACTTCATCAAAAATGGATCTTTAAAAAGAAAAGTCAGACGGTACATTTTGATTGAAATTCTTAATAGATAACAGTTAAGTAATATTGGTCCTCAAATAATTTAAGTTAATATTTTTGTCAAACAAATATCGTAAATTGATTAAATTAAATTATGATGATAATGTACATAGTTGGGGCTAGGGTAAAAAAAAAAAAGCTATACTGTAAAGCCCCAAAAAATAGACACGTGAATATACATACATTCTAGGGTATATCTCACAGGTAGCCCATAATTTCCCTAACTACCACAGGACCTAGGTGGTCTATAGGATTACTGAAGATTTTTGTTGGCATACAGCTCAAAAATTGGTTCATTGAGAACCCTCCAACAAAAATGGAGTATATCTCCAAGCCACTAAACTCTAGCGGTTTCCCATCCTTCTCAGTTGTTATATTTGAAAAATATAACAACAAAAAATGTGAGTTTATCAAAAACTCAGTGAGTAAATGATTGTGCAATTAGATAAAGTACAAGTACAAATATTAGTATCACAACCAATATAAATAATTACCTCTAGCACATACAGGCATATACAAATACTCAAATACAAGCATACCTGATTTTCTAACTATAACGTACTATTTCCCTTGCGAGTCCACACTTCTGCAATCCACATCAATCCTTTCCAAGCACAAATAAGCATAAATAATCACACACAATGGATTATAAATATACAGGCAACCACATACTATGTTTTTCCTACACTTTCCCATGCGTACCTCGTTGAGACCCAGTCCAAAATTTTCCCTCGGACAATATTTACTCATTTGGTTTACCTTAGAGTTTCACCCCTCTGTTCCTAATTTCTGACTTTCTTCCCAAGAATATCCACATCATTTGGTTATTAGCCGGTTCCCTGTCATAGTATGAATATGCAAATGCAATATGCAATATTTTTTCCACTTTTTCCCACGCTTACCACATTGAGACTTGGTCAAGAATTTTCCTCTTATACTATTATTTCTCAATGGGTTTATTTCAGAGATCTACCCCTCTGTTCCTACTCATTTCAGAGATCCACCCTTTGTTCCTACTCATGGATCCATATTCCCACGCAATTCCATTTCATATACAATGCATTTACATGATGCAATAATTCACATATACAACCAATAATCAGTCCACTATCCCTATACACATTCCACATAACAATCTCACAAATTACAACCAATATTCCATAAATTAGTTAACGTAACTAATTATAAATTTAATAAACATAAATCCAATTATGGCGTGAATGAGATTTATATTGTACTTGAGAAAATTTTTAATAAAAATAAGTAGCAAGATCACCCACTCACCTTGATGCCGACCAGGTTTACTGTATAAAAAATCCCAAGAGACTAAGCCATTGAAGCTCCTAAGTCACCTAGAACCAACTAAAATCAGTAAATAAATAAAACAAGGAAAGTCTTCACTACTAACTTTGACCTTTGCTCACTCATTTAGTCGTAACTCTTAACCAATAAGGAGCTTCTAAATAAAAATTTGTACCATTGGAGACTAGACTTGAAGGGCCTTCCAAAGATATAAAGTTTGTTAAAAATGGAATCCGGACGAAAGAGTTATGGTTATTTGAAAATAGACAAAAGACCTCAATATGGCTGGTGCCTAGGCACCATACATACACTTGACGCCTAGGTGCCATACACACACTATGGCGCCTAGGTGCCAAGGCCTATTCTCCCTATTTTTTTATGAAGTGTGGCGCCCGCGATCGTAGCCCACGTAATTTGGCCTTGGTTCTAGGTTTTGGGGCACCCACGAGACAGAGAACTCAGGCCTTGGCACCTCGAGGTGCCAGCCCTAGGTTGAAGATTTGAGCATGATTAAAATTGTCATATCTATCTCATTTGAGCTCCGATCTTGGTGAACTTTATACCTTGGAAAGATAATTGAGTCTAGTTTCAGATAAAACAAGTTTCATTCATTAATTCCTTACCGTTTAAGTTTTATGATTAAAATGGTGACTGAAGGTTAGAAATGTTTAGAAGTATGTGTCCTAATAGGTACTATTGATGAGATTTTGAGTTGATTCTAGTATGGAATGAGGTCTTATGGCCTCAAAATTTTTGTAAGGGATTTCTTAGCATTTGTAGATATGATTCGGATATTTTTGTAGCATTTTGGAAATCATTGCTAGGCCATATATTAGAGAGATAGAACCTATCTTAGAATTTGTATTAATTTGACCAAGTTTTATGTAATGCTATGTTAGATGGACCAAATGGTTGAGTTTAACTTAAAACTTTTTATAGGAGGATGTCATAACACTAAGGTACATGTATACAAAATTTCGTGAGCTTTAGAGTTGATTTAGTGGGTTAGTTGCTGGTAAAACCGAGGCCTTCATGCTACAAAGGTAGTCTGGGCAATAGTCATAAAATAGTAGTTTTGATGGGGCAAACGTCATTATTTCTTTCTGAAAAATTTACCCAATATTCTAGACATGATAGGGATGTTATCTACCAAAATTCATAAATTTTGGAGTTGTGGATTTTGTCCAGAAAATTCTGGAATGTGGGGGTCTGAAATTCAATCCAAACTAAATAACATGGTCTCTTTTAAGGGACTTGGATATTATTAAGGGGGATTACCTCTAAATTAAGGACTATATTTTTTTGAACATAATCATGACCCAAAAACATGGATTTCGTGTATTACGTTCGGTGATTCCTATCTAATAAAAGTGAGGACTAAAGTTGAGATGTTGAGAAATTGTCCTTTTTATATTTCTTTAGGAATTACCCCTAGATCCTCTTAGAGCACCCTCAACCAAAAATTATCCTAAGGGAACGATAGCTATAGTTCATCATTGAGGTATCTAGTTAAGTAGTTAATTTGGAAGGATATTGGGGTAATCATGGAGGTGGTGTGTGATTACACCAAGACTTGGCTAAGTTGTGATGAGGTACATAATGTAGATGAATAGCTCATCTTCCTTTAAGGTTTTGTTGATGCCGAGTGTTAAATGATTAGTCTTAGAAGGACCTCTTTTCTTTTTTTCAAATCCTCTTCTATGAGGTTTTGTTAAGTTTAGAATACTTTGATATGTGTGAATAGAGGTGACTATGTGGAATGATGACACAAGTCTAGGATATGCCACATAAGGGGGATCTTGAACCTACCTAGCTCGACTTTACTAGCTATATGCAGAGATATGTTTTTATATGAAATGAAGAGGGATGACTTATTAATCAATAAATCACTCTATATGTGAAGTAAAAAGTGTTGCCATTGCATATACTTGCGATAATTATATATGGTGATGAATGGATATTGGTACCTATACAGAATCGCAAGTGATTATTGTTGTTTGGTATTTATCGGTGATTAATCATTGTTAAGATTGAGTGTTAAATAGTATGTTGTTTGTTTGGGAAAATCCAGTAGGTCTGGTGACGCATGGTCTATGAGACCTATGGGATGGTGGAATGATATTCTTGCCCATGAGGCCCGGTGACATGTGGTCTTTGAGACCTTTGGACTCTCCTTGATATGTATTAGCCTCAGAAGAATCCATGAGACTTGGTGGCACGTGGTCCATGAAGTCTATGGTAATATGAAGTTAGCTTGAACTTGGTGGTAGTATCATGAATAAACACATAATGTATTATATATATATATACATGGGTGAATCATAAGGTAAAGGTTGTCATAACCGTGTGTTATGTGATGCATGTATGATATTTTAAGAAAGGTAAGTGTATACCCGTATGAATCTAATGTGAACCTCGCATGATGGTCTGTATGATTTGAGGTGTTTGCTTATATTGAGTTTATGAGTTTTGTGGAGAGACTACATGACTACAGTGAAAAAGGGTTTTTAATTAGGTAATAACCAGGTCGAAGGTATTATCCTCCAAGACGACTTTGAAATGATGAGATATATAAATCTAAGTGACCTAAAAGTAACATCTCCCCATGATTTCATAGTAGAAAACTATCTCACAAGCAGACTACGGGTAAGCATAGTTGGTTCTTACTGAGTATTGAATTTACTCACATTTCCTTCTTTTATATTTTCCATGTAGGTTTTGACATTGACCCACCCAAGGAGTATGTTTAGTGTGTAACCCAAGTTTTAAGTGAAGCCTTTGGGTTAGCGATTTCTCCCTTTTCTTGGTTAGTTTTAGTATGTTCTGTAGTTACATGGGACACCTAGATCCCACTTGTTTTGTTTATGAATGTTCTGGTCCAATGTTTTAGTTGAGATTTAGTAATTGTAATACCCAAGAAAAATAAAATATAAATATTTGTTTACAAACTACTGTTACTATTTCAGTATACGGTACTATTCACCTATATAATACTATTTACGTATATGATACTGTTCATTTATACAATCGAAATGTCAAGTACTAGATGTGGCTTGGTCATAAGAGAAAACTAGAAAGAAGTTTGTAGGAGAAAATGACGTTTTATGTGTAAAAATACCCTCAGGGACTAAATTGAAAGGACTGATTTGAAAAGAAACTTAAAGGTTTAAGATGAAAGGATAGTTTTCCCTTTAAGTTTTCAATAGTAATAACAGAAAAATTTTTAGCCGCTATTTGCACAGTAACTGCATTATTAGAAATGTCATTTTCATAAATAGTAAATTGAATATTTTATTAGCGCATAGTGTCAAATAGTACCCTTGACTTTTGCTATAAATAGGCCCTTCTATTTCACTTCTAAACTCACACCTTCAACTTCTCTTCTTCTCTCCTTAAGTTTCTCTTGCTTCGACGCTAGACCTCTGAGATTTTGGGCCTTTCTTTTTCAGCTTAGGTAAGGATACTATGCCCTTTCTATGTCTTTCAAATTTTAGAAGTTAATTTCTTAAGTATGCTCTGTGGTTGCGGTTTTGGCCGATCTTCCACATCAGAAAAACTGTCCTTAGCTGTTTATATGTTATTTTGATTCTCTGATTACCGAAATAGAATGTAAACTGTGAAGAATACATGTCTAGGAAAGTTCTGGCTAAGGAAAGACCTGGTTTTTAAGTGTGTCCAGTGTGACCCTCCACTCTTTCCTGGGAACTTACCTGGTGTACTCTTTTACAGATTGTATTCTCTATCTCTGGTATGAATAGTACCCGTATGTATGAATAGTAACCATATGAATAGTAACTGTACATATAAATAGTATCCGTACGTAAAAATAGTATTCATACGTATAAATAGTGACCATATGTACGAATATTATCCGTATATATAAATAGTATCCGTATGTATGAATAGTGACCGTATATATGAATAGTACCATATGTATGAACAGTATCTGTATGAAAACAATCCTAACTTGTTTTCTCTAATCTTTCATGAAAATCTCCGTAGCGGAATACTGAAATTCATCTGTGTACTCTTGTCTGTAATGACTTAGAGAAGCGATGTTCGTACGGAATCCAGGTGAGTGAAACGACCCCGTTTTAATAGAGTTTTAGCATTACTGGTGATAAAAAGTATGTCGTAGGACACTCCCAAGATTCATAGGGGGAAATTGGATTCAGAATGACGAATCTAAATGAGATAATTAATCCATAAGTATGGATAAAATGAAATAAGTATCTTATGATGATGTGAAGTTTGAATGTTTTCAAAAATGGATTAATTGTTATCTTGATATGTGGTTTATAAATCCATAATATAGTAATATACTATACCTGTTATATGGATGAATATTATATTGAGCTTCTGATTATGATATGAAATGCTATTGATTGTGATTGAGCGGGACAGTACCCCCTCTCACGGCAAGGCGGAAAACCCGGTTGACAGGGTGTCTTGACCAATGAGTGTGGAGACAACGATTCCCTCAGTAGGGATATAGCCCGGATTGGTGATAAATCAGTGAGGCGCCCTAGCTAAGAGGATGAGGTTGTGCGTCATGGCGGAAATATACATAATTGGTGAGCCGGCCTGT
This sequence comes from Biancaea sappan, assembly GCA_037074585.1. Classification (NCBI taxonomy): domain Eukaryota; kingdom Viridiplantae; phylum Streptophyta; class Magnoliopsida; order Fabales; family Fabaceae; genus Biancaea; species Biancaea sappan. The sequence continues at coordinate 73,496,198 of CM073492.1, read as the reverse complement.
GTGCGCTCTCCGGGATATATTGCCATTGACGAGTACTAGTAACGTTTGTTGAATTGGATGAATTTTTATCTTGTATGTAAGAGGATGATGTTGTGCGTCATGGCGGAAATATACATAATTGATGAGCCGGCCTGTGTGCGCTCTCCGGGATATATTGCCATTGACGAGTACTAGTAACGTTTGTTGAATTGGATAAATTTTTATCTTCTGTCTATTGGTTGAGTATGAGCCTTTGTATATGCTTGCATGACTGGTAATGTATTTGAATTTTATTAATGCGAGGCCGATTCGCTCATTGAGTTTAAAAGCTCACATTGTTTGTACAACCTTTTTGTTCAGATCAGGTTGCCATCGAAGAATATCTGCTAGAGGAGTAGATCACTTTGGACCTTCCCGTTGTCGGGTAGACCTCTCTTCTGTTATAGATTATGTTGCTCTGTAATCGTCTAGGACATCTAGTTCAGGGGTTCGACATTTGGCTTGTATGTCAGTATAATAATGTATTTTAAATTGATAATCTATGATTTTCAGATAAGAAAATTTGATATATTTATCGGAAGGCTTACAGTGATGAGAGATTCATCATTGTGCCGGTCATGTGCCCAGAAAACGGGTCGTGACAGTAATAATCTCTAGTAGGCTTTTGATATAGGGATGACATATCCCTAGTTCCCGCGCTAATCAAGTTCCTGGAAATCCGGGTTGTTACAAGGCACTTCTCTCAAGAAGAATGTTTGATTTCTATAAGAAGAGATTTAAAAACAATAGAAACTAAGCATCCTCAAGGCAAAACTGAGAATTAGTAACATGCTATAAATGCCAGAAACCTGGACATGTTTGCTCTGAGTACCATTAGCTTGCAAAGGCAAGAAAAGACCGAAAGACACTAGTGATGATGACTTGCTCAAAATTGAATCAAATCATAAAGAACCAGATGTTGCAAACATTTGTCTAATGGCAAACAAGGATTCAAAGGAGGATGCTAATGAGGTAAATGAATTTCTTATCTCTTATGATGAATTATCACATGCTTTTTGATTATAACATCAATAAAAACAAAGCATGACTTGTTGCTTAAGGGCACAACCAGCAAGAAGGTATAGATTTTGAGGAAACGTTAACACCTCTAGCCATGGGGGAGAAATATTATGTTAATTTGCTTTTCTTAGTAATGGATGTTTGCTATAGGCTTAGATATTTTGATTGTTATGTGAAAGGTATCTTAGCTGATCATTATTTTAGTTTGTGTTCTTTTTGGAACGATTACTTACATAACTCCTTAATCGTATGAATATTTGAATATATTTTTCTGAGCACTACTTACAAATGTTTCAAAACAAGAAAGTTGCAGGATACTAAGATATTAAGATATGCTCCATTAGACTCTATGCATCTGTTATGGGAGAGCCAAATTAATTTCTCCATCATCAATTATGAGGGAGTCTAAAAAATGATTGCCATTAATCAAAAAAGGGGAGAATGTTAACGCAAAGATATTAAACCTCTTGTTTTTTATTAATGGAATCTTTTTGTCAACCTAAATGAGAAGTGTTCTTCATCAGCCCAAATATTTAGTATCATAAGCTAATATACTACATACTACCATTGACCCGAACGTGCTCATGATTTTCATCAGCCCAATTGCTAAGTGTTCCATCGGCCTCAAGTGACTAAATATATCTAGTAGCTCAAATCAATTCGTTAGAATCCCATTGTCTCTATTTTTGAGAAACTCAACGAAGAGAAGAAAAGAAAAATACGGAAGAATAGAGATAGAAAGGCACGAGAACCAATAAAGAGGTACTGTCAAACAACATTATAGAATAACACAAAAATAACAAGGTGCTACCTGTTAATTTCCAAATTAACATGAATTATATGCTCTTTTTCTTTATAACTGAACTTACTATTGCTTGATTTTTAATAATTTATTGCCTTTTAGCCTCAAGCTCTTCTAACTCTAATTTCCTAAGTTCCTTGTAATTTTATTGATTTATCCTCATTTCTATACTAAAAATTGGTGTTTGATCTTGCATTTCAGGATACAAAGAGTAACCACCAATTAGAGGGAAGGAAACCACATTGGGAGCAAGGAATTAGAAGAAAATTGGAAGAAATAGTCCGGCACTAGAAGATTGAAGTAGAGTATCTCATATTGTAGTTCACTGCTGCAGTGGCATGTGTTTACCACTGCAGTGCCATCAGCGTCTAGCGCTAGCTATCCAAGAGCCCAGTGCTAGAGTACCCAAATTTACAGTTAATCCCTGCCATCTACCACTGCAGTAATGAGATCACACCACTGCAGCGGTGAGGACGTATGTTGTTATATTTTCTATGTTCCACCGCTACAGTAGTGAGAATGTACTGCTGCAGCGGTGGAGCTATTTGCCTATTATATCAAACATCATTTAAATAGCTAGAGAGAAATGTTCTAGGGTTATTTTGATTCGAAGAGGAAGGGAGAACACCGTTTTTACTAAGAATAGAAGGAAGAACTCAAATTTCAAGGCTTGAGAGCTCAAATCCATTATCTGATTCAAATTCATGGCTTACTTTGTCCCTTTTTCTATTTGTTATTCTTTATTTTTCATGAGTAGCTAAATTTTCCATCTAGGGTTACTATGAACTCAACTTCTGAATAGATTTTGCCTTCTCTTATATATTTGCAACCTTATTTCAATCAATATATGGCTTCTTATTCATTTTATTGTTGCATTATATGAATTTAATCAGCTCATATTTTCGCTTGTTGCTATCATCAATCTTGGGAGAGGGAAGTGAGAGTAGATTACTGAATAGGGGGAACAAGTGTGTGAATCTTAAGAGTTTTCACTTGTTAGCTAATAGGGATGTTAGTTAATCTCATTTAATCAAAGTTAGGTTGGATAGTATAGACTTAACTCACTTAAGGAATTGAGTAGGCATTAAGTATCTTAATTGAGATTCGAGAGAATTCTTTTAAGTTAATAGATTAACCTAGAATTAACTTATGTGACTGATAGAGTTGTAAGTGCATGATCTAGTTTACAATTTCTAGGACGGAGGAGAAGGATTAATAGCCCAAGGCTTTTAATTAGATTAATTTCAATCAAATTGTGTGTTAGTTTGCTATCAATTGAGAAAAGCTTCATAAAAATTTACTATCATATGCTCTTACTTTTTTAGTTCTTTATTAGAGCTATCTTCAATCCAATCGCTTTGGCTAACTAATGCAATCAAATTTCTTTGGTAGTTAGCCACTTACTCCTTGAGAGAATGATACTTTTACTCTTAAATCACTATATTACTTGTGCAACTGGTGCCCTTGCCATATTGCTAATAAATTTTTGGCACCATTGCTGAGGACTAAGGGTTGTGCTAATATTCAAAGGAATTTGAAAGTGCTAGCTTAGATGTTTCTTTGCTTTTTGTTTTGTTTTGTTTACTTTCTTTTCTGTCTTTTTTGTTCTTTTTGATTTTTGAGTCATTTTTAGTTTTCATAGTGTTGATTTATACTAAGTCTATTTTTCATTGTTAACTGGTGTCTCCTTACTGTGTATGTGAAGTACCAACAATCAAGCTAATCTTCTCTTCGATCCTGAAATCGAGAGGCTTGTAAGAAAAACTCAAAAAAAAAGCTAAGGCTAAAAAATTCCAAGAGGGGCAAAGTTCTCAAGAGGAAATGGTAGAGAATAATGTAAATCTTAGAGGTATGGAAAACAATGGAGAAAATAGAGCAGCACATTTGCAACAAGATGAAAATAGAGCCGTATAGATCTATGCCTCACCTAATAATGATGGATATACTTCATGCATAGTGAAACCCCTGATCGATTCAAACAACTTCAAAATTAGAGTGGTGCTGATGAACTTGGTCCAATAAAATCAATTTGGGGAAAGTCTTATAGAGGACCCAAATAACCACATCACACATTTTCTAGACATTTGTGATATGGTTAGACTAAATGGAGTTAGTAATGATGCTCTACACCTTCGTTTATTCACCTTTTCCTTGAGGGACATGGCAAAGAGTTGGCATAATTCTTAACCAAGAGGGAGCATCACTACATGGGATCAACTTCAAAGAAAGTTATTGGATAAATTCTTTCCTCCCTCAAGGTCAGTTAAATTGAGGAATGAAATCACTGCCTTTTATTAGCATGAAGGCAAAAGTCTTTATGAGGCTTGGGAATGGTTCAAGGATCTTTTGATGAAGTGTCCTAATCATGGCCTTCATGAGTGGCAGCAGCTTATTATCTTTCACAGTGGTCTTACATATGAGAGTCGAGATAAATTGGATACCGCAGCTAGTGATGCTTTGATAGCAAGATCGATTGATCAAGTGAAAGAAATAATAGAGACCATAGGAGCAAGCCAGAATGCTTCAAGCCAAACGAGAAATGCTTCAAGGAAGGGAGTCATGGAACTAGACACCCTAAATGCTTTGTTGGCTCAAAATGAAGCATTAACTAAGAAAGTTGATATGCTCTATGTAAGGAAAAAAGAACTAGCAAGGGTGTATGGAATTTCAATGCCAGATGCAAAATGTGATTTCTGTGGAGGGGCTCACATCAACGGGTGTTGTGAGGAATTTCCTTCAATGGAGTAATTGAATTACATGGGTAATGTGCAAAGGAACCAGAACAACCAGTATTCCAACACTCATCATCTGAGCTAGAGAAATCATTCTAATTTCTCCTCAAGTAATAATCATTGCCTGAATCCCTCAAATTCATCTTCTGGTAAACCATCTTCCCCATAATAGAGCTCCACCACCTCAGGTAGAAAAGAAGCCATCTATGAAAGAGATGTTTATGAAGTTTATGGAGAAGACTGAGGTGATAAGCCAAACTCATAGTGCAGCCATCAAATGGACCAATTGGCTACTGCTCTAAATAGTAGGTCAGAAGGAAACTTTCCTAGTGACACAGAAAATAACCCCAGGAAGGATGGGAAGGAACAATGCAAGGTAATAACTTTCCAAAGTAGTAAGCAACTCCTTAAAGCTTCCATTCCAAATATTCAGAAGCAAAGATGACAATCTTGATGATCATATGAGAGTTAATAGCATCCATAACAAAGGGAAAATTTAGATGAACATGAGGTTCCAAAGGTCAATGATAAGAAGAAGGAAAAAGTAATGAAAGAGAAATCAAAGAGGGAATCATCTGTACCCTCCTCCTCCTCTTCTTGAAGAATTATGTCGCTTATTCCATTTCCTCAAAAGTATAAGAAGCAGAATATGGATAGGTAATATTAGAAGTTCTTGAAGATACTGAAACAACTGCACATAATCATTCCTTTCGCAAAAGCCTTAGAACAAATGCCCAGTTATGCAAAATTTATAAAGGATATGCTCCCAAGGAAGAAACGACTGAATGAATTTAAGATTGTGAAGTTGACTTAGGAATGCAGTGCAATACTCTAGAAGAAATTGCTGATAAAGATGCAAGACCCTGGAAGCTTTGTTATCCCTTGTAATATAGGGAAGAATTTTGCTGGCAATGCTTTGTGTGACTTGGGGGCTAGCATTAATCTGATGCCCCTTACCATTTTCAAAAACTTAGGTTTAGAAGAAGCAAGACCTACTACTATGACTCTGCAATTAGTAGATAGATCTTTGTTCTACCAAAACAGAGTAATAGACGATGTATTGGTCAAGGTAGATAAGCTTATATTTCCTGCGAATTTTATTATTCTTAACTATAAAGAAACAAGAAAATTCCTATCATTCTAGGGAGACTATTCCTTGTGACTATAAGAACTTTGATAGATGTTTTCAAAGGTGAGCTCACTATGAGAGTAAAATGATCAAGAAGTCACCCTCAACATGAATAAGGTGATGAAGGCACTGGATGAACCTGAAGAATGTAATCTAGTGAGGATGATCGATGAAAGTGCACGAATGCACTTTAATCATTTGGTGAGTAATGATAGCTTGGAAACATCTTTAACGATGGAAAAAGAAATTGAAAAAGATGACATCAAGGAGGTAATTCGATTTCTTAATTCATCAAAGTTATTTTGCAATCCTAGTCGATCATTTGAGAGGTTGGACAGACCTACAATCATGGTAACTCTTTTAAAACCATCCATAAAAGAACCTCTTGGACTTGAGTTGAAGCCGCTTCCATCTCATTCAAATATGTTTTTCTTGAGAGAAATGAGACATTACCAGTCATTGTATCTACTACTTTGACAAAGGAGCAAGAGAAGCATTTAATAGACGTCTTGGGAAAATATAAAAAGGCTATTGGATGGTCCATAACTGACATAAGAGGAATCAACCCATCAATGTGCATGCACAAGATTAACTAATAGGATGGGCACAAAACCTCTGAGGCTGGTGTGGGTATTTAAAGGACTCAAGCTCCAACCTAAAATGTTCTCTCGAAGAATTAAGAATATAGTGAAGGAAGACTATTAAACATCTGAGGCTGAGTTGAGCGCAAGTTCATTCTTTGCGAGATATCTTTGAGAGATTATTTTACTTGTTATAAATCCTCGTGAGCCATCTATCTCTCATGGCTCTGAGTGAACTTTCTTAATCTTTTGTCTCTTTGTAAGAGTCCTTGTAATACCTGAGAAATTTGAGTAATTTATTTTCTTCAATTATTGTATTTATGTGTGATGGCTTGACATAGTCAAAGTCGATGACTAAATTGTCTAAATTACTGTGTATGATGATTGATGATGTTATGTGTATACAATGGCTTGCTTATGATTGACCAAAAATTGTTGAGAATTATCTAGCTTTAATTGGTTGGAATGCTGTGAAATATTGTGCTTAGCTTTGAAAATATTTTTAAGTGTCCAAAATATTGACTTCAAGAAAGGTGGACTAAAGGCGACAAGGAAGGAATTAGTAGAATTCATTAAATCTGACTAAATGGCTCGTGTGTGTCTCATTCACCATTTTCACTTCTCTTTTAGCATATTCAAGTACTCCCTCCCTCTCTACCTCTCATGGTGACTAGCTCTCTCTCCTTCAATCTTGCCCATTTCTCATTGCCAAGGCTTCTTTGAGTCTTGTTCATCTCTCCTTGATGATTTCTCCAAAGCTTGTAAGTTTATTTTTCTCTCTATTTTTGCATAAAGAAAACCTTAGCATTGGGTTAAGTTAATTTTTTGAGTTTGAGGGCTTGGAATGGTCTTAAGTTGTTATTAATGATTATAAGTGAATTGAGAAGTATTTTGGTAAGAAGCTTTGTGGAAAAATCAGCAATCATGGGTGGTTTCTTCTCAAATATGAATTTTGGGAATTTTTGATTACTTTGTTGGAAAACTCTTGTTGTATGATGTTTCCCTTGATTTTTTGGTCTCTTTATGTTATTTATGAAGTTAGGGGTTAGGCTATCCAATGCTTTAAACTTGGTAAGTTAGGATGAAGTAAAGAGGGCTTGTGAGGTTGTTTGCAATTTATTTCTATGTCTGACAGGAAACCAGTCGACCATCGAGTAGAAACCAGTTAATTGGCTACCTCGGTGCTCTTTGTCTAATCTTGACAGAGGGGCACCAGTTGACCGCTAAGTCATTATCAGTCAACCAGTTGTTCCTGGATGAAAAAAATATCTTAAAAGAGAGGCATACTCGACCGGTATATCAATATTAGTTGACTAGTTGTTTCTAGGTGAGAATGTCAAATTTGGACAGAGACACATCGGTCAACTGGTAGGGTGATGTTGATCGACCAATTATTCTCGAGTTTAGCTAGCAAATTTTAGAGAAAGACAAACTGGTTGGCTAGTAAGGCATTACCAGTTGACTGAATGCTCTCGGTCAGGATTGGCTGTGCTTAGCCAGTCAACTACTAGGTAGAGGGCAGTCAACCGGCTGTTCAAAGAAAACATTTCGGAGTTTTAATTATTTACCTTCTCTCTTGTGCACTTTACTATTAAAGAACTAACTCTAAACTTTAGGGCGTCCTCTCCTTCTAAGTTAACATATCAAATGGTAAATAGTGTGCTATTTAAGGTAAGGGAATTCTTGATCCTTTCTCTTGTGTGATAACTTAAATTTATATTTTTTTTCCTTTATGATTACTAAACCTTCTTGGTAATTTGTAAAAGACACCTTATTACTTGTATTTTTGTTTCATCTGGAAATTGAATGGATTATGAAGTGAGATTTGTTATGAGGAATGAAAGCGTTAGTGGTGGTATGGGAAACCCCGTGTTTCCATCGCACCATGACTAATGACTTTTGGGGGAAAGCTTGTGTGGCCTTATCCTTCTCTCCAACAAAGGAAATGCTAGTGGTAGTTTGAAAGGTTAAATTTACTGTTCACACTATAGCTAGAAGAGAAGCTAGAAAGCCTATGTGGCCTTTCTAGCATTGTGAAAAAGGAAATAACGAGAAGCCTATATGACTCTTTCGAAGGTGATAAATGTGCATTCCTAAGAAGGATGCGAGCCCTTCACATTGCACCGAAAAGATGGTTTAGTAGGAAGCCTATATGGCCCTCCCATTATAGGAAAATTGGAAAGTCATGTGGATAGTTGAACTTATACATATTGTATTACCCTTATGACTCTAAGCTAATAGTTGCAAACTGATAGCATTAAAACACCTTTTGAGGTCTTTGCTTGGTTTGGATCTTATTGTACTATTGAGGATATGCTGAATAACCTTGTTTATCTTTTCCCTTACGAAGTATATGTACTCACTCTCTCTTTTATGTATTCCTTTGCAAATCCTAAGTTGGTTGTCAAGTCTCCACATGAAGGGTAGCATGGCCTCTTAGCTCAAATCTTATTGTGTAAAGGTTGGTGTTGTATGACCATTTTATGTATTTTGGGGTGGGAGTCAAGCTTTGCAACTGAATAGAACTCCTAGGATGGGTGATGGATTATCTTGTGAAAATTGCAATGTATTCTTTTGTACCCTGTTTATCACGCCCCAAAAAGTAAACCCATACAATAAGCATGAATATTTCAAATCACATCAAACAGTCCTAGTTATCCACAACTAGCAGTACATAAGCCAGTCATTTTTATATAAGTAGAATAATATATATACACATATGTATAGAAAATCCCACAATATCATAATGCAGCAATTACAATACAATAGTAAATTACAACCAAATTTTATAATGTACAGTTCCCGACCCAAGCCTAGGTGGCCTAACTAACTACAGAGTGACATCCTAAGCTTAGCAAAATTTGGTTCTAAGAACCCATTGACACCAAGAGAAGTATAACTCCAAAAAGCCGCTAACTCTCCAGCGGGTACCCGTCTTCCCCAGCCTCCGCCTCTGAAAAGAATAACCACAGAGGGTGTGAGTTCATCAAAACTCAGTGAGCAATAAACTGTGCAGAAATAGCTAAAGTATACAAGTACAATTACCGTAACTCACCACCACTAATGAAAGCTATTCAACATAAAGAAATATTAAATAATAGTAACAGATTTTTAAATATGCAATCAACCATATGAATGCTTGCCATATTTTACCTCGCTACCCATTGAAGACCAACCCTCAATGAGTGTATTCCAAAGGCACACACCTTTGAATATCCACATCCTACAGAAGACCAACCCTCTGCTTCCCACATCTATGCATTTTGTGTCATAAGTGAATGCAATGATTCCAGAACATAACATAGTACAACGCAGTATTAATAACTACACCGCTTATTGTAAAGTAAACATTCCATCTACCGTTCCGTTCTAATTACTATGACCAAATAAATAAGACTAAATTATCTTTCACAAATGAGGGAGGAGGGATTTACATTGTACTTGAAATAAAAATGAATTTGGCAAGGTCCACTACTCACCTTTGCCTCACAAGTTTTACCGTACACAAAGCCTCGAAACAGAGCCGGTTAATCCTACCAATGCACCTAAAAGAAATGCCAAAACATAGGCATCAAGAACCTATCGAAAACCCATAATGAAATACTCAACAATCCCTTTTTAGCTCTAAGGGCCCTAGGCGCCAGTACCTAAACTCTCTACCAGAGTTTATGGACTTGGCGCCTGGGCACCACACAATGTGCCTATGGTCCCATGCCCTAAACTCTCTGCCAAAACAATATCCCTTGGCGCCTGAGGCGCCACACGTGGCGCTTAGGCGCTAGAACCCAGAACTTCGACTCTTCGCAGTTCATCATGAATTTTGGGAAGGAAACTTCCAAAAATCCAAATTTTCGCCCCTTTCTCTTCTTCCTTTGAGTTCCTAAGTCCAAATAAGGTTCATGGAACAATTTAGAACATTTAAAACGTTAAACAAACGAATTTCATGAATTTCCTCAAATTCTCTTGAAATTTCTCAAGAATGAGTTCTTGAGTTTTAATCTGTGAAACTTGTTTTTTTTAACTCCATGAACTAGATTAAAACATAATGAACTGAACTGAACAGAATTAAGAAAGGAGACAAAGAGGTAAAGTTTTCATGAAAAATTTCCAAAATTCACATAAACCCAGGGCAAAGAAAAATTCAAGAATCTAAGAGAGATTAACAAGATGTAATCTTACCCATAGTCCTAGAACAATCCCAAGATGAAGAAAACAACCTGAAATGGAAGATTGATCGCTGAAAAGATCAAGTGAAGAGAGAGAAGAAAGAAAGGAAGGGTTCAATTTGCCCAAATTGCTCTAAGTATGAAAATGAAAGAGAAAAAGGTGAAATGAGGCTATATATAGGTGGTGGGTCATGGGTTGACCCACAGACCCTACACCCAGCCCACTTCTACATAATCATAATTAAACCACATAAATTCCAGTAAATTCCTTGATCGTAATTTCCCGTATATAACATAAAATTACAATAACACCACATATCACCCAATCCAATCACATAATACTGCATCCATAAATAAATTATCAAAAGTATTCCACTAATTTATGGAAATTAAATGATTGGAAACAGAAAAATAAAGGCAACACTACAAAACACTGTCATAAAAATAACGCCAATTTCACAAAAGCAAATAATTACCATAGTACTGTTAATTATTATAAAAATAAAATTGGCGGGTATTACACTGTTGACCATGTTTTATTATATTCCTATTTGATTTGGTATTTTTTTTTGTAGAAGGGGAATGTTGAGAAACATGATACATATGGATGAATGTATTCTCTTCTTCCTCATCTTTTAAGAAAAAGAATTTTATAACTTTTGGAAAACTTTTTAAGAAGAAAATCTTACAACCAGGGTATTAATTTTGAAACTAATATAACTTCTCTTATGGAAGCCATTTTCTTTAAGCACTCTGATTCAAACAGAACTGAAAAAGCATGAATTTTTGTTACTTATTCATCAATACCCAATTCAACCCCTCTTCTTGGGTAAATCTTTGGACTAACATAATATCCCCACTTCAAGGAGCTTTCATGAAGGGAAGACACATTACTAACCTCTTCCTACTAGCATAAGAATGCTTTCACTCTATGAACTGCTCTTTAAAAAAAAAAGGTTGGCTTGTCCACAAGATTGGTATTAAAGAAGCTTTTGACACAATTCCATGGACTTTCATCAACCACATGCTTAATGCTTATAACTTGCCAATCCAATGGATTTAGCTAACAAACTTTTGCCTTCATTCAATGGAGTATACCCCCATTTTTTATGAAACCAAAACACTTCCCTTTAAACCTACCTAGGTCATTAAGCAAAGGGATCTCCTTTCACCTTATATCTTCATCATGGCCATGTAATACCGATCCATTCAAATACAAGATGTGGTATCAACAAAACTTTGGAAACCCTTCAAAATAAGAAAACCTAAAAAGTTTCTGTCTTCTTGATGGTATCCTCCTCCTTGCTCAAGCTAATAATACCTCTCTCTAAACAATCAAAACAGTCCTCGACAATTTTTGAAATACAAGTGGGATGGAAATAAACTTTGAAAAATTCAAACTTTAGATTTCTCCAAACCTTGAGGAATATGGAAAAGAAACTATCTCCAACTTCCTCCAAAACCATAATACAAACTAGCTAGGAATTTTTCTTTGTTACCTACTTAAGCCAAACTTCGTCACAAGCAATTATAATGTTATACTAAACAATCTACATCAAAAGTTGCAAGGTTGGAAACAAAATTTCTTGTCTTCTGCTGGAAGAACTCAACTAATCTAGCAACGATAAATGATATACCTTGCTACTTTATGAGAGTTTTTAAACTCTCAAAAAGTTACTGATAACATCGATAGAATCAATAGGAACTTCCTATAAGGCAAAGCAAACAATCATGAGGAAGACTCAGTCTCTTAGAACCAAACAAGTGAAAGGAAATTTCACTATCAAAATAACATACAATTTCAAAATTAGAGGCAACACTGAAAACATGAACTTAATCTGGATATGAAAAATTCCTTAACACTTTCACATCCCCAAAATACAGCATATGACTGGCACCGTAGTAAGGCTACCCTTACACTGTAAGTTGAACATCATAAGTCAACAAAAAATGGAAATCATAACATTCCTTAAAACGTGTCTGAACATCTTTCTTTTTGAACACAACCCAAGGGAGGTTAAAAGATCTTTCGAATCAATTATTTAAAATAAAATTTCATACAAACAGAAGATGGCATTTCATCAATCGTGCTAAGGCTACATGGGAAATTACAACAGCTTGTCCTAGGCTACCTACATAGTCACAGTGTGACACCTAGAAAACTAAATGAATTACCAACACAAGACTTTAAAAGGGGTTGGTAATTCAGGGGCTCGCTATACGTAGTACTGGCCAACTGCCTCGACTACAAACTCTGAAAGATCCAAGAGCAAGGAGTGTGAGTAATGAAATACTGTGTGAGTAATGAAATACTCAATGAGTGACAACATAAACACAAGAATATATAATGTAGAATAACACCAAAAAAATCTACTAACATTGCAGTTATCTAGATACTACCAATTCATTGAAGAAAGGATAATTAATACAACAAAAGAGAATCACACCACCATAATAGGGAGTACCGTGTCCCGATATATAAGAGCAAACTGATTACCCCACGTGGCATAATGCATACTTGACCCAACGTACAAATACCACACATGTAATACACTACGACCATATGTATGCATAACTGAAAAAGAACTCAAGTCTCCATCGGGGGCCATTATCTCTACACACCACATAGCAGATACACCCATCCATTGACCCACTAACACTTTTTAATCTTAGGGGGTTCATATGCATATCTCCTCAGGTACCTCACCACAGCATGGACTAAAGTACCAAGTACCACACCATAATACGATTACATTAAATTAAGTGCCACATATCGGCACGATGATCTCCAATGCCACACACAGCATAAGGTATCTCGTGTACCACATACGGTACCATCTTCTTCTCATGGGTGCCAATAAATCCAACCAAACATGAATAACCCAAGTGCCTATAATCCCAGCATAGCATATAGCCAGATATAATATACCAAAAGGCAATTACTTTATAGGACTATCTATGAAATAAAATTAATTAACTAGCTCTACGTAGGGAGTAACAAATCAACACTACAAGTGACCTAACATACCAAATAATTTGTTCACCATAACCTCTTGGATCAAAGATAGAAAAATATACAATTCATTGAGCGTAAATCACAAATGGAAATTTGAAGAGTAAAGTTATTCCACTCACCATGATTCCAAGTTTATACTCTACTATATGTGAAATACTCAGAAGGGTATGGTTGCCAAGACCTGAGAATTGATACCCTATAAACATGAACAAGAAATAGCCTATTAATCATTTTTCCACACATTCTAGAAGCCATTAGTCGACTGCCCCTTTCCTAGTGGTCAACTGATCAAACTTGAACAAACTTGGCAAAAGTAGTTGGTCAACTAATTATCACCCATCATTTGTTTGCTCCAAAATACCAAATTTATTGGTGGGGTGACAGAGAGCAATCGGTCGACTAACAACTCTAGATCTGTCGACTGATCTCCATGATAGGAATTCCATACTTAGCCAGAAGACACCTGGTTGACAGAATTTAGCCATTAATCGACCGATGTGCTACTGTATGGTTTGGGCAAAGTTCCAGAAGCAGCCAATCAACTGATCCTATCACGACAGTCGACTGGTCGCATAAGTTCTTTGAAAAACTAGAAAACAAATGTCCAGAACCTACCAATTCATTCAAGCTTAAAACCTCATCCGACAAAGATGTACATATAACCCAAATAACTCAGAAACACACACCCAAGATGAAAGAATCAACACAGGAGCTAAGAAACCAAGCATTTTCTGAAAAATTCCTAAATTTTCCTATTTAAATGTAAACTCACCCCAAACCAGATTATACTCAACAATAAGACCACCAAAACACTTCTTAAACTTCAAAATAGAGGAAGGGAAAAGTTTCAATCCACACCCAACTCCCTATTTCCCAAAAAATACCAAAAGACCACCTAGTGTTCCTCCTATCGAAAATGGAGGCAAGAAAGGAAAGAACACTTACTTGTTTCCTTGAGATTACCAAGGAAGGAGGAAAATGCTACTGCCATGAAGTATTGAAGAGGACAAATGGAGATGGGCTGAGAGAGAGAGGAAGGGAGTTGGTGATGAGAATGAGAGAATGAGGGGAATGAAGGTATGTGAAAGATTCAACAATCAAGAGGGATTTTTTTTAAAAAGGGAAACAACTCACACATTCCCCTCCATGTCCTTTGACTCCCACTGAAGGTCAATATTCTCCACACTTAACCACACAAAAGAAAATTAAACACTACATCTCACATCATTTCCACATTCAACCAAAAATACACATAAAAATTTAATAGCCACTTCCCAAAATCACAGACCCCTAGAACCCAGATGTTATAGAACTTTCCCCTTAAGAAAATTTGGTCCCCGAATTTCATACCTTAAGATTTTAACAGGTGGGGATAAAATGTACTTGGCACAACAATTAAACATAATAATAGCCCCTACATGAGGGACCTGAATACCGATCAAGAATGACATAATTCCTCACGTGGGGAAATATATACATATGACCAAAACATCACAACTCATCAGGTTCATCCTCTAATCTTCTCTATCATCCCATCTTCACGCCCCAACTCAGCATGCAACTAAACTCTCATTTAATACACTGTCATGATCCTATCCAACACATGGCTAGGACCTCCCTTGGCATCCCATCTTGATCCTATTGGGCATACAGCTAGGATCTTATATCACTTATACCACCTAACTTACACTATCCACAGGCCCTCTCAATATTTAATCCCATAGCATTTAGACACACAATTACAAAGGTATCAACATCAATCAACCACGTACATTCCCATGTAAGTTCACTCCATATGCAAATAATGCCTCAAGCCAAATATATAATAAGTATATATTCATTCCCTACTTCCTCAGATTTCTAAGAAACACAATTTTAAGAAATAATTCAAACAAGGTAGGATTAGATTTTTCACTAATGCATTCCACCTTTTCCTTAGCGTTGTGGGCCAGATCTGGTCTGGTCATCCTTGCTTCGGAAACGTTGAACCATCCAACTAGAAATCTACACCATCTCCCATACAATATGTCGAAATGTGTCATTTTAAAGCTTAGCATGGTAGTTATAATTGGAGGAAAACTCGACCAAAGATTAATGTGTCTCCTAAAAGCCGTTAAAGTTCACGACGCAGAACCTCAACATACCTCCCATAGTCTGAACGGTACGTTTCGATTACCCATCCATTTGAGGATGAAAGGCCATACTCAAATCCACTCGAGTGAACGTTATCCAATATTAGGAGGTGAATAAATACTTTGATCATGGTTAACAAAGGTGGTTACTCCTTGCAACTCCCCTACCTTCAACTATTTAGCAGTGTATACTCAGTGGTACCAAGGGTTATCTTCATTGGTAAAACAATGTGCAATACCCGCCAAATGAAAAAAGTCAAGCACCTAAACACATACTTGACCACGTTCAGTATCATTCCTTCCTTTAAGATTAGGACTTAAAGCCATTATACATCTTGTTAATATTCGGGTGTACCATATAGACAACTTGACGAGCTTTCTTAACAATTCATCTATGAAGAGGCTTCACATTTGATACTAATAAGTAGCCTCAAACAGAAGTACTTCATTTTTTATCCAAGAAGAAACTTCCTTATTTGCCTCTCTTTACTTCAACCTTGATTTTGCAAGGATTAGGATAACACCACCGAGCCAACATCACACCTTGATTAGGGATGACTTGGCCTAGGCAAGAGTCAAGGATGTATCCGAATCAATGACTCCAAACCATGCCTGACACTATTGAGCACATCAAGATTAGATAACAAGGGATTCTCAACTTTTTTTGCGATGCACACCAAGCTCCTTATAGGTTTACTATTCAATGTGTCAGCCACTCCTAGCTAGAGTCCAATGGACTCCTTCTTGTAAACCATATGCCCCAGAAAGGAAACTTACTCTAACCAAGACTCGCATCTTGAGGACTTAGCATGAAACCCTTTGGTGTCCTCTCAAGGTTTATAGCATTATGTACAAATGCCATAATCACAGTATGTACATATTTGTAAGCCATAAACACAATATGACAACAATGGAATATACTTCCCAATCATATAACGTTGCATTCACATAACTTAATCATATCACAAGATTTATCACGAGTCATCACATGTGAAATCACATAAGGAAACCCAATCATGTTATATTTCCACCATAAAATGATTCCATCATTGGCAAATCACCCCTTGGGAGTCAATCTCAAATCAGGTTTTAACTATAATACTAGTAAGTCGCTCCTTAGATGTCAATGCTCAACCTGAGCTTTCACATTGCTAGTACATTAACAATCACGATACAAGAATAAATTATTCCAATCGAACAACACATACATCTCACTCATTCATGCACAATAAACAATAACCATGCTTCCATAATTAACATCCACACACGGAGTCTTTCCTCCACATAACATGGACAAGCATAAGTATCACACTCCGATACAATACAACCACAAGTGTACGCCATGACATAAAGTAAATGTCCCAAGTGCCACACCTCAACATAGGGTAAATATCTTAAGTACCACACCTAAGTACTGAGTAAGATATCTTAAGTGCCACACCTCAGTACAAAGTAAGTATCTCAAGTACCACACCTCAGTATCAAGTAAGATATCTCAAGTGCCACACCAGAGCACAGAGTAAATATCTCAAGTACCATACCTCAATACCAAGTAAGATATCTTAAATGCTACAACTTAGCACAGAGTAAATATGTCAAGTACCATACCTCTGTACTGAGTAAGATATCTCAAGTGCCACACCTCGGAACAGAGTAAATAGCTCAAGTACCAAATCTCAATACTGAGTAAGATATCTGCCACTCCATGGCATGATACATACATATTCAACCAGAGAATTACTATTCAAGCAATAGATCAAAATTTTCATATCATACTACATCATTTTTTCCTTGGTGTTCTTCATACTCACCATGACTCGTCGTTTAAAATACCCCAGATCCATAACAAAGTTCTCATCCATCGGTGTAACATCAAGGAAAGAACTATTAACCCTATCCGATCCCTAAGTAAACTGCTTGCACATAAGGGGGTACGTAAGAGATGGTAGACCCTAAATCAAACAACACACACACATCATGAGAACCTACAGGAGGTATACCTATCACGATGGCATTCGAAGCTCGAGCATACTGACGTGCAAGAGTATAGACTATAACCTGGTTATAGCTACCTACCCACTGACCTTGGCCTCCCTCGCCTTTGTCCCTACCTCTACCAATACCACTTCTCTAGACTGATGAAGAAAAAAACCTGCCAGCTAGAACTAATACTTGTTGGGGCTAATAGGGGGCTAATCTCGAACTAGACACATCTACAAGTTGAGAGCAATTTCTCTTCTTGTGGCCCTACTCACCATACTTAAAATAACCAGGAGTGGTCCTATAGCACTGCATCATGAAAATGATCACATTTGGAACATTTAGGCCTACCATTCTTCTACTGCGATGCTTGTTTCACCAAAGAAGAATCACTTCTGAAACCTATCTTAAGTTAAAGGTTGCTTTTAAAGGATGTAGCTAGAGGGAAAGGTTTCATAGGAGCATATTGCTCTCTACTCGAAGGCTTGGAAACCCCAAAAGTACCATCATAACCATCTGATCGCCCCTCGCTCACACTCTTCCTCTTCTATCTTAGGTCCTTGTTATCTTTTTTATCTATTCTAAAATGTGGTGCTAGATGTACCGATAAAACTTCACCCGATACAAGTGTCACTAGGGCATTAGTAGTAGTAACTTGCCTCTCCCACTAAGAGATCAAGGTAGCCAATCTTCCATGCAAAGCGGCCTGCCCTTCTACAAATGTAGCCATTAAGGTAGTCGAATCAATTGGTGATGCCTCATATGGCTAAGGTGGTCCCTAAGCTGACACTTGAACACTTTTGATCTCGGCTTATCCTTCGAAAGCCCATTCTTGGATAGGTCAAGCGAGTGGTTTCGATGAGACCTTATCAGAGCCTACATGCACCCCCGCTTAAACAGACCCATTGGTTCCCATCGAAGGGCCTAGAAATCTACAACAACATTACTCAGTTAGCCTGAAAACATGCTATTACTACCCAAGAGATAAGAGATGAAAGGAAGGGCACCACTACCCTTACAGGACCTTTAGATGACCCTCACCCCATAGTTATGCTGTGGTCCACGATTATATGGGTGGCCTGACCAAGGTTACCAAGCTCTGTGACTCATAAGAGACCTAAAACTTGCCTCTAATACCAACTTTGTCACATCCCCAAAATACGGCATGTGACCGGCATGGCAGTGAGGATACCTTTATACTGTAAACTTAACATCATAACTCAACAAACAATGGAAATCATAACAATCCTTAAAACATGTTTGAACATCTTTCTTTTTGAACACAACCCAAGGGAGGTTAAATGATATTTCGAATCAATTATTTAAAATAAAATTTCATACAAAGAGTATATGGCATTTAATCAATCATTTCCAAAATAATTACCAAAGCCAGGGCCACATGGCAAAATACAACAGCTTGTCCTAGGCTACCAAAGTAGTCACAGAGCTATACCTAGAAAACAAAATGAATTACCAACACAAGACTTTAAAGGGGGTTGGTAATTCAGGGGCTTGCTACACGTCGTACTCGCTAGCTACCTCGGTTACAAACTCTAAAAGATCTAGGTGCAGGAGTATGAGTAATGAATTAATTAGTCAGTGACAACATAAACATAGGAATATAGAATATAGAATAAGACAAAATAAAAATCTACCAACATCGCAGTTATCCATATACTACCTACTCCTAGAAGAAAGGATAATTAATACAACAAAAGAGAATTACACCAACATAATAAGAATACCACGTCCTAATATATAAGAGCAAGGTGATTACCACATGTGCCATAATGTATAATTGACCTAACACACAAATACCACACATGCACTACACTACGATCATATGTATGCATAACCAAAAAAGAACTAAGTCTCTGTCGGGGGCCACTATCTCTACACACCACATAGCGGACACACATGTCCGTTGACCTACTAACACTCTTTAATCTCAGGGGGTCATATGCATACCTCCTTAAGTACCTCACGACAGCACAGACTAAAGGACCAAGTACCACACCACAACACAATTACACTAAATCAAGTGCCATGTCTCGGCACAATGATCTCTAATGCCATACAAGGCACAAGGTATCTCATGTACCACATACGGTACCATCTACCTCTCATGGGTACCAATAAATTCGACCAGACATGAATAACTTAAGTGCCTATAATCCCAACACAGCATATAATCAGATATAATATACCAAGTAAGAGAAAGAAAATTACTTTATAGGACTATTTATGAAATAAAATTCATTAACTACCTCTACGTAGGAAGTCACAGCATTACCACTACAAGTAACCTAACCTACCGGATAATTTATTCACTACAAAAATAGAAAAATATACAATTAATTGAATGTAAATCCTAAATGGAAATTTGAGGAGTAAAGTTATTCTACTCATCTTGATTCTATGCTTTTAGTCTACCATATGTGAAAAACTCGTAAGGGTAAGTTTGCCAAGACCTGAGAATTGATACCCTATAAACATGCACATGAAAAAGCCAATTAATCATCTTTCCACACATTCTAGAAATCATCAGTCAATTACCCCGTTCCTAGTGGTTCACTGATTGAACCTGCACAAACTTAGTAAAAGTAGTGGTCAACTGATTATCGCCAATTAGTCGACTGCTCTAAAATACCAAATTTATTGGTGGCGTGACAAAGAGCAATCGGTCAACTAGCGTCTCTAGGTCAATAGACTGATACTCTATAAAAGGAATTACATAATTAGCCAGAAGATGCCCGGTCGGCTAATTGTAAGCCATTAGGCGACCGATGCGCTACTGCACGGTCTAGGGAAAGTTCCAGAGACAGCTAGTTGACTGATCCTATCATGACAGTTGACTGGTCACAATAGTTCTTTGAAAAACCAGAAAACAAATCTCTAGAACCCTACACTAATTCATTCCAACATAAAATCCCATACCACAAGGATGTATATACAACCTAAATAACTCAGAAACACACACCCAAGATGAAAGAATCACCATAAGAGCTAAGAAGCCAAGCATTTTCTCAAAACTTTCCAAATTTTCCTATTTAAATATAAACTCACCCAAAACCAAATTATCCTCAATAATAAGACCACTAAAACTCTTCTTAAACTTCAAAAGAGAGCAAAGGAAGAGTTCCAATCCACACCCAACTCCTTATTTCCCAGAAAATCCCTAAAAGACCACCTAGTGTTCCTCTTATATGAAAATAGAGGTAAGAAGGGAAAGAACACTTACTTGTTTCTTAGAGATTACTAAGGAAAGAAGAAAGTGCTATTACCATGAAGTCTTGAAGAGGAAAAATGGAGATAGGCTGAGAGAGAGAGAGAGAGAGAGAGAGAGTGAGTGAGTGAGTCGATGATAAGAGGGAGAGAAGGAGAGGAATAAATATGTATGAGTTATTCAAGCATCAACAGGGAGTTTTTTTTTTATAGTGTAACAACTCACACAATCCTCTCCATGTCCTTTGACTCCCACTGAAGGTCAACATTCTCCACACTTAACCACACAAAAGAAAATTAAACACCACATCTCACATTATTTCCACATTCAAGTACAAATACTCACAAAATTTTAACAGCTACTTCCCAAAATCACAGATCCCTAGAACCTGGATGTTATAGAACTTCCTCCTTAAGAAAATTTGGTCCTTAAATTTCTTACCTTAAGATTTAACAGTTGGCGATAAAATGTACTTGGCACAATAATTAAACATAATAATAGCCCCTGCATGGGGGACCCGAATATTGATCAAGAATAACATAATTCCTCATATGGGGAAACACATACATATGACCAACACATCACAGCTTATCTGGTTTGTCCTCCTAATCTTCTCTATCATCCCATCCTTACACCCTGACTCAGCATTCAACTAAACTCTCATTTAATACACTGCCATGATCCTATCCAACACATGGCTAGGATTTCCCTTGACATCTTATCTTGATCCTATTTGACACACAGCCAAGATCTCATATAACTTATACTGTCACGACCCGTTTTTTGGGCACATGACCGGCAGAATGATGAATGTCCCATCATTGTAAGCCTTTCGATAAATTCTACCCATGAGTTAAATTATAAGTCATTATCTCTATATTATCAAAATAACTATTCCTTAATAAATACGAAGAAAATATATCAAATTTTCTTATTTGAAATTCATAGAGATGATTTGCGTATAATAATAGATCATCAATATAAAATACATTATTGTAATAAAATACAAGCCAAATACTAAACCCCTGACCTAGATGTCCTAGACGATTACAGAGCACCATAATCTATAACAAAAGAGGGGCCTACCCGACAGCGAGAAGGTCCAAGGCGATTTACTCCTCTAGTGGATATTCTTCGCCGGCAACTTGATCTGAATAAAAAAATTTCACAAAGAGTGACTCAATGAGCGAATCGGCCTCGCGTTACTAAAATTCAAATACATCGCCAGTCATGCAAGTATATCCAAAGGCTCAAACTCAACCAATAGACATAGTTAGAAATTACATACAAGAAGATAAAAATTCATCTAATTCAACAAACGTTACTAGTACTCATCAATGGCAATATATCCCGGAGAGCGCACACAGGCCGGCTCACCAATTTTATATATTTCCGCCATGACGCACAACCTCATCCTCACAGCTAGGGCTCCTCATGGATTTATCACCAATTCGGGCTATATCCCTACTGAGGGAATCGCTGTCTCCACACTCATTGGTCAAGACACCCTTTCAACCGGGTTTTCTGCCTTGCTGTGAGAGGGGGTACTGTCCCGCTCAATCACAATCAATAGTACAGCATTTCATATCATAATCAGAAGTACAATGTAATATTCATTTATATAACAGGTATGATATATAACTATATTATAGATTTATAAACCACAAATCAAGATAACAATTAAACGATTTTTGAAAAGATTCAAACTTAACATCATCATGAGATACTTGCTTCGTCTTATCCATACTTCTGGATTAATTATCTCATTAGATTCATCATTCTGAATCCAATTTCCTCCTATGAATCTTGGGAGTGTCCTACGACATACTTTTTATCACCAGTAATGCTAAAACTCTATTGAAACGGGGTCGTTTCACTCACCTGGATTCCGTACGAGTATCGCTTCTCTAAGTTGTTACGGATAAGAGTACTCAGGTGAATTTCAGTGTTCTGCTACGGAGATTTTCATGAAAGATTAGAGAAAATATGTTAGGATTATTTTCGTACAGATACTGTACAGTTACTGTTCATATGTACGGTTACTATTCATACCAGAAATAGAGAATACAATCTGTAAAAGAGTACATCAGGTAAGTTCCCAGGGAAGAGTAGAGGATCATAATGAACACACTTAAAAACCAGGTCTTTCCTTAGCTAGAACTTTCCTAGACATGTATTCTTCACAATTTACATCCTATTTCAGTAATCAAAATAACATATAGACAGCTAAGGACAGTTTTTCTGATGTGGAAGATCAGCCAAAGCCGTAACCACAGAGCATACTTAAGGAAATAACTTCTAAAATTGAAAGACATAAAAAAGACATAGTATCCTTACCTAGGCTGAAAAGGAAAGGCCAAAAATCTCAGAGGTCTAGCGTCGGACCAAGAAATCTTAAGGAGAGAAGAAGAGAAGTTGAAGGTGTGATTTTGAAAGTGAAATGGAAGGGTCTATTTATAGGAAAATTTAAGGGTACTATTCCATCTACCCCGTCTCACCTACCAATTTCACTTACTAGTCTCATCTACTAGTTTCACTTACTAGTCTCATCTACTAGTTTCACTTACTAGTCTCATCCACTAATATAATCAATTTGCTAATTTAGTTTCCTTTCTATTTAGTTCCTCAGGGAATTCTCTCATATAAAATATCATTTTCTCCTACAAACTTCTTTCTAGTTTTCTCTTATGATCAAACCACATCTAGTACTTGACATTTTGATTGTATAGATGAATAGTACCATATACGTAAATAATATTATATGGGTGAATAGTACCATATACTGAAATAGTAATAGTTGTTTGTAAACACGCATTTATATTTTATTTTTCATGGGTATTACATTATCACCCCCTTTAAGAAATTCGGTCCTCCGAATTTAAATTACCTCAAGTCGTGAAAAGATGCGAATATCTAGAACGCATGTCGGCCTCGACTTCCCATGTGGCTTCTTCGTGAGTTTGATTCCTCCACAACACCTTGATTGATGGAATCTCTTTAGATCAGAGTTTTTTTACTTGACTATCGAGGATAGCCACCGGTACCTCCTCGTATGACAAGTTTTCATCTACTAGGATAGAATCATTGGGAGAAGGGTGAAGTATGTGAGAAGGGTCAGGAAGGTACTTCCTCAACATGGATACGTGAAAAACAGGGTGGATCCCTTCCAGTTCCATAGGTAGGGCGAGCCCATAAGCCACTTTTCCCACTCGTTCTAAAATCTCATAAGGCCCGATGTACCTAGGACTCAACTTTCCTTTCCTTCCAAATCTCAACACACCTTTCATTGGAGAGACTTTTAGGAATACCATATCACCGATTGAGAACTCCAAATCACGTCGTCTGTGGTCAGCGTATGCCTTTTGTCTACTTCGAGCTGCTCGCATCCTATCCTATATTGTTTTAACCTTGGTTAGGGCATCCTGGGCTAAGTCGGGTCCTAATGCTTTCGCTTCACTGTTAGTCAATTTGGTAAGCGCACCAATCGCACAAGTAATATAGTGATTTGAGAGTAAAAGTATCGTTCCCACAAGGATTAAGCGACTAAGTACCCAAGAAATTTAATTGAATTAGTTGAACGAAACAATTGGATTGAAGATAGCTTTAGTCAATGAATGATAAAATAAAATCAATAATAGTAAATATTTATGAGTTTTCTTTTAATAACTGTAAACAATGCAAAACTGATGAAATAGTTTAATTAAAGCCTAGGGTCACTAATCCCTCTCCTCCATCCTAGAAATTACAAAGCCCCTCTCATGCACTCGCAACTTATTCAATCCTATAAGTTAATCCTAGGTTATTCTAATAACTTAAAAGAATCCTCCCGAATCTCAATTAAGTTACTCAACTCCTACGCAATTCCTTGTGTGGGCTAAGCCTAATACAACCAACCTAGCTTTGATTAAACGAGATTAACTAACATTCCTATTAGCTAACAAGCGAAAACACTTAGTAAGGTTCACGCACTCGTCCTTCCTATTCAGTGTTCTACTCTCACCTCCCTCTCCTGAGTTTGAAGACAGCAACAAGCATACATATAGATTGATCAAGTCCATATAACGCAACAATAAAATGGATAGAAAGACTTATATTAATTGAAATAAGGTTGCAAATACATGAGAGAATGTAAAATCTATTCAAGAGTCAAGTTCATAGTAACCCTAGATAGAAAATCTAGCTACTCATAGAAAATAACAGCAGAAAGCAGAAAAAGAGATGAAGTTGGCCATGAATCTGAGGTGGAATGATGGATTGAGCTCCCCAAGCCTTGAGAATCAGGTTCCCCTTGCTCCTCTCAGCCAAAACGGCGCCCCCCCTTCAGTCTCCAACTCCAGAATACCCTAAAAATTTCATCTGAAGCCTTTTATATCAGTGCAGGATTGCGACTTACCGCTATAGCGGTACAGGACAGTAAAGAATGCTTCCAGCAATTTTGGTGCAGGGCTCACCGCTATAGCGGTGGTAGACAGAAAGTGGCCATCTGTTTCTTCCTCTTCAGCTTCGTCCATCTTGCCTTACGTCAGAGAGAATAAAATGATGATTAGTGACGTTCTTGGTCAAAGAATCACATGAAGAAGACTAAACTCTAAAAATTCCTAAACTAAACTAAATCAATCAAAAACAACGGAAAAGACATACAAGCAACCACAAGTAGGTGATAAAATGGATCAAAGATTCAGCACCAAATGGTACTAAATCTAGCACTTAACACTCCCCCAAACTTGAACTTTTGCTTGTCCTCAAGCAAAAACTTTCAATGAGACAAATTTTGAGAAAAATATGTGCGACCATGAATATGTGCACTAGGAGGGGTAAAGATATGAAAATGTGAATTAAAGCAAACCAAGCCTCATCAAACCATTACTCAAAAGATTTAACTCAAGAGTTTGCAATCTTAAGGATTCAATAAGAAATGTCAACCAAACCACAAGAAAATTTGAAATCAAAGCTTCACCTCTTGGAACAGTTTATAAAACCAAATTCACAAAAATTCCAAAACTAAATTACTTCTTTGTTCTCAAAGGCATCGTTTTATTTCGATTCTTCACTGTTTTGTTCTCAAGGATATAGCTTCCTAACTTTCTTTATTTCCTTTGGAAATTTTTTTTTCAATTTTCTCATTTTAGTTTAATTACAAGAGCCTATCCCTTATTGAAACTTTCAGCTATCCCCTTATTGAATCCTTTTTTCACTAGCCTCTTATTGAACTTTTTTTTATATATATAAATATGAAAATGATCTAAAAACCATTCAAAGAGACAAAAATAAAACTCCTGATATTTTGAAGTGATAGAGGTAACACTTACAAAATATGAAAACTTAAGATTAGCAAACTCAAGAGGTAACTTTTAAAAAGAATTGCATTTGACATGGTTTGACTTGCCAAAAACTTCAAACTTTCAGATTTCAAAATTTTCAAAAATTTCCTCCTACTACACATGCATATGGACAACACAAAATTAACCAAAATTTTCTCAAAAAAAAAAACCCATCAACAAATCTCTCCCCCAAACTTAAATTTGACAGTGTCCTCACTGTCCCAAATTAGCCCACAGAGGAAAAGAAGACCCAACATAAAAAACAAAACAAAACAAAACAAAATGCTATTACGAACATCCTAACTGCCATTCACCAAGATAATAAACATGACCATAATCAGCATTTATCAATTCGACTCCAAAATAAATAATAAATAGCAGTTAAAATTTTACCAATAGCAGCACATCAAACCACAAAAAAAAAATGACGAAAGCAATAAACGTGGGTTGCCTCCCAAGAGTGCTAAGTTTATAGTCTTCAGCCAGACTTTACCGATGCTTGTTCAAGGTGGCTCATCCAATGTCAGCTGCTTCTTAAATGCTTTTGACTGAGTCACAACCATTTTTGCAATGTCAGGCAGTTTGAATTCATAGGGATCATCACAAAGCTTTGCATATGCCTCCGAAGTTCCAAGATCTCCCCTTGTTCTTTCTCTCACATCATCAGCATCCTTCAGACAATTTTTATCTATCCCATCATGAAAATACCCATGAGATTCTTTATCAATTATCTTCATGAAGTAGCACTCCTCCAGCTTATCAGAAGCTTTCGTTGCCTTGTTCATGTTGAAGGTGACTTCTTGATCATTAACCCTCATGGTTAACTCACCTTTTTGAACATCTATTAAAGTTTTTTCGGTTGCTAGAAAAGGTCTTCCCAAAATGATCAGGATTTCCTTATCTTCCTCATAGTCCATGATGATAAAATCAGCTGGAAAAATCAACTTGTCCACCTTGACAAGTACGTCCTCAATGATTTTGTTCGGATAGCACATCGAACGGTCAGCTAACTGTAGAGTCACTGTGGTAGGCCGAGCATTACCCAAACCCAATTTCTTGAAAACAGAGAGCGGCATCAGATTCACACTCGCTCCTAGATCACACAGTGCTTTTCCAGAAAAGTTGCTCCCAATGTGGCAGGGAATGACGAAGCTACCCGGATCTTTCATTTTGCTAGGCAACTTCTTTTGGAGAATGGCGCTGCATTCTTGAGTCATAGCTACAGTCTCAAACTCACTCATGCGCCTTTTCTTTGACAACACATCCCTCATGAACTTTGCATAACTAGGCATTTGTTCTAATGCCTCTACGAATGGGATGTTGATGTGAAGTTGTTTCAGGATCTCCAAGAATTTCCTATATTGCCAATCCAGATTAAACTTTTTCTGCCTCTGAGGGAAAGGTAACGGTGGAATAAAATTTTCAGTCCTAATGTCTTGCCTTGCATTGTCCCTTTTACCTTGATCACCTGAAGCATCAATTTTCTCAGTTGCCTTCTGTTGAGGCTTGATAACTTCTTCATTCTCTTCTGCACTAATCATCCCTTGCCTCTTATCATGCGACTTAACAACATTAGGAAGCTCCTTACCACTCCTTAATGTAATGGCCTTGCAATGCTCCATGTCATCTCTTCTTGGATTATTTTCTGTATTACTTGGGAGGCTGCCTTGTTCCCTTTTGTTCAAAGCACTTGCCAATTGGCCCATTTGAATTTCCAAATTTTTAATGGCTGCACCCTGGGTTTGGCTTATAACCTCAGTTCTCTCCATAAACTTCATGAACATTTCTTCCATGGATGACTTCTTTTCCACCTGAGGTAGTGGAGCTCTGTTCTGAGGAAGATAATTACCTTGATTCTGGAAACCTGGAGGTTGAGAAGGCCTACTAGAAGAAGAAGAAGTCGAGGGATTAAGGCAGTGATTATTACTCCAGGAGAAATTTGGATGATTCCTCGAACTCGGATGATATGTGTTGGAGTACTGGTTGTTCTGGTTCCTTTGCATATTGCCCAAGTAATTTAGTTGTTCCACAGAAGGAAATTCTTCACAACAACCATTAACGTGAGCCCCTCCACAGAAATCACAAGTTGCTTCAGGCATTGTTATTGCATTTACCTTCGCCTGTTCATTTTGCCTAGAGCACAGCATGTCAACTTTCTTTGTTAATGCTTCGTTCTGAGCTAACGAAGCATTCAGTGTGTCTAGTTCCATGACTCCCCTTCTTGCAACATTCTTGGCTCGACTGGATGCATTTTGGCTTGCCCCCATTGTCTCAATTATTTCTTTTACTCGCACTATGGACTTTGCCATCAAAGCACCACCAGCTGCGGTGTCCAGTTTGTCTCGAGTCTCATATGTGAGACCGCTGTGAAAGATAGTGAGCTGTTGCCACTCCGGTAGACCATGATTAGGACATTTCACCAATAAATCTTTGAACCTCTCCCAAGCCTCATATAGGCTTTCGCCTTCATGTTGATAAAATGCAGTGATTTCATTCCTCAGTTTGACCGACCTTGATGGAGGAAAGAACTTGCCCAAGAATCTTGTCTGTAGCTCATCCCACGTTGTTATACTTCCTCTTGGTTGAGCATTCAACCAACTTTTAGCCATATCCCTCAAGGAAAAGGGAAACAAACGTAAGTGGATAGCATCGTCACTGGCTCCATTAATTTTAACCATATCACAAATATCCAGAAAATTTGTGATATGATTGTTCGGGTCTTCCATCGGGCTACCCCCAAACTAGTTCTGCTGAACCAAGTTCATCAAGACTGCTTTTATTTCGAAGTTATTTGCATCAAGTGGAGGTTTCACTATGCTCGATGCACGCCCAGCATTGTTGGGTGAGGCATAATCCCAAACAGCTCTGTTTTCATCTTGATTCCAATTTCCTGCTCTATTTCCTCCATTATTTTCAACACCACCCAGATTTACATTATCATCAGCCATTTCTTCTTGAGAACTTTGTCCTTCTTGGGTTCTTCTAATTCTAGCTTCTTTTCGAGTTTTCCTTGCAAGTCTCTCAATTTCGGGGTCAAAAAGAAGATTAGCTTGGTTAATGGCACCTCGCATGCACAAAAAGAAGATACTAATTATCAATGACAGTAAATTCAGCAGCAAAAATCAACACAGCAAAAACTAAAAATGACTCTATAGTAAAAAAAAAAAAGAACAAAAGCAAAACAAAATAAAACAAAACAAGATAAAACGTCTAAGCTAACCCTTTAAATTTCTTTGAATATTAGCACAAATCTTAGTCCCCGGCAACGGCGCCAAAAACTTGTTAGTCAATTTGGCAAGCGCACCAATCGCACAAGTAATATAGTGATTTGAGAGTGAAAGTATCGTTCCCACGAGGACTAAGCGACTAAGTACCCAAGAAATTTAATTGAATTAGTTGGACGAAACAATTGGATTGAAGATAGCTTGAGTCAATGAATGATAAAATAAAATCAATAATAGTAAATATTTATGAGTTTTCTTTTAATAACAGTAAACAATGCAAAACTGATGAAATAGTTTAATTAAAGCCTAAGGTCACTAATCCCTCTCCTCCATCCTAGAAATTACAAAACCCCTCTCATGCACTCGCAACTTATTCAATCCTATAATTTAATCCTAGGTTATTCTAATAACTTAAAAGAATCCTCCCGAATCTCAATTAAGTTACTCAACTCCTACGCAATTCCTTGTGTGGGCTAAGCCTAATACAACCAACCTAGCTTTGATTAAACGAGATTAACTAACATTCCTATTAGCTAACAAGCGAAAACACTCTACTCTCACCTCCCTCTCCCGAGTTTGAAGACAGCAACAAGCATACATATAGATTGATCAAGTCCATATAACGCAACAATAAAATGGATAGAAAGACTTATATTAATTGAAATAAGGTTGCAAATACATGAGAGAATGTAAAATCTATTCAAGAGTCAAGTTCATAGTAACCCTAGATAGAAAATCTAGCTACTCATAGAAAATAAACAGCAGAAAGTAGAAAAAGAGATGAAGTTGGCCATGAATCTGAGGTGGAATGATGGATTGAGCTCCCCAAGCCTTGAGAATCAGGTTCCCCTTGCTCCTCTCAGCCAAAACGGCGCCCCCCTTCAGTCTCCAACTCCAGAATACCCTAAAAATTTCATCTGAAGCCTTTTATATCAGTGCAGGATCGCGACTTACCGCTATAGCGGTAAGTCTCCACCGTTATAGCGGTATAGGACAGTAAAGAATGCTTCCAGCAATTTTGGTGCAGGGCTCACCGCTATAGCGGTGGTAGACAGGAAGTGGCCATCTGTTTCTTCTTCTTCAGCTTCGTCCATCTTGCCTTACGTCAGAGAGAATAAAATGATGATTAGTGACGTTCTTGGTCAAAGAATCACATGAAGAAGACTAAACTCTAAAAATTCCTAAACTAAACTAAATCAATCAAAAACAACGGAAAAGACATACAAGCAACCACAAGTAGGCGATAAAATGGATCAAAGATTCAGCACCAAATGGTACTAAATCTAGCACTTAACATTCACCTACCTCGAACCAATCCATCGGAGATCTGCAACGTCTCTCGTACAAGGCCTCATAGGGTGCCATCCCAATAGTGGCTTGGTAGCTGTTGTTATATACAAACTCTACGAGATACAAATGCTTCTCCCAGCTACCACTGAAATCTAGGATACAAGCTTGTAACATGTCCTCTAGCATCTGAATCGTCCGCTCTGACTGTCTGTCTGTCTGTGGGTGAAAAGCGGTACTGAGGTCCACTTGAGTACCTAATGCTTCTTGAAAACTTCTCCAGAAATGAGAAGTAAATTGAGGACATCTATCAGAAATAATAGATATGGGTACTCCATGTAGCTTCACTATTTCCTTAATATATAATTGTGCCAACGTCACCACACCATAAGTGGTTTTGACTGGAATAAAGTGTGCTGATTTGGTTAGTCGGTCAATAATGACCCAAACTGAGTCATAACCTCCTGTGGAGCGAGGTAGACCAACAACAAAGTCCATCGTCACTCGTTCCCATTTTCATTCAGGAATCTCTAATTGCTGTAACAAGCCTCTTGGCTTTAGATGCTCAGCCTTAACCTGTTGACAGGTTAAACAACGAGACACAAATTCTACTATATCTTGTTTCATTCCTTTCCACCAGTAGATCTGTTTCAGATCCTGATACATCTTGGTGGCCCCTGGATGTACAGCATATGCAGCATTATGGCCTTCCTCCATGATGTCTCTTCTAAGAGTTCCAACATCTGGTATGCACAACCGTTGTTCAAAACGCAAGGCTCCTGCATCGTCGAGTGTGAAACTATTCGCTTCATCATTCTTTACCTTATCCATAATTTGGACAAGCTCAGGATCCTTCATTTGGGATATCCGTATCTGGTCTACAAGGGAAGATCTAGCCCTGATATGGGTTAAAAATGATCCTGTCCTTGTAACCTCGAGAGTAGCACCTTGTGCTCTCAGCTCCTGTAGTTCTTTGATCAATGGTCTTCTTGTCACTGCTATATGGGCTAGACTACCCATAGATTTTCGACTCAAAGCATCTGCCACCACGTTCGCTTTGCCTGGGTGGTAAAGAATATTGCAATCATAATCTTTTAGTAATTCTACCCATCTTCTCTGCCTCAAGTTTAGGTCCTTTTGGTCGAAAATATATTTTAGACTTTTATGGTCAGTGTAGATTTCGCAAGTTTCTCCGTATAGATAGTGTCGCCATATCTTTAGAGCGAAAATTACTGCTGCTATCTCCAGATCATGGGTGGGGTAGTTTTGTTCATGTTTCTTAAGCTGTCTTGATGCATATGCTATAACCTGGCCATGCTGCATGAGAACGCATCCCAACCCTACTCTTGATGCATCGCAGTACACTGTAAAACCTCCAGGTCCTGAGGGTAAGACCAATACAGGTGCAGAGATTAACCTTTTTTTGAGTTCTTGGAAGCTTTCTTCACAAGCGTCATCCCATTCGTACTTTACTCCTTTCCTAGTTAGTCGTGTGAGAGGGGCGGCTAACTGGGAAAAATTTTGGATGAAACGACGATAATATCCTGCCAATCCCAAGAAGCTACGAATCTCCATGACAGAGGTAGGTCTAGGCCACATTTTGACTGCTTCCACTTTGCTTGGGTCTACTTGGATGTCATCCTTGGAGATCACATGTCCCAAGAAAGTCACGTGATCAATCAAAAACTCGCATTTAGAGAATTTGGCGTACAATTGATGATCCCTCAATGTCTGCAACATAATACGAAGGTGTTGTTCATGCTCTTCTGAAGTCTTTGAGTACACCAGAATGTCGTCTATGAAGACAATAACGAATTTGTCTAAGAAGGATTTAAAATTCCTATTCATTAAATCCATGAAAGTAGCTGGTGCATTTGTTAGTCCAAATGACATTACCAAGAACTCGTAGTGCCCATTTTTGGTACGGAAGGCTGTTTTAGGCACATCCTCCTCCTTGATCTTGAGTTGGTGATAACCAGACCTCAAGTCAATCTTTGAAAAACACTTGGCTCCTTGAAGTTGATCAAAGAGGTCGTCAATACGAGGCAACAGGTATTTATTTTTGATAGTTACTTTATTCAATTTCCTGTAATCTATGCATAGCCTCATCGATCGGTCCTTTTTTTTATGAACAGAATAGGAGCTCCCCAAAGTGAATAACTTGGCCTTATAAAGCCTTTATCTAGCAAGTCTTGTAACTGAGTCTTTAGCTCTTTTAATTCTGTTGGCGCCATCTTATAAGGGGGTATGGAGATTGGGCGAGTATCTGGAGCTAACTCTATATGAAACTCAATCTCTCGATCTGGGGGTACACCTGGTAGGTCATCCGGGAAGACGTCTATAAACTCCTGGACTACTGGGATGTCCTCTACTTTTAGTTCTTCTTTTGTTAATATCTTTAACAAATGCCAAGTATCTTTGATAGCCCTTTCGCAATAAACGTTGGGCACACATTAATGATATAAGATTTCTAGAAATCTCACTCCGTTCACCATGAAATACAAAGGAGGGTTCCCCTGGAATATTGAACTTAACTATCTTATTATAGCAATCCAGAGTGGCATGACAAGATGCTAGCCAATCCATGCCTAAGATGACATCGAGGTCTATCATATCCAACAGCATTAGGTCTACTGTTGTATTTATTTCTCAGACTCTTATCTTGCAAGCCTGGTAGCCTCGTTCTATTAGTAGGGTGCCTCCAGTAGGCGTAGTTACTAAGAACGGACATTCTAATCTAACAACTTTTTGTTTAAAGTTCTTAGCAAAGAATGGTGACAGATAGGAATGCGTAGAGCCAGAGTCAAACAAAATATGTGCAAAATTTGATTCAATCAGAAGGGTACCTGCTACCACCGTATTAGACGCCTAAGCATCTTGACAGGTTAAAGCGAATACTCGAGCGGTCCCTTGGCCTGCTGAAGCTTGACCTCGACCACCTTGTCCTCTGCCAGCACCTCTTCCAATTCCATTGCCTCTTACCGTTACAGGGGCTCTGTTAGTAACAGTGGCCTCTGATTGATTAGGGCGTACTGATCCTTGGCCAGATCTCGTATGGAGTTGGGGGCAATCTCTTTTGATATGGCCCTGTTGACCACATTGGTAATAGACCTTAGTGTTGTTGTTGGTAAAACAAGCTCCGAATTGGTTTTTTTCACATTTAGAGCACCAGGGCCTTTGTTGACCCCCTGTGCCACTTTGTTGATGCTGTGGTGCACTAGCGGTAGAGGCTACATGTCCAGTGGTTTTAGTGGGTGCAGAACTCTCTTCGTGGTAGCATGATTTCTCATCTTGTTTCCTTTTTCTTTTGTTATTCCATTTTTCTTTATGCATATCTCTTTCTTCCATCATACGGGCGATGTCGACGGCTTCTGTATAGGATGAAAAATCTCGTATCTTCAATCCCACCCTGTCAAATAGAGACTTTCGAAGGCCTTTAATAAACCGTCGGATCCTTTCTTTCTCAGTTAGGACCATGTGAGTAGCATATTCAGACAACTTCATAAACAGATTGTCGTATTCATCGACGGTTCGTGCTCCTTGCCAGAGTGTCACAAACTCATTCATCTTTGCTTCTCGTATACTCTCCAGAATAAATTATTCTCGAAAAATTCTTTTAAAGTCCTTCCATTTGAGGGGTGGGGAATTTCTGGCCATGCCCTTCTTCCACGTTTACCACTAGCGGTTCGCCTTACCTCTTAATTGAAAGGTAACAAGAGTCACTCTTCGAGGTTCAGGGCATTCCAACGTATCAAGGATTTTCTCACAGTCATCTAGAAAACGTTGTGGGTCTTCATTAACATCTCCTGCAAAGGTTGGCGGATTCAGCTTCATAAATTCTGAGACCTTGACCTTTGTCCCTACCCAATCTTGAGGAGGGGTGGGGGTGGCATCTGGTCTATCTCTTGCACTCTTGTAGCATGTACTGATGCCTGTGAGTCGTCTTCAGATGACTGTCCCATCAGAAGTTCCTTCAGCCCATTTACCTCATTCTGCATTGCAGCTAATGCTTCCATCACTACAGTCGTGTCAATTTGTGATGGTACTCTACCACTTCTTTCAGGGTTTTTAGTGGGTATCTCTCTATTTTGTGCATGGTTACCTTTTACATGATTAGGCATCTCCAGCCATGCATCTGCTGACTGAGCAACTGGAGGGACCAGGGCCTTGCCAGATCTTGTGCGGATTCCAGAAGCGTTTGATTTTCTTGGTGCCATCTAAACTTATTCTACAATTAAAAATAATATGTATCGTCACTATTATGCTTCAAGGAGAGACACGAAAGAAAAGGATTTTAAACTCTATAGGGCTTTTGGTAGATCTTCATCCTATGGTCGTGCTGCAGTCACAACAATAGGGGAAGGCACACTAAAGACACCTTGCTCTGTAATCACTAGGAGACCTAACAACCTCTGCTCTGATACCAACTTTGTCACGACCCATTTTTTTGGGCATATGACCGGCACAATGATGAATGTCCCATCATTGTAAGCCTTTCAATAAATTCTACCCATGAGTTAAATTATAAGTCATTATCTCTATATTATTAAAATAACCATTCCTTAATAAATACGAAGAAAATATATCAAATTTTCTTATTTGAAATTCATAGAGATGATTTGCGTATAATAATAGATCATCAATATAAAATACATTATTGTCCTAAAATACAAGCTAAATACCAAACCATTGACCTAGATATCCTAGACGATTACAGAGCACCATAATCTATAACAAAAGAGGGGCCTACCCGACAGCGAGAAGGTCCAAGGTGATTTACTCCTCTAGTGGATATTCTTCGCCGGCAACTTGATCTGAATAAAAAAATTTCACAAAGAGTGTGAGCTTTTAAACTCAATGAGCGAATCGGCTTCGCGTTAATAAAATTCAAATACATCGCCAGCAATGCAAGTATATCCGAAGGCTCAAACTCAACCAATAGACATAGTAAGAAATTACATACAAGAAGATAAAAATTCATCCAATTCAACAAACGTTACTAGTACTCATCAATGGCAATATATCCCGGAGAGCGCACACAGGCCGGCTCACCAATTTTGTATATTTCCACCATGACGCACAACCTCATCCTCACAGCTAGGGTGCCTCATGGATTTATCACCAATCTGGGCTATATCCCTACTGAGGGAATCGTTGTCTCTACACTCATTGGTCAAGACACCCTTTCAACCGGGTTTTCCGCCTTGCCGTGAGAGGGGGTACTGTCCCGCTCAATCATAATCAATAGTACAGTATTTCATATCATAATCAGAAGTACAATGTAATATTCATTTATATAACAGGTATGATATATAACTATATTATAGATTTATAAACCACAAATCAAGATAACAATTAAACGATTTTTGAAAAGATTCAAACTTCACATCATGAGATACTTGCTTCGTCTTATCCATACTTCTGGATTAATTATCTCATTAGATTCGTCATTCTGAATCCAATTTTCCCCTATGAATCTTGGGAGTGTCCTACGACATACTTTTTATCACCAGTAATGCTAAAACTCTATTAAAATAGGGTCGTTTCACTCACCTAGATTCCGTACAAGTATCGCTTCTCTAAGTCGTTACGGATAAGAGTACTCAGGTGAATTTCAGTGTTCCACTAAAGAGATTTTCATGAAAGATTAGAGAAAATATGTTAGGATGAGATTTTCATGAAAGATTAGAGAAAATATGTTAGGATTGTTTTCATACAAGTACTGTACGGTTACTGTTCATATGTATGGTTACTATTCATACCAGAAATAGAGAATAAAATCTGTAAAAGAGTACACCAGGTAAGTTCCCAAGAAAGAGTGGAGGGTCACAATGGACACACTTAAAAACTAGGTCTTTCCTTAGCCAGAACTTTCTTAGACATGTATTCTTCACGGTTTTCATCCTATTTCAGTAATCAAAATAACATATAGACAGCTAAGGATAGTTTTTCTGATGTGAAAGATCAGCCAAAGCCACAACCACAGAGCATACTTAAGGAAATAGCTTCTAAAATTGAAAGACATAAGACATAGTATCCTTACCTAAACTGAAAAGGAAAGGCCAAAAATCTCAGAGGTCTAGCGTCGGACCAAGAAATCTTAAGGAGAGAAGAAGAGAAGTTGAAGGTGTGATTTTGAAAGTGAAATGGAAGGGTCTATTTATAGGAAAATTTAAGGGTACTATTCTATCTACCCCGTCTCACCTACCAATTTCACTTACTAGTCTCATCTACTAGTTTCACTTACTAGTCTCATCTACTAGTTTCACTTACTAGTCTCATCTACTAGTATAATCAATTTGATAAATTTAGTTTCCTTTCCATTTAGTCCCTTAGGGAATTCTCTCATATAAAATATCATTTTCTCCTACAAACTTCTTTCTAGTTTTCTCTTATGATCAAACCACATTTAGTACTTGACATTTTGATTGTATAGATGAACAATACCATATACGTAAATAGTATTATATGGGTGAATAGTACGGTATACTGAAATAGTAATAGTAGTTTGTAAACACGCATTTATATTTTATTTTTCATGGGTATTACATATACCACCTAACTTACACTATCCATAAGCCTTCACAATATTTATTCCTATAGGTATATATTCATTCACTACTTCCTTAGATTTCTAAGAAACAAAATTTTAAGAAATTAATCAAACAAAGTAAGATTAGATTTTTCATGAATGCGTTCCACCCTCTCATTGGTGTTGTAGGCCAGATCTACTCTGATCATCCTTGCTTCGGCAACGTCAAACCATCCAACTGGAAATCTATACCATCTCCCATACAATACATCGAAATGTGTCATTTTAAAGCTTAGCATGGTAGTTATAATTGGAGGCAAACTCGACCAAAGATAAATGTGTCTCCCGAAATCCCTCAAAGTTTATGAGGTAAAACCTCAACATACCTCCAAAAGTCTGAATGGTGCATTTTGATTGCCCATCCACTTAAGGATGAAAGGCCATACTCAAATCCACTCGAGTGAACGTTCTCCAATATCATGAGGTGAATAAATACAATTATCATGGTTAAAAAAGGTGGTCACACCTTGCAACTCCTATGCCTTTAACTATGTAGTAGTGTATACTCAATGGTACCAAGGGTTATCTTTATTGGTAAAAGAATGTGTAATTCCCACTAAATGAGAAAAGTCAAGCACCTAGACACATACTTGACCACGTTTAGTATCATTCCTTCCTTTAAGATTACGACTTGAAGCCATGGTACATCTTGTTAATATCTGGGTATATCGTATGGACAACCCGATGAGCTTTCCTTACAATTCATCTTTGAAGAGGCTCAAAATTTGATACTCATAAGCGGCTTCAAACTAAAGTACTTTATTTTTATCCAAGAAGAAATCGCTTCCTTTGCCTCTCTCTACTTCTTCCTTTATTTTGCAAGGATTAAGACAACACAACTGAGCCAACATCATACCTAGATTGGGGATGACTTGGTCTGGGCAAGAGTAAAGGATGTATTCGAATCAATAACTCCAAACCATGCCCTAACACCATTGAGCTCATCAAGATTAGGTAACAAGGGGTCCTCAACTTTTTTTTTTTTTGCGATACACACTAAACTCCCTATAGGTTTACTATTCAATGTGTTGGCCACTCCTAGCTAGGGTCCATTGGACTCCTTGTAAACCATATACCCTAGAAAGGTAACTTACTCTAACCAAAACTCACATCTCGAGGACTTAGCATGAAACCCTTTGGTGTCCTCTCAAGGTTTGTAGCATAATGTGCAAACGTCATGATCACAGTATGTACATATATGTAAGCCATAAACACAATGTGACGACAATGGAATATACTTCCCAATCATATAATGTTGCATTCACAGAAATCAATCATATCACAAGATTTATCACGAGTCATCACATGTGAAATCACATAAGGCAACCCAATCATGTTATATTTATACCATAAAATGATTCCATCATTGGCAAATCGCCCCTTGAGAGTGAATCTCAAATCTAGTTTTAACCTGTTGGGCTTTCTGGCAAGTGCACCAGTTGCACAAGTAATAAAGTGATGAAATATGAGTTATCATCTCCACAAGGATTAACGTGCTAAGTACTCCAGAAATTTAAATGTATTAGTTAAGAAAACCAATTTTTGATTTAAGAAAGCTATAATTGAAAGTAAAATCAAATTGCAATAGAATTGAAGGAAAATAAATCAAATAAAAGGCCTAGAGTTACTAATCCCCCTCTTTCATTTTAGGAATTGCTAATTCTCCTTAACACTTGTGATTCAGATCAACTATACACAATAATCTTAGGTTTTCTAATGGCTTAAAGTGATTCTCCCGAACCTAAATTAAGCTACTCAACTTTACACAATCCCTTATGTGAGTTTAAGTTTAATTAATGTTAACCTAATTTGATTAAACGAGGTTAATTAATATTCCTATTAATTAACAAGTAAAACCCCTAAGTTCTGTCACTCACCCTAATCATTCAGTGTTCTACCAACCTTTCCCTCTCCCGATTTTGACGAAAACAACAAACAAGTCATAAAGTGCCAATTTTATAACAAGTACAACAAATACGAATGATAGGTATGTATTAAATTGAAAAGAATCACAAGTTTCAAGAGAAATACAAATCCTAATCTGAAATTGGGTTCATAGTAACCCTAGAATAGAAAATCAGCCACTCATAGCTCTAAAATTACAGAAAATAGTAAAAGAATGAGTAAACTCCATGAATCTGAGGTTGGGTTGACGAAATTCGGGCTTGATCAACTTTAGGAATGGATTCCTCCTTCTCCCTTAGCAGAAATCAGCGCCTCCCCTCCGTCTCTAACTCAGAATACCCTAGAAAATCTATTCTAATGCATTTAAATCAGTGCAGGATCGTGAACCACTGCTATAGCGGTGAATTCCCACTGCTATAGCGGTGAATTCCCACCGCTATAGCGGTGGGAGGCAGAGAAGAAAGCTTAAAAATGTGTTTTTTTAGGTTCCACCCCAATAGCGGTGAAGATCCACTGCTATAGCTGTGGCTGGCAGAGAAGAAGGGTCCAAAATCCTTTTTTCAGCAATCCACCGCTATAGCGATAGATTCTATTGCTATAGCTGTGGGAGATAGCAATCACTTCAGCATCTTTAGAATTTCATCTCTAGCATTCCATCTTCTAACAAAAACTTTTCACCAACTCAATCTACATCAAAAATGACAAATAAAACCATTAAGTCACTCCTTAGGAGTCAATGCTCAACCTGAGCTTTCATATTGCCAATACATCGACGTTCAAAATACAAAAATAAATGATTCCAGTCAAACAACATATACATCTCATTCATTTCATGCATAGTACATAATAACCATGCTTCCATTATTAACATCCTCACACGGAGTCTTTCCTCCACA
The DNA here is from genome assembly GCA_037074585.1 of Biancaea sappan. Lineage (NCBI taxonomy): Eukaryota > Viridiplantae > Streptophyta > Magnoliopsida > Fabales > Fabaceae > Biancaea > Biancaea sappan. The sequence goes on along the minus strand of CM073492.1, from coordinate 73,456,171 downwards.
CAATATGGACTAGCATAAGTATCACACCACGATACAATACAACCACAAGCGTACGCTATAACACAAAGTAAATGTCACGAGTGCCATGCCTCAACACAAGGTAAATATCTCAAGTATCATACCTCAATACTAAGTAAGATATCTTATGTGTCATACCTCAGCACAGAGTAAATATCTTAAGTACCACACCTCAATATCAAGTAAGGTATCTTAAGTGCCACACCTCAGCATAGAATAAATATCTCAAGTACCACACCTCAATAACGAGTAAGATATCTCAAGTGCACACCTCAGCACACAGTAAATACCTCAAGTATCATGCCTCAATACCAAGTAAGATATCTCAACCTCAACACAGAGTAATTATCTCAAGTACCACATCTCAATATTGATAAGATATCTTAAATGCCACACCTTAGCACAGAGTAAATATCTCAAGTACCACACCTCAATACCAAGTAAGATATCTGCCATACCACTGAATGATACACACATATTGAACCAGAGAATTACTACTCAACCTATACATCAAAGTTGTCATATCATACTATATCGTTTTCGGCTTGGTGTTCTTCCTACTCACCATAATTAATCGTTCAAAATATGCCAAATCTATAACAAGGTTCTCACCCATCACTGTAGCATCAAGGAAAGAATACCAACCCTGTTTTGTCCCTGACCAAACCGCTTGCACACAAGTGGGCATATAAGAGGGGTAGACCCCAAATCAAACAATGCATGCACCTTATGAGAACCAACAAGAGGTATACATGTCATGATGGTGTTCGAAGTCCAAGCTCACTGATGTGTAAGATTATAGACTCTGGCCTAGTCACTGTCACCTACCCACTGACCTTGGCCTCCCTGGCCTTTGTTTCCGCCTCTACCTGTACCACTTAGCTTGACTGTTGAAGAAGAAACTCTACTAGCTAGAACTAATACTTGTTGGGGCTAAAAGAGGTGGGCTAATCTCGAACTAGATGCATCCACAAGCTGAGAGCAATCTCTCTTTATGTGGCCCTACTCACCACACTAAAAACAACCAAGAATGGTCTTACACTACATTTGGGCCTACCACTCTTCTGTTGTGATGCTTGTTTCATCGAAGAAGAATCACTTCTGAAACCTATCTTAAGCTAGAGGTCACTTCTAAAAGATCCAACTAGAGGGAAAGGTTTCAGAAGAGCGAATTGCTCCCCACCCAGAGGCTTGAAAACCCCAAAAGTACCATCATAACCATCAGATCTCCCCTCATTCTAACTCTTCCTCTTCTATTTTAGGTCCTCATCATCCCTTTTGTCTATTCTAGAATGCAGTACTGGATGTACCATTGGAACTTCACTTGAAACAAGTGTCACCAAGGCTTTGGTAGTAGTAACTTGCCTCTCCTACTGAGAGATCCAGGTAGCCAATCTTCCAGGCAAAATGGCATGCCCTTCCACAAGTACAGCCATTAGGGTAGCCGGATTAATTTGTGATGCCTCACGCAATGAAGGAACACCTTGCCCAAGTTCACTCTCGGCTTGTCCTTTATAAGCCCGTTCTTAAACAAGTCGAGTAGGTGGTTTTGACGAGACCCTATCAGAGCCTATATGCACCCCCGCTTAAACAGACCCTCTGGTTCCCACTGAAAGACCTAGAAGTCTACAACAACCTTTCTCAATTAAACTAAGAACATGCTATCACTACCCAAGAAGTACTACCACCCCTATAGGACCTTTAGCTAACCCTCACCCCATAGTCATGTTGCAGTCCACGACTATAGGGGACGCCGTTACTTAGCTCTGTGACTCATAAGAGTCCTAAAACTTGCCTTTAATACAAACTTTGTCACATCCCCAAAACATGGCATGTGACTGGCATGGTAGTAAGGCTACCCTTAATTTATAAGCCTAATATCATAACTCAACAAACAATGGAAATCATAATAATCCTTAAAACATATCCAAATATCTTTCATTTTGAACATAACCCAAGGGAGGTTAAATGATCTTTCGAATCAATTATTTAAAATAAAATTCCATACAAAGAGTAAATAGCATTTCATCAATCATTTCCAAAATAATTACCATAGCTAGGGCCATATGGAAAAATACAATAGCTTATCCTAGGCTTCCTACGTAGTCATAGATTGACAACTAGAAGACCAGATGAATTGCCAACACAAGACTTTAAAGGGGGTTGGTAATTCAGGGGCTCGCTACACGCATACTCACCAACTACCTTGGTTACAAACTCTAAAAGATCCAAGAGCGTAGAGTATGAGTAATGAAATAACATAAATACATGAATATAGAATGTAGAATAGCACAAAAAAATCTACCAACATTGCAGTTATCTATATACTACCAACTCATAGAAGAAAGGATAATTAATACAACAAAAGAGAATCACACCACTATAATAGGGAGTACCGCGTCTCGATATATAAGAGCAAGGTGATTACCATACATGGCATAATGCTTACTTGACCCAACACACAAATATCACACATGTAATACACTACAACAATATGTATGCATAACTGAAAAAGTACACTACTAACTCTACACACCACATAGCAGACGCACCCATCCATTGACCCACTGATACTCTTTAATCTTAGGGGGTCATATACATATCTCCTTAGGTACCTCACCACAGTACGGACTAAAGTACCAAATATCACACCACAACACAATTACATTAAATCAAGTGCCACGTCTCAGCATGATGATCTATAATACCACACATGGCACAAGGTATCTCGTGTATCGCATATGGTACCATCTGCCTCTCATAAGTGCCAAAAAATCTAGCCAAACATGAATAGCCTAAGTATCTATAATCTCAGCACAGCATATTATCAAATATAATATACCATATAAAAGAAAGACAATTACTTTATAGGGTTATCCGTGAAATAAAATTCATTAACTACCTCTACATAAGAAGTCACAGCATCACTACCACAAGTGACCTAACCTACCGGATAATTTGTTCACCCCAACCTCTTGGATCAAAGATAGAAAAATATATAATTCATTGAACATAAATCCCTAATGGAAATTTGAGGAGTAAAGTTGTTCGACTTACCTTGATTCCAAGCTTATACTCTACTGTATGTGAAATACTCGGAAAGGTAGGGTTGCCAAGACTTGAGAATTGATACCCTATAAACATGCACATGAAAAAGCCCATTAATCATCTTTCCACACATTTTAGAAGTCATCAGTCAACTGCCCCATTCGTAGTAGTCAACTAATCGAACCTACACAAACTTGGCAAAAGTAGCATATCAACTAATTATCGCCCATCAGTTGACTGCTCCAAAATACCAAATTTATTAGTGGGGTGACAGAGAGCAATCAGTTGATTGACTTCTCTAGATCAGTCATACTTAGCCAGAAGATGCCCGATCAACTGATTATTAGCCATCAATCGACTAATGTGTTATTGCATAGTCTGGGCAAAGTTCTAAAGGCAGCCAGTCAACTAATCCCATCGTGACAATTGAATGGTTGCATCAGTTCTTTGAAAAACTAGAAAACAAATCTCTAGAACCTAGCACCAATTCATTCCAACTTAAAACCCTATCCCACAAGGATGTATAGACAACCCAAATAACTCAAAAATATATACCTAAGATGAAAGAATCACCATAGAAGCTAAGAAGCCAAGCATTTTCTCAAAACTTCCTAAATTTTCCTATTTAAATGTAAACTCACCCAAATTACCCTAAACTCTAAGAAATCCTAAACTAAACTAAACCATTCAAAACATGGGCAAAGATTCACAAGCCAAAGCAAGAAAGAGATCAAAAGAGAGCATATTTAGCACCAAAATGGTACTAAATCCAGAACTTAACACTCTCCCAAACTTGAACTTTTGTTTGCACTCAAGCACTTCACAACAGATAAAAGTGCAAAGCAAAAGTCTGAAGAACAAATTCGCAAACAAGATCTGAAAATATTCTAACTAAGCAAAGGAAAAGTGTGATTTATACAAGTAAAAATAGAACCACCCCTTAAAATTGAATTCAAGAAATGCTTTTACCAAAGGAAAAATCATATTTGCAATAATAACAAGGGGACTTAATTGAAAACTCAAGTAAACACCTTAATACCTCAAAAACTTTAAGCAAAAATGCCATCACTTAAATTACTCTTCCTATTTTATACTCTCCAGGGTATTCATTCCAAATTCTGGTGATCAATTCAGCAAACCAAATAAAAAGAGATGTAACCAATAAGAAGTAGAATCTGTGCGCCCAAACCACATATGTAATACCCGCTAATTTTGGAATTATATGTGTGTATAATTCTATTTGAATTTATTCTATATTTTGTCATTTTAATTTTCATATATAAATGTTCTCTTTGAATATTGTTTATAAAAATTGAGTTAAATGATTGGACTGGATATTTGTACTATATGGGGTATATTCTTAAGAATAGTGAAATTTATGGAAAAGTGGTTTAAGATAGTAAATTGGTCAATTAATGGTAATTTAACTGGATGGGTTTAGGTGTTAGGCATGGATACCCATGGGATATTCAAATAACCCATTAGAAACCCTTAACCTAAAACTTCAACAGTATCCTCTCATTTCTCACACATCTGAAATGAAGGCAGAAGTGAATAGTAAAGTTTTCTCTCAAATTTCTTAATCCTCCTCTCAAATCCTTTCCTTGATCTTCAGAGTTTTGATCATTTGTTCAGTTCAACTAGTTAACAATGATCTAAGGTAAGCTTCAATCTCTCTAGTTTCCTCAAACTTTAGTTTATCAGATAATTTAGAGGAAGTTTGGTTTTTAGGGCTAAGATGAAAATTTGAGGACTGAGACTTGATTGTGGGTCAAAATTGGGAGTTTTGGTGTCAAAAGATTCCTTAAACATTAAGGATGAAAACCCATAGAAGAAATCAAGCTAAATGATGAAGATTTGACCCCAAAATCATGAAAAACTAAAAGGGAAAATCGCGGTTATTGTTCATCCTGGAAATTTTTCCAAATTTTCGAGGTACTGTAGCATTGACTCAGTCAATGATACTGTAGCTTGACTTTGGTCAAAGTTACTATAACTACGTTGACCATTGGCCATTACTGTAACAATCAGAAAATATTGCATATTTCCATGATTTTGTTCCCTTTCTTATTTTTCCTTGTGATATCTTTTACTAGGAAATTTCTCTACACAGATTCTAGTGTGGAACAAGGTGAATTTGGACAAATATCAAGGTAGGTGAATAACCTTGCTAAGCTAGTTTGATGTTATTAGTCAAAGTACAATATAAGTCACATTTACAATATTATTTGGATATTAAGCAATCAATCTTTCATATGACAGTATATAATGATTGGTATTTTTTTTTAATAGAAATTCAAAGGAATAAGAGTATGTATAAATTAATTTATTTCATGGTAATTGTACTGTGATAAATTCTCACTATTTTATTGATGAGCAAAGATCTACGGGATCTAATACATGAGTTTAAAAGGGTTGGAATCCCATACTACTTAGTGTATAACTATGAAAACCTATGCACGGGTTTAAAAGGATTAAAGTCTCATACTACTCAGTGTATATCTATAAAATCATAAATACAAGTTTAAAAGGGTTAGAGTCTCATACTACTTGATGTATAAGACAACTAATTATATGGGTAAATGTGGTATTTGTACTTTTGATATTTTATACAGTATAGTTATTTACTTATTGAGTTTTTAAATAAACTCGCACTCCCTATGATTATCTTTTCAGCTACAGTAAATGAGGAAAAAGAGTATCCGATTGAAGATTAGAAGCCCTTTGCAGTTATTCTCCATTTCTATCTAGTGGGATACCAGTACTGAATAATGTAAATTTTAGGAATGCTCTGTGCTTTATATAGGTCTCCTAGGCTTGCGCTGAGATAAACACATCAGATTATGTATGCCTGTATTTGTTTACCAGATGGTTATAATTCTGTTGTGTGGAATGAATGATAAAGGTTGAATGTAAAACCTTACAAAATATATGTGAATGACTCATGTTTGAGAATTTTATCAAAGTAGTAGTTGTAGATATTAAGATTATCTAGGATTTCGGGATACCACTGAGGTTTTCCTAGAAATAGTATCTTTTCACATGTTCAATTTTTGGGATGTGACATCATAGCTCTTCCTCCCCCTTCACACTCAAGAAGAAAATTATGGAGTAAAAGAAATACCAGTGCGGCTACTCCACACAACACTTCCCTACTCTTTCATTCTCTCAAACCAACCAAAAGCAAGGTTCATTGGTTAAAAGTGTCCATGCGCCTAATCCACATAACACCGCCCCAACATAAACCATGCCTTCAAGCTTGCTAGTTATTCTTATTTATGTAACCATTTTTTTTAATGAATGGAATCTGGAATTTACACCCCTTATTGAGCTTATTTTTTTATTTTAGAAAAGCTTAACTTAAGCTGTAGCACATACTCTTAGAATTCCAAAACTTCAATCAACCTAACAAGAATTTTGAAGAAAAACTCCTAATATTATTGAAAATAAGATCAATTCTTTATTAAAAGCAATTTTCAAGAATTTAAATTTTTACAAAATTTTTCAAGTTTTTAAATAAATAAACCATCACTCTTCCTTACAAAGACCAAATTAAAAGAGAAAATAAAAGTTTGAAAATCTGCTCTAACTAACAACCATATGCTTTACACAACTGTCTATGTTAACATAACAAGCAAAAACAAAGATTCCTCTCTCCCAAACTTGAAATTGACAGTGTCCTTACTATCCTAAATCATCACAATAGAGGAAAACAAGCACAAAATCACAAACACAAACCACAAAAAGTAACTGCCATCATAGATATAACAACTGCCATTCACATAGATTCAGTCACACATCAGTTTCACATATCTCAAATCATAGTCATTTAGCATTCATACATATTGTTCAGTTGTTCACAGACATAAATAAACAACAAAAATAAGAAAATAAAAGACAAAATTAAATGTGGTGTTGCCGGTTGCTAATCCATCATCTCTTCCTCATCACCCGCTCCACCAGCTTCTTCATCCTCGGCTACCTCTTCATCTTCTTCACCATGAGTGTCGAAAGCCTCACCTCTTCTGTATATTGGGAATCTCAGGGTGTCAAGGCTAAACTTTTATTGATCCTAAAGTTGCCATGTCATCCATGCTATATCACATGTCCATTAGCAGCTCAGTGATTGATTGCTTCACCTCTCCCAACTCTATGTTAAAATCTGTAAGAGTCACATTGGTAGGACAGGGACCCTTTGCTGAACGTAGCCTACAGGGTGAAGTGGTTGTGGTGGATCATCAGGAAACAAGCCATCTATATACTCTGCAGTTATTCCAAGTGGCTACTTTATCTTCATGCCATCCAGAGATACTTTTTTCTTGATCAAAAAAGCTGTCAAAATAAAAGGGTATCCATTAACTCCCTTTTTTGCCTAAGCCCACTTATTAATTATTTCAGATATTACTCTCCCCAAATTGATGGTAATTGTCACGTTCCAAAAACTAAGCACGTGACCAGCACGGAAGGCAAATTTCACCTCACCTTCGTAAGCCTATTTTTCTCTTAAGCACGATACTAATCCTTATTATGGTTATTCTTTTAAATGCAATTAATTTAAATTAAATAATTTAAGAATTAAAATAAGAGAACTATTTCTCTTCTCACAAAATGATAAGAAATTATGGCTAAACCAAGTTTCTTATACACGTTACAGTCTTACACATTACATCGCTAAATAAACCTACCTGATTACAGAGATTTTCTAGATTTATGCAACTTAGAATAAGACCTAAATATTATACCTTTACCCTGAACAAATGGATAGGTAATCTTGGCGTGAACGTCATCGAACTATTAAGTTCTCTATACCTGAAACTGAAGACAGCTTCTACTTAAGAGAATCCTACCATATTTTCACACAATATAGGTATATATATATACATACGGATATACATAATTGATCTAACAGTACAATCATCTAAGTTTTAGTATACAAGATATTTATTAAGACATAATCATTAAAATCACCTCGCAAATATTAACAAACACATTCAAGATCAAGCCAAATCACATTTCAAACAGTTCAAACAATTCATACAGTTCCAATTTAAGTTCCCAGACATTTTTCTGGTCCCGTCCACAATAAATGGTCGTTACCCCACGGTCCCTGCCGCATCCTCTTTTATTTCACCCCTGTCCTCAAAGGGACAAATTTGTAGTCCAACCTTATTTCATCCTATTCTTAAAAGGACGAATATCATATTCAATACCATGTGGCCATAGTGATTTCATTCCACTCTTATTTCATTCCATGGGATCCCATAAACTCCATTTTTGTTTCTCTCAAGATAAAAAACAATCACATTACACAATTATAGGCAACCATATGCATTTCATTTCAGGAAAAGTTCACAATAGTCTCACACTTGCACATTTCAATGCATAACATGAATGTATTAATTTCACATCACATATGTATATATTTATAGTATACTTATAATATACACATAAAAAAAGCAAACATGATAAGGTAGGATCTCTTATCTTGATATGTAAGATGATAGAAGGTAATTTCCTTTATTCCAATCCAGTAACAACATCTCAAAAGATGTGGAAGATGCATCAAAGAATCCATCCCTATAAGATAATCATGCAAAAATATGTCAAGGTCACAAAATAGGAAACTCCTTATCACTACTTTAGACCTTTGGTCACTCTTTTGGTTATAACTCCCGAATAGTAAGGAATTTTTAATAAAATCTTATTTCATCAGAAACTACACTCAAAGATCTTTCTAATGATATAAAATTTTCTAAAAACGGAGTCCGAACGAGAAAGTTATGACCATTTGAAGATTATTACAAATGCTAAACCATTCTGTCACTTATGCGCCTAAGCGGGACATTTTGGCACTTAAGTGTGAATAAGGCCGCTTTCTATACCTCAATCGTGCTTAAGCATGTATATTCACGCTTAAGTAGTCAGAGGACAGTATTGTTACCATGTTTTCGCGATTTCTGCCTCCTCTAAGGTTTCTCCTTCATCCTAGATCATTTCTCTACCAAAGCTCAAGATTCTTTCCGTGCTCTTGGAATGGTAACCAAACATCCACACCCTCAAATCATAAATTAAATCCATGAATCAAGACTCAAATTCATGAAATTCCCTCTCAAGAACCCTAACTTCTTATAATTTTCTGTTACGCTTTCTAAACTAGGATTAGAATGTCTTAATCCAATGATTTCAACAAATTTCTCTCTCCAAATGTATCACCCAGCATAGAAGAGCATTCAAGAACAACATCCAAGCTTAAACAACCACATTTGATATCCATTTCAGCCCTAACATCCTTAGATTCGAAAATATGCAGAAAAAGGGCAAGAAGAGCAAACTCACCTCAACTCATGGTGCTCCGGTGAAGTCTGGCCGTCGAAAGGCTAAGTCCATGGCAAAGGAAGGTGGCTGAAGGTCAAAGCATGGTTCTTGTATGGGATGAAGTTGGCAGACAATGGGAAAGGTAGGGCACGGGAGGCTAGAGATGAAAGAAAGATAAGCATTTTGAGTGAATTTATGGGTCCCACTAATTTTCTTGGATAAAATTGCTCATAACCACTCTAACTTGTAAGAATTGTTCACTTAGGCCTTTGAGAATTTGTAAAGATTCCCCAAATTAAAAATGTGAAATTTTTATTCCCAAATTTCCTTCACTAATTCAAAAAGAACATTTTTCACGTAATTAGATTTTCCAATAAACTTCAAAATAGATTTTAAATATTCATAAAAATTTTTGGGGTATTACATTCTCCCCCTTAAGAAATTCGGTCCTTCGAATTTCCATATTGATAACAAGACTTACTAGGTCACCAAATTTTTCTAGTTACTGGTAACTACTATAATGACTAGGCCACCCATAGTTTTCTATGTATAAGTTCATAAAATACTTATTTAGCACTCCTCCATAGTTCAGAAGTGCAATGAAATATCATTTTAGTAACTCTGCTCAGTCAAAAAGATATTACCATACTCTACTGTAGAATTTCCATAATCAAGTATGAAATATAGCAAATCCAACATGTTCTCATTCCTCAAGTTCTTTCAGTAAAAGAAATTACCTCAATTGCAAAAGATCCAAAAATTGACTTAAATTTTATTTCTAGTACATAAGTTACAAACAACAAGCTTAACTTGATTTACAAAATAGATAAATTTAATACGTGAAGCTTAGATCAAATATTAGCTTTAGGTACAAACAAAAGAAATGATAAATTAAGGACAAGCAGGCTTTTGAAATGTAGAAGGTGCTCCAGGTTTAAAAAAGGAAGGTGCTTCAGATCTCAAGGAGGAAGATAATCGTTGCAGCCTAGAAAGGGTTTCTGGAGGAAGCGCCTGGGAAATTTGGCGAAGAGAAAAAGTCATTCCATTCATACAATCAATAATACACCTCGCTTGTTGGTCACGAAAATTTTGAGTTGCAAACATCGAATGTCTATCAACTCAATTAGCTAGTTCCCCAAAACGATAGTTTATCAGTTTCTCTTGGTCTTCAAAGAGACGATTTATTAGTCGCTTCTAGTCCTCTGTCTTGTATTCTAGGCTCTCTATCTTACGCTCCAAGTTTTCTATCTTACGCTCTAGGAACGCAAGCTTATTTTCTGAGGATGTTGCAGTGTTGTCCTCCTCCAACTCTATTACATCCCTCTTTCTCTTCTTAATTTTTGGTGACCTATTTACAGGTCTCTCTTCCTTTGTTGCTTCCAAGACTTAGATTTAAATCAAGCTGTACGTTGCCTGTCTCAAAATTCAAGTTGAAAGAATTATTGCTAGCCATTACTCTAGGGATTTCAGAAATAAGTTCAAACGAGAAAGGAATGAAGATTAAAGAATAGGTATGTAATGAAAGAAGTAGATTTGCTTGGTATGATGAGTGGGGTAACGGGCATACTAGATTTATAGGCAACCCGAAGCCCCTCAAACTAGAAACATCACAACCTATACGCCGCTCCTTAAGAGGTTTACATATCACATACGTCGCAATGCTAGCGATTGATATAGGACATGCAAGTAAATAGTAAATATAATTTAATATAATCAACACAAGTCAAATATTTCCTCAAAAATTTCAGCTAATCTTGATCTTTCTCAAAATTTTGACTAATTACCTCTTTTAGTCTAAGATTTTCTCTCTCTAAACTTGTCTTATCCTGTAATCCCATATCACGATGTCACTCTACGATTAGGTAGTCTCATATTAGGCTTATCTTAGATTTTTAGTCGGTTTCTTTACTCTAGGCTTACACATAATATATATATATATATGAAACAGAGTTAGCTGTTTACAATCGTATGCATCAAGCATTATTATAGTGAAGAGAAATCGTTGCCTTCCATTTGCCTACAAGAGCAATACATGTATTTATGTGTAAACATAAAGATGTATCATTCTCGACACATCTCATTTTATTCGAATCATTTTAAATTTTGACTTCTTATTTTCTATGAGTGCGTGTGGAATCATTACATATTATCCTTGGCCGTAGCCTTCACTCATTATGCATGAATAGCATACATATCATAGGTTTTTAGATACATGTAATTACAACGTGATTCAATCAATTATGTACATTATACTCAAATGAAGGCTCTCAAGAACAACACAATAAAGTAGAGAAATATAGTTCAGTTCATCACCATTTCATTAATCCTTAAAATTTTCAATCAAAACAAATTAAATCAGCCGCAAATCCACCGAAATTGACTTTCGTGGTTTTGGTATTAATGCGACGCGCTGTTGGTGTGCGTGCCTACCCTAGACTTCTGGTTTCCAACTTGCAAAAATCCATAGGTTGAGTGTGTAGGGGTGCGACGAAGAGATATCTTCTTTGTCTCTAAGTCCTAATTTTTTCTATAAAAATTATCCCTGCGTTCTCAGTTACCACACCAGAAAGAGTAATCATCTCTAAGCCTACAACTTCCCAGCACTCCTTTCTCCTCATACTCCTACAAAAAATTCTAAATTTTACAAATTATGGCCACAAGGAAGTACATTGATCTCACAATAGAGGCCAAGGAAGAAGAACTCGACTTAAACTTAAGTTTAGGCAAGGACAAGGGCAAAAAACCTTTCGAGGGATCTCAAGAGAATCAAAAAGAGAAGAAGATGAAGAAGAATGAGGAAGCTGAGGAGATTAGCACGGGCCATACCTCAGAGGACAAAATCACCTGTCTAGAGCAGAGGGTGAAGGATTTGAAAAAGATGATAGAAGATCCGGAGAAGTTAACTAAACGCAATAATGCGAAAATGACTTCAAGAATAGATAGGTTCTTCTATTGGTCCACCCAATGCTTCTGTAATCAACAGCAAATAAGTGTTGATTGTATGAATGGAATTTACACTACCCTCTACGACATTGCTCTGTCTCAAGCTCCAAGGAATGGTCAAGGGGTGATGTTACAATACAACCCTCCTAATCTGAGACCACCTCGCCTGTAGATTACTTATGCATGAGTAAAAAAATTTTTTCAATGTAATCCTTTAGCTTTTAATGCCAGTGGTTTCTTTTGTGGGATGATACTCTCAAATATAGAATAAAATAAATAAATAAAAATAAATGAATTCAACCACATAAAATCAATCACAAATTTAGCTTACCAAGCTTGTCACATAAAAATCCTGGTCTAACGACAACGGAATCAAAACAAATAACAACCCTTCCATTACCTGATTCAAAAGTATTATCACATTTGTCCAAAACAAAAACTGAAAACATAATTCCTAAGAAAAGACAAGTCTCAAAGGGAAAAGAAATGAAAACATCCTATAGGGCCTTCGGTGGAGCCGTCTCTCTATAGTTGTACCCGAGGTTCATAGCGATAGAGGAGGACCCACTAAGGTTATCTTACTCTATAATCGGTAGGAGACCTAGACCCAATGCTCTGATACCAACTTTGTCACGTCCCAAAATTTAAGCACGTGACCGGCACGGAAGGTAAATTTCACCTCACCTCCATAAGCCTATTTTTCTCTTAAGCATGATACTAATCCTTATTTTGGTTATTCTTTTAAATGCAATTAATTTAAATTAAATAATTTAAGAATTAAAATAAGAGAACTATTTCTCTTCTCACAAAAATGATAAGAAATTATGGCTAAACCAAGTTTCCTATACATGTTACAGTCTTACACATTATATCGCTAAACAAACCTACCCGATTACAGAGATTTTCTAGATTTATATAACTTAGAATAAGACCTAAACATTATACCTTTACCCTGAACAAATGGAAAGGTAATCTTGGCGTGAACGTCATCGAACTATGAAGTTCTCCATACCTGAAACTGAAGACAGCTTCTACTTGAGAGAATCCTACCACATTTACACACAATATAGGTATATATATATACATGCGGATATACATAATTATAACAGTACAATCATCTAAGTTTTAGTGTACAAGATATTTATCAAGACACACTCATTAAAATCACCTCGCAAATATTAACAAACACATTCAAGATCAAGCCAAATCACATTTCAAACAGTTCAAACAATTCATACAATTTCAATTTAAGTTTCCAGACATTTTTCAGGTCCTGTCCACAATAACTGGTTGTTGTCCCACGGCCCCTGCCGCGTCCTCCCTTATTTCACCCCTGTCCTCAAAGGGATAAATTTGTAGTCCAACCTTATTTTACCATGTCTTTAAAAGGACGAATATCATATTCAATACCACGTGGCCATAATGATTTCATTCCACTCTTATTTCATTCCATAGGATCCCATAAACTCCATTTTTGTTTCTCTCAAGATTAAACACAATCACATTACACAGTCATAGGCAACTATATGCATTTCATTTCAGGAAAAGTTCACAATAGTCTCGCACTTGCATATTTCAATGCATAACATGAATGCATTAATTTCATGTCACATATGTATATATTTATAGTACACTTATAATATATACATAAAATAAGCAAACATGATAAAGTAAGATCTCTCACCTTGATATTTGCCTAATTTTACCTTGAACCTTTCTCAAAGATGCGTAAGATGATAGAAGGTAATTTCCTTTATTCCAATCTAGTCACAACATCTCAAAAGATGTGGAAGATGCATCAAAGAATCCATCCCTATAAGATAATCATGCAAAAATATGTCAAGGTCACAAAATAGGAAACTCCTTATCACTACTTTAGATCTTTGGTCACTCTTTTGGTCATAACTCCCGAAAATAAGGAATTTTTAATTGAGTCTTATTTCAACAGAAACTACACTCAAAGATCTTTCTAATGATATAAAATTTTCTAAAAACGAAGTCCGAACGAGAGAGTTATGACTATTTAAAGATTGGTTACAAATGTTGAAACATTCTGTCACTTATGCGCCTAAGCGGGACATTTTTGTGCTTAAGCGTGAATAAGGCTGCTTTCTATGCCTCAATCATGCTTAAGCGTGTATATGCACGCTTAAGCGATCAGAGGACAGTATTGTTACCCTGTTTTCACGATTTCTGCCTCCTTTAAGGTTTCTCCCTCATCCTAGATCAATTCTCTACCAAAGCTCATGATTCTTTCCATGGTTTTACTCTTGGAATGGTAACCAAACATCCACACCCTCAAATCATAAATTAAATCCTTGAATCAAGACTTAAATTCATGAAATTTCCTCCTAAGAACCCTAACTTCTCATAATTTTCTGTTACGCTTTCTAAACTAGGATTAGAATGTTTTAATCCAATGATTTCAACAAATTTCTCTCTCCAAATGTATCACCCAACATAGAAGAGCATTCAAGCACAACATCCAAGCTTAAATAACCACATTTGATATCCATTTCAGCCCTAACATCCTTAGATTCGAAAATATGCAGAAAGAGGGCAAGAAGAGCAAACTCACCTCAACTCATGGTGCTCCGGTGAAGTTTAGCAGTTGAAAGGCTAAGTCCATGGCAAAGGAAGGTTGCCGAAGGTCCAAGCATGGTTCTTGTGTGGGATGAAGTTGGCAGATGATGGGAGAGGTAGGGCACAGGAGGCTAAAGATGAAAGAAATATAAGCATTTTGAGTGAATTTGTGGGCCCCATTAATTTTCTTGGATAAAATTTCTCATAGCCACTCTAATTTGTAAGAATTGTTCACTTAGGCCCTTAAGAATTTGTAAAAATTCCTCAAATTAAAATTTTGAAATTTTTATTCCCAAATTTCCTTTACTAATTCAAAAAGAACATTTTCCACGTAATTAGATTTTTCAATAAACTTCAAAATAGATTTTAAATATTCATAAAAATTATTGGGGTATTACATAATGCCTTTCATAAGGCAATATATCAAGACAGCCCTCTTGGCAAAGACATCATAAAAGTTCAATGTTGGCATGATTGTGTATTGCATAAAGCTGAACCATGCTTTAGAAATTGGTAAGAGATCTGTTCACTTTAGAAATTGCCTCAGGTTTATATATTGTTCGAAGCACGTCTTTTGGATCCCAGGATTTTGAAATTGCTAAGTTATGATAATCTTGCTCTCTTGGATTCCACAAGTCAAAGGCCTTATCAATTTCTCCTTCTAAAAAGCTAATTAGCTTCCCTCTGACTTTTGTTGTGTATTGTTTTAGAGGGTCATCTGTGACCCTAAATGTCTTTGCCTAAAACTCTTTCACTAAGTCGATGTATGCAAACTCTGGCAGATCACAAATTTTTGTCCAACCCCTATCATAGATCTTATCCTGAATCTCTGGATATTCATTCGGTTTCAACCTGAGGTAAAACCTTTCTTTAATTTAATTCTCTATTATATCACTCTCCATGGGTCGGAGTCCTAAAAGTGAGAAATTGAGCTGATGAGGAAGAAGCCCCTAGAGTTTCTTTTCTTTTTGTGGAGAGCTTCTTTCTCTTTGGTGCCGGTGGAGCCATGAGGAAAGCATGGACAATCGTAAGTCCTGCACATAAAAAAATATATTCTGGCCACAACAATCAAGTATACTTAATTTTAGGGCATTTGAAGCAAAAATGCACATGTTCTTTAATTACTATCCTTGATAAAATGGTCATCCCCCAAACTTAAAGACAGCCCTAATAAAGAAGCCTCAACTCATGACACAAGCATAGCAAATCCCAGTGCAAAAAGGTACCACATTAAACTCATTCTTTCACTTAAGCATTTTATCAAACACTTAAGCTGCAAAAATTTTCTGAATATGTGTTTGACTAAAGTTAAAGCCTAAGATTCCTCCTTACTCATCCAAGTTAAAGCCAAAACAACCTTTTAAAACACTAAGAAAAACTAAACTAACAACAAACACAAACCTACTCTAAACCATAAAACAAAAGAAGAAGAAAAACAAAACTTCAACCATTCCTAAACCAAAAATGCACAAAACCAATAAAAGAAGAAAGAAAAACTAAAGAGAAGGGGAAAACCACTTACCATACATCTTGAGTACCAGAACACACACACACAGAAGCGGCTATGCAAAAAAAAACCCACAATGCAAGAGAAACAGTTAAAAGGGTGAAAGGGAGAGAGAATGTAGGGGAGATTGGCCGAAAAGTTCCCTGGGATACTGGTCGCGTAGAGAGAAAATGCAGGGCAGGGTGTTCAAATATGGTAAAATGAAGAACTAGGGTTCAAAAAAATTTTATAACCCGACGTGTCACTATAGCAGCCAGAACCCACTGTTATAGCTGTGCAAGACAGAGTTTGGCCCCTTTTTTTTTTCAAAATTTGACGCTCACCACTATATCGGTGGAAGGCAGAGAGTTTGGTCAATTTCTTAAGGTTTCACCACTATAGCGGTAAGGTTTCACCGCTATAGAGGTGAATGACAAAACTTTACCCACAAATTGCAAAATTCATGACAGAAAAGCTTCCCCTGCATACTTAACCCCCTCATAAGCAAAATTACACTCTCCCTCAATCATTTTGGCAAGAAAATCAACCAAACACTAACCTCTCAACACAACCAACCCTCTAAGCCATAATCCTATCACATTCAACCTAACTTTAATCAAGATCAGCACTCTCAATTCAACAGCAAACACCACATTAGACCAAAGCAACACTACAAACACACTAAGCAAGTAAACGTACACAAACTATAAAATCTTCGAAGTAATAAAACTTGGGTTACCTCCTAAGAGCGCTAAGTTTATAGTCTTCAGCTAGAATTTACCAGGACACCTAAGCATTTGGTGGTAAGAGAGAGAGATCTTATCCTCTTCACCATCTGGGAATTCATTAATCACAGGTACTTCTTCTAATATTGTTCCTTTTCTCTACATCCCTGACAGAAGCCAAAAATCATTGACAACATTTTCATAACATACTTTGGGTACATAATAAAGATATCATATTACAAGGCACCTCACTCTGGTCACCCTGAAACAAAAAATCATGTCCCCCCAGCATACTAAAAGAGATGGTCTTGTCGTGACAGTTCATAATAGCACGACACGAGGACAACCAGTTCATACCCAAGATCACATCAAAATCTAACATATTGAGGCGCATGAAATCTACCTCTATCTCTATGTCCCCAATAGTCACTTTACAAGAATGATACCGCAATCTTACTATCAAGGCCTCTCCCATTGATATGGAAACCAAAATTAGTTCTTTCAAAAAAATTGAATCAGACTTAAACCTGTAACAACAACAATATAAGCAGGAAAAATACTAACAGATAATATACTTGTAACAACAGCATTGAATGCCTGGGCATCTTGTCAGGTCAAAGCATAAACTATGGCACCACCTCTGCCAACTGCCTATTGTGTAGTCACAAATCTACACATAAAACAAACATCTTTCAAATAAACTAAGTTATCTCTTACTATATCCCACTGAGGAATAAGTTATAAAAAGACACTCAACTCTATAAGATCTTTTATGGATCCTAATCCCATGATCATGCTGTAGCTCACGATAAAAGGGAAGGGCTCACAAAGAACACTTTTCTCTGTAATCTATAAAGAACCTAAAAACCACTCCTATGATACCAAATTGTCACATGCTAAAAATGAGAATGTGAAAATCAAACATATTCTAAGGACAAGCCTCTTTGGTAATCCTAGATTTTCCTAGACAAGCCTAATATCCACAACTATACAATTCAATATTTACTCAAACATAGATTACGTATTTACATTCAGAAAAGTTTAACATTCAAGCTTCATTCTAAATTCCAAACAATGGAATTATAATTGCCAGAATGATAAAACACAACCACACATAATTGATACATTATAACATCACAAGCCTAAGAGACCTATAAGAACTACAGAGCATTCCCTAAGCTTTTACAAGTTTATTACTGACAGCCCACCAGATAGAATTGGAGAATAACTCCAAAGCTTCTAATCCTTAGAAGGATGTTCTTCCTCCTCTCCTACTGTATCTAAAAAGACAATCACATGGAGTGTGAGTTTATTTTAAAACTCAATAAGTAAATGATTGTTCAATATAAAATATCTCAAGCACAAATACCTCATGTGCTAATATAGCTAAACCATAATTTAATTTAATACACCATTCATCTTAATATAAGTTATAACTTGCATCAGGTTTCTTGGGTGATCAAGCCCTCAACCATCCATGCGTCATATTTAGTTATATCCTAGCATTAGATTTCTTAGGAGATCAAGCCCTCAATCTTTCATGCTTAAAATTCAATTACAACCTTGCATCAGATTTCTTGGGAATTTAACCCTCAACCTTCCATGCAACAACAAATAAAGATATTTACTCAATGACAAAGTAATATAAGATATAATCGCTATCACATCATTCCTCATCTTAAACATACATCAATGTCCTTTTGAATCTCTTTCAATAGTTAAGGTAATCTAACAATTATCTTTAAAAAAAATGTATATCTAACGTTCCAACAATATTGCAAATGGGACTTATATTGTTCATTGATTGATTGTAATAATTTAGTTTAGCAAGGTCATCTACTCATCTTGGTATTTGTCCAAACATACCTTACTCCTCACTAGAATTTGTATAGGAAAATTTCCTAGTAAAAGATATCACAAGGTAACATAAGAAAGGGAACAAAATCATTTTCGGTTTGCTATAATAATGGTCAACAATGCTACAGTAACTGCCACCAACGCTACAGTAACTATGAAAATCTGAAAATTTTTTCAAAATGAATAGTGTTCTTCAAAAATTTTCCAGAACATATGAACTCATTTTAGCCACAATTTTAGGTTCTCTAATCAATATTTTACCCTTTCCAACTCATCAACATCATCCATAACACAAACCTCAAAACCAAAGATTCATCATCAAGAACCCTAAATTCCTTTCTCACCTCTAGGTTATCAGATAAATTGAAATCTAAGAAATTAAGGAGATTGAAACTTACCTCTAATCCTTATAACTAATAAGAACCAAATAGATGGCCAGAAAACATCAGATCAAATGAAGAATTGAGAAGGGAAGCTTGAAGGTTGAGAGAGAAGTGTTCTCTGCCTCTCGAGTGAAAGCATGAAATGAGGGGAATTAAGGTTGCTGAAGGCTTTAAGTGGTCAGATGGGTTATTGGGAAACCCTTGGATTTCTATGCCCATTTGACCCATAAAACATATAATCCAATTAATTCTCCATTAAAATAAATTAAGTCCCATTTTTCATAAATTTCACTATTCATAGAAATACATCAGACAGCGTTAAGAATATCTAGTCTAGTCATTTAACTCAATTTTCATAAATAATATTCAAAGTGAACAATTAAATATGAAAATTAAAATGACTAAACTAAACAACCTAAATAACATTGTAAATACCAGAATACTCTCAAACGTATTATACTCCAAAATTAGCGAGTATTACAATTTTGGTCCCTTAACTTGTCTTAAATTTTCTTGGGCCTTTTAATTTTATTTTGTTCCAATTTAGTTCTTTAACTTACAAAAATCACTCATATGTTTCTTCTCATTAATACTATCAAAATGCTTAATAAAATAGATTTATTAGGTTATTGGAATTATGAAATAAACCACAAAAACTTTATTTTCTATTAAGGATAGGGGTGTTAAAGAGGATAAAACATTTGTATAAATATTTGTAAATTAGACGACTATAGAGAAATTTAAGGTAAAATTAAGGTTATTGATAATTTAAAAATCACTAAAGAATTAATATTTAGCATATATAAATGATCTTCTAATGAAAATTATTAAATATTTTTTACTAAAAAAATTAATATTTAATTAGTTAAATAAAAATAAAATTAAAAAGAATGGCTTGTATGTCAGCTTGTTTAGGGTTGCAAGTAGACATGGGCATAAAAAATGGTTTATTTGATAATTGGCCTGACCTGTCCTATATACATGATATATATATATATATATATACATGATATATATATATATATATGATAAATTAAATAAAAAACAATTTTTTTAAATAGAGAGAGCTTGACATAGGATCAATCTGTTTTGATCGTGAGCCAAAATGGGCAAATATAAGTTTTAAAAAATAAGTTCATTTAATAAATGTACTTTTTTATATCAACTCAACTATTGATGAAAGTCGTGGGTCAATATAAATCAACCCATTTTGATAATACTATTTTTATATGTTAAAAATTGATATAGATAATTTTGAAAATGTCAAATATTTTTAGAAATATTGATATGAGCTAAATATATATGAGAATGTTAGAATCTCAAGAATATATAAAAAATATATTTTAAAAAATTTATAATAAACCAAACATTAATCCCGCAAAACAAACAGGGTGACTACTTTATTTGTGCTTCTCGGAGGCCAACCTACTTTGCAAACAACAAAGCTCTTACATAACTCTCTTAATATCTATATATCATTCGATTTCTGTAAACAGATGTTTCTCCTGATAGCTGCAAGAGAAGTCCCAAGCCAAAAAGAATCCAAACAAACACAAGAAACTAAGGCATGAAAAGTGAATGCACAATGGGAATTACAAGCTGAGCATATATCAATAAGATTCTATTGTAGAATAGTAGAGGAATAAGAGAAATGAGGGAAAAAAAGAGAGGGAAGGATGGAAACATAGAAATTATAATATATCAATTCAGTTCAAATCAAGTTACAATCATATACACTACAACAAAGAATAAGAATTCCTACTGCATATTTTCCATGAATTCTACT
The DNA here is from genome assembly GCA_037074585.1 of Biancaea sappan. Classification (NCBI taxonomy): domain Eukaryota; kingdom Viridiplantae; phylum Streptophyta; class Magnoliopsida; order Fabales; family Fabaceae; genus Biancaea; species Biancaea sappan. Next base: position 73,435,027 of record CM073492.1, on the reverse strand, counting down.
TAATTAAGTAAATTGTGAGTAAGTTTCCTATTTTTTCCAACTAATATTATGTAGGAACAAAGGTGTTTTTTGCCCCACAACATTTACTACTGTAAATTTTTTATTGAAGCCTACTAAAAGAAATTCCTACTGTCATACTTACGTTTTCTTATTGAAATGTTGTAGGAATTATTATTTGTCCAAATTGCCATATCTTTCGAACTGACCCAAGGAATAAATATCAGTAGGAATTATTTAGTTACAGCTCTATGTAATTTTAAATATGTTTGCTTTTATATATTACACCACCTACAGTTTTAAATATGTTCTACAAATGGTTGAAATGAATGTTTTTTTTGTTTTTTCATGACATAAAATTTTTTGTCAAGAGACATTAATTTATTTTACTTTTACTTTATTGGCTAATTTACTTTCATCGCCTAACTACTAAATGGCAGCTGGGCGCACTCTAAAAAAAATCAAATTAATAATAAATGATAAAATTTGAATTAATTTCATTGCAACTTTTAAATATTAAAATTTGAATTAAACGTATTAAATTTTTGACAAAATCAAATATTAAACAAACATAAATTCATTATTGTTAACAAATAAAATTTAAAATAAAAATAATATTATAATAAAAAAATTACGCATTACAGTAAATATGATTAAAATGCTTATATCTCCCACGTAAATAAGCAATTGTACTGCAGCTAAAGTGAGAATTTGGTAAAATATAGAATAAAGATATAAAAACATTGATTAATCAAATTTAAAAAATAATATAAAATAAAATTACATATATTTAAATATTTAATTTTAATAAAAGATATTAGATATATATAATTGAAATTAAATATAAAATATATTATATATAATTAAAGTATTAAAATTAAATATTTAAATACAATATATATATATATATATATATAATTTAATAATTAAATATGGCATAGGGCTCACACCATATAAACGTACTACAGGAAACAACCCCGCATCATATCAATTAATATTTAAATATGACACGGGGTCCGAGCCATATATATATATATGGTGCAAAGGTACATATATGGCATGGGTCCCATGCCATATTTAATTATTAACTTATATATATATATATATTATTTAAATATTTAATTTTAATGCTTTTAATTATATATAATATATTTTATATTTAATTTGAATTATTTATACGTAATATATTTTATTTGAAATATATAAAATTTTATATTATATTATTTTTTAAATTTGATTAATCAATTTTTTATATCTTTGTTCTATATTTTACCAAATTTTCATTTTGTAGTTACAGATACTTATTTTTGTGAAGTTATAAACGTTTTAATCATCTTTGATGTGTCAAAATATTACCAAAATGTGTAATTTGTTATAAAAAAATTTTATGTTTCTACGCGAAATATGTATATATATAAATAAAATTTTTAAAAAGAAATTTTTTATATACAAAAAATAAATGTCACTCTTTGAATAAAAAGAATTATAAAAATAAAAATTAGTTGTCGCTTTCTGCATTGCCTACATTTTCTTCTTCCTATTCATCTTTATCGACATCTTTATGAATATGTATGTCCTCATCTTCTTTTTCATATTCTTCTTCCCTCTCTTCTAAAATCAACGTTAACTGTTTTGTGGCATGCAAGGCAAATATAGAATGGCCAAAAACAATACTAGTTCATCACTATCTTCTTTTTCAAACTTCTTGAAAAATCATATCGCGAGGCAGAGATATAGCGGCCAAAATCTTTGACTTAATCGATTTTAGCATCAAATGAGCTATTCTCGACCTAATCTTTGTTATCCGAGCATGATGTAGGTATGCTTTTTAGAGGTGCATCAATTAAATCTCTCTCTCTCTCTCTCTCTCTCTATATATATATATATATATATATATATATATATATATATATAATTATATTTAAAAAAATTAAATTTTTTAAGCAATTTAAAACATGATTAGTTCTCGTTTATAATAAATTTAAGGTTTCTAATGTAAAAGATTCCATATGACATATTTTTCTTTTGTTCAGTGAAAAGTTAAGTTTGGGCAGTTTAGGAAATGGGGTTGGTTTTGGTAGTTAAAGACCCATTTTGACCTGAACGTTTTATGGCATTTAGCCAAGACATAAATTTAAAGATCTACAAAATTTCATCTCATTTGGAAATAGTTAGAATGATCTGTTAAATGAAAGAACAGAACCTATAGTAGAATAAAGCAATTCTGATGTAGGATCATTAAAGTAACCATTAGAGGGAGTAAACAATGGAATTTTAAGCTGAAATTTTTATCCTAGTATGTCAACATACTAATAAGGCTTTGCACCAAATTTCACAATTTTTGGATTTGTAGATTAATACCAGAAATTATCTAAAGAATGGACTCGAAATTTGCTTCGAAACAGAACAAGGATAAATGTTTGATAGCTTATGTTCTAATTTGATGTTATTTCTCATTTGGCTTGTTCTCTAGGTCTTCAATGAGATTTTTGGTATCTCTTCTTTGGGATTAAAAAGTATATTTGGCTCAAATCAAAGGTGAGGGAACTTCTACTTTGCCTTGGTTGTATTTTCTGTATATATACTTAACCTTATTAATATGAATATAACGATTTGAAATACCTTTCATATGCTTATAAATATAAAGGTTATACATGTAAGTGAGAAATGATTGTAATGATTGGTATATGTATTTATATGTGAGTTGTTTTGATATGACGACAATCATTCTTGTGGTAAAGTGTTGATGAATATAATACTTGATATTTCTGTGATACTGTTGAATGATGTTATAGTGTTTTGGATTATGTTGTATATATGTGTTGTGATGCTGGAAGTTTGGAATTGATTGTATTATGGCTTGAAAGAATTGAGAATGATTAAGATGTGCACTTAGTATATTATTGTTCTTGTGCTTGCATTTGAGAAAGAAAGGAAAGTCAAGGTGGTGCACCCCATGAGAAACTCTTCAAGGAGCCATAAGGGTGGAGATTTATAAATGAAGCGATAAGGAAGGATGTGGCAGGGGCCGCGAGAGACGATTCAGAGGTACTCTGGACAACCTGGTTGGTACAGGAATGTGTGCAATTGATTGATTGATTAATTGACCGTTATGAGTTATTTTGAATTGTGTTTTATTATATTATGTTGCTGGTTGTGGATTTCTTAAGGCCGTGTATATTATTATTGTATGTGCAAATTGTATCTTTAGTGCATGTTATTATGTATACATACATACATACATACATACATACATATATATATATATATATATATGCATTATGTGTGCTTGTGGTAGGGTTGTAGTTTCCTCACTAGGTCAATATGACTCATGCCCCAACATTTTCATGTGTGAAAAAAAGAGAAAAACTATCAAGTTGTGCGTGGTGATCGATTCCCCATTTGTTCGGGGTAATGTACTTTTAGTTTTTTTTTCCTTTAATTTTGTAAGAATTTAGTAGAGGCTCTGTAATTGAGTAAGTTGTTCTAAGATGAAAATGTATGAATGGAACAAGATTGAGTATGTATAAATATGTTGAAATATATTATGTAATAGAATAGTATTGATTTATCTTTGGTTTTGTATAATTACTTTTGTCAATGAAATGAAAAGTGGATAATTACTTGTGAATATATTTATATATTTATTTTTATAATTAAACAAAAATAGGGAATAGGGTTATGCTAGTCATGCTTATGGAGGTGAGATTAAGGTCACCACCCATGCCGGTCACATATCAAGGTGTGGGATGTGACATTTAGCCTAGGTTTGCATTATTTTAGTATTATTATTTTTATTATCATATACACCTAGTACTTATCCTTGTATATTTTAATTATAATTTCCTATGTTAATTACTTAAACCCCTACACGTCTACTCATGGGGATTTATCCTTGTTCTATTTATTTGATTGTGGGATAGACATTGAGCTTCTAGAATTTGGGTTTTAAGTAAATTTTCTATAGTATGAAAATTTGATTTAAAATTTAAGTTGGATTAATATGAGTTGCATACTATCCTTAAGGACTTGATAGGTTGCATTTTATTTATTGAATTTCGGCTTCCCTATAGCAATTAACCTTGGATTCTACTTGATTATTTATTACTTATCTCTTAATGCTTTATTCCCCATTTATCTTCATCTTTTCTGTTGTTGATTTTCGAAACTTAGCTTAATTACCCAATCCTAGATTTGTGTGAAAAAAAAAAATCTAAGGTTTAGTCTCAATTTGGATGATATATGTTTCATATTTATTTATCTATAATCAGTATATTTTTAATTATCTTTTTAGCATGCATTAATTTAGTTGTTTAAATCCAAACATATTTGATATTAAAGCCTAATTAAATCCAAGCAAAGATAATAGATTTGGTTCAGATTTCAAAAGATGTTTTTCATATTTCATTGGGATTATCTATCCTTAAATATACTATTATATTAGATTTAGTTAATTAGATAATTACCTATTTTTTATTTAATCTTTTGCATTATCCTTTAATTATTTCTACTGCTAACTTTACTATTTTAAATCCCTATTAATTAATATGTACGGCTCCCTCTCATTCGTATTTAATTTTATATTTATTAAATTTTTCTTCTATTCCTTTCTTATAATTAATTATTTAATTATAACACTTTCATTCAAAAATTAATACCTCAAGATTTAAGAGTTATTTTTCATTTCTTATTTCACATCAAAGTTTTCTAAAATTTTCTCCTCCTATTCTTGTCCTTTTATAGACTTTTTGCTACACCCCAAAAAAAATCTCAAATCTTTCATTTTAGTCTCAGTGATTTTCACTTTAATCACTATATGGCTTGGCACCACATATTGCCAGCCTACAGCCGAAATCACATATCAAAGCACTATTACATCACAATCTAGCATCCCATAAACATATTGCACATAAAATTTGCAAATTCCATATTCGTGAAATAAAACTTAACAGTTAAATAAAAAATTAAATGACGAGTATTACACTATTCAGTGCTACTGCTCACACAATACAATCTGGCACCAAAAAGGTTCCACCTTTGCATTGTTTTCTTTGCAATGATGCTTGACTTTTTCACCCCAACCACAGGTATTGTTTCTTTGTCTTTGTTTTTTGCTTATACAATTAAGAAAGGAATAATTGATGGAAAGAGAGAAATATTAAGTTTTTTTTTTCGCAATAAAAGGTCAACACATTCCAAGTGTGTACATAGATGTGGCATGTAAAACCAATGACGATTGCAATGTGCCTTGTGGAAATTGGGTTTCCCTCTTGATGGAAATATTTGAAACAACACAGAATCTCGTTGTTGTTGCCGTAAAGTAACCAAAATTTGAAGATCATTATCACATGCACGAATGATGATATTGTAACTTCTTCCGGCTAAGGCTTTATGCCATAAATTAATGTAATAATTTTGTGATGAAAATTGAATAAATGAAACTATTTAGTATTAATGTATTAGTTTATTCTCCCTTTACAAAATTATTACTAGCAGAATCAACATATACTTTGCATATTCAAGATGGTAAAAAATATATATATATAATATTGGCTAGATTAGCAAATTTTCATAACTCTTAAATGGATGCTTAATAAGAAGAATCAAATTTCAAAATAATAAGAACCAATTTTCTTTTTAAAGAAAAGAGATATAAGAACTAAACCATAAAGTGACTGATATGAATTCTTCAAGGGATAGTAGACGTGTGAATCAAAATGTTGATGTGGCAATCACTGAAGGAGAAAATTAAAATGCTGATGTGGAGAATCAAAAGTTGCCAGATGACATGGAGGAGCTGCCCTGTGAGAAGAGAAAAAAGGGAGCACCAATATGGCTACATGATTACTACATGGGCAAAAAGGAGGGACCATGCTAATCAGTAGAATATTTCGAATTGTTAATGGTTCTAACATTTTCTGTTATGCTTTGTGCTTTTGCTATTCAAGAAATAAAAGAGGAGAGGAATGAGTGTGCTTATTGAATTGTGTGGCTAGTTCTAGAGTTTTCCTCTACTTGAAAGAGGCTCGTATCACTCTGTTTCCATTTCCCATATTGATTCATTAATAGAAATTCCTCTATCTTCATCCATTCACCATTCACTTGTTGATTTTTAATTACTGCATTTTTACTGATAGTATCATTTGTTGCTTTCATTGAGAGGTGCCATGGCAAAAGGAACTCTATTGAACAAGCTTGAGGCAATTACATCAGAATTACACAAGAGGAAAAACAGAGTTGAAGAGAAACTCACTATGTTAGACGTGAAGATCATGGGCATGGAAGAGACAATGAACAATTACGGGGAAACCTTCAATAATATGGAAGAGATGATGAGAAAGCTATTACACTCCAAGAATGAGAAATAGGTTGAATCAACCCCAACTTCAAGTCATCAGGTTGAATCCAGAGTGCTACAAATTTATTCACTAGGAAGGGGCTTAAGGTGGATGTTCCCATATTTAATGGAGAAGAAGTTGAGGATTGGGTGTTTAAAATAACTGAGTTCTTCGATGTATATAGGGTACCTATGGAGCAGAAAATTAAGATTTCTTCCTTTCATATGGAAGGTGCTGCTTACACGTGGTACAAATGGGTGATGAAAAACGCCCTGGTGCAGACGTGGCCAAAGTTCCTTAATGCTTTGATTCTTCATTTTGGAACATCACTGTATGACGACCCGAAAGGTGCACTTAAGGAACTGAAGCAGATCAGCACAGTCATAGAGTATCATAAAAAGTTGGAATTACTCTTCAATAAGGTAACCGGGCTTCGGTTGGAGCCACTATGACCGCCAAGTCACCCAGAATTAAATTCGTAGCAACTTGCAGTATAATAGTCTTCTTAGGTCGTTTTCTCAAGGATCCTTGCTTCTAAATTGCCTAATTAATTGTTTTAACACTAATCTACCTAATTGTAACCTAATTATCTACTGACTGCACGCTAATTACCATGGGGATGATTGCAATATTTAAGGATAAAACAAAACATAAACAGCAACTAAACAGAATAGAATACAAAATAGAACACAAAAATGAATTGCACAGAACAACAGAGATGTAATCAGTCATGGAATCCCTAGAGTTGTAACTATCATCATTTTCATCTTTAAATTAATTCTACTTGCATTCTATCATTTGGTCATGGAAGCCCTAACCAAATCAAGTTAGATAATCATCTAGCAAGTTATTTCTATTCTACTTACTACACCAACCAGTAATAACAAGAGAACATCTTAGATTTAAGCATTCAAACTAGTAATCATGTTCATTTGGGTCTAACCAGAACTTAAGCAAACATAAAAATAGAGATGAAAGGCAAGAACAGAAATGAAATAGAGATATCAACAAGAAAAACTTACTAATTGTTCCAAGAATTTAGGTTATATCTCTAGTTCATCATGGACTGATTACATGAGACTTTTTAGCCTTCCATGGAGGCCAAAATACACAAAGGGGACGGGAAGAAGACCTACAAATTCTATAGAAAATGGAAGAAGAAATATCTCTTCAACAGCAAAAATGGTGGTCTGAAGTCTCTTTTAAGCTGTAGGAGAGAGGGAGGACAAAATTGCAATTCTGAAAAGTCTTTTTCTACTTCTGTTTTGACCAAAAATGCAATAGCAGCAATGTAGAAAAGTTACACTGAAATATAGTGTTGTAGAAACTCTTTTATGGTGCAGAAAAAAGATTTCCTTTTTGTATAAAATCTAGACAGCATGCTGTAAAAATGCGGACTACTTTGTATAAAATAGGGCCCACATAGTCAGCAACGTTGGTCAACATCCTAATTAGCATAAAACGCCAAGTTAGCATGTCCAGGTGGTGTCCATATAAATAAAACGTCCATGTCTTCAATTCAGCTCTCTAATTACAAAATTAAAGCACAATTTGTCCATGATTAGATTATATCCAATAAATTCTAAAATATAATAAAATTAAAGAGTACATAATATTTAAGATGCAAAAGGGACTAAGATAGGGACTGAATTAAATATAAAAATTCCCGATATCAGATTTAGCGAACAATGGCTTATTAGTCTATTCATTGCCAGATTACAAGATACACTGAAATGCCAATTGTTACTCGCTCAAGCCACCAGTTATTATCAAGCTATCTCTCTGGCAAAGTTACATGATTAGAAGATACTCACACTATAAAACACCATGAAGCAAGCACTAAATAGAATGTTTTCATCCAATTCACCTACAACGGCAAGAACTAGAAGTATTAATTCGGCTTATATTCAACCCAATTTTTGAAGTCCTGCCTAGTCTATACATACTACTAAATCAAATCAGCAGTTGACCATGAACTCAGCAAAAAGTGCATTGGCTCAAAGTTCTCCATCAGTAGCATCCTTAAACAGTGCACCGTAGATTAAGAAACTGACAGCAGCAGAATTCAAAAGGGAAAAAGTGTTGTGTTATTATTGCGATGAGAAGTATAACCAAGGGCATAGATGTAAAACCGCATGTTTTCTACTAGTGGGGGATGAAGAAGTGGATGAATTGATTCAAAATCATGAAATAGAGGAAGTCTGTGACAGTAGTGAAAAGGAAAATTAGATTAACAGTATAGAGGTAACACCTGAAATTGGTATCAACGCACTAGCTGGTCAGTTTCACCCTAGTACCTTGCGAGTGACTGGTAGTTGTGTTGGAAAGGAAGTGAAGGTGTTAATAGATAGTGGTAGCAACAACAATTTCATTAATGAAAAGGTAGCTGAGAAGCTTAAGCTTTAAACAACTACAATTGCTGGGTTCAAAGTTGCTATTGGAAGTGGCACCTATCTCTATTGTGATAAGAAATGTGAAAATGTAAGTTTGAAAATTCAAGAAATCGAGTTTGAGGTTGATTTATTCTTACTAGAGATAAAAGGTTTAGATGTGGTCTTAGGCATGCAGTGGCTAATTGAGTTAGGAACTATTCAAACAAACTAAAGAAACTTAACCATGCAGTTTGGCTATTAAGGAAACGAAGTGGTGATTCAATGTGCAAATATGTTGGTTCCTATTCCTTTAAAAGGAAGACACTAAACAAAATGATGTGGCAGATTCTATCATTGTATTATCAGATGTAGTCTACAGTGGAGCATGACGAGGCAGCAAAAATACCCACAACAATCAAAGATTTAATTGATCAATTTTGGGAGGTTTTTGAAGAGCCCAAGTCCTTACCACCAACCAGAGAAGTGGATCATCGTATTCCAATTGAGCCAAGCACCAAGCCAGTAAGTATAAGACCGTATCAGTACCCACAATTCCAAAAAATAGAGATTGAAAGGCTGGTTCATGAAATGCAAGATGCAGTTGTGATAAGGGATAGTAGAAGTCCATATTCATCTCCAGTATTGTTAGTTTAAAAAAAATGGTTCTTGGAGATTTTGTATAGATTATCGTGGGCTTAACAACATCACAGTGAAGGATAAATTCATGATCCCCACCATTGATGAAATTTTGGATAAGTTATGAGATGCCAAATATATCTCAAAGTTGGACTTAAGATCAAGCTACCATCAAATTAGGATGTGGGAGCCGGATATACATAGAACCACATTTAGAACTCATGCGAGGCACTACAAATTTGTAGTAATGCCTTTCGGCTTGACCAACACATCGTCCACCTTTCAAGCGACAATGAATAAAACTTTTTAGCCATATCTGAGAAATTTGTGGTAGTGTTTTTTTATGACATTTTGATATACAGCAAGTCATTGGAGGAGCATAAGGCACATGTAAAGTTAATTCTTTAGACTCTCAAGGATCACTTTCTATATGCTAAGCTTTCTAAATGCATCTTTGCCCAGGAGTCCATTGAATACTTAGGACACATGGTTAACCATGAAGGAGTCCAAGTGGATCAAAGAAAAGTTCAAGCTATGGTAGAGTGGCCTAAGCCGAGTAACCTTAAGCAACTTAGAGGAATTCTCGGTCTTACAAGTTATTATAGAAAATTCGTGCAAGGGTATGCACAAATAGCCCACCCTCTGATAGAGCTCTTAAAGAAGAACAAATTTGGTTAGAATGAATTAGCGCAACAAGCCTTTGATATGCTTAAGCAAAGGATGACTCAAACCTCTATACTGATGCTCCCAAATTTCAAGAAATTATTTGTTGTTGAGACTGATGCTTCAAATACTGGAATTGGAGATGTTCTTTCCCAAAATGGTCACCCACTGGCATATTTCAGTAAGAAACTTCCTACAAAATTACAGCATGCCTCATCTTATGTTAGAGAGTTGTATCTAATTACTCAATCAGTCCACAAGTGGAGGCACTATCTCTTAGGTCGGCACTTTACTGTCAAAACTGATCACAAGAGCTTAAAGGATTTAATGTCTCAAGTCATTCGAACTCCAGAGCAGTATTTTTATCTCACTAAGTTGCTTGGTTTCCAATATAAGATAGTTTATAGGACTGGGAAAACTAATATTGTTACTGATGCACTGTCACAGCAGGGGGAAATCTTTAGCTTTTACAATGTTTTATCAATAATCCAAAATCTTATCATTGTAGCGATATAGAGGGCCAATGAAGAATTAAAAGAAATGCGAGAATTACACCAATAGTATAAGCAAGGAATTTTACCAGTTGGGTATACTAATAAGGATGGCATAGTACTATTCCAGGACCACATAGTAGTTCCTAATGTAAAAGAACTAAAGCGAGAAATATTTCATACCTTCTACCAGGTTCCTATGGTAGGTCACGGGGGTCTACACAAGACATACAAAGCGATGTGAAGGATTTAATCAAAGACTGCCAAATGTGCCAAAAGGTTAAATATTCAACTGATAAGAAATATGGGATGCTACAACCTTTGCCTGTACCTGAGAAACCATGGACTTAAATTACCATGGACTTCATTGTGGGCCTTCCTATTTCTAAAGGATATGTTGTTTTAATGGTGGTGGATTGACAAAGATTACACATTTCTGCCCATTGAGATCATCTTTCACTACAAGCCAAGTAGCTAAAGTCTTTATTCATAGTATGGTGAAGCTTCATGGTTTTCCCCAGAGTATTGTTACTGACAAGGATCCAATTTTTTTAAGCAAGTTCTGGTCTCAACTTATGAATTATAGTGGTACTAAGTTTCTTCACACTACCGCTTATCATCCTGAAACTGACGAACAACCAGAGGTGGTCAACTGGTGTTTGGAACCATATCTCAGGTTATTTGTTCACTCATTTCCTCAACATTGGTAAGAATATATAGCCTGGGAAGAGCTGTGGTATAATTCATCCTATCATAGTGCAATTCAAATGTCTCCATATCAAGCCTTATATGGGATTAAAACTCCTATGTTGCCACTATATGTTTAAGGAGAATCTGCAATGGATGGGGTGGATAACTTGCTTTAAAAAAAAAAAAAAAAGAAGAAATACATCAATATCCAAAATTTAATCTGCAAAAAGCCCAAGCACGAATGAAGCAATATGCTGACTTGAAGAGAAAAGAGAAGGAATTTCAAATTGAGTAGTGGGTATGGGTAAAGTTGCACCAGTTCAAACAAAAATCAATGGCATGCAAGTTGAATTTTAAACTCTCCCAACGCTACTTTGGACCATTTCAGATCAATGAAAAGATTGGAGTTATAGCCTATAGATTACAATTACCCTCTGATAGTAAAATTCACTTTATTTTCTATGTTACCTTACTCAAGGAATTTCGAGGTGAACTACCAGAGAATATCACAACTATGCCCAACTCAGTTACTGTTGAGCAGGTGGAACAATAGCCATTGTAAACCAAAGGTTAGTTAAAAAGGGCAATTAGCAAATCAGGGAAGTATTAGTTGACTGGAGTAGAATGCCTCGTGAAGAAGCAACAAGGGAGAATTGGACTGTGTTAAAAGAAGCTTTATAAGATATCAACCTTGAGGACAAGGTTGTCTTTGAAGAAAGGGATCTTGATATGAATTCTTCAAGGGATAGCAGACGTGTGAATCAAAATGCTAATGTGGCAATCACTGAAGGAGAAAATTAGAATGCTGATATGGAAGCTGCCAAATGACGTGGAGCAGCTGCCATGTGAGAAGAGGAAAAGGGGAGCACCAATATGGCTACGTGATTGCTACACGAGCAAAAAAGGGGGACCATGCTAATCAGTAGAATATTTCAGATTGTTAATGGTTCTGACATTTTCTGTTATGCTTTATGCTTTTGCTATTCGGGAAATAAAAGAGGAGAGGAATGAGTGCGTAGGTTTTGCTTATTGAATTGTGTGGCTGGTTCTGGAGTTTTCCTCTACTCTAAAGAGGCTTGAATCACTTTGTTCCCATTTTCCATACTGATTCATTAATAGAAATTCCTCCATCTTCATCCATTCACCATTCACTTGTAGATTTTTAGTTACTGCATTTTTACTGATAGTATCAGTGACATTTTAGTAGTACCGATAAAAAATAATATGACCAGATGATATTATAGGAACATTGAATTAATTGTTTCTAATTAACAATTTTGATTTAAAATCAATTTTTATTCATGATGCATTGAGCTTTAAACATATCATATAAATATGATTAATAATTTAATTTTGATTCTTCTTGTGTGTGCACACATCACACTTCAATTTCTATTATTAAAGTCTCAAAGAAAAAGAAAAAAATTTTGGAGGGGTGGGGGGGAATTGGGCCTCTAGATGATCCAAATTACAACATTTAAAAAACAAAAAAGAGTGAGGGTAAGTTAGCCAAGAACTACTCCTCTAATTTGGTAGCAGAAAAATGTATAGTGAAGTTGAAATATTAGTCGTTTAATTATCAAATGAATGACCAAGATTAAATGAATAAAAAAAAAGTTGTGTTTCTAATTTCATCCATTCAATCATGACCATTTATTTGATAATAGGATGGCTGAGATTTCATCTTCACTTTGCATTTTTGGGGTGTTACAACTGTGGTTGAATGCCTTTTCCTAACTATATTGGTTGTGTAGAAAGAGATTATTTTGCTCTGGTTGTAGTTGTAGATGGGATCCTGTCCAATGTCTCATCCTTTTGAGCGGTACACAGGTTATAATTTATTTTATGGATGTTTCATCAATTAAAGAAGTTCATTTTGTCCAATGCTGAATATGATTCTTTTGACAAACCAATAATAAAGCAATCATTAATATACCATTTATTGAGAGGTATTAAAACATTTACATTTTATATAAAATAAGAAAATATTCTGGTATTAATATCATTACCATGGTAATCAAGATCTAGATCTTGCTTACAAGATTGCACAAGATCTAGATCATGACAACAAAAATGTGCAAGATCGTAAATATGATCTTTTTTGTATCATGATCGCATGAGATTTACATCTTACTCGTAAAATCGAACAAGATCCTAACACCTTTTTTTTAATGTGGCTCTAAATTCAATTATATTTTATGGAAATAACTAATAAATTTATGAAAATATTTTGATTTTTTGATTTTTAATAAATTTATGTTTATTTAATGATTTTATCAAATTATATAAATATTTTTATATTTATTTTTTAAAATTACATACGACCTTCCGATTCTCGATTCTTTTTTATACCTCTTCAATGGTATATATAGCCAACCATACAAAAAAGAGAATTAAATATAATAATCAAGGTAATCAAGATTAAGATCTTTAAAAAGATCTTAATCTTTAAAAAAATCTTAATCTTGATTACCTTAATCATTATATTTAATTCTCTTTTTTGTACGGCTGCTATATTAGTGGGCTTCTTCTTCCATTCCTTTCATCCTTTGAAATTAACAAAAACTCTATTCAGTGCTACTGCTCACACAATACAATATGGCACCAAAAAGGTTTCATCTTTGCATTATTTTCCTTGCAATGATGCTTGTCTTCTTCACCCCAGCCACAGGTATTGTTTCTTTGTCTTTGTTTTACATTTATTCAATTAAGAAAGAATAACTGATGGAGAGAGAGAAATATTATTTTTTCTTTTTTTTTTTTTGCAATGAAAGGTCAGCACATTCCATGTGTGTACGCAAACTTGAAATGCGAAGCCAATGAAGAATGCAATGGACCTTGTGGAAAATTGGGTTTCCCTCCCAATGGTAATATTTGCGACGACACAGAAGCTCGTTGTTGTTGCCGCAAAGTAACCAAAATTTGAGGATCACTATTACATGCACGGATGATGATATTGTAACTTCTTCCGGCTAAGGCTTTATGTCATAAATTAATGTAATAATTTTGTGATGAAAATTGAATAAATGAAACTATTTAGTATTAATGTAATAGTTTATTCTCCCTTTACAAAATTATTAGAAGAATTAACATATACTTTGCATATTCAAGATGGTAAAAAAAAAAAAAGAAAATACAATATTGGCTAGATTAGCAAATTTTCATAACTCTTAAATGGACGCTTAATAAGAAGAATCAAATTTTAAAATAATAAGAACCAATTTTCTTTTTAAAGAAAAGAAATATGAGAACTAAACCACAAAGTGACATTTTGGTAGTACCGATAAAAATTAATATGACCACATGAAATTATAGGAAACATTGAATTAATTGCTACTAATTAACAATTTTGATTTAAAATCAATTTTGATTCATGGTGCATTGAACTTGAAACATATCATATAAATATGATTACTAATTTAATTTCGATTCTTATGTTGTGTGCACACATCAAACTTCAATTTCTATTATTAAAGTCTCAAAGAACAAGAAAAATGGGGGAAAATTTGGGCCTCTAGATGATTCAAATTACTACATTTCAAAAAAAAAAGAAGAGTGAGGGCAAGTTAGCCAAGACGGTTCCTCTAATTTGGTAGCGGAAAAATGTATATTGAATTTAAAATCTCAATTGTCTGATCATCAAATGAACGATACGAATTGAATTAATAGAAATAAAAAATTTGTGTTTTTTCAATTTCATTTATTCCATCATGACGATTTATTTAATGATTAGATAGTTGTGATTTCATCTTCACTTTGCATTTTCTACCACCAAATGAGAGGAGCTGTTCTCCAGTCAGCTTGCATTAGCCCACTTTTCACAAAAAATAATGATGGGCCAACACAGGTTTTGACATGTCTACCTAAGGGTGTGAAATTGAGTTTGGTTTATTGGATCAATGCACTCCAATCCTATAAATTGGGTGTTGTGGGTCAATTTTATAGTCTATTTTGACAAAAATCTTTTAGTTCGGCTCCACCAAGGTTTGGTTTGGAATACTAACCAACTTTATTTGATGTTAAATTAAAAAATTTATCACTATTAAATTTCAAATTTTTTGTCGGTGCCCACTTTTTTCTCTGCAAGGGCTTTGCAAAAAAAGAATTTTTAAATTGTTCAAGTCTCTGTTTTTCTTGGTGCTTTGTTTCCCCGTATTTGGTGAAATACTCCTTGTTTCCAGTTGTTCTTGTGAATTTGTTTATGATATGGGGGCATAAGCCTTGATGACTGGGCGACACGTGGGAACACTTCGAACATCAGGTGGCAACGTGGGGCCCAAGGTTTTTCAAGAATGTTTATAAGCTTGTACCATGTTGCGTCCCACATGCGAGGAAAATAATAATAAATAATAAATATATGATAATAATATATACAAAATAATAAATTAAATGGCAGTAAATGTAATAATAAAATATAATAATTAATTAATTAGTTGACTAATTGATTTTTGTAGAAAAGGAAATATGTCATCTAGCAAATAATAAAAATGGAGGGTTTGGACTTTGGAGTGATGAAAGAGGGAGAAGGTGGCCTTGGGGGAGAATACAAGAGGAATGTTAACAAAATAAAAGGAAAGTTTGAGGTATGGTAGACTTGTGAATGAAGTAGGAAACTACTCACCTTTCCCTTGAGCCATTCACGTCACACCCTTCTTAACAATGTTTTTGAAATTAGGCCGGTTATTTACTTAGGTTAACTTCTAGGTCATTAGATCTGTGGTTCAATCACTAAATTATAGAATCAATTGATGATTCAGATAAATAAATTAAAAAATTAAAAATTATATATATACATGTATATCTTTACAATTAAATTAAAAACAAGTAAAATAAATAATTTATATTCAAATTTCAAACTTTAAAATCATAAATATCCATAATAATTAAAACATAAAATTATAAATATTCATAATAACTAGTGTTGTGACCGATACGATACACAGCTAAATCACAACTCTAAAAATTCTCGTAACTTATAAAAATAATAATAATTACAATTGATTTTTATGAAACTTATGAGTTATGACATATACTTTTTTAATTGTAAATATTCTGAATTAATTTATTAGTTACATAATCAAATCTATTTTACCTGTTCAAACTTTGATTTGAATTGATTTATTTATTTAATAGAATAAATTTAAATAAATAAATAAGTAAGTTAATTAATTTGTTAATTTATAAATTATTTGTTATTTGTTATAAATTGTTTGTTGCACAGATCGGTAATTGATTGAATATTGATTTATCTTTACTTTTGAATGCGTCTTTTTTGTTTTAATTGGATCCAAAGAAAAAAAAAATACTAAAGTTTGTTGCTACGTTTAGACTGAATCTCCAAGCCACAGATTTCGCCTTTCAAGAATTTGATTTTTATCTCCTTTTTTCAGTCAACGGATTATGATTTAAATATTCAAATCTCAAACATTGATTTCTATTAAATTAAAAACTATTTTAAAAAGAAATCAAAATAAAGTCTAATAAAGAAAAATTTTTAATTCACATATCAATTCCATAATCAAATTTATTTTACCTACTAAAAAATCCTCAAAGATACTATAATGATCAAATAATAAAGGTAATTATTTTTGAATTTCAATTCAAATCATTTCAATCAATTCAAATCAAATAATTAATATTATGTGGTGTCATTAACTTATCAAATTTATTAATTTACCTAATTTATTTATTCATTAAAGTCAATTCAAATCAAATCAAATAAAAAAATTGACTAATTATTAATTTCCCTAATTAATAATTATAATAATTTATTTTCCTATTCACTTTAACAATAACTCACATAATATATTAAATACATTGAGACTCACATAATATATTTTGATAATAATATTACAATTTATAAATTTATAAAACTTATGAAATTTAAAAGACTTATGAGTTATAACATATACTTTTTAAACGTAAATATTCTGATACAAATTTGATTATTTATCCAAATATAAATTATAAATTTTAAAAAAATAATGATAATAAACGATCATATTATATTATGATATAGAATGAGTCATCAAATAGAATAAAATAATGAGATATATGTGTACTTGATAAAAAAGTTTTTAATTTAAAATTTTTCGCAAAAAAAATAATCAAATTAAAAATATTCATATGGAATGTAGGATAATCAACTGTACAAAAATTTTATAGTATAATCAAGAATTAATGCCAATATGCCTTGCTCCTCGTGTGTGTATATTTCAACAACTTATTATGCATATATTTCAATTCAAATCAAATAATAAATTTAATGTGATATCATTAATTATCCCACAATGGTCAAATAATAAAAGTAATTGTTTTTTAATTTCATTTCAAATCATTTCAATCAATTCAAATCAAACAGTTAATATTATTTGATGTCATTAATTTACCAAATTTATTAAATTTATTAATTTACAAATTTATCAAATTTATTAATTTACCTAATTTATTCATTCAAATCAATTCAAATCAAATAAAATAATGAAATTCACTAATTATTAATTTTACTAATTAATAATTATGTAAATATATTCTGATAAAAATATATTTTGCTATTCACTTTAACAATAATCCACATAATATATTAAATACATTAGGACCCACATAACATATTCTACTAATAATACTATAATTTATAAATTTGTGAAACTTATGAGATTTATGAGCTATGATATACATTTTTTAAATGTAAATATTCTTATATAAATTTTGATTATTTATATAGAAATAAATTATAAATTTTAATAAAAAATTTATGATAATAAATAATCATATTATATTATGATGTAAAATAAGTCATCAAATGGAATAAAATAATGAGATGTATGTGTAATCAATAAAAAAATTTTAATTTAAATTTTTTGTAAAAAAATAAAAATCAAATTAAAAATGTTCATATGGAATGTAAGTAAACTTTTCGATTGAAATATATTGTGTTTTGGTAAATTATCATTTATTATATACAAATAATTAAATAATTAATTGCTATATATTTTCTATATAAATAAAAACTAACATACCATCGTAAAGTGTTCATATATGGATGACCTGGGTTATTGATAAAATGTTAATTCAACTCATTTGTGAATTGTCTCCATATTATACACATAATTCTGTTACACCTATAACTAACACACACACTGTGTGTGTCTCTCTCTGTGTGTGTTTGTGTACGTGTGTGTGTGTGTGTGTGTGTGTGTGTGTGTGTAAGTTAAAAATAAGGAAAAAAAAACACTAACAGAAAGATATAATAAATATACAACTAAATAAATGATAGTAATTTAGTAATTAACTAAATAAAAAACAAAAATAAAAAATGACAATAACAATACTCTATATCCTCAATCTCAATTTTTATATGTCTGCTTTTGTTACCATTCTTAGAACTTTCTATAATAGGAACAAATTTATTGACCAACTCCATAACATCTAAAACACAACAATATTATTCTTAAAAAGTTGGAATCAACAACAAATAAAACATAATCTACAAAACAGAAGATAAAAACTAACATATTAAATAATTCTCGTTGGCAACACGATTCAAAATACCACTAAATGGACAAAACTTGAAGACATATTTTGGAATACTCAAATCATCTTTAACTAGTCGTACATCAGTTGAAAAACAAAACTCAAACATGAATAGATGTTTTGTGATGTGATTTCCGGAGGGAAAACACTTGATCGATTTTCTGGATAAGTTGAAAGAAACAAACAAATGAAACCAAATCACTCAATTAATAAGCCAAAGGGCGCCACAACTAAGAGAAATGGGTTGATCTCGCCACACTCAAGAAAGAAGAACGTGAGTGATAAGAAATCTAGTTGCTCTCGCCACTAACACAAGTTAGATAAGAGAAAGAACTCAAGAATCCTCTTGAAAGCAAAATGCCAATATCTCATATATGATTCAAAGATGGTTTACAACAAATGGCAAGGACCCTTTTTATAGAGGGTCTCCAAAACAAAAAGACAAAAGACTCCAACTAATGCATTAAATGCATCAACTAAAAGTCAAGTAGTGTAGGCTAAATGTCAAAGAAAATAAATGCATAGGTAGCTAAATGTCAAAGACAATAAATGCATAGGTAATAGACTACAACTATATTCAACAAATGCAATTATCCCACATGCAATCTTTTTCACACTTCTTCCACTTTCAACAAAGTGGTTAAGCCCAATCCAAGCCCTTTAGCCCTTAAACGAGTTAGAGGCCCAATTGAAGTGTTCTCCTTTTCTTGGGCTGCAATGGGATTATCCTTGATTTCATCATCCTCCCCTGGTTGAAATGGATTTGTCCTCAAATCCAAGTCCTCTTTATCTTCTAAGTACGGGGAAAGATCCCTCACATTGAAAGTAGTAGAAACAACATAGTCTTCAGGCAAATCAATTTTGTATGCATTATCATTTACCTTGTCTATGATACGGAAAGGACCATCTGCCCTTGGCATTAATTTGGACTTCCTTTGGTTTGGAAATCTTTCTTTTCGAAGATGAACCCACACTAAATCTCCAGGACTGAATTGAACAAATTTTCTTCTCTTGTTGGCAGTCTTCTCATAGATGGATTTATACTTCTCAATTTGCTGTTTAATGTTTTCATGTAACTTCTTTATCATGTCAGCCTTCATTTTTCCATCTATGCATTCTTGAGCTTCAAGTGGTAATGGTACTAAATCAAGTGGGCTCAATGGATTAAATCCATAAACTACTTCAAAAGGAGAGTGTTTAGTAGTACCATGTACACTTCTATTGTAAGCAAATTCAGCATAGGCCAAGCATTCATCCCAACTTTTCAAGTTTTTGCCAATGATAGTTCTTAGGAAAGTAGAAAGCGTTCGGTTCACCACTTCAGTTTGCCTATCAGTTTGTGGGTGACAGGCAGTACTAAAGAGCAATTTTGTTCCCAGCTTTCTCCATAAAGTCTTCCAAAAGTAGCTAAGAAATTTGGCATCACGATCTGACACGATACTCTTTGGAATGCCATGAAGTCTCACAATTTCTTTGAAAAATAAATTGGCGATGTGCACAGCATCGTCGGTCTTATGGCATGGAATAAAATGAGACATTTTTGAAAAACGATCAACAACAACCATGACCGAATCTTTACCTCTTTGTGTCCTTGGTAAGCCTAGCACGAAATCCATACTAACATCAGTCCAAGGTTGATCTGGAACAGGTAGAGGTGTATAAAGTCCATGGGCTGCTTCCTTGCTCTTGGCTTTTTTGCAAACAATACACCTTTCAATCACATGATGCACATCTCTAATCATGTTAGGCCAATAAAAATTCTCTTTCAGCATCTCCAATGTCTTGGTTTCACCGAAATGCCCAGCCAATCCTCCTCCGTGAGCTTCTCGTGTAAGTAATTCCCTTATAGAACAGTTTGGAATTACAAGTCTCCCCAAGCGAAATAAAAAACCTTCAGATCTATAAAATCCCTTATATGCCATTTTCTCACAAGCGAGATAAATAGAAGCAAGTGTCGAATCTTCCATATAATGGTCTTTAAGAGATTCAAATCCCAACAATTTAGCATTCATCATGGAAATTAAAGCATATCTCCTTGATAAGGCATATGCAACAATGTTGGTTTCTCCCTTCTTATACTTCAACACATAAGGAAAAGCTTCAAGAAATTCCACCCACTTTGCATGTCTTCTATTCAGCTTGCTCTGACCTTTCAAGTGTTTAAGTGATTCATGGTCTGTGTGAATTACAAATTCTTTTGGTAACAAGTAGTGCTGCCATGTCTCAAGAGCTCTAATTAAAGAGTAGAACTCCTTATCATAGGTAGAGTAATTAAGACTGGCTCCATTCAACTTCTCACTAAAATAAGCTATAGGACGCTTTTCTTGAAGAAGTACAGCTCCAATTCCCACTCCACTAGTATCACATTCAATCTCAAAAGTCTTAGAAAAATTAGGCAAAGCCAATATGGGTGCATTGCACAATTTTTCTTTGACAAGCTCAAAACTTCGTTGGGCTGCATCACTCCATTTGAACTCCTTTCCTCCCTTAATACATCCAGTTATGGGTGCTAAGATGGTGCTGAAATCCCTTACAAATCTTCTATAGAAAGAGGCAAGCCCATGAAAACTTCTTACTTCAGATATGGTTCTTGGAACGGGCCATTCTTTGATAGCTTTCACCTTTTCTTCATCAACTCCCACTCCTTGCTGAGATACTACAAAGCCAAGAAAAATCACATGGTCTTGACAAAAGTAGCATTTTTTTAGATTATCATAGAGTTTCTCCTTTCGTAACACTTCCAAGACTTCCTTCAAATGTTGCACATGCTCCTCATAACTTTGACTGTAGATCAAAATATCATCGAAATATACCACAACGAATTTTCTAATGAAAGATCTAAGCACATGATTCATCAATCGCATAAATGTGCTAGGGGCATTAGATAGCCCAAATGGCATTACCATCCATTCGTAAAGTCCATGCTTTGTCTTGAAGGCTGTTGATGCGCTATTTCCCGACAAGTGTATCGGGTCGCACAAGTAGTAAAGTGATGAGAAAAAGTTATCGTCCTCAGGGATTGACTTTAACAATTACCAATTTCACTAGATCAAGTTATATTTGGACAGAGGAAAAATGTAAAGATAAACCGAAAATAAACTAAACTATCAACAAGGAATTAACTAAACACCAAACGAAGAACTACGCCAAAACACAACGGGTAGGGGATTGACTTTCTTAACTCCTAATCCGATTAATTCATAGACAAACCAATCTTTGAATCGTTAAAGGATGCTTAGAAACATTCACAGATTCCATTTAATGTTGGTCGAGTTCACGAAAATATTTGAACCCAATGTCTTGGTGAGCAAATCTTCCTAGCCAAAATAATTAGCTAATGTCTTAGTCCAATTAATTGGTTCGGAGTTTAAGTTCAAGAACTCATATGACCACGCAAACAAGATTATCTATGTCTAGACTAACCCGATTCACGGTAGAAATTACAAGGGCATGTTTATATCAAGCTATGTCTAGCATTAATACAAACCCCAAATTCATCTAAGTGAAATGATCACAATCACCTAAAACCAGTTAAACCAATAAAAACTACTCCAATAATCAGAAAAGCAATTGTATTTAAGCATCCAACAACAAAGCTTCATAGATAGTGAATATAAATCAATCCCCTAACCCTAGAGTTTATAACAAGAGGAAGAAATACATAACAAATACACAACAAAATATGATCAAGAGGAAGGAGAAAAAGGAAAAAAAGCTTCAAACTCAGTAGAGAAGAGGTCTCCCAGCTCCTCCATCCTTGCCCTAGCAGAGCTCCCTTGCCCTCCAACCAAAAGATCCACAAAACATCTGCAAAAGAGCAATATATACAAGAAAGCTCGCAAGTGCAGAACCGAGGCGCCTAGGTGCCACGTGTGGCGCCTAGGCGCCAAGCAGAAAAAAAGGAAAAAGGGGGCTGGCGCCTAGGCGCCCTGGGTGGCGCCTAGGCGCCCTGGGTGGCGCCTGGGCGCCAGCCCAAAACAGCTGGAAACAAGGAGTGGCGCCTGGGCGCCCTAGGTGGCGCCTGGGCGCCACGTTCTGACTCTTTGGCAGAGAGTTGAGGGGCTGGCGCCTGGGCGCCAGCCATCAGATGTGCAGCAGAACCTCAGATTCTCCATGTTCCAGACCAGAATGGAAAGCCTACTAGAATGTACAACAAAAAGGCGTAAAAAGGCAAGGAAAAAGACTAAAATAAGATAAAGCAAAGCAACAACTATGTACAAAGAGGAAAGCAAAAATGAAGGACAAAGCAAGGAAAAGGATAACAAAAACGGACAAAGGAGAGGAAAAAGCCCTAAAGAAGCAACCAAAATTAACCAAAATAGAGGACTCATCAGCTGTCTTCCACTCGTCTCCCTCTTTCATTCGGATTTGGTGATAGCCACTCTTCAAGTCAATTTTTGAAAACACCTTGGAACCATTCAGCTCATCCAACATGTCATCCAATCTTGGAATTGGGTAGCGGTATTTGATGGTGATCTTATTTATAGCACGGCTGTCCACACACATTCTCATAGAGCCATCCTTTTTAGGGACTAATAATGTAGGTACAGAACAAGGGCTCATGGATTCCCTTACATAACCCTTTTCAATCAACTCATCAACTTGCCTTTTTAGCTCCTTAGCCTCCTCTGGATTCATTCTATATGCTGGCTTATTTGGTAAGGCAGCACCGGGCACCAAATCAATTTGATGCTCAATTCCTCTTAAGGGTGGCAATCCCTTAGGTAGCTCATTCGGAAAGACATCCGCAAATTCTTCTATCAACTCCCTCACAAGCTTAGGAAGCTTTTCTGCAAGTTCTGGATTTAGCTCCTTGAGAATTAGCAATAATACAAAGTTTTCCCTTTTTATTGCCTTCTTTAACTCATTCTTAGAAGCAAAACAACTAGGCTTCTTCTCCTCGATTACATCCTCCTTCGGCTGTACTTGTATTGGCTTTATGGGTGCCAACACAATCTTCTTTCCATCCTTCTCGAAAGCGTAGGTGTTTTTGAAGCCATCATGTAGTGCTCTTCTATCAAATTGCCAGGGCCTCCCAAGTAGAAGATAAATAGCATCCATAGGGACTATGTCACACAATACCTCATCTTTGTAATTCTTCCCTATAGAGAAAGGTACCTTTACTTGTTTGGTGACCTTCATCTCGCCATGATTATTTAGCCATTGCAGCTTATATGGACAGGGATGATTGATGATAGGTAGCTTCAATTTTCCAACCAAGGTGGTTGAAGCAACGTTAGTGCAGCTCCCACTATCAATTATCACGTTACAAACTTTGCCTCCGATAGTGCACCTTGTTTGAAAAATATTCTCCCTCTGTTCTTCTTCTACCTTGGCTTGGATATTCAAGGCACGTCTAATAACCAAGGCAGCACCTTCATCAGCATACTCAACAACTTCTTCTTCGTCAAAATATTCTTCCTCTTCACATTCCTCCACAATATCTTCATCTTCACTCTCTATTTTCCCTTGTTTCTCCTTCAAGATCATCACTCTTTTATTAGGACATTCGGATGCTATATGGCCATGACCTAAGCACTTGAAGCACTTAATGTCTCGGCTTCTTTTAGAGGGCTGGTTGTCTTCTCTCTTATCCTTCCCCTTAGAACTTTCAGATTTATTCGGCTCTTTCTTCCATATCTCCTTATTACTCCCTTTGGTAGTGTTTGAGGTTTGGGAAAGTGTTTGGAAAGGTTTACTCCCCAATGGTTTAGACACTCCATTGTTTCTTCCATAAACTCTTTTTTTCTGTCTCTCCACCTTAATTGCCAATTTAATTACATCTTCTAAGAAGACATAATTCTGCAACTCTACTAAGTCAGCAACTTCTTTGTTCAAACCACCAAGAAATCGAGCTATGGTTTGCTCTTGGGGTTCATTCAGCTCGCACCGAATCATCAAAGTTTCAAATTCTTTGACATAATCTTCAACACGCATGCCTCCTTGCCTCAAGCTTTGCAGCTTAAAATAAAGCTCTTGCTTGTAGTAATCAGGTACAAAACGCCTCTGCATGAGCCTTTTCATCAATCTCTAATTTCGAACTTCCTCCTCTCCATCTCTTCTTCGTTGATTCTTCATTTTGATGTTGGCATCACGCTCCCTCTGCTGCCTTCTTTGCCTAGGTTGTTCACCTTCTTCAGCTTCAAATTCTTCTCCATGGTGTTCAACATAAGCTCCTCTTCTTGGTTGTTGTTGTTGTAGCTCCATAAATCTAGCCATTTGAGTGGTTAGTTGAGCTATTTGTTCCATCATTTCTTCTTGACCTCTTTGTAGGCCAACAATTTGATCTTGTTGTAGGCTAAGCCCAAAAGGAACTTCAGAACTATTTTCTCCTGTCATAGTGATTTGTAATTTGTTGGTTTGAGTTTGGTGAAGGGTAGGTTCACTCTCTAAGTGTTTACACTTGGATTAACAATGAACAGTAGCGTTGAACAATGAACAGTAACGATGAATTTTTTTTTTAATAAAAAAGCTGTAATAAAATAAAACAACACAAGAATAGAAATAAAGATAAAGATGAACAGACCAGAAAATTAGCCTTCCATGTAGGTGGCAAAACACAGAATAAAATGCAATAAAATTAAGCTTTCCACGAAGGGGCAAAACACAAAACAAATAATAGAACCTGAATTGAAGTGGCTCTGATACCAATATGATGTGATTTCCGGAAGAAAAACACTTGATCGATTTTCTGGATAGGTTGAAAGAAACAAACAAATGAAACCAAATCACTCAATTGATAAGCCAAAGGGCGCCACAACTAAGAGAAATGGGTTGATCTCGCCACACTCAAGAAAGAAGAACGTGAGTGATAAGAAATCTAGTTGCTCTCGCCACTAACACAAGTTAGATAAGAGAAAGAACTCAAGAATCCTCTTGAAAGCAAAATGCCAATATCTCATATATGATTCAAAGATGGTTTACAACAAATGGCAATGACCCTTTTTATAGAGGGTCTCCAAAACAAAAAGACAAAAGACTCCAACTAATGCATTAAATGCATCAACTAAAAGTCAAGTAGTGTAGGCTAAATGTCAAAGACAATAAATGCATAGGTAGCTAAATGTCAAAGACAATAAATGCATAGGTAATAGACTACAACTACATTCAACAAATGCAACTATCCCACATGCAATCTTTTTCACACTTCTTCCACTTTCAACAAAGTGGTTAAGCCCAATCCAAGCCCTTTAGCCCTTAAACGAGTTAGAGGCCCAATTGAAGTGTTCTCCTTTTCTTGGGCTGCAATGGGATTATCCTTGATTACATCATTTTGTTATATGATACTCACTATTATACTTACTATATCAAATATAAACATTACATAAACATTTTTCTCAGTTATTTGACGCATGAACTCTCTCAAAAATTATCTTTTCACATAACCGTGTATGTAATCACCATTAGAAGGCAAAAAATAAACACAACATTAGCATAATGAACAAAATAATACATATAAAAAATTTTGAATATAATGAAATTAAATTTACTTGAGAATTTTGCAAAACCATCTTCAAATTGATATCTCCTTAGGCATATTGAACAATAAAACTATTCACAACCTCACTACCGGAACCCTAATCATCAAATCACATCTTGATGTATTAATATCAGCAACATCACTAAATCTAGTCATATGCGAAGTACAAATAGAATAAAAAATAATTCTTTAGGAAGATAGGAGCAATACATGATAGTTCGAATGACCCTTTATTTATATAAAATGAATATTGAACATAATAAATGATAATAATTATAATAATGTAGTAATTAATAATATCAATTAATTTTATAGAAAATATGTAGCAATTAATTATTTGATTATATAGAAAATATATAGCAATTAATTATTTGATTATTTATATATAATAAATGATAATTTAACAAAGGACAATATATTTCAATTGAAAAGTCTACCTAATTTAGTAATTATATAACAATTTATCCTAGTTTTTACAAATTCATTTAATGGATTTGATTAATTTATCAAATTTAATAATTTACCTAAATTATTTATTATATTTATTTATTTAAATTTATTATATTATATATAATTTAATAACCTACCTGTAATTAATGCCTTAAAGTGAAATTGTTTTAGTCTATTATATAGATTTATGAAGTCATAAATATTATCATCCAAACATAATAATATGACTATGATGTAAAACATTAGTTTTTCTCAAGAATATGCAAATTTGAATTTCTCAGTCACATTCAATGACTTAGGTCATAAAACTTTTGTTGTGAAAATTGTATTATAAAAAGCTTTTATATTTATTAACCTGGTCTAATTTTATTTTTTATGGAAATAATTTTAATTTAATCTCTTTTGTGCCTATATGAATATATGAAAATATGTCAATTACAAAATTGATTAGATTTGTTTCAGAAATTAAGAGACTGTTTCAAAAAAAAAATGATAAACAATAAGTTAAATTTTAAAAAAATAGGAGAGAGATTCAGGTCAACTGGGTCAACCAAGACCTGACCGAATCAACCTAGTTTTGGCCAGGTCACTTGCATCATGTCCGAAAAGCATGAGCTAGACCGATCCATCCCTGGGTCACCAAGTCCCTAGTCGATCAGTCGGGCCGGTTTGGGTCCCAAAACTATGCTTTATGGAACTCTAGGGATTTTCATGCAATCACCATAATCTTGTAAAACTATGTCATTGGAAATTTAGGTCTTACACAAAGAAAAAGGAAATAAATTAAAGATTGATTTATCTTCATGATTTACTCTAATGCCACCTTGTCTCTTTCTTGCTCTCCAATTCTCCTAACCTTAGCCATCCCCTCTCACCCCCTATTGTGTTAGTGGTCCCTTCCATCTTGAAAACCCTAGCCCTCTTAATTTTACAACAATTATTTTATAAAGTAAAAAGAAAATAAAATATCATGACAAAATCACACCCTAGCCACTCATTCTCTCTTGTGTTCACTAAAGGTCCTTTCTCTCTAACCTAGAAGAGCTAGTCATCCACTCCTCTCTCTTGTGTTGCCACCACTCTCTCTCACATACACACAAGAGGCATCTTTAACCCTTGCTCTTCTAAGGATTTCCTAAAGAGTAGCCACCGGAGAAAATCCGTGAAAATCTTGGTAAGTAACTTCTACCTCATCTCGTGTGATTTGTGTTCCCTCCCTCATCTCTTTATTTTGAATATCCTATGCTCATATCATTCTCCTTCTTCTTTGAACACCAGGTTTTGTAGCCCTTTCAAAATTCCATCCATATCTTCGATTAAGGCTCGATTTACGAAAAGAATTCACTGGAATCTTGGTGTGTGAAATGGGGCTCATTCTTTAAATTTCTAAATTTTATCCCAAACATTAGAGTTTTGGATAATCTTCTGGACATAGAAAAGGTTAGTCTTAGCAAGAAAATATTAGCCAGGAGAATTTAATAACTTAAATGAAATTCCTGATTTTTTGGTAGAATTATGGTCTTAACATGTTCTTGGAGGGAAAACGAATTTAAATATGATCTATATGGAAATAACCGTAAATTTATTATTAAAGTGAATAAGATGAGAACTTTGCTTAAATTTGGGAGAAAAATGGTTTGTTTAGTGATTTATGGTAAATAAATTATAAATAACATAAAAAGAAATTTTGGAAGAATAATAGAAAGGATGTGATTTTAATTTTGATATTAAGGTTGTACATGTAGTAACACAAATGATACGGTATTATATTCATATATTTTGTTGGGGAGAAATACTTTTTCATTGTGTTGCATCATTATATAGTAATTACCCTATGCCACTTGTGCTAATATTAATATGATAGTGCAGATGTAATGTAAAATTCATGTACACTGTGGTGGATTATATATTGTTTGTCACTATCATATGTATTGGTTTTACCTATATTGTTTGGTACTATTGAGACACATCCTTACGTCGAGGTCAAGGAGGTGGCCTAGGTGAGCATGGCTCATTATTACTGCCTCGACTAGTGAATGGTGATAAGCGTCCCTCATAATGAGGCAAGGAGGTGGCCTAAGCGAGCATGGCTCCCAATTGGTGCCCCAGTCAGCGAGGTGGAGTAGTGTCATGGTGAGGAGGCGGCTTGGGTAAGTTGGACTCCTGATTGGTGCCTTACCATCGACATGTACCAATAGTTGGTTGCTATGGTGTCGCATGACAAGGAGGTTGATAACATACTTTTTCCATTTATTTTAGTCCCTATTTTAGTCCTTTTTGCATCTTTAATCTTGTCAATTCTCTAATTTTATTATGTTTTGGAATTTATTGGGTATAAACTATTTTTGGATTGAATGTGTCTCAATTTTTATATTTTTAGAACTTGAATTGTAAAATGCTCAATTTAATTCCTACAAATTTTAATTTTGGAGAGAAAAGTGTTGACATGGACAAAGATGATGATTTGGATGCTAATGTGGCACTTTTTGGGTGATGTAGATGCTTACTAGGATATGCTGGATGTGGGGCCCACTTGAACTCTTATTCAATGCCATGTAGTCAGAATTTTTGGGCAGAAATATTAATTTTCGTAGGTCAAGAAAAGCATGGCTGAAATATTAATTTTGCCATGATATTCTGCTGCTGTTCTGCTGCTGTTTGTCACTTTCTGCTGCAGAAATATTAATTTTGCTGCTGCTGCCATACCATTCTGCTGCTGCCATACTTTTCTGCTGCTGCAGAAATATTAATTTTGCTGCTGTTTTGCTGTCAAAGTGCTGCCATATCATGGAAGAGGCATCCAAGGAGGCATCTAGGGCAGAATATCCCTTTAGGCATGTGTTAGATCAGTTTTATATTTGCAAAAATCGAAATTTATTAAGGAGGCTAAGTCATTTTTCTGATGTGAAGTCCTAGCACCATTTTTCTGCCTTCCTTGGGCAGCAGTGGTTGGGAGCAACATAGAGGCAACTCTCTAGCTTGGTTAGAGGGAAAGGAAGCCTTCCCACTTGGGAATGGCTCTCCTTCTCCCATTTTCCTTCATCTTCTTGCATTTTCCTTCATAGTTTCTTAGATTTCTGTTGTATTTTCTGTTTTCTGTCATGTTTTTCCTTCTCTTCCATGTAATTTTCTAAGTTTAAGGATTGATGTAGTTTGGTTCTATGATGTTTTATTGCTGAACAATTTCGATTTTAATGCATTTTCGTTTAATGGAATGGATTTTACTGATTATTCTTCCTCTTGAATGTTTGATGAACCTTCAATGAGTTTGGGATTTTTATGTCTATGCTAGAGTTAGCTAGATATTGAGCTTGACCTTGTAATTTTCACCATAAATTAGATTATCTAGATATAGATAGTTTTATTTATGTGGCTTGAATAATTTTCTTGATCTTCATGACTTAATTGAATGGTTGATCTAAGATTTTAGTCAATTATTTTGGATAAGTTAGATTGTAATTTCAAAGCTTTTGGATT
Organism: Biancaea sappan; assembly: GCA_037074585.1. Taxonomy (NCBI): domain Eukaryota; kingdom Viridiplantae; phylum Streptophyta; class Magnoliopsida; order Fabales; family Fabaceae; genus Biancaea; species Biancaea sappan. The sequence continues at coordinate 73,404,900 of CM073492.1, read as the reverse complement.
CAATCATATTTTAGAAAATTGGCCAACATTGAATGGATTGTAATTTAATTGAATTGTTCTTCAATGATTCAAAGATTAATTTGTCTATGAATTAATCGGATTAGACCAACGAAATCAATCTCATTTTCTTGTGTAGTCGGTCATTTGATGAAATGGAAATTGTACTTTAATTCATTTGGACCAATGAGTATTTTCTTGGCCAAAGTTCTATTTTATTTATTGTTCTATGAAGCTTGTTATTTATACATGCATGCGTTTGCTATGTATTTGTAACGAGTAGGACAAGAGATAACATGTCATATGCGATTGCGGGGCATTGATGTGATTAGGACTTCATCGGATTATATTTGAGTTATAGATTAGTGAAGATCTTCCTAACTATAATTTTAATATAATTCAGTCTTAGAAGACTTTCTGAGAATTTTAGATTGAAGATTACATAATAGAATTAGCCAAGAATATTCAAAGGAAATGATGATGATGTACAATTCCATGAAATTTGTGACCAATCCACATCTTTTCTCTGTTTTGTTTTCTATCTAGTTATTTAAATTTCAGTTATTTATATTGTGTTGTTTCAATCATCACCCCCCCTTTTTTTGTGTAACTTCTGAAATTTCCTTCATAAGTCTTAATAGCATTTCATTTAGCCTAATTGAATTTTATTTGATACCTCAATCTCTGTGGGACGATACTCTACTCATCACTTTATTACTTGTTGCGACCCAGTATACTTGCTGGAATATTTTATGTGCTATAAAATTATACGCACCAAGTTTTTGGCGCCGTTGCCGGGGATTGATGGTTGTCAAATTGATTTTTCTTTAAAGCTAAAGTGATGTTATTTTAGACATTGTCTTTTCTTGTTTTGGTTTTTACAATTTCAAGTGTTTTTAGCTTTTCGAGTGTCTTTATTAGTTTCATTTCTTCTTGTTACCTTGCTTATTTGATATATCTCTCATGTTATTTCTCTTTATTGCATGTGAGGTACTTGATCATTTTCCGTGACGAAGGAAATAAAAAAAAATCAAAGAGAAAGTAAGGAAAACAAAGAAGAAGCGACGCTAAGCATAGACACCAAATAAAGTCTAGCTAAGGACTTTAAACCAAGCGCTTTTGGGAGGCAACCCAAGTTTTTCTAATCTTTCTCTTTTTAATTTTGTTGTTGTATTTCTTTCGTAATTTTAATTTTTTTTAGTCTTTTTCTGTTGCCCATTTTTTTTCTCTGTTTTCTCTGTTTTGGCAGAACTTTGAGTCATCTTGCATGAATATTCTGTACTGTTTGGCTATGGTTTTTGCCACTTTTTTTACATGTTTTTAAACCTTTATATGTCTTCTAGTTGTAGAATTTTATTTGGAGTGATTCGCATCCATTTTGGGGTCGTTCTATGTCGGTAAAGCTGTGTCGCCAGAAATTCTGCACTGCAGAATTTTGCTGCTCTGTTTTGTCCGAATTTGATGCTCACTTTTTAAATTTTTGATGGAGTTTTGGTGTGGAATTATGCATGATGAAATAGCTAAAGTGTAGATTGACTTAGCGTGAAGAGAATTTATTCTTATTTCTCTAAGGAATTCAAGTTAAATGGCAATGACGTTGACTTTAATGAATTTGTAGTAATAGTCTTTTAGCTGTGAGGATTTGAGCCTAAGTGAAAAATGTTATTCTTCTTGTTGTGTGTTCTCTATCATGGATTGTCACTCTAGAACTTGTCTTGAATCTTTGATTGAGGCTACATATCTTGTACATACTTGGAAATGATTTAGGCATTTGTTTCTTGTAACCACTTTTAGCCAAATAGCCATCCATTATCATTGTTTCCATTGTATGCCATTTTGTGCCTTATCCATTTTCTTTCTTGTGTTCTTCCACCACTTTTTCTGCCTACAACAATATTTTTTTTTCTTTCTTCCAACTTAAGATGTGAGGAGTATTTTAAATTCTTTTAAGGGATTGATATGCTGAAAAATCTTGTGAATTTTGGGGTGTTTTGAACTATATTTTTTCTACTTCTCTCAAGCAAAAGAAAAAGACTGGCCAGTCAAGAAGAAAAAAAAAGAGAGAGAAAGAAAGAATAAAAAAAAAATTTGAAAAAAAAAAGAGAGAAAATAATGAAAAAGAGGAGCAGATAGAACATTGAGACCCAAATTTATTTATATTCAATCTCTTATATTTCACTTGTAAATACTCTTCATTTTCTTGAGTTGTTACCATATTTTGTTTCATTGTTCAATCTTTCCCTTTGTTTCCCACTATTTTTCTTACCCACGTTACAACCTTGTAAAGTCCTTTTGATTCAAGTATGTAATAGATTCAAGTAGTGGAGATTTAGATTCTTGACAAGCTTATGGTAGTGAAATTTGTGATAGGACGACTTTGAGTGATTCCCTCTTAAACACTTGAGAGAGTAGAGGATAAACACCTTACCTTGTGAGGAGATTGTTACTTGAATTCATTCTTTTCGAAATAATTGCCATGGAGCTTGAACTTTTTAGAAATTTAAGATTTATTTCTCCTAATGTAAATCTTTCTAAATTTTAATTATTTCATTGTTGTATATTTTCTACACTTTTTCTTGCTGTGCTTATTGGGATTCTCTGTTGTATTTAATTGATTTTGCCCAAGAGTGCAAAAGGCCTAGTGTGGGGGATTTGATAACATACTTTTTCCATTTATTTTAGTCCCTATTTTAGTCCTTTTTGCATCTTTAATCTTGTCAATTCTCTAATTTTATTATGTTTTGGAATTTATTGGGTATAAACTATTTTTGGATTGAATGTGTCTCAATTTTTATATTTTTAGAACTTGAATTGTAAAATGCTCAATTTAATTCCTACAAATTTTAATTTTGGAGAGAAAAGTGTTGACATGGACAAAGATGATGATTTGGATGCTAATGTGGCACTTTTTGGGTGATGTAGATGCTTACTAGGATATGCTGGATGTGGGGCCCACTTGAACTCTTATTCAATGCCATGTAGTCAGAATTTTTGGGCAGAAATATTAATTTTCGTAGGTCAAGAAAAGCATGGCTGAAATATTAATTTTGCCATGATATTCTGCTGCTGTTCTGCTGCTGTTTGTCACTTTCTGCTGCAGAAATATTAATTTTGCTGCTGCTGCCATACCATTCTGCTGCTGCCATACTTTTCTGCTGCTGCAGAAATATTAATTTTGCTGCTGTTTTGCTGTCAAAGTGCTGCCATATCATGGAAGAGGCATCCAAGGAGGCATCTAGGGCAGAATATCCCTTTAGGCATGTGTTAGATCAGTTTTATATTTGCAAAAATCGAAATTTATTAAGGAGGCTAAGTCATTTTTCTGATGTGAAGTCCTAGCACCATTTTTCTGCCTTCCTTGGGCAGCAGTGGTTGGGAGCAACATAGAGGCAACTCTCTAGCTTGGTTAGAGGGAAAGGAAGCCTTCCCACTTGGGAATGGCTCTCCTTCTCCCATTTTCCTTCATCTTCTTGCATTTTCCTTCATAGTTTCTTAGATTTCTGTTGTATTTTCTGTTTTCTGTCATGTTTTTCCTTCTCTTCCATGTAATTTTCTAAGTTTAAGGATTGATGTAGTTTGGTTCTATGATGTTTTATTGCTGAACAATTTCGATTTTAATGCATTTTCGTTTAATGGAATGGATTTTACTGATTATTCTTCCTCTTGAATGTTTGATGAACCTTCAATGAGTTTGGGATTTTTATGTCTATGCTAGAGTTAGCTAGATATTGAGCTTGACCTTGTAATTTTCACCATAAATTAGATTATCTAGATATAGATAGTTTTATTTATGTGGCTTGAATAATTTTCTTGATCTTCATGACTTAATTGAATGGTTGATCTAAGATTTTAGTCAATTATTTTGGATAAGTTAGATTGTAATTTCAAAGCTTTTGGATTCAATCATATTTTAGAAAATTGGCCAACATTGAATGGATTGTAATTTAATTGAATTGTTCTTCAATGATTCAAAGATTAATTTGTCTATGAATTAATCGGATTAGACCAACGAAATCAATCTCATTTTCTTGTGTAGTCGGTCATTTGATGAAATGGAAATTGTACTTTAATTCATTTGGACCAATGAGTATTTTCTTGGCCAAAGTTCTATTTTATTTATTGTTCTATGAAGCTTGTTATTTATACATGCATGCGTTTGCTATGTATTTGTAACGAGTAGGACAAGAGATAACATGTCATATGCGATTGCGGGGCATTGATGTGATTAGGACTTCATCGGATTATATTTGAGTTATAGATTAGTGAAGATCTTCCTAACTATAATTTTAATATAATTCAGTCTTAGAAGACTTTCTGAGAATTTTAGATTGAAGATTACATAATAGAATTAGCCAAGAATATTCAAAGGAAATGATGATGATGTACAATTCCATGAAATTTGTGACCAATCCACATCTTTTCTCTGTTTTGTTTTCTATCTAGTTATTTAAATTTCAGTTATTTATATTGTGTTGTTTCAATCATCACCCCCCCTTTTTTTGTGTAACTTCTGAAATTTCCTTCATAAGTCTTAATAGCATTTCATTTAGCCTAATTGAATTTTATTTGATACCTCAATCTCTGTGGGACGATACTCTACTCATCACTTTATTACTTGTTGCGACCCAGTATACTTGCTGGAATATTTTATGTGCTATAAAATTATACGCACCAGAGGTGGCCTGGTGAGCATAGCTCCTGATTGGCGCCTTGTCATGTCTGTATTCAATGATTGTGATGCTGAGGTTCCAATACATTCGTAAACCCTATCTCTAATAGAGATGTAAGCCCCTAGCCTCATTATTAAATCTAGATTTGTTACTTTTTTTATGCTTAATTGTTTTCCTAATTGAGTTATAAAAACTCACACTCGTTGTTTTGTTTGTCTTGTAGATTAGGTTGTCAGGAGGTGCCCTCCTGAGGAGCAGTGAGAGCTTACTAATGACCTCCCCGTTGCTAGGTAGGTCACCCCTTTGGTTTTGTTACTCACTAGGTTTCACTCTGTAGCCTCCTAGAGCACTTAGGATGGGTCTTGAGTTTACTTTATTGTTTCATTGTAATTCTATTTTAATTATTTTCCTTGCATTGGTTATGGTGATGGATTGATGTTGCCTCTCTATTTATGAAGTAAGTGAGACTATATTATTATTATTATAATTCAAGAGTTAATTATGATGAATTCGTCATGGAAATTGGAACTAGAGTGGTCGTTAGAGCCATTCACTCAAGTTTTGGAAGGAAAATACCAATTAAACTTCTATAACTAAAAACTCGGAGGAATAACATAATTTGGCATATTAAGCTCTAATTAAGAAATCTTGAGTTGATAATCGGGATTATCTTGTATGATTGATGGTTTGTTTCGTGATTCATCCTCGGCACATGGGAAGCATGTTGGATTTTTTATATGGACTATCATAAATCATGTTTATCTATACATACATACATACATATATATATATATATATATATATATATATATATATTATCCAGATTTAATAAGAGGTTAATTATGAATTTTTTTTATAAGAGGTAAATTATGCTATCCTCATTAGATTGAAACTGTGCCTTGTGTGAGCTGATCAATGATGGGAAGGTTAGCCCATTAGGGTTTCACAAGGAGGGGTCTGTACTCTTTGTCTATATGTGTAGTATAACAGTCCCATTGAAGATACACCTTCTGAAAGTATATTAGGCTAAGAGAGCAGTTTTACTCTCCTTAGTTATTTTTTTTTCTTCTATCTTATTTATACCTGATAATCAATTACTACAATGTGTTCTGTTGTTGTCCTAGGTACGCATATATCTATTGTTATTCATATATGCTATAGAGGTATCTACAATATTTGTATATAGGAATTATTTAATAAATTCCTTCAATGGTATCAGAGCCTGATTAATGGATTGTTCTATGGCTGTTTAATATATTCATTCATATTGATTAAGGAAAATTATTGTGATTTGGGTAATTTATTTTTATCATGAAAATTGTTTTCCATGGCTTGCTCTTTTTCTTTTGAAACCAAAAAACCCTTCTTTGGTGACTGGATAATTATTTTAATTCTGATTTGACATTGTTTTAGTTTAAACAACACTTTCTAGTCAAATCTAGATTAATTTATTTTTCTATAGAACCATAAATTTTCAATCTTTATTTTCAAACCCAATTGTTTAAACGTGATCGACATTATCTGTATATATGTTTAAACATGATTGAATCAAATTTATCTGTATATATGTTTTCTATATCAATGTGATTGAGGCATATGTGATTTTGATTTAAAGGCCTAAAATTTGAAAGACTCGCCTTCAAGGATAACTGAATCACGTCATTATGAGAGCCTCAACTTTTATCCAAGTGTCTGTTTGAATGAATGGATAAATTTATATGGAATTGATTCAATTGGTGAAATTGACAAATTACATATTTATAGATAATCATCAAGTGTCAATTTAGAATTAAGTATGCATAGGCAATTTGGGATTATGTAATTGATAATTTGGGATTTCAGTCAATCGTGTATATATATATATATATATTTATATATATTGGATTCAATTCATCTATGTATGTTTATCTCAACTTTATATGTATATCTAAATAATTTTGATCATGAATGTATTAATCAAAATTTTGAATTTTCTTGTGAATTTGGGTCTTAATATGTCAAAAATCTTATTTTGGATATTGTACTTTCTAAAAAATTCAGCCTGAAAAATTTTTATATAAATTGTGGACATTATTGTCTATTAAATATCTCTCACTCTCCTAGTAGCACCGTTGTGTATTTTAATTATTTTAGAGACAATTTGTAATTATTTGATTACTTAAATTATATTTCTTTATTGAAAATTGTCTCTAAATGATTTGCCAAATTATTTTGATATCAAAAAATGTTACTTGAATAATTTTGTGAGGTTGTGAACTCTTCTATCGCGAGTCCAATTTTTGGTGTTATTTTTGCAAATAATATATATATATATATATATATATATATATATATATCTTTATTTTTAAAAAAAATAATTATGGCTTGAAAAAAGGGGAAAATAGCAATTGTGGCAACAATAATTAATTGGTTTTGAAATGTCATTAGTGTACACACCCTATCAAAGTGACATTAATGCATATTTCTTGTGGTAAATAGTCTTTTCTTTTTTCATTTTTTTTTTGATATCTTGATCATACAAAATGGGTTGTGGAATCACCCCACGTACACATTACTAATATATTCCTCTGTATCATGTGTACTATAATATGCTTTAATCCTGTATCTATAATTGATCTGAAATTTATTGATACAAGATTGCAAAATTCTCTTAATTAACTATACTTCTCCATATTCATTATTCCTTATGTGAAATATGAGTTTTTAACATGTATGATCTATTTCCCTATCTGTAACACCCTAGGTGTTATTATGCAATTTTAAAAAGGGCATAATTATGGGAATGACAATTTTTTCACATTTAATGAGTTCCAACTAGGCAAACAAAGAGTCTTAAGGTTTAAAAAGGCCTAAGAAACGTCAAGGGTTAAGCAAAGTTGCAACGGAAAGGAAAAACATAGATAAAGAGTATAAGAAGTATGTCTAAGGACTAAAGTGAAAAGAGAAAAGAAATTTTGGAAATAACTTATGAAAAAAGAACGAACAAGAACCCAATAGGAAGAATGAATCTTACAAGGATAAGTATTGAGCCGTTATCTAAAAAAGGTTGGATATGAGACTAGAATGGGCTTTAGACGTCAGGAGGGACTAAAATTATCAATTACAGGATGATTAGTTTTAAATGACAATGGAACGTGGTTTGTGTATATTTTTATGAAGTATCGTTGGGTGCCCCATTTATGATAAGACTATATTAAATACCTTGCATCTTTTTATTAAGCAAATGTTTTTTTGATGGTAGGACCAAATTGAAATAAGCCAAGTGAGCCCCATACTACACTTTTAATATACCTATTTTCCTTTTTCCTTCATTCTCTTCCTCATCTTCCTGTAACCTTTCTTCTGCACAACACCTAGCACTTCTTTTGACCTCATCCACGACAAGCTGAGAGAAGATGGAGAGGAAGATTAAATAGGTAAGCCTTTTTCTCCCTCTTCTTCTTCTTCTTTTCCTTCCTCTCCCTTCCCTTCAAGAAAGAAACCCTAAGATAGAAAATTTGGGGAAATGTTGTTTAATGTTTCCATGAATAAATTGCTTTGGGATTAATGTTTGAAAGTGTTGATAGATGAAATCTATGGCTAAGTATAGTTGAATCCTTAAAAGAAACTTGGATTATTGGGTGATTGGAAGATAGAAAGAATTTCTTGAAATTTCTTTCCCTCTAATGTCATTGGAAGTTATGTGTTTTTAATTGATTAAGATGAGCTTTAAACAACCCAAATCACCCCTGGATGGATCCTTAAAGCTTTGGTTATGGTATGATGAAGCTAAACCAAGGTTGGAACTCATTTTTGGATCCCATCAATGGCTGCCCAGCCGTGGACATCCAGGCACCATAGTCTAGCAACCATGGGCGAGAGGAAAGGGGATAACGCCCTGGGCACCAGCTTGGGCACCCAAGCGCCACCATCTGTGCTTTGCTCAAAAAGTGCTAAATATGATCCCTCTCTCATGTTGTCTTAAACCCTAGGTTTCGAAGGAAGTATCGAAGCTTTTTGGGGCTTTTAGAGTCTTCAAATCCATCTTTAAAGACAAGGAATTCAATGGAGAAGCCTAATCAAAGGTGAAGGAATTCTTACCCTATCTTAATTGTTTACTTCTTCAACTTAATTATGCAATGTAAGTAAAAAGTATGGATGTATTGATGTTCACCTTGGTGTTAAGCTTCCATTGAATTAATGAATAAGTAACCCATAAAGAATAACCACCTATAGAGTGAAAAGGAAAATCAAGTAGGAAAATCAAGTAGGAACAAAGTGTTAATAAGAAGAATGGGTAGTTAACCTAACCTAAATTCTTTAATTTAAAAAACATAGTTCAAATTGTGGTTTGACTAAGTAAAAGTTTCATGATTTTTAAGTATATATATGGATATGACCATGATTGATACATGATCTTGAAATCATTAAAGATGGAAGCAAACTGATGTGAAAAATCACACCGAAGGACAAAGGTATGCAAGCTCAAGCTATATTGTTATTGTGAATAAACATAGTTTTGTGAATTATAATGCATCTATGTCTAATAGTGACTATATGGTAGGAGTATATACTTAAACCATGTCATGATGAATGTAATATGTGAACATGAACTACTTGTTAATATATGAGTATGTTTGCTTTAATTGGCACATGACTAAATGTTCATGGATGTGTGTATGTGATTGATGAGTTTTCATGATGCGGTTGATTCATTTCCTGCAATCCTATGGCAATGGTAAGGGGCTAGGTTGAATAGGACTCACAACGACTCTGGTAGAAAAGATGGCTTGGCGGGCCTTCAGTCTATAATGTCATCGTTAGCAAAAAGGCAGGGTGGGTCGAGTTTCCCTAGTGACCTGATGTTTCTTCAAAAAGCTTGGTAGGTTACAAGAATCGATTACGGTTATGGCCCATAGCGACTGATTGACTAAGCATGTTTGACAGTTATGTGATATGTTATGATTGTAATAACTTGTAAATGAGTTCTTGCATTTGACATGCCTATGAATATGATTTTGATGTTAACAAAACGTAAATTGAGTTCTTGTTTATGACGAGATAATTTGAGTAAGTGCTAATAGCTAGCTGATTGATCATAATATTGTGTTCTCAGTGGAGTCCCTTAGTATTTCTGTATATAAATGAGTTAAAGAGACAAATAAAGAAATCAAACATTTGTAAGTGTGTACCATGATGCCCCACATTTAATGAGGCATGTTTAATCTATGAGTTTTACGTATTATGTATGCATTAATGTCACCATTATTCATTATCTACATCATACATAAGTGTGTGTGTGTGTGTGTGTGTGTGTGTGTATTCATGAGCTATAGTAGGATTGCTTTGGGTGAGTCAAGTTGTTGGACTCACCCCCTCACAGTTTCAGGTATAGAAGACCATAAGTTGAAGGCGTACGTGTTGGAAGTACCTTCCCATCATTCGGGTAAGGTATTGTACCTCAATGTCCTTTGAATTAGATTTTCATAGTTGAGCTTTGTAATCAGGTAGGTCATGTTATGTTGTACACTCATGAAAAGAATAGTAAGAACTAGCACGAAGTTAACAAATTATGATTGTATTAAGATGAACTAAATGTAAAGATATTGTTTATATGCTCGTTATGTATGTTAGCATATGAATGGAAAAAGAGTTAAGTAAATGAGAGCTGTAGGTTTCTATGAAAGAGCTAGGCTTACGATAGTGCAGGCTAGGAATTGTCCACACTGGTCACGTGCCTGATTTTTGGGTCGTGACACTATTGGATACTATTTCTGCATTGTTAAAGCTTATGTTTCTTGACATGTGCTATGATTATAGTTGTTATTTTAGTCTTAACGATTATTGTATTTTAATGATTGACTATTGCTATCCAAGTAGGAAAATTGTTGAATTTACATATGTATATCCTACGTGGAATAACATTACTCAATTATTAAAATATTATTTAAATTACTAATATATCAACAATATTAATTGTGTTTTATAATATAGCATTTTAATTAATTTAATGAATATTATAACTAAGCTATTATTATAAGTGGTCCATGATGGGTTGACTGTTCATTAAATAGCCTGTTGAGAGGTCCCTACCCTAATCTGATAATAAATAAACTGATTTTCCATGAAGTGGTTTAATTGGTATAGAAAACTTATCAAATTTTCTGAGTTGAATGATTAAAATTTTGTTTATTTTATTTTATTTTAATCATTATTATTATTATTTTATTTTGTTACATTAATAATAATTATACTCTATCGACATGTTGTCATTAATGTAATTTTTCGAACAATATATACTTATGTCAATTATCTTTTAAGTATCCTATAGGTATTAAAAACTTTGGTGATATAAGATTTGTGCATTATAATTATTACCTTTCTCATTTATTATGGTTCAAGACCCTTAGACGAGACCATAGTAAGTAAGAAATTTTTCTAAAGGGCATGATTGACTATGCATACAGAACCATTTAATTTTCTTATCTCATGATAATATCGTGCATATTAAATGTTTCCTTTTGTTGTTGTGCCAGCCTCTTTGCCTATGCTTAACCATTAAGCTTCCTTTCCTTTACTTCCTTTGATATGATGTTTTTTGGCCATCTGTTTGGTTCATAAGTCTTGCAAGGATCAGAGGTAAGTTTTAACCTTATTATTTTCTTGAATTTTTAGTTCATCAAATAACCTAGAAGCCGTTTGTTTTTTGGGATTTTAGTGCTAAATCTTTGAGTTTGAGTTTGATTTTGAGGTTTATATATTAAAGATGATATTTGATGAGTGGGAGAAACAAAGAATTAAAGGATGAAATTTTTTTGGAGAATTTTTCTACAAATTCGAATTTATTGTAGCAACTGAAAAATCTAGAAAATTTTTGAGGTTATTGTAGCAATTACTGTAGTTTCAGTAGTCAATGGTACTGTAGAGCTCAACGTATTGTAGCAAACCATCATTGTAGCAAACCGTTACTGTAGTAATCAGAAAATATTGCATATTTTCATGATTTTGTTTCCTTTCTTATATTCCCTTATAATATCTTTTACTAGGAAATTTTCCTCCATCATGTTATACAATTACTTATGAGGAACAAGGTAAGTTTGGACAAATATCAAGGTGAGTGAACCACCTTATAAAAATTAATTTATTTAATTAGTCAAAGTATAATATAAATCTTATTTGCATTATTTGTGAAATTGAGAAGATTACTAGTGATGTTCAAGTTGGGGAAAATACAATACCATTGAAGATTATTTTTATTACCCTATATGAATTAATTTTTGTAATTGAATAAATAATAGATGTGGTAGTTCCTTAAACAAATTAGAACATATTTGTGGAAATATGATTATATGACATGATTGTGATTGTGTTTGATTCATGGAAGATTGAGGGTTGATCACCCAAGAAATTTGATGCAATATAAGGTTGAGAGATTGATCACCCAATAGACCAGAATATATTAATTAGTACATTCATGGATAAACATTCCTACAAATAAACATTGGGGAGCATAAACCTATTGAGCACCAACAATTTTGGGCTCAATATGGTTGTGAGAACATAAGCTCACAGGGAAAGTTGTTTTGGAAACTAACATAAAACACTAGTGTTTATACATATGAATATATTAAATGTATTGAATGATACCTTTTGACTGAATTAGTAATGTGGTATTTGTACTTGTGATATTTTTATGCACAGTTGTTTACTCACTGAGTTTGATATACTCACACTCTCTTTGATGATCTTTTTCAGATACAAAGGTTGAGGAAGAAAACAATCCTTCTGAGGATTAGTGGCCTTTTTGGAATTAGAAACCTAAGAAATCCTTCGTAATCTCTATAGGTCACCTAGGCTTGTATGATATAGTACAGCATTTTATGAGTGGCTTACCTTTTATTATTATGATTGGTTGAATTATAATTCCATTGTTGTGGAATTTGGAACAAAAGTAAAATGTTGAATTTTTCCTATTTATGAATGTATAAACCTATGTTTGGAAAATCTATGAATTATGTAGTTATGGATATTATGATTGTTTTTGGAATGTGACAATATTGTTGAAAGCATATCTAAGCTACTTGTGATATATTGTGACAATATTACTGTTGTGTATTTCTCTCAAAATAACATACAGCTCTTTTTTATCAAAGTACTCTGATATTAAATATCTGTTGTTAGAGAGAAAATTTTAGATTTTTAGACTCATATTTAGCATCTTGCTACAGAGAACATGTTAGTAAATCCTTTAACTAAAAACTTAACTGTTAGAGCTTTTTATAATCATGTAGCTCATATGTGTTTAGTTAAGTCTTTTGATGTTTTAGGTTAGTAGTAGTTTGAAATTTTATATTTACTTAATGTAATTCTTATGAGATATGTTTGAGATGACGTCACTTTTACTATAATATCTCTTAGAGCACTTTTAAATGCTTGGACCATTGGTTAAGATTGTACAAGGATCACATCTTTGTAATGTATGTTCTGATACCAGTTTGACATATTACTCATATTTTTTTGTTGAGGATTTAGTATCTTGACATGTATGATGCCACTGCCTCTATCAGACATGATTTTTGCATTGTCAAATATTTATTGCCTCTTGTTATTTGACATAATTGATATATTAAATGCATATAGCAATTTTGTTGTATTATTAAATCTAGTAATTATTTTTCCTTTAAACCAATGATTTATGTTGTCCAAGTGGGAGATTGTTGGATTTTCCATGTGGACTACAATAAATCATGTTTATCTATACATACACACACACACACACACACACTTATATATATACACGTATATATGTATGTATTATCCAAATTTAATAAGAGATTAATTATGAATTCTTTTTTTTATATAAGAGGTTAATTATGTTATCCTCATTAGATTAAAACTCGGCCTTGTGTGAACTGACTAATGATGAGAAGATCAGTCCATTAGAGTTTCACAAGGAGAGGTCCCTACTCTTTGCTTATATATGTGGTGTAACAGCCCCATTAAAGATACACCCTCTGAATGCATATTAAGCTAAGAGAATAATTTTATTCTTCTTAGTTATTTTCTTTTCTTTTCTTCTATCTTATTTATATTCAATCATCAATTATCATAATGAGTTCTGCTACTGCCCTAGGTACGCATATGTGTGTTGTTTTTCATATATGCTATAGAGCTATCTGCAATATTTGGATATAGGAATTTTTTAATAAATTCCTTCAAAGCAAGGACTCTATTTACAATTCTTCCTATGTGTAGACTTACATAAAATCGTAGTTTAATGTTTGTTATGCATGATTGTTTAATTGAATGGCAAAATATTTTATCTTAGCATGCTGTCAAGGTTAAATGTGTGTGGTGTTTGTTTGTTCATGAATCTCTTATTTGTTATTCAATTTCTTATTTGTTAAATGTGTGTGAGGTGTTGTCACTGTGCCGGTCATGCACTCAAATAACAAGTCATGACAGGTTGGAAGGGGAGCTTATCCATTTTTCCTTCCACCTTCTTCTTCTTGTATTTTCCTTTCCTCTCTCCTCCGTGAGAGTTTTTTTTTTTTCTTCTTTTTTAGAAGTTTTCCCCTCTTCCTTAGAAGAGGTTTTTTTTTTGAAGTCTCGAACCATTTGAACGAGGCCAAGCCTTGCACCAAACGAGAAAGGCTTGGCTGCTTCCTTATGCCTCTATCGGTGCCGAAGGCTTCATTGATGGTGAAGTTGGTGGCGGTGTTGTGTTGTTGGTGGTTGGTTCTTTGGATGGCGTGCTAGAAGACTAGCTTTGAATTAAGATTTAAAGGTGTGTTGCCTCTATTTACACCATCTCTATTTTAGGGTTTAGCGGTGTGTTACCTCTATTTAGTATTCTAGTAATATTGTATAGGTTTGGTATTACTTTTATGGTGTGTTGTATAAATCATGTATCTTCTTATCCCATAAGTTTAAGCTAACAATGTAATAATTGATCTTTAAGACCTAAAAAATCTTGTGTAATCCTAGCTTGGTGTCATTTTAATGAAAATGATTTTCATTTTGTCTAAAAAAAATTTTCAAAATTTTTACTACCAAAAATTATTTGACAAACAAAATGTCCATATTAAAATAAATATAATTTTTAAAGGAATAAATTAAAATAATTGTTATCTTTTTCATGACCAAATCTAATTTACTCTTGTGGGAGCCAAGTGTGTGCGTGCGCTGCAAGAGAATGGGAATTTGGATTCCTTCCATATCCTAGAAGGAACAGTACCATCAGGATTAGATTTGAATCGTTGGATGAGATCATCCAATAGTCCTGATTATTCTTGCATTTTTTTCAAAAAAATTACATGATTTTTTAAAAAATTACATGATTAATTTTTAATAAATTTAATCTTATATTTTTATTTTTTATTTTTTAAATTTAATCATATAATTTTTTTAGAAAAATGTAAGAATAATCAGGACTATTGGAGAGCACATATTATTTCCAGTACTTGGAGGGATCCAAATTCAGAGAAGGGGGACTTCTGGAATGAAGAATTCGCCCAGAAACTGATCACGGAGCCCCAATCTACTCCGTCGATGTATCCCTAATTTTTTACCACAATCTTTCTCAATCATTTCTTCTGTGCTTGTATTCATTTTGTGCTTCAAATTTCATTCCCTCGCTGTTTCGCCAATTGGAAATAAAGGAGAATGAGCTACCTGTTAACAACTTTGAGAAGAAGCAACAGGTGGATTCCATTACCAGAGACATTATCGATAAGGTCCTCGTCCTCCGTTTTGGCCGCGCCTCCAACCCTGTCTGTCTCCAGCTTGATGACATTGCATGCTTTTTCTTCTCTTCTTCCTCATATTCTTAATCCTTTTTCTTAATGAAAATTGAACTACTGTTTTAAACATGAATTCTTCGAGGCGTTGGGTGTCAGGATTAAATATATTTGTGTTTGCACCTATACAGGTTTTTGAATCACATCAATCATATGATTCCCATTAAATGCTATAGTTCTGTATGATGTGTCTATGCAACAGATTGACTGAAAATTGTTGTGGCTGTTGGTAGAGTTGTAACTAGTATAATTATAATCATTTGGACTCCATCAACAATTTCCATTTTTTTCTTTTTTCAGTTCTCTGAAGATTTTAATGAAACTGATCAGATAATGAATTATGTGTATAATGCTCTTCAATAAATATCATCTATCAGAGAAAAAGAATGGGGAGGCTGGTATTTAACTTGCTCTTGTGCGATGGAGTACCGAGTTATCATTTTAGTCTTACCTTATGGGTTCAATATCATGGTTTAAAAATCGAATTTGCGCAGGGAAAATCACAATCTTGTAATTTGTTACTTTGTGCAGAATTTCACACTACACAAATCTCGTTATCATTAATATTGCTTATATTGCTCACTCAGCTTTCTAGATCGACAAGGTATGTGTCCAAATTTGCTAGTGTGGCAGTAGAAAATGTTGACTCACAGGACATTCAAGTCTATGTCAAGTATTTTGACGTCACTCTGATACCTTCTACAATTTTCTTCTTCAATGCGCATCACATGAAAATGGATTCAGGGTATGATGTCTGCAGTCTTCAGATCTGCGATTTGCTTCAAATGACCACTTATTTTGGTTTCTATTGCTATTATGTTCAATTGCTTATATTGTCTCACTGTGCTACAGTTTTGAGTTTAGGCCTTAGTGTTAATTGTGCATATTGTATTAGATGAGCTACTGATTGATCCAATTGAAAAGTATTAATCGAACTAAGAACACTTGTTGCATAATGCGAAACATGTTAATATTTGCAATTGATTTGTTTTTATTTAATTTTACATGGTTTGAATCAGGCTGCACTTAAAAAGCATTCATTATTATTATTATTATTTTCAGCCATTATGTTATTTGCATTGTTAGAAAGCGAAACTGATTTTTTTTTTCTCGTGGTTATAAATTGAAAATGATTTTTTTTTCTTGGTTCATTGGATATGACTGATATGTTATATTCTTCGTTATTCCACGCCAATAGTGTTCTTGAGAAGGATATAAATATGTTGAATAATTTGCACTATTTGGACCACTGAATAAGTTTTAATGATTCATTTGGATAGGGCATTCACAAGTTAAATAGTTTGGTTACAATTGGGACTCCGATGTTACACTTATCCTTTCGGGGAGTCAAAACTACATTTATTTAGTTTGGTCATGTTTGATTTTATGTATGGACTTATAGAACGTATTGATTTAGTCTTACAGATCATGAGTGTGATAGGACCTAGAAACCTACTCAATATTATTTAATAGCAAAATGAAAGATTACAAAGGATAATCCCTTCACAAAGCCCCAGCTCCTACAGAAAACCTTGCCACTAAGGTATTCTACTCATAAAGCCAGAGCAAAATACTCCTACTACACTTTGACACAACATTTAGCACACTCACTCACAATCCCTCTCCCTTATTTATAACAAACTCACCCCTCTAGAAATTTCCTAATTGCCCTTGTAACTGTATAACAAACACCCCATTACCTAGTACCTATCAGAGTGCTTCGAAAGCTAAGCTGGAATTATGTTTGTTAGAATCAAGATCTTATGTAAGATCGAAAGGAACACATGATAAATCGAATTGAGGATCGTAAGATCCTATCAAAAATATAAAATTATATATATATATATATTATAAATTTTGTAAATGATACAAAATATCAAAGTCTCATTATATTCAATAAAACAAGCTCAAATATCATACAATTAATAAAGAAAAAAATAGAGAGGTATTGTATTTAAAAACTTCTTTTTTTTTTCTTATCCAATAGACACTTCTTCTTCAAAACTTATAATATTATATCTTGTTATCAGCCTTCACTAAACTAAATTAAAATTTGAACAAATTATGAGTAGTAAGACTGTAATTGTATAATATTAGTAAAGACTTAAGTTAGTTTAATGACTTTTTCACATCCCAATTGAGCTAGAAAAATATTAATAAATAAATAAAATGACAAAAATTCAAAATGTTATAGGATGGACAAAATTGTAAATCGTAAGATTTTAAGATTTAAATCGAGATCCTAATAGATTTAGATCTTATATATTTTTCACTTTTTAAATTAATGATTATACAAATTATGGAAGTTTTTATACAAAAAAAATTACTATTTAACAAGTCAACTTTTTTTCAAAAAAAAAGGTGGCATGCAGGTTGGCCTGTTTAGGCCCATAGGCAGGTATGAGCTTAAAAAAATTGGCTCGTTTGATAAACGAGTTGGGTTGGGCTGGACCCGTTTAATGCCCATTTGACACTACCAGATACAGGGTAGGGCTTTCTCTTCTAGCACAAATTTAAAGAAGAAAAAAGAAACCTAGAAAAGAATTGTTGACTTGGATGATGATGTGGCAAGTAATGTCCATGTAGCTACTGACATGTAAAATTGACATTAATTGGGATGCATAATCAGAACTACATCAATTTAAGACTAACAGTTGACTAACTTGTCATGCCGCCAATTCGGATTAGTGATATGGGCAATTAATTGGTCATTCATACAGTTATGCACGACTCACAAATGTATCATGTTTCCAAGCCTTCCCCCTCACATCACAAAATATAATCTAGTAAGAGGGGAACGTTCCAAAACATGACCAACCAAATTATACAAAAGAATTCTCTATACGCCCTTTTACATATCTACCCAATTACATTTATTCCTAAGTATTCTATTCAGCTATATAGCTTAACACCCAACCCAAAAGAAAACTAAGCAAGTGGAATTGAAGAGAAGAGACTTCGCTACTCCTCGTGCAGAGACTCATCCGCTAACACAAAATGTGCAAGAGACACACGAGAGAAAGGTTGAGTAATAATGCTTAGTGAGGTAAAACATACAACCAAAGCAAGTACTTACAGAGTGCCACTTACAATGCAGAACAGTTACCAAGAAAGTTTCAACCACCGTAATACAACTAATACACTAGGTATACGAATAGAAATATAACAAAGTTTACAATGCACCACCAAGAAATATTTAACCACATTGGCTTCTTATCGTGTCATCACCCTTCGTAGTTGAGAAGGCTGCACATGCTTCTAATTACTTTCTCATCTCCCATAGATAAGAGGACTACCTAGGATTCTCACTATGTTCTCACCTTCCATGGTTGAGAGGGCTGCCCAAGCTTCTTACTGTAATCTCATCTACCATAGTGGAGAGGGCTGCCCAGCCTTTTCACTATGGTCTCATCCTTTATAATTAAGAGCCAATCGGGCTTCTTATCATATGTGCATTCGTTACAATATGGGAGGGCCTCCTGGCTCCTCATCATATCCTCATCATGCACAAAAGAGAGTGCTACATTGACTCCTCACTACATTCTCATTTCCTTACAGTTGAGAGAGCCTCATAGGCTTCTTACTATATCCTTAACATTTATAATCTCAATCACAAACCATATAGCAGTTCGAAGTCATCAATATTCAAAGTAAAGTGCAAGAAGGGAGTAGGACCCTCACCTTGGGGTTTTGGATCACTAAGTAACCGTTTTTCTCTTGTTTTGATCAAGATTTGGATGATGCAAAATGTTTAGGGTAGTACTCCTATAGGTTCCATCATGAAAAAAGGGAGAAATAACGTCAAAACCAAGATTTGGGAAGTTGAGGCTGACAAACTGGTGCTGAGGGCCCTTCCTATGGCATTGAGCACCAGGTACTGTAAGCAAAATTGGCCTTTTGGATGGCTAGCACCACCTACACCAAAACACCCATTCTGGACACCAAAACCAAACATTCCGTTCAAATGGATACTTATTGAAAAAATATTTCCTACTTTCTTCTTCTTGACAACAAAAATGTAGTTTCCTGTTATTTTGAGGCCCTTGTTAAGAAGAATTTGACCTAGAGGCAAAGCATTTTGTCCCATCTTCCAAAGCTTCATCCAATCGATATGGTTGACATGATGATAAAATCATTTTCAAACGAAAATTTCTCATAACCATCTCTCATTATATATTCACCTGAGGTTGAAAATATAGTGTGTCGTGATTGGAAGTGATAGTGTCCTGTTAAAAGTCATGATTCAAGTATATGAAAAAGATTGCGAAGGTATAGAATAGTGTCTCAAAAGTTAGCAAATATGTCATTGGAGTTGGAAACAATGTTTACTTCATTAAAGATACATGCCATGCTAAATAGAACCAGGTTTCCGATTTTTCTGTGTTTCTATTCTAAATGTTATCATGAGCAAGAGTTAGTGAGATGGTGATAACTAGTGGAAGCTGCGATATGGATCAATTCAAACCTATGTTAATGATTTAGTTATCTTGTCTTTACGAGTTAAAATCACTCCTAATTCCAGCAATGGAGTTGGTAGGATCAGATGGGCCACTAATAGCAAAGGGATATTCAGCACTAAAAGTGCTTATTTCTCTGGAGTTGACTTAAGGGGGTGTTCATCTCTACCTGGCAATTTATTTGGAAGATTCAGGTGCCAAAGCATGTCAGACACTTGGTGTGGCAACTCGACCATGTTGTCCTCACTATGCCTATCTTGTCTTGTTGTGGAATGAGTTGGTGGACCCCCCTCCCGAAAAAAAAAAGCTATGACTTTCTATTAATGTGATTTGGAGTGGTGAATTTTCTTAAATCTCTTTTTTCAACTTTGGGAATGAAAATAATATTAATCATAGTTTTAGTAATCAGCCCAGTTATTGATCTGAATTGGTATTCAGGTCATTAGGTCATTGGTGTAACCGTTCTGTCACTGGGTCAATTGTTCAACAAAAGAATATATATATACACTACAAGAAAAATGCCATATACCTACAGTTACTTTTAGTGACAGCAAAAATATCATAGGTATAGATAATGTATACCCACAGACACAAATTAAAACACCATAGCTATAAATGGTCAATACCTATAGTAATTTTTTTGTCACTAATACATATAAAAAATATTTAAAAATAAAATTTAGCTTATAATTTTTAAAATAATTTCAAAATCTTAATTATTCTTGAATTAATTAATTTTTTTTATACAAAACTATTACTGTTACACATGGTTATAGACTGTGGGTAAAACCCATATAAATGATTTTTACCTCATTATATGGTGTTATCTCAAGTAATTTTAAAATACATTTTAAAATTTAAATTTCTTATTTTATTTGTTAATTTTTTATCTCAAGTAATTACTTTTACCCATGATAAAGAAGTGTAGGTAAAAGCCTTCTAAAAAAATTCCTCTTCCCGCTTAAGAGCGCCAAAATGAAGTCATCAGCCTAAAAGTTGCCCCTATTTTCTTTTTCTGAAGTAAAACTTAATGCCTTAGTCGCACACAACCCTAAACCTAATTCAGCAAGAGAGATGGTGCAGAGGCAAAGCTTTCGACTAAGGTGAAATTTCCTTCAGGATATCTATTTAATCTTTATCTTCACTCTCCTTCTCTTTTATTTTGGATTTCTAATTTGTTTTGTTTATTTCAGGTGATTTTTAATATATTAACCCATTCCTGATTTGAAGCTGCGCATCGTCTCCATCCTCTGTACTGTAAGCATTATGCCATGTGTGCTTTTTAAATCTATTTTCCCTTCTTGAAATATATTTTGTTGTGTGCTGCATTTTTTATATGTTTAATCTATATATTCTGAAAAGTTGATCATCATCGCATCGTCTCCATCCTCTGTACTGTAAGCATTATGCCATGTGTGCTTTTTAAATCTATTTTCCCTTCTTGAAATATATTTTGTTGTGTGCTACGTTTTTTATATGTTTAGTCTATATGTTCTGAAAAGTTGATCATCATATTGTATTATTTATTTCTTAGTGCTAGTCCAAAGATGAAAGAGAAGAGTGGGTCCTTAGCAAATATGAAAAAGAAGAGTGGGTCCATCTCCTACAATTTTCAAATCCATTATACAGAACAATGGGTCCTCTGCTATGTCTTTTTGTGTTTCTTTTTAATTAGTGGGTCCTCTACTTTGCATTTTTGTGTGTTTCTTTTCTACTGGTTTTGAATATTGATTGTTTTTCTGCATTTTCTGGACCATTTGCCAGTGTTTCTTTTCTACTGGTTTTGAATATTGATTGTTTTTTTGCATTTTCTGGACTGTTTGCCATTCTTTTTGTTCAATTCTGTGTTTTTTCTGGTCTTATGCATTTTCTGGACTGTCAGCCACTGTGTTTCCATGTGTTTCTTCCAGCTAATCATACCATTTGAATATTGTGAATTCTATTCTCACTCAACCAATTTCATCCCCTATTTTGATTTTCTGGTCTAATAGTTGATGCTGTGTAATAAAACTGATCTCCAATACTAAAAAATTCAATTGTTCAATGCCACCGAAAATTTATTAAAAATGAAAAGGAGTGAGAAAATGAAGTACAGAAAAGTGAAGTCTTGTCTTCAACTCTGAAAAGGAAGGATGAAGTGGCTTCATGCAAAGAAAGTAAGAATTTTGTTGTATAGAGAATAAAGTCAAATAGCTGGCAAACACTGACCCCCTTTTTGTCTTGATTTGAAATATAGAGATAAAGAGATAGAAATACACAATAACTTCCCACTAAAAAATACAATAAAATTTAAAAAAAAAAGATTTTCTATTGAGTTTCTCTTTTCTAACTTGATTTAAGGAATCAATAATTACTTATACATTGCTTTCTTTTAACGAGATTTATAATACTTTTCTATAAAAACATTTTTCACAAAAAAATAAGCATATAAATATATGATTCATGTATTGCTAGTTAGAGCTAACCATTTTGGTCACAATGAGTTTTTTTTTCTATTCCCTGTCATGTCTTCTGCCATTATTAATCTGCTACCATGAGTCATTTCACTTTTGCATCATTTCTTCTTATTAATGATAATAGAGTATGAAAGGATCAAAAGAGACTTTTCTAATCTGGTGGCTGTTCTCACATTCAATATTAATAGCAAGTAAATTAATTAGTACTTTAGTTTTGAAAAGGAATATTTGTTAATTTAATTTATTTTAAAAAATTACAAGCCAAAGTCAAAATTTCAACAACCACCGAAACACTTAATAAACCTATCTCAACCTCACTTCATACACATCTATGACAATCACCCCAAAAAGGTACGAAAACCAAACATGCTAAAAAATATTATATAATATATTAAAAAGCATCTAGAAAGTAAGTGATTGGAGTTTAATCTAATATATTAAAAAGCATCTAGAAAGTGGGTGATTGAAGTTTTTGAAGTTAAATTCGTGAGCCTCCTGGTTTTGATTTCTGTTTTAGACAGTAATAATATTCTGCATATAGATCTACAGTGACCTAGCTTTGAGATTAGTTGCACAAATAAACAAATTACAAGAATCTACGAAACATGAGAACTTTCATCAAAGTAGTGTTAAGTTTAATTAAATTATGCATTCAATTGGATTTATTTTTGTTAGTCTACATTCATCAATTAATCAAGTATATAATGCATCTTGTTTTATAATGAAGATCATCAATTAATTAAGTTGTGAATCAAATCTGGACATTCTCTAACAATTGCTTTTATATAATTTGTTCTAGAATTAGTTTTAAAGTAGAGATTTTTTCTTAATCTTGTCTTAGGACTATAACTTATAGCTAGATTGTCTTAATTTTTTTTTCTTGTTGCTAATGTTAACAAATTCTTGTGTTGTGCACTTGCTACATAAGGCAATTATAAGTGCATCAACATGACTTAACTATAGAACTTGTATTCTTTTTATATTTGTAGTTTTATCCAATGGATCATAGAAGGTGGATAAATGATCCCTCAAAAAATAGAAAAGCTTACATTGAAGGTGTGCTTGAGTTTTTAGACTTTGCATTTCAAAAGTCAGCATTGAATGGGAAAATATTGTGTCCATGTACAACATGTGCCAATCTTTGTCGTTATTCTAGATCAAGTGTTTACGAGCATTTAACTAATCCACGTCGTGGGTTTCTTTTGGGTTATAAAAATTGGATTTTCCATGGAGAGACAGTTGAACCCTTTTCAAGTATATCTAAAGAAACAACAGAGTTAGAGCATGATATGCATGGATTTCTTCATGATATTTTTTAGAATGCTTGAACAAGTGAGTGATGCAAACATTGATGCTATAGATAGGCAAACTTCAGAACAAGTGATGGAGGAATATCGTGAACAACAATTTGAAGAAAGAAACAACTCTGATAAATTTTATCACTTAATTAAATATGCTGAAGAGAAGCTTTACCCAAGTTGTGAAAAGTACACAAAACTATCATTTATTGTACATCTCTATCACATAAAGTGTCTTCATAGGTGGAGTGAGAAGTCTTTTTCTATGTTGTTAGAATTGTTAAAAGATGTTTTACCATAAGGAAATGTTTTACCAAAGACATATTATGATACAAAGAAGATAATTTCTGGATTGGGCTTAGGATATGAAAAAATCCATGTGTGTCCAAACAATTGCATGTTGTATTGGAAAGATAATAGCAATGCAGATTTTTGTTCAGAATGTGGTGTCTCAAGATGGAAAACTTCTGTTTCTATGGAGAACAATGAAGTTAACATATCTGAGATAGTTCAAGGGAGAAAAAAGATACCAGCAAAGATTTTACGATGGTTCCCTTTGATACCTAGGCTGAAACTTTTATTTATGTCCTCTAAAATTGCTGCATTTATGAGATGGCACGAAGAAGGTCGCACAAAAGATGGCCTTTTGAGGCATCCAGCAGACTCTCTTGCTTGGAAGGAATTCAACAGTAGGTATCCTAATTTTTCAAGGGACCCTCGTAATGTTAGGCTTGGATTAGCTTCTGATGGCTTTAATCCATTTAAGACTATGAGTGTGACTCATAGTACATGGCCTATTATTCTAATTCCTTATAATTTTCGTCCTTGGATGTGTATGAAGCAACCTTCTTTCATGTTGTCATTGTTTATCCCTGGGCCTAAAGGTCCTGGTAATAAAATAGATGTATGCCTCCAACCGCTAGTTGAGGAGTTAAAAGAATTGTGGGAAACAGAGGTTGAAACCTTTGATGCTCATACAAAAGAGCCATTTCAAATGCATGCTGCGATAATTTGGACTATTAATGATTATCCAGCATATGCAAACTTGTCTGGATGGAGTACTAAAGGTAAATATGCTTGTCCATGTTGTGGTTTTGAAACAACTTCAAAATGGTTAAATTATAGCAAAAAGTATTGTTATATGTGTCATCATCGATGGTTAGAACCTGACCACAAATGGAGGTACAATCGTGGGTCTTTTGATGGAACCCAAGAGTTTAAGAGTGCTCCTGAACGGTATGATGGGGATACAATCTTAAGACAATTAAATGCTCTTGAAGGTGAAAGTATAACTCAAGATGGGCCACAACCTTGGAAGAAGAAAAGTATTTTGTTCACTTTACCATATTGGAAATATAATCTATTGCGTCACAATCTTGATGTGATGCATATAGAAAAAAAATATTTGTGATAACATCATTGGTACATTATTGAACCAAGAAGGAAAATTTAAAGACAATTATGAGGAAAATCTAAAAACATCACGTGGTCCATCTGAAGTAGCCAGAAGGTATACTGGATACCTTGTTAATGGATTTAGGTTCCATACACAAAAGAGAGAAAGATGCTTGAAAAGTCAAAATAGTGGGATTGTTGTAGCTGGTGATATTACAAGTTATTCTAGTGCAAGATCTGCAAGTGGTAGATCATGTGAACTTAACTACTATGGTGCCCTAACAGATGTGATTGAACTAAATTATTCTGGTGGATATAAAATAGTACTTTTTAGATGCAATTGGGTTGATCCCAACAGAGGTTGCAAGAAAGACAAATTTGGAATAACTCTAGTAAATTTCAATTATTTGAAGTATAAAGGAGATGATATTTGTGACGACCCTTTTATTTTTGCGTCCCAAGCCCAAAAGGTTTTTTATGTGGCAGATAAGAGGCAAGGGGATTGGCTTGCAGTTGTGGATGCAAAAGTTAGGGATTTGTTTGACATGGGTGATGAGAATTCCAATGACATTGAACAAAGGGTTGAACAGAGGAGTGAACAATCAAATCAAATTGCATTAAATGTTACACATGCTGAAGATGAATGGATTAGAGACATAGTTGATGATGATGAAACATTAGAAGTTGTACCAAATGAACAAGATGGTCAACAATTGCAATCTGACAATGAAGATTTTGTTGAAGATAATTTCTTTTAGTTGACTATGTTTTTTCACCTTTTTTTTATTCTACTAAATAAGGTATGAAATCATTCTTTTGATATTGAAATGTATATTCTGGTTATGTACTTCTAGATGCTTTCTATGTAAAATTTATAATTGTCAAACTTTATATTGCAGGGAAGCATGGAAAAGCGTAAAAGACTGAATATTGGTCATCGAACTACCCTTCAAAATGAAAAACATCAAGGTCATGACAATAATAATGAAGAAAATTTGGATAGCTCACGTGAGAGCTTTTTGCCACAATGTGAAACCCAATCAACTCATGGTACTGTAGAAGCCAACGGTGGAGAATGTATAAATACATGTATGAGTTTTATCTATATTGCATGAAACCCAATATATTTTTATGGTACTATCTATAACATTTTGGGTTTATGTTGATTTTAGATGATCAACTTGAAGAAGTTGTGGAGGTCCAAGAAGGAGAAAGTATGAATCACAAATTACTCATGTTGTTCTATATTTTTTTAAGAAAAACAAATTATAATTTGAATCTTCTAATGTGGTATATAGGTCATGCTAAAACTAGAGGGCCTACAAGAATGCTAGATGTATGGGATACGGATGATGATGACTTCATTATTGTGGAATTGGATCCACTTGTTCGACCAATTGGCGAGGAAGGAAAAACTTTAACTCGATTTATTGGTAGCTTGGTTAGACAGCACCAATGTGCTCCAGTTAATTATAAAACTTGGAAACTTATGCCAGATGAATACAAATAATCAATGTTGACAACAATAATGGTATTGTTATATCATAGCTTTGTTTATTTTTTTGGGTCTTAATTGTGATATCTCCTTTTGATTGTACTAATATTAATTTGCATCTTTTTGGCCCTCTTATTTAGAAAAAGTTTCAATTTGTTCCTGAGTTGGACAAGAAAAAAGAAGATATTTTAACAATTTGGTTAAAGTCAGAGATGAATGACAAATGGAGACAATGGAAGCATGATTTGAAGAAAATGGGATATGACCCAAGTAAGACTGAGAAAGAAATGGCTAGTAATGTACCAGATGATAGAGTTGATCCTCTTCAATATCGTGCCTTGGTTCACTATTGGTGCTCTGAGGAAGGACAAGTAAGTTATTTATTAAATTAAGAAATTCTCACGTATGAATAGTAATTGACTTTATTTTTTTTCTATTTCACTTTTTTATTCTTACTTTAAACTAAGAAATCAAGCGAGATTAACAAAGGAAATCGTGCCAAACTTGAAGATATTCATTGCATGGGTACAAAAAGTCTTCCAAGATTAATTAATGAGAAGGTTTGTAGCCTTTTGCTAATTTCATTTGGTTTACCATTTATAGAATCATTTATTTAGACTTGGTGGTTGTTTTTTTAAAATTTTAGGCACAGAAGGGAAAAGGAGTGCAACCAAGTCGTGCACAAGTTTATATTGATACACGAACTCGCAAGGATGGGAAAGT
This sequence comes from Biancaea sappan, assembly GCA_037074585.1. Taxonomy (NCBI): domain Eukaryota; kingdom Viridiplantae; phylum Streptophyta; class Magnoliopsida; order Fabales; family Fabaceae; genus Biancaea; species Biancaea sappan. Next base: position 73,377,631 of record CM073492.1, on the reverse strand, counting down.
TACTACTGACCATGCTGCTAGAGTAATTGTATGTTTTTTTCATTTCTTTGTTGATATTATTAATTCTATAAACCCTAAACCCAAGCATGATTTCTATTCCTTTTCTTGTTTTGCATATAACAATTTGTTTGGAAATTGTAGTTTGATATTTTCTAAATACTTTAGTTCATTATTTATATGTATTAAGTGAGTAATTGTATTTTTTTTTCTAAATGCTTTGGTTCCATCTGAATTAGATATTAAGTAGTAATCTGGATTCCTATAAATTTGTTTCTCTTTCATCCATGTATGGAATTTTCAAGATATAACAGATGTTTTGTTTATCTTCTAAATTGGAGTAAAAGTAGGTTTAAATTGAAATTAGCAGACAATGAAATTTTTCTATTTGCCTTTTGTTTTCTCTTTTTCTAAATGAAAAATGAGGTTGTAATTTTTTTATTTGGTTTTTGTCTGTACTGGTATTTCTACATTGGTGCTTAGAAGTTAGAAACAAATAAAGTAAAACAATGGAGTTCAAATTTTACACTGTACAAAGCTGAACTATAACTTAGTTTGTTTATTTCAATAGCTTGTGTTAGTCTTTCATAGAGTTATATTATATACCTCTTATTTTAGAGATTAGATAGAAATGAATAAGATTCTCTTCTTTCTTTTGAGAACTTGGATCAAGATGTTTGAGAAAATTATCAAATTGGTTTAGAACTTACCATAAAGATGTCTGAGATCTTTATTCATATATCATTTTAGGATGAATTGAAAAAAGTGATGAATGAAGAGGGAGCCTCACAAAATTCTCAAAACACTCAAAGCAATACATCTTGGAAGGATGATGTATATTCTAAAGTCTTGGGACCTGAAAAGAGAGGACGTGTGTGTTGTTTAGAAAAGATTCCAACTTGCAAAAGTAATGTTATTGACTCATCCTCAAACATAGAAGTAAAGGATAGACTTAAGACCGTTGAAACTTTATTGACTAGTGTTTTGGCTTTAATTAAAGAATGATTTTCTGGAGATGAAGTTAATGAGATTCTACAAGCTACTACTCAAGAGGTGTAATACAATTCTAATAATATATTTGTGGTATAACTTTATATTTAAAAGACTTATTAATAGAATGTTTATTGGTTTGTCTTGTATACAGGTTTCACCTAATGATACTAATATCCCCAATGGCAATATGAGATCTTCAAGTTCAAGCAATCCTAATGAAAATTGAGATGGTATATCTATTTAACATTTTGTGAATTAAAGTTATCTTATAAATTTGTTATGTGCCATTTTACTATGTATTACCATTTTAAAAATTGAACTTATTAACTTGCAGGTGAATATCAACAACAACCTATTTCAAGCATACAAAGTGGACATCTTTTATAGGAATTTTCTTGTCAATGTAATAGGATTATGCTTATAAGCACTTACACAACAGACTTAGAATTTATTTTAGTTTCTCTTATTTGATTGTTCTATGTTTTGTAAGAATATTGTCTAGGGGTTATTAAATAAACTCCTTATTTTGTATGAAGATTATTAGAATTTCAATATAATGCAATGAATTTACAGTTATAAAATTACTTGCATATTTAGTTATTTATTTATTTATAGTTATAAGGAATGACAAATAATAATTAATAAAGACTATCACTATGGGCTTTAGTGATATAAAATTTTTCATCACTATATGCTATACTTATGCCAAAAATTCGTCACTATAGGTCACCAAAAATCCTACCACAACAATATATAGTGACAATAACATATCTGTCACTACAACCTTTAGTGACAGCAAAATATTCGTGGGTAAATGTTCATAACTATTCTAACAGCTAATAAAACCGTAGGTATAAGTTTCACCGACGATAAAAAATCTGTGGGTATAACTGAGCAAAAGTGACGAAATTTTTTACCGTCGGTAAAGGTCGCTTGGGGTTATACCCACGGATTTATACCTTTTACTGACAGATTTTGTCCGTCACTATATGGCTAATTCCTTGTAGTGTATATATATATATATATATATATATATATGCTCATAAATAAATATCAAAATAAGCAAAATAATATTATATACAAATTTTCCAATCAAAATATCTTTAAAAATTGTATCTTAAAGTGATTTTAGCACACAAATATCATTTTTAATAAACAAATAAATAAATATAATCTTTTATAATTATATTAATGAATTGTAAAAGTAAAATTAAAAGTAATTTATTTTTGAATATCTGATGATTATTTAATTATTTTTGACTTTATATGATATCATAAAATCTGTTACTAACCTTGTTTAACTTTTATGATTTAAAACCATTTTAGATAATGCAATGATATAATTTACATAAAATAATAACATTTTTTGTTTCAAAATACTATTATTATTCATATAAATATTTTTTGGCGCACTTACATATGATAATCATAGTTTGTAACTTAGATGGTTAAAATGTTGTTTTTCCTTCTATGATGTACCGTATTCAACATTGGTTAGGCCTTTTTTTCCCATTATATATATATGTGTGTGTGTGTGTGTGTGTGTGTGTGTGTGTGTGTGTGTGTGTGTGTGTGTGTGTGTGTGTGTGTGTGTGTGTGTGTGTGTGTGTGTGTGTGTGCGCGCGCGCTTTCATTGAAATTTGAAAAAGAAAAAAAACTTTAGACCCGAGTTGAACTGAACCAATTGCATTTCAATCCAATGAGATAACTCGGACTAAGTTAGACTATATGGGTTGCCAATTTTCGGATTGGCCGGGTCAAAAAACACTTATACTAATTGAACTTCTTATTGGGCTGCAGGGATATGCCAACTGTGGAGGTGAAGGGATATGCCAACTGTGGAGGTGAAGGAACCATGCTTTCTTATTTTAGGGCATGTTTGGTGCAAAGATTTAATGTGATGAGGATGAAGTAATAAGAAAGATAGTGAGAAATTGTTCAAATTACCAATCTAAAAAACACCAAACTTTCTTTTTCTTTTTTCTTTTTTTAAGTTGGAGTATTCTAGTAAAATATCTTTTTTTTTCATTTTTATTTCTTTTCTCTTTCTCTTTCTCTTTTTCTTTTTGCATGCCAAACATACCCTAGAAAGGGTTACAAAAAGGTTCTTACCATGAAATATATGGAGGAATTATTTGGGATTTCTCCTTTGATGACAACTATATCCTCGAAAATTTGAAGCTCTCATTAGCAATATTTTAAAAAACGAATCAGTCATTAAACTGGTGAAAGTATTAGTTCACAATGCAATGGTTTAACTGTAGTTGAACCGTGGTCAAATTGGTAATACTTAAAATATAAAGATTAGTATATATAGTCACATTACATAGCAAATTAAAACTCATAAACTACTAATAATAATATTTAAATATAATTTACCTATTAATTATTTATATTCATCCCACTCTCTCCTCACTTGTCCCTCTATTTTCCAACTCTTCCCTAATCTCACTATGAGCGGATCAGGTGCTTGTACAAGCACCATGCTTGTCCTTTAGCAACGATTTTTTTAAAACTTTTAGCAACAATTTTAAAACCATTGCTAAAAAAGTCTTGGCAACAGGTATAGTGCTTGTCCCTGGATCTCGTCCCAATCTCACTTCCCACTTCTCATCATTTCACTTTTCAAAGAATGTAGCGCTCCCCTTCCCCTCTTCTCTTTCACTTCCTAATTCCCATTTTCTCCATCAGTCCGTGACTGTGTGCTCCCCTTCCATTTCCTTTCTCTATCTCTCTCTCCCTCTGTGTATCTGTGTCTTCCTCAAAGTCGAAGCTAATGAGTTTCTTCTTCTTCTTACATAGTGCATACAATGGTGACGAGAGATGGAAGGCTGAAGCTAATGATTTTTCTTTAATAATTATTGAATCGGTCAACTTGTCTGAAACCGTTTTCAATTGGTTCCGTACTGGTTTGAGTCAAAATTAGTTTTTAAGCTAGATAGAATCAAACCCTAGGTTAGTTTTTGGTCAAATCGACCTGTCCAATCTGATTTTTTAATCTATGCTCATTAGCTGGAAAATAACCCAAATTTGGCTATGTTAGAATTAATATCGATTACTCTAGTTAAGAAGGAAAGCACTGGAGCGATTAGGTTTGGGGAATTGATTAGGGATTAAGATAGTCAATCGATTTGTGGTTTTTCCAAGAATCTTAGTACTTCTTAGGTTGTGTTTGACATGATTTTTAAGTTAGTTTATAAGTTTGTTTGATCAAGATATATGTATTTAATAAACAAGTTTATTTCAGTAACTTATAGCTTTTTTTGAAACGCTACTTTGAGTAGCTTATAGGTTTTATATTTTTCTTTTTTTTTTGCCTTTATTATTTTATTAAAATTTCTATTTTACCTTTATTCCTCATATACATATAAAATAATATATATATATATATAATATTATAAAATATATAATATATAATATAAAAATATATAATATTATATATAATATAATAAAATATATATTTTTAATTAATTATATATATATATATTAATTTAATTAAAAAACAAAAAAATAATGTTTATTTTATATTATTTTAAGATTACAAAATATTGTATAAGTATGTTCTTTTACTTCTATCAGATAATTCAATAACTACTTCTATCGAATACTTTTAATATATTCAATAAATTACATTAATAACTTTCAACTTTTTATTAAAAATTAATTTTTAAACTTTCTGTTAATTTTTGAACTTTTGGTCAACATATGAATTATTTTTGTCAAATGTAATATTAGTCATTGAAGTTGAACTATAGGACTCAAAGGTTGACCTAGAATTGCGTGCATTATAGGTCATTACCAAGTGAGCGGTTTTCAAGGATCCAAAACTGAGTCTCCATAACGCTATCTCTTTGTCGCTCAATTAGGATTGGGACGTTAAGATTAAGCACAAGCGAAAACAAGCCAATTGCATTGCTGATTATCTTGCCAGTGAAAACACAATTTAGGGTTGATAATCTATGGCAGTCCTCTACATGATTTCCTTGGTGTTTCTTCTTTTTATGGCCTTATAGTACCTCTTTACGATGAGAAAAAGCAGAGGATTTTCAAATGGAGTCAAAATTTATAAATTTTACTCATTTAAGTGATTTCTATAAAAGAATGCCAAAAAAAAACTCCAAAAATTTGATCTTTTAAAACTGAAGTCATTTTTTTATTTGTTCATATATGTTGATTTATGTATTACAATACGTAATTTTAGTGAATTTTAATTTTCTAATGAAAATGTCAATAAAAATATAATAAATATATTTTTATAACTTAGTATTACATAATTAAACACTTTAAAACGTTTATCTTGTCAAAAAAAATTATTTAGCAAACCTAAAATCGGTGCTAAAACTTCATTTTAAATTTTTAAAAAATTTTAGCAACGGTTTTAACACCATTGCTAAAAAAATTTTGGCAACTAGTATGGTGCTTATCTCTAGATCCCGTCCCAATCTCACTTTCCATTTCTCATCATTTCATTTTTTAAAAATGTAGTCCCTTTACTTTTCACTTTCCAATTCTCATAATTTCACTTTTTGAAAAATGTAGAGCTCCCTTCCCCCTCTTCTCTCACTTCCTAATTTCCATTTCCTCTCTCTATCTCTCTCTCCCTCTGTGTATTTGTGTCTTCCTCAAGGTCGAAGCTGATGAGTTTCTTCTTCTTCTTACATAGTGCATACAATGCTGACCGGAGATGGAAGGCTGAAGCAGATGATTTTTTTTAATAATTATTGAACCGATCAACTCGTCCAAAATCGTTTTTAATTGGATTTCATACTGGTTTGAGTCAAAACCTGTTTTAAGCTAGATAGAATCAAACCTTAGGTTAGTTTCTAATCAGATCGACCATTCAAGTCTAATTTTTTAATCTATGCTCATCAGTTGGAAAATAACTCAAATTTGGCTATGTTAGAATTAATATCGATTACTCTAGTTAAGAAGGAAAGCACTTGAGCGGTTGGGTTTGGGGAATTGATTAGGGATTAAGATAATCAAGGGATTTGTGGTTTTTCCAAGAATCTTAGTACTTCTTAGGTTGTGCTTGACATGATTTTTAGGTTAGTTTATAAGTTTGTTTGATCAAGATATATATATTTGATAAACAAGTTTATTTTATTAACTTATAATTTATTTTGAAACGCTACTTTAAATAATTTATAAGTTTTATATTTTTCTTCCTCTTTTATTTTTATTATTTTATTAAAATTTATATTTTACCTTTATTCTTCGTATACATATAAAATAATATATATATATATATATTAATTTAAATTAATTTAATTAAAAAACAAAAGATAATATTTATTTTGTATTATTTTATGATTACAAAATATTATATAAATATGTTCTTTTACATCTATCAAATAATTTAATAGTTACTTTTATAAAATATTTTTAATATATTTAATAAATTAAATTAATAACTTTTAATTTTTAATTAAAAATTAATTTTTAAACTTTCTGTTAATTTTTAAACTTTTCATTAATATATAAATTATTTTTACCAAATATAATACTAGTAATTGAAGTTGAACTTTAGGGGCTCAAAGGGTGACCTAGAATTGCGTGCAATATAGGTCATTACCAAGGGAGCGGTTTTCAAGGATCCAAAACTGAAAGTCTCCATAACGCTATATCTTTGTCGCTCAATTAGGATTGGGACGTTAAGGTTAAGCACAAATGAAAACAAGCCAATTGCATTGCTGATTATCTTGCTAGTGAAATCACAATTTAGGGTTGATAATCTATGGCAGTCCTCTACATGATTTCCTTGGTGTTTCTTCTTTTTTTGGCCTTATGGTCACTCTTTACGATGAGAAAAAGCAGAGGATTTTCAAATGGAGTCAAAATTTATAAATTTTACTCGTTGAGTGATTTCTATAAAAGAATGCCATAAAAAACTCCACAAATTTGATCTCTTAAAACTGAAGTCATTTTTTTATGTGTTCATATATGTTGATTTATGTATTACAATACGTAATTTTAGTGAATTTTAATTTTCTATTGAAAATGTCAATAAAAATATAATAAATATATTTTTATAACTTAGCATTACATAATTAAACACTTTAAAACGTTTATCTTGTCAAAAAAATTATTTTGCGAACCTAATAATGAACATCTAAATTTTTTTATAAATATGATCTAACCATAATCCCATTCAAATTTGCAAAGAAAACATAAGGAATTTCATAGCTTCATGACTATAATCCCATTAATCTTATTTTTAGAAGATAGAGAAACCTTTTTAGTATATTACAACTGGAGATTTGAATTTAAATGTTTCCACTCAAATCATGAATTATAGAATTATATAATTTTAAAATATTGGTAAATTTTATTCAAAACGTAATATTCTCATCGCTAAAAATTATAGTATCCATAGTCCAAGATTACATGTATTTCATCCTAACATAGACAACGGAATTTTTTTTTCTTTTTGGGTGGGGGGTTGTTGGAAGAACGCACGAGATCGTAAGACTTATGCTGGTGAGCTTTTCTGTTATCCCGGCCCTTTCGCTCTCTCTCTCTCTCCAAGATTAGGTAAGTCACTCGCATTCGTCCATTTTATTCATCGTCATCTTCTTTTATCGAGACTCCTATTTATGCTTTTTCGCTCATTCCGAGATCACAAACTTTCATAGACGATAATGTTGAGCTGAAAAAGCTATATTTTCTTAATCTTTTTTGGTTTTGCAGAGAAAGCGAGCAAAGTAAAAGCTACGAAATAGAAGCATGGTGAGTGCAATAAAGGTCGCGATAGGAGATGCAGTGTTAACTTTTATGTGGGTCTTCTGCACATCCACGCTGGGATTAGCCACTGGGACTATAGTAACAGCACTTGGGCTTCAGCATCTATCCTTCAATGATCTTAATCTCGGTGCTATACTCGTCACCACCTCCCTCGTCTTCGCTCTCGTCTTCATCTTCACCATAATTGGAAGTGCCATAGGCGGAGCGACCTTCAATCCCACTGGCACTGCTACCTTTTATGCCGCTGGTCTCGGCAGTGACACCCTTATCTCCATGGCGCTCCGTTTTCCTGCTCAGGTTATAGTTCTGCTTACTTTAATCTCGAATTGGGGCTTTTTTTTTTCCCCGGGTTTTGATGCTGCAAAATCGTACTTACAGTTATGAATTTTGGTTATTTTGTCTCCACAAATTGAATCAGAGGAGAAATTTTGAATGATCAAAGTGAATAAATGAGTGTCCTGAAATGTTTGGTCGTTGACTTTAAAATTAACAGGCTCTAGGTGCTGCGGGTGGTGCTCTGGCAATTTTGGAGGTGATGCCGCCAAAATACAAGAACATGATTGGCGGACCTTCTTTAAAAGTTGATTTGCATACTGGAGCAATCGCCGAGGGGATCCTGACATTTCTGATAAGCTTTGCTGTCCTTTTCATTATACTAAGAGGACCTCGTAGTGATTTATTGAAGACTTGGTTGTTGGCCGTGTCAACCGTGGTTTTGGTCATGGCTGGCTCCAATTACACCGGGCCCTCCATGAATCCTGCCAATGTGAGTGATTGTATCTTTGCACATGCTTCTCCTTAACATTACTTCCCATTTCTGAATTATCTGCGTTACTGCTGTCTGGATTCTTTGCTGTTCCTTTTCTCCTTTTTTACTGTAGTTTCTGACATTCCCTTGAAGTTTGAAGTTTATATTCCAAATTTTGTATAACAAATTTTGCAAAAGTCTTGTTATTCTTTTAAGTTGTACGCATCATTTTAAAATATAGTCGTGACCTCTTGCCCTATTATTTTGAGAACATCATGCTTAATCCGAGTGTTCATCTTTTGAGCTTTTACCTTTCATATAAATCTTTTGTCCCAAATCTGCATGTACTGTATATGGTGTGACTTACTGTTGAAATTTTGTGTGCATAGGTCCTTCCCTTTTGGTGTTCAATACATATGGTTAAAAGGTCATGATTTGTGTCTTGCTTTCTATGTAACATATTTTTGTACTGCTCAGTATTCCTAGATTAGATAAAATTGAATAGCTTTATAATTTATAAACTATCTTTATCATGTTCATTATTGTTTGGCATCTTACTACCTGTCATACTATCACAAAGGTTTCCTTTTGATTCTTGAACTGAAGAACACCATGTCATTTTCCATGTTAAAGGGTTATTCGTCCTGGAAGTGCATGAGTTATTAATTCAGTATGGTGTTTTTACTTTTTACTGCTTTTTTCCCTCAAACTGCTATTCGTCACAAAGATCAGACCATGGCAACCTTGGTGTGGCCTTTTTCATTCCTCTTCTGCTATTTTCTGTAATTACGTGGCCTTCTATATGCGTAGAAAATCAAGCTTAGCATTTTGTTTCTGCAAATGGTGTATCAAGGTTAGGTCCAGGACTTTGTTACTGTAGGATATAGTGTAAAGCTAATATGTTTTGGAGCACATTTGGAATTTCATATTCCAACTTTTGACTTCCATCATTTGAGTAAGAAATGGTGGCATTTGATAATATATGGTTAGCTATTATGTGCTAAAGAACTGTATTGTAGGGAAGGTTTAATTGTCGGTGGCTCAATTTGACCTTATGAGCTATTTTGACAAATAAGAAACATGGGATGGGTGTCATAGGGTGTTATGTTGGACTTAGTGTCTGAATCCATCACAGCTTCTCTGGGATATTTCTTATCAGTATAAACCTGGGATATGGGATGTTGATATAGTTGAGGGTAGACATTTAAGACAGATGGTATGTTTGAGGGATGACAAACTGAGGCCAAGGATGCGATAATTTATATCTCAATTATGCAGAAACTAATGCTGAATTCATCTAATTTTTGTGAATTCAGGTATTTTTTTCAAACTTCTCTGAAATTGCAGATCAGGTTTTTAAGGACTTTTCTTGTGTGTTTGTGATGTGTGTGAGTCAAAGAGAAAAAAGCAGTTGTTGGGGGGGGGGGGTTGGATCCTGATGGAGAGTGAGTTAAAAATTCAGAAACAGATGACAAAATCAGAAGATGCTTCAAAAAGGATTTAATAGCAACTCTAACAAACAAAATCAACTTCTTTTTAAATTAATTAAGAAATAGTTACCTGCATTTTGTGTGAGAGTTAATATTGCCGTTGACATTTCTATAAGCTAATTGGACAAAGCAGTGTATTTTGAAGGAAAATACTTGATCACTTTATAAATTATAACCTCCTTGAAGTTGCTTCATGATATACCAACTGAAGTTGTGTATAATTGTCTGTATATGAAAACATCAAATGCTATCATGAGGGTAGCATCTTTCTTGAAGAGAGGTGGATAAACTAGGATGGATAATTTACTTATGAGGTTATGACATCTGTTTATCGATAGGATAGGATACTGCATCTCACAACACAGCAATTCCTCATGCCATCCTATCCCCTAAATATACGAAGAGTAGCTTCAGTCTGCCCAAGCTCAAAAGAATTTAGTGAATTTAGTTCCAAATTTTTTTCCTTAATTTATTGTCTGAGGTTATGTCCAGTACATTTGCCTCTCTTCCATTACAGTTTGGCCCTAATGGTGGTTCATCCTCTTCAGTAATTAAAGATGGAGGATGAGACTATGGGTTTTAGAACTACCCGACATTTAACACATGAAAAATGCTGCAAATCTTGATAAATTGTTCTTATAACAGTTGTCAGGTATCACCTTCCTTTCCTTTTTCCTTTTCTTTTCTTTTCTTGCCAGGATTCTCAGTGATATAGAGCTTTTGTTCTCTCCAATATGTTGATTATTCTTAGCATATGCTCCAGGCTTGAGTTACTATTACTTTTATTGATTTAATTATGATTTTTTGGTCTTCAGCTACTTCATATATCTTAATTAGACTGAGATCAATATAATTAATTACTTTAAAATGCTGAAACTGTAGCAAATCCCTCCTTTTAGGAACAGAAGGATTAGATAAGCCAAACTCCTTATTGAAGTTCTAAGTTGTTAGTCAGTAATCATAGGACCAAATTTTAAAGTTTGCTGCTTTCTTAACTTGGTCACATATGGTCTTATGATTGTATGTGTTTCGACTTAGTTTTGGTTATTAAAAATCTAAAGAGCAACAGTTGAAGCAACTGCAAGTGATTCAGATAATATTAAGCATATTAGCATGCATTCTGGTCCTGTCAAGTACAATATGAAATTCATAACAATCCTAATCATGATAGATGTTTGCCAACCCTTTTTGGATGCAAGTTTACTTAAATTGGTATTAGTGGCGGCAATTGATGGTCTATTGGGATTTTCTTTCACATGATATGAAAATATATTTGCCATATTGTTCATGGTGGCAAATGCAATACAGTTGATGATGCAGAGTCAAATTTGTGGGTCTGAAGCTGAGCACACCTGAAATTAAATCTAATTAGCAATTTAATACCATACTGTGTTACTTATTATCCTGTAGTCTTGGTTGAGTTTCCTATTGTTCTATTCTTTGATGTCTTTCCTGCTGTTTATATCTTCACTATCTACAGAATCCTTAGTTCTTTTGACCCACTCCCCTCTTTTTTTCATTTTTGCTTTGGTTCAGTGCAAACTTGTGATGTTTTAATGAGTATCACTGCTCCTTCAGGGTCTGACATATGGCAAATGAATAACTGATTGATTCGTTGTGTTGGCACTTGACAGGCGTTTGGTTGGGCATACATAAACAATTTGCACAACACATGGGACCATTTCTATGTTTACTGGATTTGCCCCTTCATTGGAGCAATATTGGCTGCTTGGGTGTTCCGTATTGTGTTCCCCCCACCAACCCCCGTAGCAAAAGAGAAGAAAGCCTAAAGAGGCATGGACTTGTTAAATTGGTTATGTCAGCTTCACGTTGAGAACCACCATGTTAAGTCATAAAACCTTTCTCTTTCCTCCATCTCTGTTCCCTTCTTCCCACCTCTCTTGCTGTCTTTCGGACTAGCTTTCAGCTGATCAATTCAATAACATGTGTAGCCAAATATCATGTGTGAAACAATACATGCATGTTTGTGCTGAATCACTGGGCTATCATCTCTAAAGTCTAAATCAATTCGTTGTAGGTTGGGTGAAAGATCTTGGCATCTAGTTAACGGTTAAAGTTCGCATCGTATCGTCAATGACCTGCCAGTGATAACATAATCTCCTTCTTTTAAATCCATTATCAATAATATTTTGTTTTAGGGAAGAAGCATTTTGTGACAAGCGTTTTAACGGTAAGGCTATATAATAACGCTGCGCGTGGAAAGTGTGTCAATTCTCTATTTATTTAATTATAAAATTAAATTTAATACTGTGTATACTTTAAAAATAATGAAAGATATTGAAAAATTATTTAATTTAATTATATTTTGTTTATATCAATATTGAAAAGCTCCGGAGCGAAAGATATTAATTTGACATTTAGTGATTGTAATTCTGAAGTTTGGCAAAACATCGGGAAACGTCATTTCTTTAATCAAGAAGCGATTGCCTTCTTATTCTTGTTAGTCACGTGCTAATAAGAGAATAAGATTCTGAAAAAAAAAAATTGTAGAATCTTGCGTCCTTTTTTATCGAGAGGCCATAGAAAGTTTTAAATATTCATATAAAATATCTAAAGGTAACTGAGGAAGTCTCATAAAAGATCTGAATTTTTATCATATATTAATTACTCTTAATATATTTTTTACTGATATGTATTTAATATATATAAATATTATAAAAACAACTTTAATTATTTAGCATTCAAACCTTTTAAATCTTCAAAGGAAAAAAAAAAAAAAAACTCCCTAAGCCTGTGATTGAAAGTCATATAAATAACGTAATGGAATAGAAAAAAAAAAGTTAAAAACAAAAAGGACAAAAAAATTGAATAAATATGACTTTTTTTCATTAAATTTCAAATAAGAGTAACTCTGACAGGGCAAACTAATTTGGACTGGGATAGCCTCCTGCTCTTTTTTAGAGCATTCAACTATTGAGATTTGTCCTGCATTTTTTTTCTAAATTACACTATTAATCTTCAACTGTCAGATCTTGGTCAAAGATTGTAATACCTATCATTTTCAGATATTGGTTATTGGAACTTTCTAAGGAGTATTTTGGAGCGCAGGAAAATTTTTACTCGTTTAGATGGAAATAATTTAAGGACTAAAGTGAATGAGTGCAAAATTTTTTTTTTTTGGCAACTTAGAGAAAATGGGGGTGTGATGTGGTATCTTGTAATAAGAGTGTAGTTGGGTGCTTTCTTTTAGTTAAAGTTGTTCCAACACTTTATGTATGTTTTAATTAAATGTTGGTCACAAGAAGGACCAAGATAAAAGGGGAATTAGTGGGTCCCGCCTACACTTTATTAAGGGTACCCACACATTCATTTTATTCTATTCACGTTGCTTTCCCCAAATTCTCACTGAGCTCTCTCCCTCTCTTCGGCTATGCTTCCCCAATCACCATCTCCAAACATCTGGTCACGTATCATCGTCGAGAGGACAGAATTTCGGTGAGTCACCACGTCGGGAATAGCAAGGAAGACAAGGTGAACATCTTCTCCTCTTATTTTTCTTTCATTTTCGAACCCTTGGGGGTTTTTGGTCGGGAAATGCTTAGTTTGCAAGTTCTAGGGTTGGGGTAACCTTCTAAATCGCTCTTTGATTATTAGGTGATGAGTTTAGAATCAAAGATGTGAGAATGAATTATGCTTGAAGATAGACTTCATGAAAAAGGGGAGGATAAATGAAAGTTAGGGTTTATCTTGAAAGATTGATGATTTAAGATTAGAATCATGGAATTAGCTTGGGGTTTTTGTGCCATATTGATCTTAGGACATTAAGGAAGAAAACCCTAAAATGAATCATGGAAAATAGTGAAAATTGGTTGATGTCAGAGCTTGGGCGTTAAAATTGAACTGATATTCGAACTTCTACTACATAAATCACCCTTCAAAGCTTGTCAGGAGCCAACCCTTCAACTCTCGGCCAGCTGCAGGAGGCTTGGCGCCCAAGGCGCCATGGATCAGGCCTCAGGCACCAAGCCTCCTGCAGCTGGCCGAGAGTTGAAGGCCTGGCTCCTGACAAGCTTTGAAGGGTGTTTTTAATTCCCTCTTTCTTGTTGGCTTGGTTCGTAGATATTGGAAAATGATTTGTTGGTCTAGGACTTGGCTAGGACATTCTTCGGAGATCAAAAGTGCTCCATACCCAGGTGAGGGACCTCTCCTACCTTTTTTCAAGTTATACAACTTAAGTATGTGTCATAAATATTTGGGTTTCTCTTTGAAATATATTTTCTTTTGAATCATGATATTTTTGTGCTACAACTAGAAGTCTTGGTTGTGTGAAGGAATTATTCCATTTTGCCTTATATATAGTAATACGTGTGGTATGGTAAAGTGTCTATTTATTCTTACCTATGTTAAAGATCTTAGCTATTTGAAAGGAATGGACGCAAGGGAGAGTAGGAAATTTAGATATTTCATGAGTAAAGTGAGATCCTATTTGATGAACATACAGAACATATAAATTCACTTACAGGTGATCTTTTAGATTGGGTTATTCCTGGGATACTATAGCATGACTGAGTAAACATAGATGGTATAAATATTGGGATATATTCCCTCTTCTCTTATGACCCGAAATAACAAGTTCAAATGTCCATATCATGAAATGAGAACTCTTAACTCCCTAGTGTTGGACCATGTCAAAGTACTCGTGAGTCTAAATAATACATTCTCTTGTGCTATATTTTTGCATGTGAGAATGATTCCCCCATTTTAGCAAACTAGAAATATAGGATCAAAATCACTTGGTGATGGCCACTAGGTTGGCTTGTCGTCTTGGAGCGTACAACTCAAATAGAGACAAATATATATATATATATATATATATATATATATATATATATATATATATGCTTATACTCACATTTCCCTTACCTAAGCATAATTTGTGTATAGCAGAAGAAATGGGGAAGGTGCCCAATTAAACTCTTAATACCACTGTGGGAGAGTCCCGGGTAGTTATGGAATTGGTGTGGTTTGTTTTAAAAATTTGAACGGATGTAATGGTATAACCGTGCCTTGTTATTGCCATGTATGCCTTGTTATTGCATTGTAGATTGATATATTTTAATGATGTTGTTTGTTGAGTATATAAATTGCTTCGTAAATGGATTTCGCCCCTGGACTATGGGGTAGCTGAGGTTTGGAAAACTTTAGAGGAATCTTATGGTTGTAAGTGCTAGTGATGAGTTGCTTTTCTAAGTAATTAAGCTTACTATCTTTTTCTTACTTGAATAAGTGACACCCCCCGATGATAGCTATTTATGTGTGGAAGACCATGTTATGGGGTGGTAGTCATTAATTGACTTATTGTACTATGATATATACTTGCATAATGTACACATGTATACATGCTTTCTTTGGTTGAATATTGTTGATGCTGAGGTAATATTTAATTATAATTGATTACATGTAATGGTTATAATGGACTCATATAAATTATATTCATATGGCTTACTAAGAGAGAATTATATTCATACGGTTTGCCAAGATAGAATTGTATTAAATTCAAATGTCTTAGAACGATAGACAAATTATAAATTCAATTGTCCTGGAACGATGGAAAAATTATAAATTCAAATGTCGATATATTATAAATTCAAATGTCCTCGAACTTTGGATAAATTATAAATTCAAATGTAGACATATTATAAATTCAAATGTCCTGAAACGATAGACAAATTATAAATTCAAATGTCGACATATCATAAATTCAAATGTCATGAAACGGTGGACAAATTATAAATTTAAATGTCGACATATCATAAATTCAAAATGTCTTGGAACGATGGATAAATTATAAATCCAAATGTCGACATATCATAAATTCAAATATCATGGTACAGTGAACTTATTATAAACCTCAAGTGTCCTAGAACGGTGAATACATTGCATATATTGAAATTATATTAAGTTAAATTTGTTTATTTATTTAAATGTAGTGATCATGGCAGAAAACTTTCTCATCTTAAGATTGCTTAATGTTACGCGTTAATCTTGTGTGATTGAGTCATGTGATGGTTTGAACTTTGTATTTTCCCTTGTAAGGTATGATTTAATGATGATTGTATATATATGATAGGATCTATTTATCTGACTATGCAGGTTGTGTTGAACGAGGCATGGGCCTAGTGTTGGTAACTGGACATAAATTTTGTGTCCTATCCCTAGAAGCAGCATGTGGCGGTAATCTGTTTAGTATAATTAATTCCTCACTGAGTATTTTCGTACTCACCATTTTCTCGTGCACTTGTAAGGTCCGGTTAATTAGTCGGACTTCATACGAAGAGTAGCAAAGCTTCCTTGTCAGCAACCTCTCTTTGTATTTGGGTTGACGTTAAGTCAGGTATGTTTGGATTCCTTGAGTCACTCTGTAATAGATAGAACTTCTAGGTATTCGGTGTATATGATTGTGTGAATGTTTCCTTTAATTATTATTTCTGGCTGTAATGCCTAAGTATTTGTGAATTCAGGCTTACGATGGTGGTAAGGATCCTACCGTTGTGCCGGTCATGCTCCCGTAATTGGGGCGTGATAAAGATCAACACATCCAACAGTCTGTAATATTTTATTTTCTTATATTACAATAAAATTACAATAAATATAAAAATTTAATTTATAAAAATATAAAATTACAATAAATTTACTGTAAATATAGAATTAAATTTAGAAAAATATAAAATTACAATAAAACTACTGTAAATATAATATTTATTTAGAAAAATATAAAATTACTGTAAATAAATATAAAATTACTGTAAATTTATAATATTTAATTTAAAAAATTTAAGAATTAATTTAATAGTGGTACTAGTGTAAGCCAGCAAGAATGAAATTTATAACATCAAAATAGGCAATAATTCCAACCACTAGTATATTCCTGGGTGGTCATATTTTCCAATTCATATTTTTAGGTTAGGCCAAAAATATCCTTTGCAAATGAAAAATGTGAATGAGTATCAGAATCAATGAGGATTCATCAGTCAAAAATCCATATTTAGCAGAGGAGTCTTCAAAATATATAATAAGGATAACTGGAGACAACATTATCTAGACAACTGATGATTTAGAACAATATAAAGTAATCTTATTATAATTTTATATTTTATTACTCTAAATATAGTATATAATTTAGAAAAATTTAATTGAAATTTTATTTTTTATAAAATTAAATATTATATTTGCAATAATTTTATCATAATTTTATATTTTCTTAAATTAAATATTATATTTACAGTAATTTTATTTTAATTTTATATTTTTCTAAATTAAATTCTATATTTACAATAAATATATTTTAATTTTATGAATTAAATTTTTTTTTGCCATAATTTTATTATAATTTTATATTTTTTCTAAATTAATCTGTACATTTACAGTTTATATTTTTATAAATTAAATTTTTATATTTATTGTAATTTTATTGTAATATAAGAAAATAAGGTATTGCAGACCTTTGGATGTGCTGATCTTTGACTGAGATCTAACAGATGAAGATCATATTAACTCCATTGCATATAAAAATCTTATTTTGATGACAACAAACAAATTAAAATAAATACCTTGAATTATTGTCAAGGAATTTGAAGAAGTCAAAGGCAAAGTTCTTAAAGTTGAAGAACTTTTATTTTCTAGTGCCTTAGGACTTAGAATATTATGTAAAAGTGTTTGAATGACAAGAAATTATTTTTAAAAGTCTTTAAAATGTTTTTAAAGTCTTTAAAATGTTTTTCAACTTCTAATTATGTTGGAAAAAAGGTTTTTTTTTGAAATGTTGGAAAGCTCTACTTGTGGTCTTAGAATCTCAAAAACTTTGAAATCTTTATTTTTGACCTCTAGTCGGTTACTAGTCGACCGCTTGCTTGCAAGCAGTCAACCGGTTGCTTGCAAGCAGTCAACCGGTTGCTTCTAGATTGAAAATCTTAACACTTCAGTAGGCTACTAGTTGACCGCTTGCCTACAAATTAGGAGTATTCAAAATTGAACCAAACTGATCAAACCTAACCAAACAGACTAAAAAATGACCAAAACTAAAAAAATGAGTTCCAAATTGAATTTTGAAATATAAATTTTAATTGGTTTGGTTCGATTATAACTGGACAAAAATGAACCAACTTGATATATAAAATAAATTATATTTTGTATACATATAATATTATATTTATATATTTTTATGTCAACAAAATTATTTTTTATATATTTTATAATTAACTTGGTCTCTTTTTTAGATTAATTTGGTCTTTTTATATTTATATATATTTTACTGAAATTAAAAACGAAAAATTATTGTAAATTATATTGCCCAACTAAAATCGAACCAAACCTCCCAAAAATTAAAACCAAATAGGTCCAATTTTTTTATAAATCGAGTAGGTCGATTCGGTTTGGTTCTGGCCCAAAACCGAACCAAAAGCCAAGCCTATGTATACCCCTATTGGAAGCAGTCGATTAGGTAGTCTCTACCTTAAAATCAAATTTCATTCCAATAGCTTACTAGTCGACTGTTTGATAAGATCCAATCGACAACTAGAGTTTGAAACTTTTTTCAAAGAGGTAACAAAGAGTTACTAGTTAACCACCATATAACTATCGATCGACCAACATCTCATTAAAAAGTACCAGTCGACTAACGTAGACCTACCAGTTGACTGCCAGCACACTAACATCAATTATAACGACTATTTTCTTATGAAATCAGAAGCAATATTTTTCTAATAGATCTTTTACACCTTGGACTATATATGAGAGCTATAGTAGGTGTCAAATTAATAATAAAACATTCCTTTTGCTGCTGATACTCTGAAAAATCTTTTTTTGTTAATCATTTAGTGATTTGAGAGTTTTTATTTGTATACTCACTCTATCTAAGAGAGTTGACCATACTTCATCTTTTCTTATTTGTAAACTCAAGAATGGATATTTCTTAAATGGGTGTTTTGGTTAAACACATTGTAAGGAGAAGAGACACCATTGAGAAAGAAAAGTTCTTTGTTGTAGTGGTTTACAATTGCTCACTTTGATAAACTTGTGGATTGCAGTGAAATATTCAAAAAGTTATTTTGAGGATTGAATGTATGTTTGGTTATAAGTTGAACTAGTACAAATATTGGTGTTTGATATTCTCTCTCTCTCTCTCTCCCCCTCTTATTTGAGTCTTATTTTAATTCCTTGCACTTTTACTTTGTTCATCTTTACTTATGCTCTGTTTTTCTGGAGAACGACTCCTCTACATTTGGTGATGGAAAATGTAGAATGAAGTTGAAATCTCAACCGTTCGATCATCAAATGGATGTCTAAGATTAAATGGAGGAAAAAAAAGAGTTGTTTCCAACTTCATCCATTCAATAGTGGTTGTCCATTTGATAATCAGACAGTTGAAATGTCAAGTTTACTCTGCATCGCCATTAAATGTAAAGAAGTCGTTCTCGTTTTTCTGATATAAAATAGCTTGTCATTCGTTTTGAAAATTTTCTTTAACTTTCAACAAGTGTTTGAAATTTTTTTCATAACTCAATTCACCATCTTTTTGAGAGTTAGCCATTTTTATCAGATTAATGATACAATTGCAAAAAGAAAAAAAGAAAACAAAAAAGTAGGACAAACCTCAATCATTAAATGCAAAGGAAGAACCAAGAGGCTCTTAGATCCCCGTTGTTAAAAAAGGGCCTAAACAAAAAAATAAAATAAAATAATTGAATTATATATTAGAAGCAAACTTTATTGCGTAAAAAATAATTATTCTTGGGCCATGAATTTCAGTCATTACTCTAAAAATCATTAGGCTCATTTTATGTCTATTTTATAGTAAGACTCAATAATATTTTATTGACAAAAATATACTTCATATTCCTAGCATTTACATCCAATTTCAATTATGACCCTCAAATTTTTTTGTGATAGATATGTCTCACATATTTTATTTATTTTCAAATTTGCCCCAAAATGACAAAAATGTCCTTTCTCTCTCTCTCTCTCTCTTTCCGTCCTTGACTCTATTTCTCCCTCTCCTCACTCTTTGTGTCGCACCGCTAACATCTTCTCTCTCTCTCTCTCTCTCTCTCTCTCTCTCTCTCTCTCTCTCTCTCTCTCTCTCTCTCTCTCTCTCTCTCCTCTTTGCATCTCTCTTCTCTCTTGCGACCGACATCTTTCTCTCTCTCTGTCTCTCCATTCCAAACAAGCCCTTCAACCACTTTGTCACTCTAGACCCCATGCCCTTACTCTTCGGCTGAAGAAGAGCAGGGCGCTCTTCAAGAACCGTGACCAACACTTTCAGCAACAAAAAAAATCGATGCTGAAAGTTTCAGCAACAGTAAAAATGTTGCTATAAAATTTAACCGTGACATTTTTTAACCATGGATTTTTACCACGGTCTAAAAGTCTTAGCCACGATTAAAACAGTGGCGAGGTGGAAGAGCACTCTGCTCTTCAATAGGCAAAGAGCAGGAGATTGGTTTCTTGTCGCTATGCCCATTTACTCAGAAAAGACTAAAAAGCTACTGTTTTTTTTTTTTTGAAGGGAAAAGAGAGTGTTGAAACAATGGAAGATTTCAGAGAAAAGTGGAGGTTTTTAAGCACAAGAACGAGGCCCATTTCCATATGGAGGAAATAGATGAAACAGAGTAGTTATAGAACAACATTTTAAAATCCTCCAAAAGAAACGAGAAACGAGAGAGAAAGAAGAGGAGGAAGAAGAAGAAAAGAGAAACAATGAGAGATGTAATATTATGTGAATACGAAAATGGAAAATCTCTACCTAGCTACAAAGGGAAAAAAAAAAGGAATCGTAAAAACAAGAAACGAAAAAAACTCTGGCAGGGCCTCCTGAAAATCTGCATTACATGACAAAATATCGCAACTGGAACTTGCAGGGGGTGGTAACATCAGCTCAAACAAATTTAATCACAGTAACATAATAAGGTTACCTAATGGGATGGGGAGTTATGTAAACTAACAAAGTAAGCTCCTATCCTATCCAATTAAACAATGAGATAATAGTAAAATAATCCCATAAACCCACCTTGGTAGAATTAGATTCTCGAAAGCAAAGCATTTTAAGAAGTTATAAAGGAAAAAGGAAGGAAGGTGAAGCCCCTTGTTTTTCCACTTCCCCAATGGGAACACAAAAAAAGGCCTTTTATTAGAGATAACAAAAGCAAATGTATACCTTAATCTTTCTCTGGTAGTGATGAGAAAAGAGAAAGGAGATTAGATTTTGAGGATGAAAGGAGGACAATAATTGGATCTCTTAAAAAGAAAGCAATCAATGCATCAACCAAAGTTAGACATTGTCTCAAGAAAATGAGATACAGAGACAGATGCAGGGAGAGAAGAGGGATGTTGGTGGTGAGACAGAGTGAAGAGATAGAGAAATTGAGAGAGAGAGAGAGAGAGAGAGAGAGAGAGAGAGAGAGAGAGAGAGAGAGAGAAGAAACGCATTTTTGTCATTTTGAAACATATTTAAAAATAAATAAAACCTGTAAGACATATTTGTCACAAAAAAATTAAAGGGTATAATTAAAAATAGGTATAAATATTAGGAACATGAAGTATACTTTTACTTATTTTATTTAATAACAAAGTTCAATATAGCCAGGTAATCTGAAATTATGTATATGGTTGCCTTTATTAAAATTTAATTAAAACTTATGAGAGTTAATATTTGAAAAAAAACTTTTCCTCAACACATTTTTTAAAAAATAAAATAGTTTATAATTAATTTAAAATATATCTATTATTTTTAAAATTAAAAATTGTCTCAATATTTATTAAGACACTTTTTATATGATTTGGATCCCTTTATGTTTTAACAGGAATATAAGGGTCATATTTTTTACCTGAATTATTTATATCAAATTAGATAGTTTAAATCAAAAAATGAAATTATTTTATAAAATTTATTTTTCAATTATTTTATTTAATTTAAATTGTTCAATTTAAAATAAATGGTATAGATTTGAAGAAAAATACCCCTAATGTACAGTATACGGAAGGGTATAAAGGAAAGTTCATACTTTGTGTACACCAGCACAATTTCCAACTTGGAACCGGTTCCATTTTCACTTTTACACAAAAAGTGCGGAATGGGGAAAGAATGATTCAGAGCAACTCGGGCATTCTCTTCTTCGAGTCCAACTCGAATGCCCAACTCGGCTTTCTTCATAGTTGTGCATTAAACGAGGTTAATTTGTCAATCCGTTTAACTTAAACTAATTTATAAGATTGAGTTGATAGGCTAGTTTATTCTTATATTCTTTATCTTCTACTTTAGGTCGTGTATTATATTTATAAATTTTTAACTCGTCAGATTTAAATCAACTTTCAAATTTGTCCATTTTTTCAAAAATCGTAATACCTATAGTTTTCAAAACGGGATAGGTATTGAACTGGTAGAGGCACCAATTCAGAGTTTAATGGTCGGATCGTGGTGGAACCGATATTAATTAAAAAAATATTAAAAACATATATATAATTTAAAGTATTAAAATACTTAATATAATTAATAATTCATGTCAATAAGTGAAGGAAATAAAAAAAAAACTAATCTATAATTGATAATTCATCACAATTTAAAACATTCACAATTTTAAACTAAATCTAAATCAGAAATCTTCATATTTTCATAGTTCATACAATCAAAAACAAAAACTAAATCTAACAAAATTAAAATCATAAACAAAAAAAATCAGAAATTAGAAATCAGAAATCAGAAATCTCAATATTTCATTTCATACAATTAGAAACAAAAATAAAAAAAAAATTACAAAAAAAAAGGTTGGAGTGTAAAAAAAAAAAAGAGAGAACCGGTTCGACCTGTTCAACGTTTAACCTATTTTTTTGTTGAACCGGATCAAACCTCCAACTAGTTCCTAATCGAACCGGTCGAACTGGCCGATCCGATCCAGTTCTTTAATCCTTGGTAGTACCTTTATATCATGCGCTCACGTTAATATATAATATTCAAAATTTAATTGACATACTATTTATTTTCTTTTGTAATATATCATCTATCATTTTAATTATTTATTAAACTACTAGTCTCTTCATTTAAAAGTTTATTGTTCTTCTTTTCATCATAATTCTAATAGACATTCTAAAGAATTAACTCAATACCAAATATAGATGAGATTTTTTTTTTCTCAAAAACATATAGCTATGTGATGCTTAATTCTATTTTTTTAAATTTTAGTATTTTAAATTAAATTCATTATTTCAAAGAAAAACACTTAATCTACCAACCTTAGTCGAGCTAATCCATTTGATAATATGTTAATTTGATTTGAATTAAGTAAAACTATATAAACCTTAGCCAACACAATTCACTTTTTTTTTTGGTTGATTCAGTTTTTAAAATTTCACTTACCAAACACCCTTGGCTTTCTTTCGTTACAATGATTCAATTCTCTTCTCCGAGTGCGACTCTGAGGCCCAACTCGGTACTCTTTAATTCAATTACAGTTAGATTTAACCAATTCAAGGACACAGACACTGACAAACAAAGCACATATCTCTCACTGCACCAAGAGATAGAGAGGGAGAGAGAGAGATAGAGTTAAGACAGAAATTCCTTGAGTGCCAGCCATCATCATCAATTCATCATCACCACCTTCTTCTTCTAATCTGCCGACATATCTGTTACAGTGAGCCATATCGATAGCCCTGAATTGGAGTATCGGACCATCGTCACATGCTCGTCGTTTTCGAATTCTTCAATTTGCTGTCAATTATATCCTTTTCCTATCGAATTGTAGAAAACCCCAAGATATAGAGCTGGAGCCGTTACAAGAAGCCAAGCAGTTGAAGGGTCCCCCTGCCACTGGGAACGGTCAGATCCGGTACCGATCGCCATCTTCGGCCGATCTTTTTGAAGCCCAGGGCAACAATTCTCCGCCGTCGCATTCCGCCGATCAACACCTACTTGAATTTGAATCTAGCAAAATGCTCAAGCGTGCCGGCCGTCAAGAGTCTTTCACAGATAAGATCTACAGGTTCCGAGGGGTTTTAGTAGTGGTCTCAGTCCCACTCCTTCTCATCACTTTTGTATTTTACTTGATGCCTGCGAGCTCTTCGAACCAGTCCATGCAGGACTATGCCCTCACTCATCGTAAAATTAACTCCGACCAGAAATTCTCTAACTCCTATGCCGTTATCTTCGATGCTGGTAGTTCTGGTAGCCGTGTACATGTCTTCCATTTTGACCACAACTTAGATCTCGTTCACATTGGCCCAGATCTTGAGCTTTTCGTGCAGGTGACATCATTATGGCTCTGTTTTTCCTTCTTAATTTACACTTATTATTTATCATTATCTTCACTTCTAACAGTCTTAATAGTTCCATTCTAGACTAAACCAGGTTTGAGTGCATATGCTCAGAATCCCCAGGATGCCGCGAATTCCCTCATTTCCCTTTTAGACAAAGCGGAAAGTGTTATTCCCAGGAACTTACGCCCAAAAACACCCGTTAGAGTCGGGGTGGGTATTTCTCATCCCATTGCCATTACCAAATACCACTATTGCTGTTTCAAAATATATTCATTTTGCGTGGGAGATGCTGGCGAAAAATTGAATTGCTCTGCTAATGCAGGCAACGGCAGGTTTGAGGGCTTTGGAAGGAGATGCTTCTGATAGGATCTTGCAAGCAGTGAGTATTGCTACATCTCATCATGTTGGATGCTTCGGAAGCTGTACCAACTATGTTATCTTATAAAGTTTTCATATTACATATTTAAGGTTAGGGATTTGCTTAAGGAAAGAAGCACTCTAAAATCTGAGGCTGATGCAGTTGCTGTACTTGATGGAACCGAAGAAGGTGCTTTTCAATGGGTATGTACAGATACTTTCAATTGACTGCCCATTGCATTCTAATCCCCTTATCCTTCAAATTAAGAGGACTTCGGCGAATAACTGTATTGGGTTGTGGAGTTTTGACTGCAGCTGCCTCTTGTACTGTAATACTGATAAGCGATTTTAGATTTGCTGGTTATCACTATGCTTTTAACCCATTCACGTCAATAACAGGCTTATGCTGTTTGCTATGAGTGCATGTTGAGAAGAATTAACATTTGCTAAGCTTTTGCTGACCTAAACCAGATGGTTACAATCTATCCCATGTTATCTTACCTGATGGTTTTAGGTGATTTTGTGGTTTTTAAGAAGTATAAAAAGGTTCTTAGGATGGTGTAAGAACTGAGTTGAATGTGCTTTCTTTGATCAATGAAGTTTTATTATCAATGAAGGAATTATAAGGTGTGTGATAGGTTCAATGGAAAATTCTCAATATTATTTAATAACAAGAAGGATTACAGTAGAAACCCTCCTTCACAGAGCTGTTGCTCCTACAGAAGGCACAAGGTATTCTGCTCCCACAAAAGTAAAATGTCATCTAGCCTACCTCCCTCCTGACCTACAGATCCCACTATATCCATTCTAACTAACTCATGCATAAAATTACTCCACTACCCCTGCCTTTCTGTTCTTTCTCTCATACACTTTCCAAACTTTAGGCTTGGGCCCATGTTCTTGGCCCATAACTAAATTCTCAGCCCCATTCCTATCAATACTCCCGGGGGAATTATAAGCCTTGTCCTCAAGGCTGAATTGAGGAAATTGATTAGTAAGAAAGGATTCCTCTTCCCATGTAGCATCTTCAGGAGCTAAACCTTCCCATTGGATGAGAAATTCTCAAAAGGAGAAACCATGGTCTCTTTTTTCTCGAACCGCTAGCACTTTAGTCGGAGAAATTACATCCTCCAAGTCAGTAGGAAGAGAAGTACTTGCAGTGCAACTACCAATGGCTTTCTTAAGAAGAGAAACATGGAAAATTGGGTGCACTCGTGATTGAGGAGGAAGTTGTAACTTGTAGGCGACTTCTCCTATGCGAGCCAAGACTTGAAATGGTCCAAAATAACGTGGGGACAGTTTAGGACAGATACGGTGTGATACCAATGATTGTCTATGAGGACGAAGTTTTAAATAAACCCAATCCCCAATAGCAAACTCCACCTTCTTCCTCTTCTGATCTGCATAAGACTTCATTTGCTCTTGAGCTCTATTAAGATTAAATCGCAACTGTTTAATGGCTTCATCTCGGTCTTGCAATTCCTTTGCCACTGCCTCCACTCTTGTCTCTCTTGGTAAGTACCTAATGATAGTTGGGGAAGCTCTTCCATAGACTACTTCAAAAGGCGTGGATCCAGTACTGATGTGAAATGTGGTATTGTACCACAGCTCAGCCCAAGGCAACCAGAATGACCAATTCCTAGGTTGTTCTGAGGCAAAACATCTGAGATATGCCTCTAAACATCTGTTAACCACTTCGGTTTGACCGTCGGTCTCCGGATGATAGGAAGAACTCATTTCGGTGTTGTA
Source organism: Biancaea sappan (assembly GCA_037074585.1). Classification (NCBI taxonomy): domain Eukaryota; kingdom Viridiplantae; phylum Streptophyta; class Magnoliopsida; order Fabales; family Fabaceae; genus Biancaea; species Biancaea sappan. Next base: position 73,351,285 of record CM073492.1, on the reverse strand, counting down.
CCTTGTAAATTAAAGAGTTCTTTCCAGAAAGTGCTAATAAAAATTAGGTCCCTGTCACTAAGAATAGAACTTGGAATCCCATGCAATCTGACAATCTCCTTGATAAAAATAACAGCAATATTCTTGGCTGTATAGGGGTGTTTGAGCAAGATAAAATGAGCATATTTAGACAAGCGATCCATTACTACCAAAATAGCATCAAAACCTTTAGATTTTGGGAGACTTGTGATGAAATCTAAAGAAATTTCCTCCCACACCTTGTCAGGAATTGGCAGTGGTTGTAGAAGACCACTGGGCCTAGTTGCATCACTCTTCATCCTCTGGAAAATAGCACATGATCTTACAAACTCCATTACTGTTTTCTTCATTCCCACCCAATACACATTTGCGGCTAATCTTCTATAAGTTCTTAAATACTCGGAATGGCCTTCTGTAGTCGAAGAATGAAATTCTTGTAGTAAGGAAGGAATTAATTCAGACTGGGCAGAGATGACTAACCTATTTTTGAAGAACAATACCTCTTTAAGAAGCTCAAAACCGGGTCTGTTATTCAAATCAGATTTGAGGTCCTGAATTATTTTCTGCAATTCTTCATCCTTATCTATCCCCTTCAACAGATCACGACCCTGTAACCACAGTGGGTAAGAGATAATTGTGGCAAGTTACCCTTCAACTAGTAGCCTGGACAATGCATCCGCTGCCTTGTTTTCCGGTCCCGGTTTGTATATCACTTCAAATTTGAACCCCAAGAGTTTAGCCATCCAATTCTGTTGATCAGCCGTGGTGATTCTTTGAGTGAGTAAATCTTTGAGACTCCTTTGGTCAGTATATACAATAAACCCTACCCATTAGAAAGTGACTCCAATGTTTAATAGGTAGCACTACTGCCATCAATTCTTTCTCATATATCGACTTTGAAAGATGGTGTGGAGAAATAGCCTTGCTGTAGTATGCTAAAGGCCTTCCATCTTGCATCAAAACAGCCCCCAAACCGGTCCCCGAAGCATCACACTCCAGCGCAAAAGGTTTTGCAAAGTTGGGAAGTGCTAGGACTGGAGCTGTAGTAATTGCCCTTTTAAGTCTTAAAAGCTATTAAGGCTTGTGGTCCCCATTTGAAAGCCTCTTTTTTTGTTAATTCAGTAAGTGGTTTGGCTATTTTTCCATACCCTTGAATAAATTTTCTATAATAGCCCGTTAATCCCAAAAAACCCCTTACTTCTTTAGCATTGTGTGGAATAGGCCACTCCATTACACATGACACCTTTTTTGGATCAACAGCAACACCAAAACTGCACTTGCTTCTGTTTACCACAAATTGATTCTCATTCAGCACCCTCAGAACCATTTCTAAATGTTCCAGATGAGTCTCCCAATTTTTACTATACACCAATATATCATCAAAGAATACTAAAACAAATTTCCACAGGAAAGGTTTAAAAATTCTGTTCATCATAGCTTGAAAAGTTGCCGGGGCATTCATTAGACCAAATGGCATCACCAAATATTCATAATGCCCCTCATGGGTGCGAAAAGCTGTCTTAGCTATGTCTTCACTTCTCATGAGAATTTGGTGGTACCCTAACTTGAGATCTAATTTGGAAAAGAACACTGTGCCATAGAGCTCATCAATCATCTAATCTACCACTGGAATAGGGAATTTATCCTTTACCGTGGCCTTGTTTAAGGCTCTATAATCTACACACATCCTCCAAGATCCATCTTTCTTTTTAACTAGTATTCCTGGACTTGAAAAAGGGCTGGAACTATGGCGAATAATTCCCAGTTTCAATAATTCATTCACCTGGCGCTCAATTTCATTTTTCTGATGGTGGGGGTATCTGTAGGGTCTGACATTAATTGGTTCAGTTCCCTCCTTGAGAATAATTTGATGAGAGATTTCCCTAGAAGGAGGCAAACCAGACAGCTCCTTAAATACTTGAGGAAATTCTCCCATTAATTTCTCTAGATTCGCCTGTTGCTGCCAAGTTCTTCCTTCAGATTCTTTTAACTTCAAATCTCCCTCTAAATTCCACAACACTCCATCCACCAACATGGGTGATGAATCCATGAATTCCAACAGAGAACAAACACTCACTTTGGATTTCTGTCCACTAACCTCCATATAAGAACTATCTTTAATCCCTTGAAGCTTCACTGTTTCGGTACCCACCTTAAATCTCATCGACATAAGCTTCCAGTCCATCTCTACTTTTCCCAAGGTTTCTAACCAAGCCACTCCAAGTATCACATCAACTCCCTCCAAGTCTAACACATATGCATCCTTTGTTATGTTATTGTTTCCCAACTGAATTGGGAGTTCAGTGCATTTCCCCTTTGTAAATACCTTATGCCCATCCCCTAGCCTTACACCGAAACTTTTGGATGAGTCTACAGAAATATTCAGGGTTGAAACCACTTGTGGAGCAACGAAATTATGACTGGCTCCACTATCAATCAGCACTACAATCGGAACTCCACTCAATTTGCCTTCCAGCTTCATTGTTTTTATGGAATTCATTTCGGGTCCCACAGCTCCCATTAAACCCATCAATTTACACTCCAAACCTTCACCCTCTGTACTCGATTCCACTTCCAGAGCCAACATTTCGGCTTGCCTGTCACAATTTTCCTTTCCCAGAATAAGAACGTTCAGTGACCGCTCGGCACATTGATGAAGGGGATGGAATTTCTCTCCACAGCGAAAACAGAGCCCCTTTGCCTTGCGATCCATCACTTCTTGATATGTCAAGTGTTTCGTCCCCCTTGATTTCTTCCAGGCTCCTTTCCGGTTGTTCTCCCATTGTTGAAATGATGTATTTGCATTCGAAGACGTAGCACCTTTGGATAAGGAAGACGCTGCACTGCTCCCTTGTCCCGACGTCGTCGTTCCAGAAGATGGATTGATACTGTGCTTCACCCAATTGGATTGGGTGGATAATTCATTGGGCTTTCGGGTTGACCCAACTCCAAAAACCTGACCCGCACTTGTATGACCCAGTCTCGCACGATAAGCCCCGTGTCAGAGCTTATTATGCTACCTTCAATCTTGCGTTCCATGTCCCTGGTCACCTGCATTGCCTTCCACCTGGTTTCCAGATGAAATGACCTCACACGTTGTCTTATGTCTGGACGAAGACCAGCCATGAAGTAACCGAGGTACTGATTCTACGATAGTTTGGGCATCTGCACTGAAATCAATTCGAAGAGCTCAATGAATTCGTCCACTGTGCCGGTTTGATGCGATATTGAAAGTTCTTCAAAAGGATTGTCATAAATGGTTCCCCCATATCGCAATAGCAAAGCATGCTTCAGTTTGCCCCATGTTAGATGTTCTTCATTTTCCCTCAGTAAGGTAAACCAATGAATGGTGTTCCCCTCCATGCACAATCGGGACAGCTTGACCTTCAGATCCTCTGGTGTGTTATGAACCTCAAAGTACGCCTCTGCTCTCTGGATCCAACCCATTGGGTCCGTCCCTTGAAAACCCGGCAACTCCACTTTCTTTACTGAGACACGATATTCATCCCATCCATTTTGCATCGGATTCATGGGGAAAGGTCTCTGTATTCTACTCGGTTGTCTCTCAGATGACGAAGAAGACCCATCTACGGGTAGTGAGGTCTCCTGATTTCCTTCTGTTCTCTTACCACCCATCTTTTCCAATTCTTTTAAAAGAATCTGATGAAAGCCCTCCTGTGCTTGCTGCATTCGCTCCTCCATTGTCTGCATTCACACCTCCATTATCCGTTGCGTCTCAGCATTGGTTTGTTGTAATTCAACTAACACAGCACGAAAGTCTCCCATTGACGTTTCAAAACTCCCCAGTCGAGCACCCATGACCTCCAACACATCTCCCTTCTCAACTGGTTTGGGCGGTATCACCGATCCGGCAGGTCGGACCAATTGATAGGTTCAATAGAAAATTCTCAAATATTATTTAATAACAAGAAGGATTACAGTAGAAACCTTCCTTCATAGAGCTGCTGCTCCTATAGAACGCACAAGGTATTCTGCTCCCACAGAAGTAAAATGTCATCTAGCCTACCTCCCTCCCGACCTACAGATCCCATTATAACCATTCTAACTAACTCATGCATAAAATTACTCCACTACCCCTGCCTTTCTGTTCTTTCTCTTATATACTTTCCAAACTTCAGGCTTGGGCCCATGTTCTTGGCCCACAACTAAATTCTCAGCCCCATTCCTATGAGTGTGAGCCTAGTTAGATGACTTCCTTATTCTTCTGATTTCCCTTAGTTTCTTCTTTTAATTTTGTGTTGTATACTTAATACTAATTATGTAGTTGACAGTCTGCAGATATACAACTCCTTACTCAGGACGTATGTTGCTATGAATTATTGAGTTTTAGAAGCATGATGCTTGTTGTCAAGTGGCATTTTTTTTAACAAGCTCCTTACAACCTTATCCCATCCTTTGTTTGCTCTACAATAATTACCTTATTAGCTTCCAATTTTTCCCTTAAGTCACGAGGTAGTCTTTGAAATCTGGCTATGAATTCCAAAACAATTGCTACCTGGATGTTCAATGAGACTGTAATGCTCTCTTTTTTGATGTACTTTTTCCTTTTCATTTCTCATGTTGTCATTGGCAATTTCAGTCCCTCTGCTTCTATGCTTTGTCCTTTGTGTTAATAAGATTCTTCTTTTATAAGACGAGCAACGAACAATCTGCTTCCTCTGACATGTTATATTAATTTAGTCCTATGTTTAATCATGTCTTTATTTGGTTGCTGAACTTTTACTGTGTCAATATAGTTCTTGTAATTTCTTACAAGGTGTAATGTGGACTCCGTAGCACCTTTCATTTTACACAGCTAGAAATGATTTTATGTGATAAGTTTTTAATAATATTTTGTCACTAAAATGTGAATAAACCAGCTAAATCCATTTACAGCCTTAAATGACCAACAATTTAGGTCTTCAAGGTTTCGGAAAGAATGAATTGGGCCAAATCTTTAAAACTAATTTTTAACTTGATTGGGGGTGGGATTTAACTGCTGATGTAGCCAAGTAATGGTATAGGAATCAAATGTTGAATGAAATAGTATTATTTTATTCACAAACAGTAGTAGTACTACTTCAGTGTGATTATAAATGTTAATAGAGTAGCCACATAATGGGGTAGTGACAGGGACAGCATTGCACCTTTTGAGGATATTTAAGGGGCTGATTTGAAACATAAAATGTACAAAAGGACTAAAATAATAGTTTAGCCAAGCAAGAAATTTTCAAATTTTTAAAGGCCAAGAGCCCTGTGCTATAATGTCTCCACATGTCTTGAAAAACAAGAGCTGGAGAATTTTTTGAAGTGCTTTATTTCCGAATCTATGTCTATGTCTATGATTCTTTTGAAGCCTGGAACTATGAATGCATTTGATATTCCCCCGCCCTCCAGCTTAGTTTGAGTTTATCACTTATAGTGCTTTCAATCACCAAGTGATTGGGAGGGGTATGTGGATGCTACTTGGAATGGAAGGATCTGAGGTTTATTGGCTTAGTTTCATAGTTGAAGTGAAAATTTTGTTATTGCAGTTTACATCTTATGAATTTTAATATACATTAGGTTGCATAGAACAGGAGGACTAAAGAGTGGACAAAAGATACTAGAATTTTCTGGGAAGCTGCTATAGTGGTTGTTGGTTTTGTGTTTACTTGTGTTCAGAAAAACAAAATGAATGAAAATTTCAAAAGCAAATACATGGGTCATAAGCTTACCAAACAAATTATCTTTTTACATTCACCCTTTAATTATAGGAACCTACCTAAGAGTTTGTGCAAGTATTAGATTTCCAAACAAAAACCTTAAAGCCATGGTTTTCTTTTAAAGATCAGATTGCTTGCTTCAAGTAAAGTGTGGAGTTTGGATTTTATTTTTACTGGAGAGATTTGTATTTCTCAACAATGCTTTCCTGAAGTCTCGTCTAAATGAATTTTATTTAGTTTTACAAATTTGGGGATGTGAAAAGGGCTGTAAAGATTTAATTGGTAATAATTGACCCATAGAGTCTTAATGTTATTTTTACATTATGGATTAGATAATTTAGAGTGCTCAAATGTAAATTCTTCTAATTGTTCTTCCATGATAAATGTTGACCAATTCTTATCATTGAGAGGTACTAGTCATGTTATCCTTATATGTTGTGACCTAAAGATGGAAGGCAATGCTTTTCAATTTGTGAGCAATTCATAGTTTGAAGTATCGCATTAAATTTATCCTATCACAAGAGAAACTACTCAATGATAGTTGATTGAAGAATTGGTTGCAGAGCTTGTTGGTTGGCATATATTCTGAGAAATTAGAATCAATCCAAACTATGAGTTGAATGAGAATTTAGGATCTTGCATAATTTGTTCTCTATAGAGCAGATATAAAATGTTTATCTTACCTTGCCATTTGTTTGTTTTAGGTGACCATTAACTATCTATTGGGAAACCTGGGAAAAGCATATTCGAAGACAGTTGGAGTAGTTGATCTTGGGGGTGGCTCTGTTCAGATGGCATATGCAATCTCAGACATAGATGCTGCCAAGGCTCCAAAAGTACCAGATGGAGAGGATCCATACATAAAGGAGATGTTCTTAAGCGGAAGGAAATACTACCTCTATGTTCACAGGTTTCCTTCTTACTCTAGGTTCAAGCTATGCAAGTGTGAGTTGCTATAAGATATAGAGTGATAGGAACCTGAAACCTACTCAATATTATTTAGTAGACAAAATGAAGGATTACAAAGGATAATCCTTCCCTAGAGCCTCAGCTCCTATAGATACCTTTGCCACAAAGGTATTCTACCCACAAAACCAGAGCAAAATGGTCCTATAACACTACTGAAAAAATATTCTCCACTGCTTCACTCTCATGCCTCTCCTCCTTATATATCTAACCTCACCCTCTAAAATTCCCTTCCTATCCTCTAACAGCCCTAGAAAACCCCACTACCCAATACCTATCATACAGTTTCTGTGAGAATTAGCATATCAGCTGATGGACTTGGGTCCTTCTGTTTTTGTTATCTTATAGCAGTACCATTCATGTAACTGATGATACAGATAGATAAATAGGTACTTTGAAGTACAATTTTTCGTGGCTAATATGTTTTTAACATCTTGCTTTCAGTTACCTGCTCTATGGATTACTAGCAGCTCGTGCAGAGATTTTAAAGGTTTCTGAAGATTCTGACAACCCTTGCATCTTATCTGGCTTTGATGGTAAATATAATTTCTCCTTTCTGCACTCCTGATTTTTTTTTTTTTAATAAGGCCAGTTCCCCCCTTCCCCCTCCCCTCTCCCCCGAATGTTTTATGATTAATGAGTTTATTGGGAAAAAGAACTGAGTTGTTGAAATTTGCATATTCTTTCTTTGTTTTTCCTAGCAACTAGCATACAAGGCAAATAACAAGTGTATTTTCTTTTTAACTGTAAGGGTCTTACAAATATGGAGGAAAGTTGTACAAGGCCTCAGCCTCCCCGTTGGGCTCAAGCTTGAATGAATGCAAAAGTATAGTTCTTAAGGCTCTCAAAGTTAATGAGTCAACATGCACTCATATGAAGTGTACTTTTGGTGGGATATGGAATGGTGGAGGGGGGGATGGACAGAAAAATCTTTTTGTTGCCTCATTTTTCTTTGATCGGGCTGCTGAGGTATTTATTATTTTATCCAACCTTGGAACTAGTATTGAAAAGTCATTTATTCTTTACTACTAGTAGCATGGCCATGCTAAACAAAAATCTTTTTTTCATAGGTTGGTCTAGCTGATCCAAACTTACCTACTGGCAAAGTTCGTCCTGTGGATTTTGAGGATGCAGCTAAGCGAGCTTGTGAAACAAAGCTTGAAGATGCCAAATCCACTTATCCACGCGTTGAGGAGGGGAATCTTCCTTATGTTTGCATCGATCTTGTATACCAGTATACATTGCTTGTTGATGGATTTGGTAAGTTTTCACCGATGTTTGAATTTCCCCAAAAAATTTGACAAATGGTATCTTCTTCCTTCTCTGACTGAATCCATTTGTTGGCAGGTCTAGATCCATGGCAGGAGATTATTTTGGTGAAGAAAGTTAAATATCAGGATTCCCTTGTTGAAGCGGCATGGCCCCTAGGCAGCGCCATAGAAGCTGTATCATCGTTGACATAATGAAACCAGTATCATTATTTGGATTACTCATCTGGAATTATGGGGCACACGTTTATATCATAGAAATTTGAGGTGTGATATCGCCATTTCATGACGACCGGAAATTGTAATCAGGCTGAGTTGAGATTGGAATTGGGTATACATTTTGGAAATAATCGGGGAAGATATATAGCTTCATTGAATTTCATTTGTAATTACTTCACAAAATGTCTGATTTACAGCGACTGATTCGATTCAATTAGTTCATCTATGGCAAGATGGTAATTCCGTTTCATTTTTGTTTGTGCTGAAGTAAATGGTTTCATTTCATCTTTTTTTTTTTAAAAAAAAAGAAATATGCAATTTTGGAAATTTGAAGTGCATCTCTGAATTTTCAATTTTGGAAATTAGATCCTTGACCCTTCTACTTTTAAAAAGTGGGTTCTATGAATTTTTTCTTATTAACGTTATGATGAGACTGTTGTGGTTATAATAAGAGAAATAAAAAGATAGGGAGTGGCAGTTATAAGCGTTGGTTTGATAGTTGTAAACTAATATTACAATTATAACTAACCATAGGTTTAGGAGTCTTTTAAGGTTGTGATGGTAGTGAGTGCAGAGGGGAAACAATTTGGGTCAGTCCAGGAAGAGTCTTGGCCTCTTAAAAAGTCCAGGGGTTCCTTAAAATTGGTTGGGGTGAAAACTGGTTGAACTAGTTTCAAATGGCAAAATCAATGAAATCGGTTGGGTTACTGTTTTTACTAGTTCCTTTTTTTTTTCTTCTTTACCACCACCACCATAATTAGAGGAGTTGTGAACAGAGAGAGAAGAGATTGAGGAGAAGTCATGAACAGAGATAGAAGAGATGGAGGAGTTGTGAACAGAGAGAGAAGAGATGGAGCTTTGGAGAAAGAATATGAAGCTTTAAATCCATGGTAATTAAAGAGAAGAGAGAAAAGGAAGAATCGTAATATGAAGTAGTTGAGGGAGTCTGGAGATGGAAGAACTCAGTGCCTTGGAACTCGGAAGTTGGCGTGTATACGTGAATTTAATTATATATGTGAAGAACTAGATTACGGAAAAATGAAAAAACATACTAACAAAAGCAGCAAAGGAGATAATGGTATTATGGTAGTCAACGTGTGGAGTGAGAGAGGTTGTGATTTTGAAATTTTGAAATAAAAAATGATTTTTTAGTTTTTATATTTAATATAATTATATATAATCATATTTTTTAATAAAAAATAAAAATTAATTCTTAATTTCTTAATATAAAATTAATATATATATATATATATATATATATATATATATATATATAAAATTACCACCAGTTTAATTTCGATTCGATCACGGTGGAACTAGTAAATTTTAAACCAGTGCTTTCACCGTGGCCATTCTGATTTTTGAAACATTACTCTTAAGACTTACCCAAATTATTCTCCCCTATACTCAGCCATCACTACTTTAAAATGTCTCGTGAACCCATAATTAGTTATAACTGTAATAATAGTTACAACTATCAAACCAACACTCATAACTGCCACTCCCTTTCTTTTTATTTCTCTTATTATAACCACATCAGTCTCATCGCAATAATTTTCCTATCAAATTCTTCATATGTCAAATATTTATGGTTGGGGAACTTGAGATGACGAAATTTAACATGGCAAGATTAATTGTCATCAGTGAGAGATTTGATAAAATTTATTTTCTAAAAGTTGAGTGTTCATGGACTTAGTTTCTAAAATTACAAGTTTTAAGGGTTTACCTCCAAGTGATCCAAACTTCAAAGTCATTTTGCATTCTTTCCTTGATTTCATTTTATTTTTTAAATAAATGCCTCTCGTTTCTTTGTTAACTCAGACTTTGCATGCGCACTGTCTGAAATGCATATGAATCTGCAAAGTGAGTTGTCATATTTGCATTAGTTTTAGAAAGTGAGGGAGATGGAGTATGATCCTTTTGCTTGCTCGATTGGAGGGAGGGAGCTGAAGTTTTTTTTTTTTTTCTGGGATCGCCTAGTGCTAGTCCAAGTGCTAAGAGTGGGGTGAGGTTACGGATTCAAATTCTTTAAATTTCTTCAATGTATATAAAATTTGAACTTCCTTAAGCCCAGTGGATATTTGGAGTTGTAGAGAAAAATCAAAAGGGCTTTGTAAAAGAAGACTACTAAGAATAGTGGGAGATTGAAGATATTGAAAGGTGGGTTCCTCCATAAGTGGGGCTCAGGTATTATAATATTTAAAAAAAAAGGCCAAATTGTAATTTAACTAAAGTTGCAACCAAATTTTGTAATTTACTTCAAAGTCATAAAATAACAAAATTTGTGGGGCCCACAAGAGAAAATTTTCTTCAAATTAGGCACCATCTGAAGAAAAAAGAGGGGAGGCTGCGCGTGAAGAATGCAAATTTATTTTCGCATCTGAGAAGGGAGAAGTTGCTCTATAAATAGAGCCTTCGTCCCTTCTTCCCAATCATCCCATCAACCCAAAGAGAAGCCTCATCTTTGAGAGAAAAAAGTGAGAAGAAAAATAGAGAGAGTGCCTCAGAAATTTTTTGAGAAGAAAAATAGTGAGTCCAATTTGTGAGGGTTATTGTCCACAAATTGAAGAAATACTGTTGTATTATTTTTTTGTGAGTGAGAGGTCCACCTAAGGGTGAAGATTGTATTCCCATTATTGCTATAGTGGAAGATTTAAGTGGCCTACGGGTCCCGTGATTTTTTACCTAATTTGGGTTTTCCATGCTAAAATTTTTTGGTGTTATTTTTGTCTATAGTATTTTGGGAATTATCCTGGGTTTGTGGAATTATTGTGATTCTGCGCACACCGCCGTTTTTCCCAACAAGTGGTATCAGAGCTTCTGGTTGGAGTACCATTGAAGAATACCGTACGAGTATTATTCATAAATACTATACGAAGACGTACGAGTACTATTCACGTATACAGGTACTATTCATACATACTAGTATTTTATACGTATTAGCACTATTCATATATATATTGGTACTGTTCATAGGTACAGAAATACTATTCATACATATTGGTACTGTTCATAGGTACGGAAATACTATTCATACATATTGATACTGTTCATACGTATGGAAATACCATTCATATATACGAGGTACTGTTCATACATGCGGAGGTACTGTTTATACATACGGAGGTACTATTCACTGCCAGAAAAGTTTTGGCATCAGTTAAAACTGTTGACTACTGATCTCAATGGAGACAAGAAACATCAAAATGATCAGCCTAAATGGCACAAATTATCACATGTGGAGAAGCAAGATGAAAGATCTCCTATTTATGATGAAAATGCATCTACCAGTGTTTACATCAGATAAACCTGAAGGCAAGACGGATGAGGAATGGGGGTTTGAGCATGAGCAGGTGTGCGGTTTCATCCGACAATATGTCGAAGACAACGTGTATAACCACATCTGCAATGAGACTCATGCCCGAACGCTATGGAATAAGCTTGAACAGCTTTATGCGTCAAAAACTGGTAACAATAAATTATTTTATTTGACCAAATTGACGCAGTTGAAATACAGGGAAGGGACTTCTATAGCAGATCATCTAAATAAGATGCAAGGGGTCGTAGATCAACTGTCCAGAATGGGCATAAATCTGGACGATGAAATATTTGCTCTGCTGGTATTGGGCTCTCTACCAGAGTCGTGGGAGACTCTGAAGATTTCCATCACTAACACTGCACCTGATGGTGTAGTTAATATGGAATCTGTTAAAAGTAGTATCTTAAATGAAGAAATGAGAAGAAGATCTCAAAGCTCATCTTCTTCATCACAACCAGATGTTCTGGTTTCAGACTTCAGGGGGAGAAACCAGTCTAGGGATCAAAAACCTAGAGGAAGGAATAGAGGCAAATCTAACAGATATGCCAATGTTGAATGCCATTACTGTAAAAAGAAGGGTCATATCAAAATACACTGCCGCAAGTTCAAAAAGGATCAAGAAAAGAACAAAGGCAGAGGACAGAAGAAAAACAACAATAGTGATGATGAGCAAGCAGATGTTGCTGAGGAGTTCAACATTGTCTATGATGATGATGTAGTCAATCTTACAACCCATGAGACAAGCTGGGTGATTGACAGTGGTGCCACCATTCATGCTACATCTCGGAAGGAATTTTTCTCATCTTACACACCGGGCAATTTTGGTGTTGTAAGAATGGGAAATAATAATCTTTCAATAATTGCAGGTAAGGGAGATGTTTGTTTAAGGACGGAGAATGGTACGCGATTAGTCCTGAAGGATGTGAGGCATATTCCAGATATGCGCCTGAATATGATCTCAACAAGCAAGCTAGATGATGAAGGTTTCTGCAATACCTTCTTTAATGGCCAATGGAAGCTCACCAAAGGATCGTTGGTGGTGGCCAGAGGGAACAAAGACTCTAAACTGTACATTATGCAAGCAAAGCTCTCCAAGGATGTTGTAAACACAACGGAGAATGATAGTATAGTTGAGCTATGGCACAAACGTCTCGGTCACATGAGCGAGAAGAGCATGATCCATTTAACTAGGAAGAATGCTCTACCTGGTTTGGATCAAGTTCACTTGAAGAAATGTGATGATTGTCTGGCAGGAAAGCAAAATAGAGCTACGTTTAAAAGCCACCCTCCTTCTAGAATGGCAAATGTACTGGATTTGGTACACTCAGATTTATGTGGACCAATGTTAAAGTCACTTGGTGGTGCTCAGTACTTTGTGACTTTCATTTATGACCATTCAAGGAAGATATGGGCATACACTTTAAAGACAAAGGATCAAGTGCTGAGTGTCTTTAAAGAGTTTCATGCCTCAGTTGAAAAAAAAACTGGGAAGAAGCTAAAATGCATCCGGACAGACAACGGTGGAGAATACATGGGACCTTTTGATGCCTACTGTAAAGAGCATGGTATTCGACATCAGACAACGCCTCCAAAAACACCGCAGCTGAATGGCCTGGCTGAAAGGATGAACAGAACTTTGATGGAGAGAGTCAGATGTTTACTCTCTCATGCAAATTTATCAAAGAAATTTTGGGGTGAGGCTTTACTAGCAACAGTATATGTGCTGAATCGCTCACCTTGTGTCTCTTTAAAGCTAGATGTTCCAGAAAAGGTATGGTCGGGAAAAGATGTTTTCTACAACCATCTGCGAGTGTTTGGATGCAAAGCCTTTGTACATATTTCAAAGGATGAAAGGTCCAAACTTGAGAGTAAGACACGACAATGTGTGTTCATTGGATATGGTCAAGATCAGTTTGGCTACAGATTTTATGATCCAGTGGAGAAGAAACCAGTCAGGAGTCGTGATGCTATGTTCATTGAAGATCAGACTATTGAAGATATTTCTAAAGCCAATGGTGATTCAACTGGTTCGGAAGTTATTCCTCCAACACTGGTGCCAAGACAAGTTGGAGATGAAATACATAATGATCAGCCTGAGATAGGTGATCCAGATGCTCCTGTTGAGATTCCATCAGAAGATTCTGATGATGATGATGGTGTTCATGATCAACCACCAGTTCCAATGGGTTCTCTAGAATTGAGAAGATCTACTAGAGTTCGACAACCCTCTACTAGATACCCTGCAAATCAGTATGTGTTATTAACTGACGGGGGAGAACCCGAAAGCTTCGAAGAAGCAATGGATGATGAACACAAGAAGAAGTGGATTGATGCCATGCAAGATTAGATGAAATCATTGTATGAGAATAAAACTTTTGAACTGGTGAAGCTGCCAAAAGGCAAGAGGGCTTTGAAGAACAAATGGATGTTCAGAATTAAGCATGAAGAGAACAGTTCCCATCCAAGATTCAAAGCCAGATTGGTCGTCAAGGGATTCAGCCAAAGAAAAGAGATTGACTTTAATGAGATATTTTCACCAGTGGTGAAAATGACATCCATTCGAACAGTGCTAGGGTTAGCAGCAAGCCTTGACCTTGAGGTTGAGCAAATGGATGTCAAAACTGCATTCCTTCATGGTGATTTGAAGGAAGAAATATACATGGAGCAGCCAGAGGGTTTCAAGCAAAAAGAAAAAGAGGACTATGTTTGCAAGCTGAAGAAAAGCCTGTACGGCTTGAAGCAAGCACCAAGACAGTGGTATAAGAAGTTTGAGTCTATTATGGGGGAGCATGGTTACAAGAAGACTACTTCAGATCACTGTGTGTTCGTGTAGAAATTCTCTGATGATGATTTCATTATTTTATTGCTCTATGTGGATGACATGTTAATTGTTGGCCAAAATATTTCTAGAATTGATGACTTGAAGAAGCAGTTGAGCAAGTCTTTTGCTATGAAAGACTTAGGGCCAGCAAAACACATTCTTGGCATGAAGATAACTAGAGACAAAAGCGCCAAGAAATTATGGTTGTCACAAGAGAAGTATATTGAAAAAGTACTTCAAAGGTTCAACATGGACAAAGCTAAAGCGGTTAGTTGTCCTCTTGCTAATCACTTTAAGCTAAGTTCTAAGCAGTGCCCTTCCACAGATGAAGAAAAGAAAGAGATGGACAAGGTTCCATATGCTTCAGCAGTTGGAAGTTTAATGTATGCCATGGTATGCACACGGCCGGATATTGCTCATGCAGTTGGAGTAGTAAGTAGATTCCTTTCAAAACTTGGAAAGGAACATTGGGCTGCAGTAAAGTGGATATTCAGGTATCTTCGGGGTACTTCCAAAATATGCTTATGTTTTGGAGATACCAAACCTGTGATAGTTGGATACACAGATGCAGATATGGCCGGCGACATAGATTTGAGAAAATCTACTTCGGGCTACCTGATCACTTTTGAAGGGGGAGCTGTGTCATGGCAGTCAAAGTTACAGAAGTGTGTTGCACTGTCCACCACTGAAGCAGAGTTCATCGCAGCAACTGAAGCCAGTAAAGAGTTGCTATGGATGAAAAGGTTCTTAAATGAACTTACTTTCCACCAAGAAAAATATGAGCTATTTTGTGACAATCAAAGTGCAATTCACCTTGGAAAGAATGCCTCCTTTCACTCAAGATCGAAGCACATTGATATGAGATATCACTGGATAAGAGATGCATTGGAGAAGAAGCTACTACAACTTGAAAAGATCCATACAGATGAAAATGGATCTGATATGTTGACTAAGACTCTTCCAAGAAGCAAGTTTGAATACTGTCAATCAGCTGCAGGATTGGTGGAACCCCCCACTTAGGTTGGGAGGGGGAGAATTGAAAGGTGGGTCCTTCCATAAGTGGCGCCCAGGTATTATAATATTTTAAAAAAAAGGGCCAAATTACAATTTAACTAAAGTTTCAACCAAATTTTGTAATTTACTCCAAAGTCATAAAATAACAAAATTTATGGGGCCCACAAGAGAAAATTTTCTTCAAATTAGGCACCGTCTGAAGAAAAAAGAGGGGAGGCTGCGCGTGAAGAATACAAATTTATTTTCGCATCTGAGAAGGGAGAAGTTGCTCTATAAATAGAGCCTTCGTCCCTTCTTCCCAATCATCCCATCAACCCAAAGAGAAGCCTCACCTTTGAGAGAAAAAAGTGAGAAGAAAAATAGAGAGAGTGCCTCAAAATTTTTCTGAGAAGAAAAATAGTGAGTCCAATTTGTGAGGGTTATTGTCCACAAATTGAAGAAATACTGTTGTAGTATTTTTTTGTGAGTGAGAGGTCCACCTAAGGGTGAAGATTGTATTCCCATTATTGATATAGTGGAAGATTTAAGCGGCCTACGGGTCCCGTGATTTTTTACCTAATTTGGGTTTTCCACGCTAAAATTTTTTGGTGTTATTTTTGTCTATAGTATTTTGGGAATTATCCTGGGTTTGTGGAATTATTGTGATTCTGCGCACACCGCCGTTTTTCCCAACAGATATTGTGGATGAAGAGGGGAGAGATAAACAGAACAAGGGTAATGAAGAAAAGAAGTGTGAAAAGGAGATTAAGGAATGCCGCTTCTACGGAAGGAGGGTTAATAGATATTGTATTTTGTCTAGATGGGTCAATTTTTCGCTTTTAAGAGTTTGGGGTTTTATTTTTAAAAAAATAAAATAAAATAAGGGGTCATTCTTTTAGGAAATTTCGAAAAAAAAAATCAAGGAATAATTTCTGAAATGATCGCCTTAAGGTTTTCAAAGTTGAGGGGTTCCAATTTTGAGATTGAAAACCTTCGGGAAAATGGGACCATTTGGTAGGTCGTGAAATTTTTGTGGTGCAAGCCCATTTCAAGGAAAAGGGTCAATTTTAAAGTCCCAAAATTTTTAGGGTTCAAAACCACATTTTGAAGAGGGAGGTTTGCCAAAATCCCAAGAGTTTTAGGAATCATTTTGTAAGCAAAGGATTTAATTGAAAGTCCTAGAGGCCAGAAGTTATAGGGTTAGTTTTGAAAAGGGGCTTATTTGCAAAATCTCAAAATTTTTGGGTTTATTTTTCAAAAAGGATCAAAATGGAAATCCTAAAGATCATTAGGTTATCTTTGTAAAAGGACTAAAATAAAATTTCTAAAAATTTTGGGGTTATTTTGCAAAGAGAACTGTTACACCTCCAAAGATGTGACCAACACGGAGGTGGACAGGTTTCACCCATAAGCCACACTTTCCTATATGATACCAATTGCTCAAATAGACTAAACGCACACAACATATCAGATTTGTAGAAATAAGAGGAAAATCTTATAACATAATGTGTCACACCTCAAATTAGTACGTGATCGGCATGATATGTGGACGCCACCACAACTGTAAGCCTAGACTTAACTCACATCAAGCATGCATGTACATAAAATATAAATATCAATTCACAAGCATAAGTTCAGTTTCAAAGAAAAAGGAGTTGCCTTGTATTAACAAAAGTAAACTTTACATCAATGTATCTATTTGTTTACATTCTCATTTCAAGACAAATAAAAATTACAAATTGACTACCAAAGAATATGTTTTGTAATCAATACAAAATTACCGTCATTCACAGGCAACCGTTCCCTAGGAATCTCACCTACTCACTTATAGAGCTCACACTAGAGTTACACAAAAAAAAAGGGTGAGAATTACAAAGTTTTACAGTACCCAAAGCAATTGGCATGATGACTCAGAGTGCTACTCTGCGAATGGTACTTCTTTTGCTTTGTAGGGATTTGAAAGGGGAAGAAAGGAGTGAGTATAACATACTCAGTGAAGAAAACAATCTACACTACAAACAAACAATAATGTAGTCCAATATGAGCACAAATTAAGCTCTTTCATATACATAGGAAGTAGCAAGAGTAATAAATCACACATGCACAATAATCAAATTCAAGTCCACAACTCTTGCCACACTTATTTCCCCAACATGCCCGTAAGCTACTGTCATATCCCAAAAATTAAACATGTGAAAAGATATTATTTTTAGGAAAAACCTCAGTCGTATATCAAAATCCTGGAATATCTTAATATCTATAACTACTCATTTGGTAAAATCCTCAAATATGAGTTGTTTACATCTACTCCATAAGGTTTTACATTCAACCTTTATCATATATTTCACACAACAGAATTATAATCATCTGAATAACAAACACAGGTACACATAATTTGATATGGTTAAAACATCGCAAGCCTAGGAGACTTGTACAAAGTACAGAGCATTCCTAAAATTCATATTAATCAGTACTGGTATCCCACCAGACAAAGATGGAGAACAACTCCAAGGGGCTCCTAATCCTCAATCGGATATTCTTCCTCCTCACTTACTGTATCTGAAAAGACAATCACAGAGAGTGTGAGTTTATTTAAAAACTCAGTAAGTAAATAACTGTACTATATAAACTATCACAAGTACAAATACCACACTTACTAACATAGTCAATCTATCATTCATTTTACATAACCGTAGTATTATATTTTTTTGAACTTGCGTATGATTTCTTGGGTGATCAAACCCTCAATCATTTTGCATTTGTGCCGTAGATTTGTGTATAATTTTTTGGGTGATCAAACCCTCAATCATTTTGCATTTGTGCAGTAGATACTTGCACTGAGTGACATGGGAGTTTAACCCTTAAACTCTTTGTGCATAGATGACTGTAGAAGTTTATTCACCAGTAAGACAGTGAAATTTATCACACATTATAACCACCATAAATAGATTAATTAATACATACCTGTATTCTTTTGAATTTCTATCAACAATCATAGCAATCATTATATATTTTCAATTGGAAGGTTGATTATTTAACATTTCAATAATCTTGTAAATATGACTTATATTATACTTTGTCTAGTAATACCAAATTAGTTTAGCAAGGTTATTCACTCATCTTGATATTTGTCCAATTTACCTTGTCCACGCTAGAATTTGTGTAGGAAAATTTCTTAGTAAAAGATATCACAAGAAAACATAAGAAAGAGAGCAAAATCATGAAAATATGCAATATTTTCTAATTGCTACAGTAACGATCAACGGTCAACTAACGATTGCTACAGTAACCACTAATGGTCAACTAAACACTATCGACACTATAGTAACGATTTGCTACAGTAATCGCTAATGGTCAACTAACCGCTACCAACGCTACAGTAGCGATTTGTTACAGTAATCACTAATGGTCAACTAACGCCACCAACCTACAGTAGCTGTTTGCTACAGTAACTCCGAAAAAAAAATCTAAAAAATTTTTATCCTTCAACTCTTTGTTTCTTTCACTTGATTTTAAGTTCCAAATATGATCTCTAAAACCTTTTGAAAGGTTAAAAAAATGAATTCTAAAAACAAAATTTAGTTGATTCATGATTTTTCCCAAACTTTCTCAAACATTCACATAAATGGGTTATAGTTAAAATATGGGATCATGATGCCAATTCTTTCCATAAAACACTCTCCTTAACCTTCTCAAAAGAAAACAAGAGAAAGAAGCAAAGAAAACTATATTTATAGAAAAATCAAGAAAATACCCAATTTTTTTTCACTTAGGGCATCAATGAATGAATTGGAGAAATAGAAGAAGATGATAGTTATCTTTAATTCCAACGAATTCTAAGAGACCAGAAAATAATTAGAGAATCAAAGATCAATAGAAAAAGTTGGAAGATATTGATGAGAGAGTTGAGAGAAAACTCATTTCCTCCTTCTTGCCTCTTTGTGTGTAATCGTGAAAATGGAAGAAAGAGAAAAGATGAAAACTAAATGGCTAAGTGGGTTAATGGGTAATCCATGAGTACCCTTATCCAATATCCAAACTCACTTGATCCAAATAACAAGACTTATAATTATTTTTTTCAAGTAAAATAAATTCAGTCTATTTTTTCATAAATTTTACTAATCATAGAAATACATCACACAACGGTAAGAATATATAGTCTAGTCATTTAACTTAATATCCATAAATAATATTATAAGAGAACAATTAAATATAAAAATCAAAATAACTAAAATAAACAACCAAAATAACGTTGTAAATACCATTATACTATCAAACGTATGATACTCCAAAATTGGCAGATATCAGCTACGTCCTGCTTATTGTCCCAACTTGCCTGTAGGCTATGTCCTGCCCTTATTCTCCTTAAAAGAAAGCACAAACATAATAAAATTTTATTTCAACCATACAATTATACAATTAATCAAAGTTCCATGGAGGCAAAAAAAAGTCCATGCAATCATCCATAACTTATCATATCATGACTCATTGATGAGTTTACAAATTATCCACATTGAGGCCATTGCGCAAATGTGATTATCTTAAGTGTCACACATATCAGTAGCCCATAAACTATGAAAGTACTAAAACATAATTGTGACTAGGACAATTGAAAGTGGCATTAAAATTGGTAGATAAAATGCATCAATTATAGGTAGGAAGTTTCTCTCACCTCAAGTACAAGCAATAAAACTACTTAATTTGCTCAGAAGAAGGATGATGTGAAAAATGAGTGTTTCCTATGAGAAAATGAGACAAAAGATGAGAATTGAAGTTGCGAGACAGTTTAAGGAATTGTTATTAGACTTGAACCGGCCTAGCAGGTCAACTTGAGCCCTGGGGACTCAGGGTCATAATCGGTTTGGGTCACATGTTCAGACTGGCATGCAAGTGACCCAGGTGACCCAGCCGGGGTCGACCTAGTTGACCATAACATTTCTTTTTTAATTTTTAATTTTTTTTTAATTTTTAATTTTTTAAATATTCAAATTTGTATGAAAATTTAGAAAAATGTGCACTTACCAAGAATCAAACTCTATCTCTCCACCTATAGGTTGTGTGTCTTATCATCTTATTATTAATTTCTTTTTAATTTATATGAGTGAATTTCTAAGTTGATTGATGATTTTATGTATATTTATCACTTTATGTTCGAATTGTTATGGATGTTTATGACTTTAAAGTGTGAAATTTTATATAAATTATTTATTTTACTTGTTTTTGAATTTATTTGTAAAGATATATAGGTGTATATATATATATATATTAATTTTTAAATTTATTTACCCAAGTTAGCAATTGACTTGGTGACTCAGCGGTTAAACCAATGACTTAGTAACTCGAAGCCTTGCTCGAATCAATGGCTAGGTCGGGTCCAATAACTATGGTTTAAGGGTCAAATTATGCACACCTAGGCATCCAAAAGCATGTTTGCTCTTTTCTTGGGGCGCACCTAGGCTTGCATATGCACACTTAGGCGACCACTGGGTAGAGAGATGTGCTCTGCTTTGCATACCAGCCCCCTAAAACATGCTCTACTTTAACCCAAGGTTCTCAATCCTCCTCCAACACATTTTGACCATTGAAGATGCACCAAAAAACATGCAAGAAAAATTTACAATCATGTGAAATCATTCTCAAATCTAAAACTTAACCTATAACCCAAAAACTTCAGATTTTTCTAATTTAACCAAAATATCCATCAACGTAAAGTTTTCTTAGCCATTCTTTCAATAATCAAGATTCAAATGGATCAAAGTACATGGAGGAGATTAGAAAACATGACCCATCCCATAACAATTGGATTGTCCTTCAAATCCAACTTAGGGTTTGCCATGGATGAAAAATTAGAGAAATTTTAGGGAAAACCATGATACATACTGTCACGACCTGTTTTCTAGGCACATAACCGGCACAATGATGAATATCTCATCACTGTAAGTCTTTCGATAAATTCTACTCACGAGTAAAATTATTTAATTATTTATCTCCATGTTATCAAAATAGCCATTTCTCAATAAATACGAAGAAAATATATCAAATTTTTTATTTAAAAATCATAGAGATAAGTTGCATATAATAATAGCTCCTCAATATAAAATACATTATTATACTGAAATACAAGCCAAATACCAAACCCCTGACTTAGATGTCATAGACGGTTACAGAGCAACATAATCTATAACAAAGGAGGGGCCTACCCAACAGCGAAAAGGTCCAAAGTGATCTACTCCTCTAGCGGATGTTCTTCGCTGGCAAGCTGATTTGAACAAAAAAAAATTGTACAGAAAGTGTGAGCTTTTAAACTCAGTGAGCGAATCGGCCTCGCGTTAATAAAATTCAAATACATCGCCAGTCATGCAAGTATATCCGAAGGCTCAAACTCAACCAATAGACATAGTTAGAAATTACATACAAGAAGATAAAAATCCATCCAATTCAACAAACGTTACTAGTACTCATCAATGACAATATATCCCGGAGAGCGCACATAGACCGGCTCACCAATTTTGTATATTTCCGTCATGACGCATAACCTCATCCTCTTAGCTAGGGCGTCTCATGGATCTGTTACCAATCCGGGCTATATGATGTGCCTAAAAGAGGACACAATCTGTACCACAAGGAAAATAAAGAGAAGAAACCAACTCAACTAAATTGATAAGCCTATGGCGCCACAATCAAGCTAAGATGGGTTGAATTCGCCACACTCCAGATTAGAGAACGGAATGGGAGTGATAAGAATTCTGAGATTTTCTCGCCGCACTAACACAATTGTTAGATAAGAGAAGATAGATGTGCACAAAGTAATCTGAAAAATAATTCACTCAAATTTGATTATCTTGCCACAAGGGGGCAAGTTCCCTTTTATAGATAACAAAAGTCAGCTGCCTCATTAATGCAACCACAGCCACCTCATTAATGAGCCTACAACAACTATAGTCAACCTATAGCCACCTCATTAATGAGCCTACAACAACTACAACCTCCCTATAGCCACCTCATTAATGAGCCTACAACAACTATAGTCAACTTACAGCCACCTCATTAATGAGCCTAGCCTATAACAACTACAGCCACCCTATAACCACCTCATTAATGCAACAACAACAACTACAACCACTTGGAAAGCTAAATGACACTACAACAACTCTGAAAACATTAAATTACATCAGATTTTATATCCCAAAAAGTCATGCACGGAAATGATTAAAAATAAGAAAAATCTGTAGCTCTTTTATTCTTCAAAGTCCAAGCTTCTGATTTGGCCCAGCCCATCATTGCACACAAGTAAAGAAACCCAAGTCAATCCCATTTGATGCTTCTTGGCCCTTGAACATGTTATTGGCCCAAGTATAGATTCAGCCTCTTGTTCTTCAAGGATAACCTTCATGATCACATCATCTTCCCCTGGTTGACAAGGATTTGCCCTCAAATCCAGCTCCATGTTATCTTCCAAATAAAGGGTTATGTCCCTTACATTGAATGTTGCTGAAACACCATAATCTCCTCGGAGATCAATTTTATACTCATTGTCATTTACCTTTTCTAGTGCTCGAAAAGGACCATCAGCTCGTGGCATAAGTTTAGACTTCCTTTTGTTTGGAAATCTCTCTTTACGTAGGTGAATCCAAACAAGATCTCCTGGGCTAAATTGAACATGCTTTCTCTTCTTGTCTACTGACTTTTTATAGGCAGCATTCTTCTTCTCAATTTGCTTTTTTACTGTTTCATGCATTTTCTTCATGAATTCAGCTTTACTTTTGCCATCCAAGCTAAGTTTTTCATTAATTGGAAGAGGTGCCAAATATGCTGGTGTGTTAGGATTAAATCCATACACAACCTCAAATAGAGATTTCTTTGTAGTACTATGAACACTTCGATTATAAGAAAATTCAACATGCGGCAAGTACTCATCCCAATTCTTCAAGTTTTTACTAACAACACTTCTAAGCAAAGTGAAAAGAGATCTATTTACCACTTCGGTTTGCCCATCAGTTTGAGGATGACAGGTTGTACTAAATAGCAGCTTTGTTCCAAGCTTCATCCATAATGTCTTCCAAAAATAGCTCAAGAATTTGGCATCACGATCAGAAACAATACTCCTTGGAATGCCATGCAATCTCACAACTTCCTTGAAGAATAAATCAGTAATATTAGAAGCATCATCAGTTTTGTGACATGAAATAAAATGAGACATTTTGGAGAATCTATCAACAACCACCATAACTGAATCTTTTCCCCTTTGTGTTCTAGGTAATCCAAGCACAAAATCCATGCTTAGATCCATCCATGGTTGATCTGGAACAGGCAATGACATGCACAAGCCATGTGCAACCTCATTGCTCTTCGCTTTCTTACAAGAAACACATCTTTCTACAATCCGATGCACATCCTTCATCATATTTTGCCAATAGAAATGCTCTTTCAACATTTCAAATGTCTTTTTTTCACCAAAATGTCCAGCTAGCCCACCTGCATGTGATTCTCTAACAAGCAATTCCCTAATAGAACAATTAGGAATCACAAGTTTCCCAAATTTGACTATATAACCATCATGCCTACAAAACCCTTTAATGGCCATTTTCTCACAAGCTGAATAGATTTTAGCTAGCATAGGATCAAGCAAGTATTGCTCCTTAATAAGTTTAAAGCCCAACATTTTAGTGTTCAACAGAGAAATCAAAGCATACCTCTGAGATAATGCATCAGCCATCACATTCGTCTATCCCTTTTTGTATTTGATTACATAGGGGAAAGCTTCCAAATACTCCATCCATTTGGCATGTCTTCGATTCAGCTTCCCTTGCCCCTTCAAATGCTTTAGGGACTCATGATCAGTGTGAATGATGAACTCCTTTGGTAATAAATAATGCTGCCATGTCTCAAGAGCTCGAATTAATGCAAAGAACTCTTTATCATAGATTGAGTAATTCAGACTTGCTCCATTAAGCTTCTCACTAAAATAAGCAATGGGACACTTATCTTGCATTAAGACAGCTCCAATCCCTACTCCAGATGCATCACATTCAATCTCAAATACCTTTGAAAAATCTGGAAGAGCTAGAATAGGTACTGAACACAATTTCTCCTTGATTAAGTCAAAACTCTTTTGTGTAGCTTCGGTCCATTTAAACTCACAATTTTTTTATGCATTCAGTTAATGGTGCAAGAATAGTGCTAAAATTCTTCACAAATTGTCTATAAAAAGAAGCAAGGCCATGAAAACTTCGTACCTCAGAAATACTTTTAGGAATTGGCCACTCCTTGATTGCTTTTATTTTCTCCTCATCCACATGTACCCCATGTTGAGAGACAACATAACCAAGGAAAATAACTTGGTCTTGACAGAATTGGCACTTCTTGAAATTGCCAAATAGCTTTTGTTCTCGTAATACTTCAAATACTTGCCTCAAATGCTCTTCATGCTCTTCAGAATTTTTACTATAAACCAAAATGTCATCAAAATAAACGACAACAAACTACCTATAAATTTTCGAAGCACATGGTTCATTAGCCTCATAAAGGTTCTTGGGGCATTGGATAATCCAAATGGCATGACCTTCCATTCATACAGCCCATGTTTTGTCTTAAAGGCTGTCTTCCATTCATCTCCTTCCTTCATACGAATTTGGTGATAACCACTCTTCAAGTCTATCTTTGAAAACACTTTGGAGCCATGTAATTCATCAAGCATGTCATCTAACCTTGGAATGGGATAACGATACTTGACTGTAATCTTGTTGATTGCTCTGCTATCTACACACATCCTCATGGTCCCATCTTTCTTTGGCACCAATAAGGCCGGTACTGAACAAGGACTCATGGACTCCTGCACATATCCTCTTTCCAGCAACTCATTTACTTGACGTTGCAACTCCTTTGCCTCCTTCGGATTCATTCTATAAGCTGGCCTATTTGGTAAGGCAGCTCCTGGTACAAGATCAATTTGGTGTTCAATACCACGAATTGGTGGTAATTCCTTTGGTAGTTCTTCTGGAAATACATTACGAAATTCTTCCAATAGCCTTTGAATTTGTGGTGGAAGTGATCCCACAATTTCTGGTGCTATCTCCTTCAAATGCAATAAAAGAACTAAATTAGAGCTGGATAAAGCTCTCTCAATGTCTCCTTTGTTGGCAAGTAAATTACCCTTCCTTTCAGCTTCTTGTTGATGTGTCTTTACTTATTGAGGACTCAATGGTGCTAACACAATCTTCCTTCCATCTTTCTCAAAGGAATATGTGTTTTTAAACCCATCATGCAAAGCTCTTCTATCATACTGCCATGGTCTTCCCAAGAGCAAATGACTAGCACTCATTGGAACAACATCACATAGTACCTTATCTTTGTAATTTTTTCCAATAGAAAATGGCACAACAACCTGTTTAGTGATTCTCACAACTCCATCTTCATTTAGCCACTGCAATTTGTAAGGATGAGGGTGTTTAGTTGTGGCTAAATTTAACTTCTCCACCAAAGTAGTAGAAGCCACATTTGTGCAGCTCCCTCCATCTATAATTACACCACAAACCTTCTTTTCAATAGTACACCTTGTGTGAAAAATGTTCTCCCTTTGCTCATCACTAGGCTTAGCTTGCAAATTTAGAGCACGCCTTATGACAAGGAGTTCTCCCTCATCAACATACTCCATGTTTTCCTTATCAGAACATTCTTCCATAACTTCTTCAATGACTGCCTCATCTTCGCTTACCACTTCTCCATGCGTGTCTTGGATTATCATGACCCTACGGTTTGGACATTCAGATGCGTAATGCCCATGACTAAGACATTTGAAGCACTTTACATCTCTATTCCTTTTAGGAGGTTTTGAATCAGCTCCCTTTTCTTTCTCTTTTGATGAACTTGATGGAAGTTTTGAAGACTCCCCCTTCTCCACCTTTCTTTTTTCTCCTTTAGATGCAACCCATGATGGTGTTGTAGAGAAATTTGTGATTTTGTTTCTAGCTGGCTGTGACATTTGCTTACTAGAAACTCTCTTCCTTTGTCTCTCCACCTTGATTGCAAGTTTAATAACATCCTCTAAGGTTACATAATTTTGTAGTTCCACCAAATCACCAATCTCCCTATGCAAACCACCAATGAACCTTGCAATTGTTTGCTCTTGAGGTTCATTCAGTTCACATCGAATCATTAGCATCTCAAACTCTTTCACATAGTCTTCTACACACATACCTCCTTGTCTCAAGGATTGAAATTTGAAGAAGAGCTCTTGCTTGTAATATTCTGGCACAAATCTTCTTTGCATAAGTCTCTTCATTAGCCTCTAATTTCTGACTTCTTCCTCACCATCTCTCCTCCGTTGGTTCTTCAAATTCTCCCACCATAAATTGGTGTAATCTGTGAATTCAAGGGCTGCAAGACGACATTAGGTTGCCTCCGAGTACTCATGGCACTCAAAGACCTTCTCTACATGCTGCACCCACTCCAAAAATTCCTCTGGGGAGCTATTTCCCTTGAAAGTAGGGACCTTCATCTTAATCTTCAATTCTTGCTCTCTTTGTTGCCTCCTTGGCCTTGGAGACCTTTCATCTTTTGTATTGCTTTCTTGGTCCGATTGCTCTTCATATCTATTTCTTCGCTGCCCACGCCTTGGTTGACGGTTTAGCCTCTCCATTTGTTCTACCAAACGATCCAACCGCTCCATCATTTGTTGTTGAGATCTCTCCATTTGACTTTGAGACCTTTCCAACTTCAGAATTTAAGCTTGCTCTAAAGTAAGCCCCATTGGAATTGGAAGTTCAGAACTGTTATCTCCAGACATGATCTCTCTCTCTAAGTGTTCTACTCTCAAGTTACAAGAGTTTTCCCACACGAAACCACAGCTCTGATACCAATATGATGTGCCTAAAAGAGGACACAATCTGTACCACAAGGAAAATAAAGAGAAGAAACCAACTCAACTAAATTGATAAGCCTATGGCGCCACAATCAAGCTAACATGGGTTGAATTCGCCACACCCCAGATTAGAGAACGGAATGGCAGTGATAAGAATTCTGAGATTTTCTCGCCACACTAACACAATTGTTAGATAAGAGAAGATAGATGTGCACAAAGCAATCTGAAAAATAATTCACTCAAATTTGATTATCTTGCCACAAGGGGGCAAGTTCCCTTTTATAGATAACAAAAGCCAGTTGCCTCATTAATGCAACCACAGCCACCTCATTAATGAGCTTACAACAACTATAGTCAACCTATAGCCACCTCATTAATGAGCCTACAACAACTACAGCCTCCCTATAGCCACCTCATTAACGAGCCTACAACAACTATAGTCAACCTACAGCCACCTCATTAATGAGCCTAGCCTATAACAACTACAGTGTAATATCCCAAGAATTTATATGAATATTTAAAGCCTATTTTGAAGTTTAGTGAAAAATTTAATTACGTGAAAAATTTTTCTTTTTGAATTAGTGAAGAAAATGTGGGAATAGAAATTTTTATTTTTAATTTAGGAAATTTTTACAAATTCTCAAGGACTAAAGTGAAAAGAAAAGAAAGTATAGAGGACTTTTGAGAAATGACCAAGTAGGAACCCGAGAAGAAAAATAGAGCTTATGGGAATGAATTATGAGTCCGGTACCGAAAAGATGATGGATTCGAGGATAAAGTGGAGTTTGAGACATCGAGAGGGATTAAAGTGAACAAATCTTATAAGCTAAGGTGGCTATGAGCGATTTTATCGAAAAAGAAATTGGTGGGGCTCACGCGTATACACTTCTCCTTATTCTTTTCTTTTTCTCATTCTCCCTCCCGTAGCTTCACTTTTTCTCTTTCTCGATTATGCTTGCAAAGGAATTTCTTTATCAATCATTCATGCAATTTTTGCTTTGGGAAGGAAGCTATGAAAGTTAGGATGATTGGTAAGTTGATGTTCTTCTTCTTCTTCCTCTTATTACAAGATCAAATCCTTGGTTATTATTTTTGCAAAATTTTTGTAGAATATTTTAATGGATGAATTTAAGTGTGAATGTTAATCTAAAACATTCCTAGGTGGTTTATGATGTTATTAGAACAAGAAATTTGGAGAAAACTAGGAGAAATTCGTAGAATTTGGATATTTGAAAAAGTTAGTGTTCTTGATGAAAATTTGAGATTTGAGCTTGGATTGTTGGTAGAAATTGGGGGTTTTGGTGTTAAAACACTCCTTAGACATTAAGGATGAAAACCCATGGAAGAAATCAAAAGAAATGTTGTTTTAGATATGATTTTTGGATTTTTGGATGAAGAACACGAAGAACATCGAAAATTTTCCCCAGAATTACTGTTCACCGAAAAATTTTTCCAGATTTTCTCGTTACTGTAGCGTTGACTCGGTCAACGTTACTGTAGCGTTGACTCGGTCAACGTTACTGTAGCTACGTTGACCGTTGACTGTTACTGTAGCATCAGTTTTTTTTTTTAATATCGTTGAAAAGCTCTTTGAGTCTAGTTTCCAATGGTATAAGTTTCATCTGGATATTCATTACCAGTTAGGAGTTATGATTTGAGAAGTGGATGAAGGTCGAGAGTAGTGGTAGGAAATTTCTCTATTTCGTAACCCTGATGGTTTTTATCTGGTTACAATAGGAATGGTCAAGTGCAAGGTGGGAGTGCTGAGAGCATGAAATCCAGGTGAGTGGGTTAATACTTGCTATGATTAAATATCTTTGTTATTGACTTTTTGCATCATAGTGAAAATATGTTGAATATCCAAATTTGAAGAGAATGATGTGGGATGATGAGACATAAACAATTGTGGAACGTGCCAGGTGATGTATATAATTATATTTTCTTATTTTCTCATGAATTGAGGTTATATGATGGATTGTGAATGGCATGTGAACTGAGTTGAAATGTATCATACTCTGATTGTTGAGTTCAATCATATGCGGATAGTTAAGTATGTTATTGTTGAATAATTGTTCTATATTATGGGTTATGTTATATACATGCTATGTTTCTGGAACCACATTGATTATGTTGTGGCTTGAATTGTAAATGACTGAGTTGTGTATGTGGCTCAAGATTATGATTGAGGATGTTTTTATATGTGATTGTGATTGTGTTTGACTGGAAAGGAAAGGCATGGTGGTGCACCCCATGGAGAAATCTATGTGAAGCTATAAGGGTGGAGAATATAAATGGAGCGATAAGGGTGGATGCGACGGGGGCCGCGGGCAACGATCCAGAGGTATTCTGGACGACCCGGTTGGTACGGGAATTGTGTGTGAAATTGATTTCATCGATTGCTGTTGTAAATTTTGAATTTTGTTGAAATGCATTTGATTCACTTGGATATTGTTGTGAAGTATTATGAATAATACTATATCATATGATGATCGATCTACGTATGATTGCTGCATGTTATCATTATGATGCATGATTTTTATTTTGTCATAGTATTGTGTTATCTACTCACTGGGCACGTGGTTTGCTCATACCCCTCTTATTGATATTTTTTTTCAGAGTTGACAGCTGAAGGTAAATATCGGAACAAGGAATTATGGATCCTTAGTCCATAATTACCTTTTCATTTGTTCAGGATAAAGGTATAATAGTTAAGTTTTACTCTAAGTTGTATAAATCTAGAAATCTCTGTAATCGGGTAGGTTCATTCAGTGATGTAATGTGAGTAATTGTAGTATGTATAGAGAACTCGTTTTGGTTGCATGAAAAAGAATTGTATGATTTTTAAGAGAAAGATAGGCTTACGGAGGTGAAATGAAATTCACTTTCCGTGCCGGTCACGTGCTCAAATTTTGGGACGTGACATACAGCCACCCTATAACCACCTCATTAATGCAACAACAACAACTACAACCACTTGGAAAGCTAAATGACACTACAACAACTCTGAAAACATTAAATTACATCAGATTTTATATCCCAAAAAGTCATGCACGAAAATTATTAAAAATAAGAAAAATATGTAGTTCTTTTATTCTTCAAAGTCCAAACTTCTGATTTGGCCTAGCCCATCATTGCACACAAGTAAAGAAACCCAAGTCAATCCCATTTGATGCTTCTTGGCCCTTGAACGTGTTATTGGCCCAAGTATAGATTCAGCCTCTTGTTCTTCAAGGACAGCCTTCATGATCACATCACTATATCCCTACCGAGGGAATAATTGTCTCTACACTCATTGGTCAAGATACCCTTTAAACCGAGTTTTCCGCCTTGCCTTGAGAGGGGGTACTGTCCCGCTCAATCACAATCAATAGTACAGTATTTCATATCATAATCAAAAGCACAATATAATATTCATCCATATAACAGGTATAGTATATAACTATATTATAGGTTTATAAACCACAAATCAAGATAACAATTAAAATATTTTTGAAAAGATTCAAACTTCACATCATCATGAGATACTTATTTCATTTTATCCATACTTCTAGATTAATTATCTCCCCAGATTTGTCACTCTGAATCTAGTTTACCCCTATGAATCTTGGGAGTGTCCTATGACATACTTTTTATCACCAGTAATGC
Source organism: Biancaea sappan (assembly GCA_037074585.1). Taxonomy (NCBI): domain Eukaryota; kingdom Viridiplantae; phylum Streptophyta; class Magnoliopsida; order Fabales; family Fabaceae; genus Biancaea; species Biancaea sappan. Next base: position 73,320,471 of record CM073492.1, on the reverse strand, counting down.
TAAAACTCTATTAAAACGGGGTCGTTTCACTCACCTGGATTCCGTACGAGTATCGCTTCTCTAAATCGTTACGGACAAGAATATTCAGGTGAATTTCAGTGTTCCGCTACGGAGATTTTCATGAAAGATTAGAGAAAATAAGTTAGGATTGTTTTCATACAAATACTGTTCATACATACGGTTATTGTTCATATGTACAGTTACTGTTCATACATACAATTATTGTTCATATGTACGGTTACTATTCATACATACGGTTACTATTTATACCAAAATAGAGAATACAATCTGTAAAAGAGTACACCAGGTAAGTTCTCAGGAAAGAGTGGAAGGTCACAATGGACACACCTAAAAACCAGGTCTTTCCTTAGCCAGAACTTTCCTAGACATGTATTCTTCACAGTTTACATCTTATTTCGGTAATCAGAGAATCAAAATAATATGTAGACAGCTAAGAACAGTTTTTCTGATATGGAAGATCAGCCAAAGCCGCAACCACAAAGCATTCTTAAGAAAATAACTTTTAAAATTTGAAAGACATAGAAAGGGTATAGTATCTTTACCTAAGCAAAAAGGAAGCGCCCAAAATCTCAAAGGCCTAGCGTCGGAGTAAGAGAAACTTAAGGAGAGAAGAAGAGAAGTTGAAAGTGTGAGTTTAGAAGTGAAATTGAAGGGTCTATTTATAGGAAAAGTCAAGAGTACTATTTGACACTATGTACTAATAAAATATTCAATTTACTATTTATGAAAATGACATTTCTAATAATGCAATTTACTGTGCACTTTAATAATTCAACTTAATGTACAATACGCAAGACCACGGCGGCTTTAAATTATTAGTTACTATTGGAAACTTAAAGGGAAAATTATCCTTTCACCTTAAATCTTTAAGTTTTTTTTCAATTCAGTCCTTTCACTTTAGTCCCTAAGGGTATTTTTATACATAAAACGTTATTTTCTCCTACGAACTTCTTTCTAGTTTTCTCTTATGACCAAACCACATTTAGTACTTGACATTTCGATTGTATAAGTGAACAGTACATTATACATAAATAGTATTATACTGGTAAATAGTACCGTATACTGAAATAGTAACAGTAGTTTGTAAACACGCATTTTTATTTTATTTTTAATAGGTATTACACATACCTCCATCATGAAATTTCTAGCAAGGAAAGTTTCACTACAAGAAAATTGACTTTCAGTGGCGACTTTTAAAGTTGCCACTTAAAGTGGACTTTTGGTGGTGACTAAATAAGTCGTCACTAAAAGTTGAGTTTTGGTAAAAGTCACACTTTTGGCACCAAAAGTCAGATTTTTTTTTAAATAAAATTTAAAAAATTAGACTTTTGGTAAAAGTCAAATTTTTTTAAAAAAATTAAGAAAAGTCAAATTCTTTTTAAAAAATTAAAAATTAGATACCAAAAGTCGATTTTTTTTTAAAAAAGTTAAATTTTTTAAAAATAAAATTAAAAAAATTAGATTTTTTGCGGTGACTCCCGTAGTTACCAATTTTTTTAAATAAAAAAAGTTAAATTTTTTTAAAATAAAATTAAAAAAAATCAGACTTTTGGTGGCGAGTCCTTAGTCTTCACCAAAAGTCAATTTTTTTAAAAAAAAGTCAAATTTTTTAAATAAAATTAAAAAATCAAACTTTTCAATTTTAAAAAAAAAGTCATATTTTTTAAATAAAATTAAAAAAAATCAGACTTGGGAATCGCCATCAAAAGTCTATTTTTTTATAAAATATTAAAAAAGTCATTTTTTATTTTATTTAAAAAATTTGAATTCTTTTATTTTTTATTTTATTTAAAAAATCAAATTTTTGGTGGCGACTCAAGTCTAATTTTTTTAATTGAAGTCGCTTTTTTTTTATGAAATTAGCTGAAGTCAGACTTTTTGTAGTGACTCCCATAGTAATAATATATTTACTTTTTTGTTAAGTTAAATATTGTTTTATTTCTATTTTATAATATTTTTTACTTAAAATAATTTTAACAGATTATATATATATATATATATATATATATATATAATATTTTACTCTTACATAATACAAATGAAATGGTGACAAAATGGCAAGACACACATAGTTTCAAGCAAGAGACCTAGGTTCGAATCTCATGTATGCATATGTTTAGTTTAATTTCAAATAAACTTGAATATTACACAAAAAAATGAGTCACCTCGAGGTAGCGAGTTATTAAATCAGCCAAGATCCGCATGAGTCGAATTGGTCTCGAGTCGACCTGTCGGGCCAATGTGGATCCAAAAAGATGACAAGAGACTTTTAGTTGCGACTTTGGCTGCTTTTAATCGCCATCAAAGATTGTTAAAGGTCTTTTTGGTAGCGATTTTGAAAGTAATCACTAAAGGTAACCTTTAGCGGCAATTAAAATCACCACAAAAAGTCACTTTTTCTCACAAATTTTTTTTTTTGCAACAAAGATAACTTTAAGAGTTTCCATCAAAAGACAATCAGTCATGAACTTACGCTAACAACTTTAGTCGCCATTAAAAATCAGCAGCAAAAATTTTTGGTGGCGACTTTTAGATAAAGCCACCACCAAAAGTCTTTTTTTTTGTAGTGGTTGCTGGAGAGTCAAGGCACACTTGAGATTCATGGGAATGAAAGCCTTGGGGAGAATTTGGATGGGAAGAGGGAGAAGTGGCATGAGAGAACTTTGAAGGGGAGAGCTGGGCGTGAGAGAGAAAATAATTGAATGTATATGCTTGAGTCTATTTAGGTGCCCCATTGACTAAATTACCCTTGGGCTAAGGAAGGACAAGATTTGGGATTAGGGGCAAAATGAGAAACTCCTAAATACGAATATGATACACCGACCATCAGCAACACACAATCATCCCAACATATGAGCTAAGCATTAACATAGTTATTTTCTAAAATTGCTCAATTTTTTCCTCATATTATCCAAGCACCATATTCATAAAAAATTTCAGTTTGGTCCCTCAAAGGGCTCAGCATTCGTACAACATTCCCAAATACTCATAAACATTAGATATCACTAATCACACACAATAAATGCATTTCCATGGCACCACCAATTAACATAATTTCATGCATTAAGTCACATATTCATCACATTCCCCACTTCATTAACATAACGTACACCATTGCACATATCATCAAATAGCCATCTATCCGTGAAATTTCAATCTAAATTAAATACACTGACACACACGTCACATAACAACACATACACAGATAATAAATCACAGGGGTATTACATAATAGAATTGACATGAATTCAATGACTGAATGGAAATATCAAAACAAAAATACCACAAAATACATAACAGAAGGTTATACCAGTAGAATGACAAATCATCAGACAAAATTATTTAAGTTGTTTTATTTCCTTCTTTGATGCTGGTCAATATCCAATCCACTCAACCAAAGTCATTAATTCATATTTAAAGTTCACAAATAAAGTATTTAAAAATTTCACTCTTGAACTTGAATTTTAAATATGCATAATATTGATTGGCTATATTAAAAGAAGAGAACTAATTTTATTATATCTCTTGCCCTCAAATTCTTGTGGTTGCACACTTGAGTCCCATAGGAAACATGATAACTTAGCATGAATGCTTGGATGAGTATGGCTATGTTCAGCGCGACCAATAAGCTAACTTATAATTTATTTGACTAGTTTATAAGTTCGTTAAAAGTGTTTGGTAAACAAGCTTATTTTAGTAGTTTATAAGTTATTATAAGAAGTTATTTTGAGTAGCCTATAGCTTATGTATTTTTTTTTACCCTTGTTATTTTATTAAAATACCCATTATATCCTTATTTCATATTCATTATACCATTATATATACAATATATACAATATATACAAATATAATAAAATATGTAAACAAATATTTTTAATGAATTTTATATATATATATATAAATTTTAATTAATTTAATTAAAAATGACATATTTATTTATATTATTTTGGGATTAAAAAATATATACCCTTTGATGTCATTTTACACTTTTCAGTTTATTATATATAATAAAATATATAAATATATATTTTTAATGAATTATATATACAATAATAATTTAAATTAATTTAATTAAAAAATGATATATTTATTTGTATTATTTTAGAATTAAAAAATATATGTCATTTTATATTTTTAGCTACTTCAACAGCTATTTTTATAGAACATTTCTAATTTAATAAGTTAACTTATAAGCTTTCAACTTTCAGATATAAGCTATCAACTAAAAAAATTAATTTATAAGCTTTCAGCTAGCTTATCAGTTAATTTTGTTAAACAAAGCCTATATCTTACCTATAGAGTGTAAGTGGGTTTGTAGGGTTAAATTGAAAGCTGATGATAGTGTAGAAAGATTTAAGGCTGGACTAGTAGCTAAGAGTTTTAATCAAGTTGATGGAGTTAATTTTCATGATAGTTTCTCTCATGTTGCAAAAGTTGTCACTGTTAGGATTTTATTTGCTATTGCACCAATTAATTCTTGCCTTTGTATCAATTAGACATTAATAATACTTTCTTACATGGTTTTTTGGATGAAGAATTTTATATGCAGCCCCCTGAAGGCTATGAAAAAAGTAGAGAAGGACAAGTTTGTAAATCAAAAAAGTCTCTCTAGTGGCTTAAGAAAGCGGCAAGGCAATGGAATGCTGAGTTTTCTACACAATTGATTAACTATGGTTTTTAAATAGTCTTGCCATGCTAACTGCTAATTTATTTTGTCAACATCGGATTGTTTTTTGGTTTTGCTAATATATGTGGATGATGATTTAATTACAGGAAATTTAAAGGATGAGATTTCAAGAGTCAAGCATTTTCTGGATATTTTCTTTACTATCAAAGACCTTGGTTTTGCAAAGTATTTTAGGTTTAGAAATTTGTAGGTCTAATGATGGTATATATGTTAATCAGTGTAAATATGCTTGATCTTATTGAAGATGTAGGTTTGTTAGGGAGCAAACCTGCTTCCACTCCTCTGCCTAAGGGGTCCAAGTTAAGATCAATGAAGGAGAAATCTTACTATTCCACAGATTTATTGTAGGATAGTTAGGAGACTTCTATATATCTAGGTTTTATAAGACCTGATCTTGCTTTTGCCACTCAACAGTTAAGTCACTTCATTCAGAGTTCTAGGTCTTCACACATGAAGTATGCCTTGCATATTTTAAGATATTTAAAGCTTCCTCCTTCTCTAGATATTTTCTTTCCTGCTACTAATTCTACGAAATTGGATGCTTTTTGTGATGCTAATTGGGGGTCTTGTGTTGATAGCTGTAAATACTTAACAGGTTATTGTGTTTTCTTGGCATTGCTCTCATCTCGTGGAATACAAAGAAACAACAATTGCTTCGGAGCAGAGTACAGCGCCATGGCTAACACGGTATGTGATTTACAGTGGATAAGTTATATTTTACGTGACTTGGGTATTTCTTTTGCAAATCCAATTCCTTTGCATTGTGATAGCTAAGTCGCATTGCATTTCTCTGCCTACCATTTCTTTCATGAAACAACAAAGCACCTGGATATAGGTTGTCATATTGTTAGAGAAAAATTCAAGCAAGGTTTTATTCCATTGCAGCATGTATCTTCCTCTCAACAATTGGCTGATTATTTTACAAAAGGTCTTAGTGCACCAAGTTTTCATAGATTAATTTCCATGTTGCGTATGCTAGATTGCTATTAGGCCTCTACTTGAAGAGGGGGGGGGGGTGATGAGATAGATATCTTATTTATTGCTTGTTAGATATAAGTTAGTTTTGGGCTTGAGGTTGTTATATAGTCACTTAAGATCTTTTGGGTTTGTTGAGCCTAAGGCCTTGTATATTTACTCTGAAGCCTGTGTATATCTTACGACTTGAGTTTTTTCTCCTTTCTGATGAATATGCTATTGAATAAAATGTTCTCACTTTACTCTTGTCTCTGTTTCGTATAATAAATAAACAAATCTCTTCCCCAGGAGACACTAATTGCTGTTATTCAGCTACCTTATCAAGTACACCAGGTGCATGGTGCATGGTGCATGGTGCATGGCATCTTTTCTCTGTGTATGTTCTTGAATGATACTTAACAAACCATGATTTGATATCTATACTAATATGTTATTCTGTTTTATAGTTAACCTCGTTGAATATTCTTAGATTAGTGCCGAACTCGAACTTCATCTATCATGGATTTTTATTAGGACGGACATTCATTATATTGGAATATAAATTTCAAACAAGTGGAGCTAGAAACTGACTCCAGAGCTATGCTATATCTTATTATTGGGAGAAGTGTGGATTTGATCAATCCAATAGACCTTGATAATTGCTTTCTAGGTCTTATTATATAAAATTCGGAAGTAATTTAGACACATACATGCAGACATAGAAGGAAGTTCCTGTGGAGATTGGATGAGAAATATATATGAGTATTCACTTGGATTTGAGTTTCCATTTCTTCAATGGCAGTGGTTTTTTAAATTTTTTTTCTCTCTATTTTTTCTAAGGACGTGTTGGTCTCATAAGAACTATGGCTCATTTAGCCTTTTCATCTTTAGGCAGGTAGGCCCCGTGCAAACCAAGATATATCTTTTAAAAGCACTCCATTTATTTCGAAAAATCATTAGGTTGTAGTTGAACTTAGTGTATGGTAATTATCAGCTTGGAGTTGGACGTATAGCTGATTTTGCTGAACTCTTGTTTGGAGGCGAGGACCATTTATGACGTAATCGTTTTATATTATTTATGAGGTAATAAGACGTACAATTCTCAGAAATTTTCATATATTTTATATTTAAATATTATATACATATAAAGGCCGCTCCATGAAAGGCGGGGATACTCGCACCCCAGGATTTCCAGGTCAAAAATTTGGTGGCATAATTCAAAAACTTGGTTCAATAGTTACTAGTTGGTTAATGATGCGGCAAAAGTCATCCACACCATGGTTCATTATTCTATATTCCATTAAGTTCACGTGTGACAATGCATTCAAGAGTCCAACCAGGGTTGGCCTTATTAATGTGTTTTAAATATTTGATAACTAACGTAATTTGAGTTGTGTTATGAAAGATATTATCCTTAAAGAATTATTCTATTATTAGGTGAATTTTCTCTAAAATTAAACAGGCCTTTATGAGTTTCACTTATGTACTAGAACAATTGAAAAATAATCTAGTAACCCTGTATATGCATGAAAATCGAAAAATGTGGCAAAGAGAAGCCTGAGGACGTGTTTTTCAAAGTCTGAATGAGAGACTCCCTTTTAAAATTGTGAAAATGTATAACTGTTTAGATAAAATAAATGAGAAGTTATAGAAATTTAAATAATTTTTAAAGGTTTGAAACAGTTAACTAAATAGGTTTAAAGTTACTTAATTTTTGAAACTGATCTGAATTAATTTTCATCTATCATAATTCTTATGGCCTATTTAGATAGGTGTAAAAATAATTTAAGTAAAATCATTTTTATTTTTAGAAAAAATAAAACTAATCTAAGTTACAATTTCTTGTAGCAAGGGGTGCAATTAGCATTACACTAGCCTGGTGATGTAACTGTGTAAACTAATTTATTTTCTTAGCTCTTTCATAAGTTTATTATAACATGTTTACTTATAAGACCTCATCACCTCTTTGTTCTAGTAAGTGTGGGACTCACAATATTTTTTCAAATACAAAAACTTTTTAAGTTTTCCAACATAATGTTGCTATTAAACTCGACTATACAGTACTTTATCTAGTTTGAGCTTCAACTTTTTCAAAATAAATTCGAGTCTCAGTCTACAATTTCCTCTACTCCATGTGTAGAATTAACGTAGATATTTTTTAATTAGCCTAAGTTCCTAACTGTGATCTTTAATTCAGTATAAATTCCAACACGCTAGTCCCTGAAAGATGGTTTATTCTAATCAATCATTTGTCAACACGCTAGCTTAGCTCAAGTGGCATTAACTAATTAAAGAAACCCCATTTTAAGATGGAGAACTTAGTTACCAACTATAATATTATATATATATATATATATATATATATATATATATGCATGAGTTTTGAGGCTTTATGAACTTTGTGATTGTGTGAATGGATAAAAGAAAAACAATGGGTAGAACAGTTTGAGGTTAGGCAGAAGGCATTAATTATTGGAAAGTAGAAGAAATTGCTGGATGGGTTTTCTGACATTGGATGAGTGCAATCCAATGGATTAGGTGAACTACACGTGGAAAACTACAGGAGTCACAGTCAAGAATTTCTGGTGGTTGGAAATTAACTAATTATGTTTTTTGTATCTGTTTGACGGGTCTAGGGTGTTGCTATCTGTAATTTTCAGCATGCTTAACTAGTCAAATTGTCTAACCAACCCACCGTTAAGCCAATGAAATATGATCATTGATCACGCCTTTGATCCTTATCCAATATATAAATAAAATAATTGGAGGTGCCAGATAGTTGAATTTTTCTTCTCTTTTAAAGCATTAAAGCTTGCCAAGGCTGAGAGAAGGAAACAGAGAGAACATGATATAGTTAGGGATTGAATCCTTGGCATTAAATTCAATTCAATCTTAAACAATGAGACTGGCCATGTCTACCATAAATTCGTTAGCCGGGAGAGTTGCGTTTGTTTATGTGTCCTTGTTCTTGGACTTGTAAATGTTGGACGTACAACTATTATGATAGCAGGGACGGTTGCATTTATTTATGTGTCCTTGTTCTTGGACTTGTAAATGTTGGACGTACAACTAATTATATATATATATATATATATATATATATATATATATATATATATATATATAATTTTCCTACTCTTTTTTAATTTGGAGTAATCTAGTCTTTTGATTTTTAAAAGTGTATTTTGATAATAATTTAGTTTTTAAAATATAGTCATTGATAACTTTAGTTCTTAAATTTTAAAATTTTTATATAAAATGATTCATTCATCAATATTATTATTACAATCAACATTTTTTTATAAATATGTATCATAATTATTGACATGATAGTGACAAAATTTTAATATGTTGACGTAACTAATTACATAAACCTTTAAATTTTTAAATTATTATACAAATTAGTCTTTCATTCATTATGAATTTTAATAGACGGAGGGGCAATTTTTGTGTAAAGGTGTCAAAATGTTGAGGACTAAAATATTCATGCACTATTTTTTAGAGACTAAACCATCACTTGACTAATTAAAAATATATTTTCAATGACCAAAAAGTGAGATCACTTTTTTTTTAAGAATAAATTCTGCTACTTGGATATCCTAATAATCTTTGGATGTCTGACTAGAGAATCGTTTGATCATAATAAACAGGTGCTGAACAACATACGAATGTCAATTTTGTTTTCGCCACTCAGCATATGTAGGTATTTGAATTTTAGGTGAACAAGTTATCTATAACATGTATCAAGCGTGTCTAGATTAGAGTGTACGTATTTGAAAAAAAAAAGTTGAGCAGAATTAATTTTTAAAATTAATTCTAGACAAATTAGTATTTTGATGAATGTGATTTAAATTTAAAAATTGTAATCAAAAAAATTTTGTTTGGATGTTGACTAATAAAATTACTTTTAGATGTGTAATTACTAAATGATATGAATTTTTTATTCTCTTATTTTATTTATCTTTATTATTTAATTTTACTCACTTCTCAAATAAATATTTTTACATAATTATAATTTTTTATACTTTATAATCTCTGAATTGATAAAAATGAATTTCGAAATATGGCAATGTATATATATAATCTCATTTTAAAAAATATAATTATATATTATTAATTTTAACATTATTATTAATCACTTTTAGATGTATAATTATTTATAAAGGTTCTGATTTTTATATTACCTTATTATTTAATTTCACTCATTTCTAAATTTATGTTCTATTAATAATTTTATTAATTATTGATACTAATATTTGATTTTATATATATATATATATATATATATATATATATTACCTTTTCAATTGAAGTGCATGGCCTATTCATTTAATTTGTAGTTAAAGTTGAGGACTAAAATAAAAAATTAAAATTTAACTAAGTATCAAAAAGTAAATGGTCAAAGACTAAAAAAAAAAGACAAACATAAAAGTAAAATCACTCATTTTCTTCATCTTTTGCCTTTCCCCTCAACCTCCTTGAGGGGCAAAATAGGGAAGAGAGTTTTTGGTTAATGCAAACTTAAGTCTGATAAACACATAAACAAGGTCAAATAACTTTGAGGCAAATCTAAGTTTGAATAGAGAAGTGATTTTATTTTTCTCATCTATTGCATATCTAAACAAGAAAATTTAATATCACAAACCTAAGATTTAAAATAAAACTACCCCCAAGGGAATGGCCTAGTGGTAAGGGAATTGTGTTGCAAAACACACTATCTCGGATCGATCCCCTTAGTGTCAAGAGGGTATGGAAGTTTTTTCTAGTCATGCCTCCGGACCTTGTGCACTAGTCAATCAGGCTTTGTAAATAAGAGAAATGCCGTCTGGATACCATAATTATAAAAAAAAAAAAATAACCAACAAAATCCCAAACAAGCACTTACCAAAGTGCTTTTTCTTATCTGATCAGCTGACCCAATACCCATTATTTTTTTTTTTTTCCTTTCCTTTGGACATCAATAGCCTGTTTCTTGAGCAAACGAAGTCCTGCTTGAAACCTCAAAACGGTATGGAGATTGGAGACTCTATCTGGGAGAATTAATCATGATCCAATAAAAGGCAACTTTGAAGATATTTAATTATTTATAAAGAAAAGATCTGAAAGTTGTGGATAATCATCCTCTTTCGGTCCATCTCACCGACTTTTTTCTCAATATGACCCAATACAAAGTTGGAAGACCCATTTCTGTGTCGCAGTCAAAGTTTGGCAGTTTCTCACTTTCGGTCAAGAGGAGCAGGTCCTCCCAGCACAGCCATCCCGTTGCATCAAAATCTCTCGGATCATTAAAAGCGTAAATTAATTAATACAATATTATTTTAGTTTAATAAAAAATTTTGAATTTGAGTCTTTAAATTTAGTAGGGAAAATTTTACTAATTATTGTAATTCTATCTGACTTGAATTCGAATTAGTTGACAACCGTAATTTACTGTTTAAACACTAGATAATTATTTGAAAAAAAACAAAATCTCTCCCGCTTTTGGGACTGTACTAGGCCATTTTTTTCTATTTGGAGAAACCTTGCTGTACTCCACATGAAGGGCACTCCAAATGTCCCACTGACTTAGGAGATTAGAAATAAGAGTGCATGAAGTCCTAATTAATCCCAAATTTTAATTATTAACAAAATCAGTTACCCAAATACCCAAGTATTAGAAACTGGCATGGTTTTAAATAAAACTAAAACTTCATTTTGGTCTCTCACAGATGTCTTTTCTCTTATTTTGGTCCTTTACAAATTTTTATTTTTAATTTAGTCCCTTACAGACTCAAATATTTTTAATTTGGTCCCTCATAAATTTTTCTTCTCAATTTGATCCCTAAAAAATTCTAACATTCTCAACTTAGCCTCTCATAAATTTTTATTTTTAATTTGATTCCTCACAAATCCAAATGTTATAGATTTGATCTCTCCATACAACTGTCATTACATAATTTAATGGAGATGTTGATTTAGCAATTAAATCATTGACGTACGTACGTGGACACCATGTAAATTTTTTTTTCTTTGTGCTAATCTGATGTGCAATGTTAGGGGATATCAACTTTGATGGCTGTGTAAGAGAGACTAAATTGAGAATATTTGAATTAAAAGGACCAAATTGAGAATAAAAATATATGAGAGACTAAATTGAGAATGTTTAGATATGTGATAGAGCAAATTGAGAATAAAATTATGTGAGAGGCCAAATTGAGAATATTTAGATTCTCTAGAAGATCAAATTGAGAAAAGAAATATTTGAGAGGGACCCAAAATAAAATTCTATTGGTTGAATAATTTAGAAATGCACATACACATATCAGACCCATGAGTCAGCAAGCAGCATATTACTGCTTTTGGCTCATCTTCCAATCAAGAAAAGGAAGCCAAGTGCATCAGGTATATGCTACTTTCAGAAAGAAGTAAAGAAGTTTAGAAGATTTTCAAATGTGAGGAGCAATATATATAATAGCAATTTAATTTGCCATTTGGATGATTGTGGGAGTAACGCATACAGTTTAAGCATGGCCAATGAGATTGAGAATTACTCTATCTTATCATATATGTGGTTAAGGATGAAGGATTAGTACAAAACGTTGTTGATTTTGCCTAATGATATGGAGGGGAGGGAGTGACGTGGCAGGCTTTGTATAATTGATTAATTAGTTTGGAAAATGATTGCTTGGGACAGATTCCTTGTTTACTTTGATATACCTTATCTTGACCAAATCAATTAATTAAATAATAACTACCATTGGAGGATTGCAATTGCATGCGTTGTGTAATTTTTAAACAATTTTAAATCCCATTCCCAATCATAATCATCGGTGTTGCGTAAGTAATTTCAATTATATGTTTGTGATTTATTTGCTTCTCCTGTTCTTATGCACGTGCATGTTTCTCTCAGATAAGAGTCTCGATTATAAATAACTCTTTAGTTTAGTAGCCTCTTGTTAATTAAATATTCTCAAAGATCGAGTTTTGTTGATACTTACCCCAGGTTCATCGAATTTCTCTTTATCAGAAGGTCGTTTTTTCTTTTATTAGATGTTATTTGCTCATGGACGTGATCTTTCCCTGATATTTCAAATTAACAAAAGAGAGCTTTTATGAGGAACAAAGAAAAAAAGAATACCAACCGACAATAATTAAAAATAGGCTTCAAGAAAATAAAAAATAGGTAAAAAAAACTTCGCTGCAATTTTTATATGTTTGAGATTAGATTTTAGGTTAAATTATAATTTTGGTTCAATAATTTTATTAAAATTGTAAATTAGTTCCTATACTTTATTTTTATATAAAATGGTCCATTTAGTTCCTCCGTCCATTTAAGTTAGTTTTTACAATTGTCATAATGGGTTAATTTTGACGTTAAAATTGTCCTATACAATCTGTGTTTGGCTAGCAAAAATAAGCTAGTTTATAGTTTATTTGACTAGTTTATAAGCTTGTTAGAAGTGTTTGGTAAACGAGCTTATTTCAATAGTTTATAACTTATTCTGAGATGTTACTTTGAGTAGCTTATAACTTATAGTTTACGTATTTTTCTTTTTATTTTACCCTTATCATTTTATTAAAATACTCATTATACCCTTATCTCGCATACATTTTATATATATAAAAAATAATATATATATATATATATATATATATATATATATATATATATATATATATATATATATATTAATTAATTATATATATATACAATAATTTGAATTAATTTAATTTAAAACAAAAAATAATATATTTTATATAATGTATTTATATATATAATATAATAAAAAATATATATTTAATGAATTATATATATATATAATAATTTAAATTAATATAATAAAATATATAAATATACTTAATTAATTATATATGTAATAGTTTAAATTATTTTAATTAAAAACAAAAAAAAATGTTTATTTGTATTATTTTTGGAGTTATAAAATATATACCCTTTTATGCTCTTTTACATATTTTAACTACTCCAACAACTACTTTTACCAAACACTTCTAATTCAATAAGTTAGCTTATAACCTTTCAGCTTTCAGCTATTAGTTATAAGCTAAAAATTAGTTTATAAGCTTTCAGCTAGCTTATAAGCTAATTTTGTACATTTATGAACATGTCCAGTCATTAAATTTTACACAATTCAACAGTCATGTCAACAAAATTCAATGTAGATGTTAGATTAATGAAATTAAAAATTAAGGGCAAAATGAGAATTTTACTGACATGGCAGTTAAGTTGTGCAAAATTTAACAATTGGACATGTTAATATGTTTACAAATGTACATATAAGCTACCATGTAAGACTGTTTTAACAACATAGTTAACTATATTGACGGTGTGGACTAACTTACATAGATGAGAAAAATTATAAGGACCATTTTACATAGAAATAAAATATAGGGACCAATTTATAATTTTTGTAAAATTATAGGGGCTAAAATTATAATTTAATCTAGATTTTATTACTAGAATACGACAGATATATGATATTTAAAAATAATTGTATATTTTTTACAATTTAATATGGTATGATTGGTTTTATTAAAGAACTTTTAAAACATATTTTTTTAACAAAATATTAATAACAGAAATATAAGAATGCAAGTCCAGTTCTAAAAATAAATGCCATATAATCTTGAATAATTTTTGGGTGTGGCTTACTTTACTTACTAGCTGTGGATAAATGCAAATGCTGATTTGCCTTACACCGAGTGAACAATTTTTAGTTTAAATTAAACGCCTAGTGTTTTGTCTTTTTTCTAGTCAAAAATTGATTGGGAATCTAAATTGTAGGTTTTTTTTTTCAACGCGAATATGTATATCCTCGCTTTTTACTAAATTTGAGTCAAGTTAAAATGCAAAAGAAAAAAAAAATAACAAGAACTAATAATTTGCATTGCTTAAAAAATAGAGAAAAATAGAGTAAAACATTGTTTTTGTCCTTAAAGATGATCTGTAATCTGATTTTCTTAAAGTGCAATTTCTTTAATGTAGTCTTTTAATAATTTTAGCAATGATTTTTGTCATTTGGTAACCAAATTAAGAAGTCAGACTTTTATGCTATTTTGATAGATAAAAGGATAAAAATAATTGAAAAATATTATTGAACTAAATTGAGAGAATTATGCTTTAAAGGATTAAATTGAGAAGTTAATCATTCTAAAATAAAGAAAACAACAATTTGCTTTTATTTAGGGGAAGTTCCCTTCCATATTGTATATTTCAAATTCTAAAACGTTTTATACATGATTGGTTCTCCAAGGATATGGGTACAGCTAGATTGGGATATTAAATTTAGCAATTAAACGTGGCATTATCACCAACCACCAACCAAATCCTGTTTACGTCGTTGCAGATACTTGAAGAAGGGTACAAGCAAAACCACAACTATACATAACTCATCTCCACAATTTTTTTTTTGGGGGGGCTCCACCTATTTCATTTCTTTTTATTTAACTATCCAAGAGAAAACATCTCATTTAGATAAAGAAAACTAAGCGAAGCAAAATTTAAAAAAGAAAATTTTGATCTCACTGAACGGAACCACCTGTAATTTGTAAGCAAGCATGCAAACAACAAAAAGGAATATGCGTGAGTAATGTTTATTATAGTTCGGCGAATTGAAAGTTTTCCTTTCATTCAAGCAAACTTCAGAGTGGTCAACAAAGCAGTGCATAGGGACCACATTGTTAGAAGGCTTCAGGATAATTTTGAAGGTCGTACTCCAAAAAGTATGAATTATCCACTTTCTTTCTTTAGCTCCAATACGATTATTTTTATTTTTTAAAAAATCAAAATTTGAGATTTAGAGACAAATTTTTTTTATTTCAAATTTTGTCTCAAATTTTTTTTTAAAAATATTTAGAGATAGAATTTATAACAAATTTAGAGACCAAAATTAAATTTCTATTTTAAATTTCATCTGCATTGATTTAGTTTTTTTAAAAAATGAATTAGAGACAAAAAATTTCATCTTAGATCTTAAACGAAAAATTATCTTTGATCGATCTAAGATTTGAGACAAAAAATTTGATTCTATCATAAATAGCTCAAAGAACAATATTAACAGCAAACGTATAGAAATTGAGATTGAAGATACAGAATATTGTTGTTGTTTTTTTTTTCATTTTGATTATTCTATTTTTTTGTATTTATTACTTTATTCTTATGTGTGTGTGTGTTTTTTTTTTTTTTTTAGGTATAACAGAATTATGTGTACATTGTAAAGACAATTCACATACGAGTTGAATGAACATTTTGTCAATAATCTAGGTCATTCAATTATTATTATTTTATATGTTACGAAAGTTTTTAAATTTATAAATTATTCGTGCATCGCATGGGTCATAATATTAGTTTATAACAAATTTAGAGACAAAAATTAAATTTTCTATTTTAAATTTCATCTGCATTGATTTTGTTTTTTTAAAATGAATTAGAGACAAAAAAATTTCGTCTTAGATCTTAAACGAAAAATTATCTTTGATCGATCTAAGATCTGAGACAAAAAATTCGATTTTTGATCCATTTCAGATTTGAGATGATATTTTTTTTTTACCAATTAGTGACGCATATTTTAAAAAAGAAAAAATTTATGTCTCAGATTACTATAAGACAGAACTTTCGCAAATCTAAGACAGATTTACTTGTCTTAGAATCTTGATTTTCTTGTAGTGATAGAAGTATAGAAATTTTTGTTCTCAAATTGCATGCCGAATTTTAGCAGTTAGTGCAATGGGCAAGAATGTGATTTGTTTGGACATATAAATTGAATATCTTTTTACTTGCTTATATTTAAGCTTAATTGTGGAATCAATTAGAATCTAATTATAAGTTGTCATGCTTCAGACACATGACCAACACAGTATATGAAAATATTCTCACAACCATAAGCCTAATAGAAGATCACAACACAAGCAGCAACTAGCCGCAAACTACAATCATGCATAAAACAGTAACACTATATTCAAAAGGCAGTGTTATCGTTTTAAGAAAGGAGAAGGGAAAATCTCTATTAATTTCAATTCTATGTTCAATACAATATCCATGTTGTTTGTATTTATTCCAAAGAACAAAGTGTCCACAAACATGGTATACAAAGAGCAAAAAGAGGTTGCCGTACAATAATTATATACAGTACCATTACAACCAAAACCTCCTATGACCCCACCTACTTAATTATAGAGTCAACTTTAAGAGTACCAAAAGAGTAGATGATTACATGAAAAAGTAAAACCCCGAGACTCAAAAGCAGCATTTGCTCCGTAACTCCGCTACTCAGATTGTGGAGTTTCTACTTCAGACAAGCTATTTGAAAGTTTTTTAGAAAAGAAAAGAAATAAATATAAAGATAACATTCTAATATTTTAATATGTATTTAGATTTAAATCTATTAATCTTAACAAGAATGACTTTAAAATTCAAAATGAATCCTCTCATGTTTGTGACAAGAACACGATCCTTCTATTTTTTTTATCGCAGTTGTTCCTCTTAAATTGAACGGCTTAGATTAAAAAAAAACTAAAAGAAAATAAAAGTTAGATCTCATAGGGTCTTTTATTTTTAAATGATTTGAAATGTCTAATTTGAAATAAATGACTGCAATTAAAAACATGACATGATGTTCTCGTCACAGATATAGAAGGATAAATTACTCTTAAAACTTTTCTCATTGTAATTATAGTTGAAATAGTTGGCAAATTTTTTTTTTCTGTTTTGGAGAAACAGAATTAATAGTGTGTTTATTGTATTTAAATAAAAGTAAAGTCGTTCATATATGTTAGATTTCTTAATTTGTAATTTGTTACCAATCATTTGATCTCAAGAATATTCTGATTCATGCCCAACATATGACCTAACAAAATAAATAAATAATTTGTCTTTTTAATAATTTATAATTAGCTATAAAAGTCGTTTATGGCGGTTGTTTGGCTGATTCTAAGCCTTTTAGAAAACTTGATCACAATATGAATGGGTAGCTTCCGAATAGGATTAGACGATTACAGATTAGTTGTTGACTGAGACTTAGGGGTTTCCTATTTTTCAACCAAAACAATAATAGAAAATAAAAAACGCAAATATCACACCACCAACTTCATATTTTCGCACGAGTGGTAATATCTGCAATAATTTAACCACAAATATAACAAAATTATAATTTGTCCTCTAATTAACGGATGAAAATTTCGGAGTGCAATAAAGGCGGACGCATCATCCGGAATTTGGATCCCCTTAAGGTCTTTGAGAGGAAAGCCTTCTTAAAAATAAGATTCAAAGACGAAAACTTTTTTAAAGATAAAATTTGAATTATTGAATGAGATTATTTAATAATTTAAAATAATTTTATATTTTTTTAAAAATTATGTAATTAATTTTTATAAATAAAAAATATAAGATTAAACTTATTAAAAAATTTAAAAAAATATTAAATTAATCTAAACAATTAAAATGATATCATCAAATAATCTAAATTCAATCTTTAAAAGAATTTCTCTCAAAAATCCTTCAAGGAATCCAAATCCCATCATCCGAACTCGACGGGCGAGAACGACAGCCACTAACATTAAAATAAGCATTTTTGTGATCAGATGTCCTCTTTCCATTTGTATATTACAGAATTTAATGATTTAATTACGTCTCGCAAGACTAGGACAAGCCACCTTTTTTTCTTATTTAGATTTTGCAATTTACCCACTAAAGCCATGATGCCATTAATCATTCTTTCTCCAGGCAGAGGCCGACACGTGTTGTTGGGTTGTCCCATAGACCATGATGTCACAGGGATCGCCGCCATTGCCCCATTCACAACGTTAATATCTCAGAAACGGCGTTTTAACAAAAACGAAAATTGGAATTGGAATTGTCTGCGGATATTTGATAAAAATTATAAGATCTTAAATAAAATTAGAGAGAAAAACTAGACACAATCCATTAAAGCATAGCTTAGTTACAATTTTAGTCCTCAAATTTCAAAAAGTAACACTGTATTTCCTAAATTATCATCAATTTTCAAATATTAGTCAAAATTAGGAAGACAGAGATTATGAAAGAGATAAAATTAGAGAAGATAATAAAGGTACGAGATATTCCAAGTCAAGTGGACGAAGGTTTAGTAAAACCAGTTAGTTTTTTTACAAGATGACTAACAAAAGTTTAACTCTTTGTTGAAAAAGTATTTATATTTATTGTTTAACAGTGTTTCAAGAAAAATTCTCTATAATATTAAAAAATACATTTAGGAAACTAAAATTATATCATATAGTTTTTTCAAGTTGATTTTAACTTATGTGTCATTTATTTTTTTGATGGTTAAAAACATTATAGCGTCATGTTTTAAAATTTATAGTCTGAAATTACTATTAGGTTGTATTTCAAGCATGCAGGTTCTCTCCAGGTCCATTTTCTTTCCAAGTGGCCTTTAGATCTTTAGGCAATTGTTAAATTAGTTTAATTCAATGGTCATCGTTAATTCAATGGTTTAATTCTTTCTTTTTTCTCTTACCCTCGTTATTGTATTTTCCACCTCTCTTAGTCCCTTTCTTTTATGGGATTAATAGAGATCATTGGATTAAACCAATCTAACAAATGTTTGATGACCTTGAGGCTACCTGGAAGAAATCCGCACGCATATTTCAGAAGGGTTACGTGTAATCTCTCCAATATTAATATAAAAGTATTTTTTTATGTTAATTTAACGACGTAAGAAATAAACAAAACCTTAGCATAAACGGCCAAACGGAGGTGTGTCCCAGTGTCATGGACCCCACATTGGACAATTTGGAAACTAATTTCTTTTTCCTTCATCCCATTCCCATCCATTATCGGCCTAATCTCTTCCTCCACATGGCGACAAAATTCCACCTCCATAAATTGCGTTCGCTTCTTTCCACTCCAAAATTTCAATCCTCTCTTCCCCTTTCTTGTACCTTTTAGTCACATACGCATCCCCCTAACTTGGCATCTCACTTTTGAAGCCTAGTTTAGTTAGCCATGGGAACCCCACAGTCCAATCTGCCTCCAGGGTTTAGGTTCCACCCTACAGATGAAGAGCTCATTGTTCACTATTTAAGGAAGAAGATCGCCTCTCTTCCCCTGCCTGTTTACATCATTGCCGAGGTCGACATCTACAAGTTTGATCCTTGGGATTTACCAGGTTTCCCCCTGTCCTATCCTCTTCCACACCCATGAATTTTGGCTCATGGTTTCTCTACCCGCAAAACATTATGCTTGGTGCTCGAAAATTGTCGATTGATGAATTTATGTAAATCAGACTGTTCTCGTGCCCCAAATAAGTGTTCAGTAATCAAAAAAAGTGTACACCAAATTTTATGCACCAAAAAACGTATTTTTTTCTTGAATTCTTATCGTACAATTCAAAATAAACCGTCACCATACAAATTACACTGTGAATAAATTAATTGATGTTTGTGATTTGTGGATCAGCAAAGGCTGCGTTTGGGGAGAAAGAGTGGTACTTCTTTAGTCCTCGAGATCGCAAGTACCCAAATGGTGCGAGGCCAAACAGGGCGGCTGCTTCAGGGTACTGGAAGGCAACTGGCACTGACAAGACCATAGGAGTCCCAAAGAGTATTGGTGTGAAGAAAGCTCTGGTGTTCTACAAAGGAAGACCACCGAAAGGCATCAAGACCAATTGGATCATGCACGAGTATCGCCTCGTTGACAATAATAAACCCATTAAACTCAAAGACACCTCCATGAGGGTGAGTAATCAAATCCATTAACATCACACCTACACATACATGTTCAATTATATATGTTTCATTATGCAAAACGTACACCAAGATTAATCATTGTTAATTCGCAGCTAGATGACTGGGTTCTGTGCCGGATATACAGAAAATCGAAATATGATATGTCATCATCGTCACCATCATCAACAGCAGAGGCATCACTTCTGGGGGGTGATCAGCAAGATCAAGCAGAAGAGCAATTTTTCTTGCCAAAAACCTCGGCAAGTATTACTGTTAATCCCCATCCTCCTCCACAGAACACACTCATCTCTCACAAGTCCTTATCCTTCTCGAACCTGCTAGACGCCATGGACTACTCTATGTTGAGCAGCATCTTATCTGAAAACCATTCCAACACACCTCCTGGGTTTGGATCATGTGCTGCTAATTCGGGCTTTGTAGATCATCAATCCTCCTCCAACAACGTCACCAATCCTTCATTGGACCTTTCTGTCCCAAACATGGAAAACAGCAGGCCCAAACGCCAGATTTCCCACATAGACCAGGATACGCTATACCCGTCCAAGAAATACCTCACCTCTTCTTGCAGTTTCCCGGAAACCAACAATCAGTGCGAGAATAACACACAATGGAGCTTCCTGCTGAAGCACTCGTTATTGTTGAATCAGCAGTTACTTCTGGCTCCTCATCTTCAATTTCAGGGATGAACAAAAGGACATGGATTAAATAACTGCTTCCCACAACAGTTATATAAAATAGCTAGGAAAAGTTCAAAGCAAAATATATATATCCAGATCACCACTTCATTACACCTATCTGCAGCCTATTACGTAAGGATTAGTGCAGACAGATAGGTTCATTTTTTTAGTGCAGGGAATGATTAAAGAGGCTGGGTTGGACGAAAGGAACTGTTTGATTTGGAATCAAAAGGAAAGGGAAAAAAAAAACCCAAGATTCCGAAATTTGCCCAAAAAAAACACACACACACATATATATATTGCATTCGTGTACAAGATGATGTTGTAATTGAGCGTGTTGGGGTTGCCATGTTAGATAGCTTTATTAAATAATCTGTAGATAAGGTATTTAGCTGATTGTGATGATATTTCATTCTTTTTCCTGGAAAAAGCTTCAAGTTTTCTTTTGGGGTTGGATTTTCGCCATTTGCCATTTCAATACTGAATTTAACAATTAACTGTGCACCTTCGGCTTTATCTGTACATATTCCGGCCATTATCACTCCACGTTTGACCTGACTTCTCAGTTTTAAAACTATGTGCCAAGCATTATTGGAGTCTGCTATACTGTACATATATATAATAGATATATCTATAAATTATTAAATTATTAAATAAAACTAAAATATAATATATGAAACAGGGCATGCAAGAAAACTAAGTAGAGCCTTGAAAAATTGGCTTCATAGCTTAAGATGCCAAGTCCAAATTTGCTTCAGACATGTCTATGTATATGTGTGTGTATATATATATATATATATATTTGGGCGCGCGTGACATTTCGATTCATAGAGCAATTGTACGCGGTATTAATGATATTGGACTAAATACTTTTTTTAAAAAAATATATACTTATTCATTTCATATGTTGTTTAAAAAAATTCCTTATATAAACTCATATTGTGTATATATATATATATAATATTTTTTGCTCCATTTATATTAACGGAGTGAATAAGATGCTGACTAAAATAAATTCACGATAGTATCTTTATTCCACATTTTCTCTCTCTCTCACACACACACTCTTTGATCTGTGCCTACTGCCTAGCTAGCTATGACTATAATATTAATTAAACTAGCATCCACCAACTCGTTTTATTTATATTTGGAAATGAAGGTGAATTAAGCACGTGGGGATTTTGAAAATATTAAAAATAAAAAAGTTTGCAATTAAAACATTGCAATCTGACTAAGAAGGATCAGAATTTGCCACTGATTATTTGGCTGTTTTTCACTTTTAGCAACAGTTATTACTGTTGCTAAAAGTTATGGCAGCAGTTTTTTGTTGTCAAAACTTTCAACAACGGTAAAAATTGTTGCTGAAAGTGAAAAGCAGCAATTTTGATCAACAGTAAATTCGGATCCAACTAATAAACGTGTAAAGTTATTGTCGGTGCTAATTAAATAAACTAAGGCCATGTATACTTAAATAATTTATTTAAATACTTATAAAATAAATTTATATATAAAAATTATTTTTAAAATTAAATAATTTATAAAGATAAATTTTATATAAACCGTTTTTAATTTATTTTTATAAATTATTTTAAATAATTTTAAAAAATAAATTAAAAATAATTTATAAACATATTATAAATTATTTTTATAATCTCTTTTAAATATGTGTATAAATATTTATGTTATAAAATAAGTCAAATAAATTTAAAATATCTTCTTTTCCAACGCATCCAAAAATACATGAGTTTGGTGGAGTCTGTATAAAAGAATATAATCTGTAATGTAGTTACAGTTTCATGAGGAGTAATCATAATCTTGTTTACTTTTTACTGTGTTCGACGTCGTATTGAATCTTTAACTTCTCTTAATATTTGACTAAATTATACTTACTACCAACTCTTCTCTAATTTATTTTTTGTCGTCAACATGTGTTCTTTATAATAATAAAATTACTTATTAATCATTATTATCATATTAAAAATGGAGATAAAGTTAATTAGCTTTACTAATATGTTAAAAATAGAATTGCACTCTCAAAAAGTGTAGAAAGTTAATTGATTTGATAGATATATTTCAAAATATTAAAAAACAAAATTGAGTGTTTGTTACATTTAAAACTAGGAGTCATAAGTGTGATTTAACTTAAGCTCACAGAGATAAATATAATTAAAATTGAAACTCTGTATCTGTAAGTTCTCTCCGATTATTAATAATATAATATCACAAGTTTTGGACTTAAGGCAGTAATTAAAAATCTAAGAAAAAAGAAAGTCATGCATGGGAGTGGATTAGAAAATTGTTGACCTTTTTTTTTGGGTTTTTTGTATATATATAATATAGTCCACATCGCTGCTTTAGTGTGGGTTGTTGTATATATAATTGCCAAATATACTTATGTAAACAATGAATAGGAAAACGCTCTTCTCTAGTATCATAATCATAGCTAGAATTTTATTTTTCTTCACGCAATTATTTTAATATCTTAGAATTGTATTTTTAAATTTGATTAAGAGTTAATAAAATTAATTTAAAAATAATTATTTAATTGTTATTCCATGATTTTTATTTATATTCATTACACATTTTTTTTAAATATCATTAGTATAAAATAAATTAATCTAATTCCTCTATTTTGAATTACATCAAACTAATTCCTTCCATTGGTTAAAACAAATTCATAAATAAAAAAATAAATTTTGAATGACATATGTATTAATATTACCATACATCTATCTTCTATTGATACAAAGGATAATCCAAACTATTAGAAATAAAATTACCAATAATTTGAAATAATGTTGAGACTAATGATATATTAAGATGACGACATTCTATGACAAATGATACCATTTATCAAAAATTCAACCTAGTCAAAACAATAGGAAACAATATAAAATTGAAGGAAATCACATTAAGGCAAGACCAGCACCCAGATACGCATGAGGCTTTGGAAACTATTGGATCACATCCAGTGTTTTTTCTTTGTTTTTTTTTTTAAATTACAATTATCATTTTATGTTTATTTTTGTGCTTACAATTATTATTGGATCAATTGATACCTGTAAAAAAATTAAAAAAAAGTGCTAAATAAATTATAGCCATTGGACAAATCCTTTTACACGCAGGAGGCTATCTGCTTCCTTTTCCTTCTTCCCCTTAAGCTTCTTCAAGTTAAATTTTAGCTCACTGTTTTTCAATAGGTAACTTTGTTTGATGAGCATATATTTCTCTCCATTTTTATAGTGAAAAAAATTTGTAACATATAAGACCTTTCAATTCTTGACATTATTCCTATTAAAACAACATATAAATAAATATTAAAATGCCTAACTAATTAAAAATTTTAGAGGAAAAAACCTTTCGATTAACTTATTAATTAGATCTCTCAATTCTTGTTATTATTAAAATTAAATAGCACATCAATATTTAAAAATTGTAACTGAAGTTCTTCTAATTAAAATATCACATACTACATTAACTTTTAAAATTCAAAAAATAAGAAAAAAATAAATATATATACTGGTGGGAAGAAGCAGTGGTGAAGCCACATATACTTGAGAGGGTGCAGCTGCACCCCCTGGATTTTACATAACCATATGTAAAATTTTTTTTTTCATTTTGCCCCCTCTCTTGGTTTTTTTTTGAACCCCCTTAGTATTTTTTTGAACTCTTTCAGTGACTTAATCCTTCTCTACTGCTCACAGTTATGAGACCCCCACTTCCCAGAGTCACAAAATTTTTTTTGATGATGGTTAATTTCTCATTCCATTATTAGAGACTTTTTTGTAAAAGTTTGAAATTTGGTGTTTTTGTGCATAGGTCTAATTCTATTAAATTGGTTAATTCATTATGTAATTAGGATCATGAGTAACATTTGTGAAGTCAATTTTATGAAATTTCTTTTTATGATGGTTAATTTCTCATTCCATTGTTAGGGACCTCTTTGTAAAAGTTTGAAATTTAGTATTTTTGTACATAGGTCTAATTTTATCAAATTGGTTAATTGATTATGTAATTAGGATCATGATTAACATATTTTTGAAGTCAATTTCATAAAATTTTTTCTTAATGATGATTAATTTCTCATTTGATTGTTAGGGACCTTTTTGTAAAAGCTTAAAATTTGGAGTTTTTGTGCATAAGTATAATTCTATCAAATTGGTTAATTGATTATGTAATTAGAATCATGAGTAACATATTTGAGAAGTCAATTTCATGAAATTTTTTCTTGATGGTGGTTAATTTCTCATTTGATTGTTAGGGACCTCTTTGTAAAAGTTTGAAATTTGAAATTTCTGTACATAGGTGTAATTCTATCAAATTGGTTGATTGATTATACAATTAGGATCATGAGTAACATATTTGTGAAATGAATTTTATGAAATTTTTTCTTGATGATGGTTAATTTATCATTCCATTGTTAGGGACCTCTTTGTAAAAGTTTAAAATTTGGAGGTTTTGTACATAGGTCTAAATTTATCAAATTAGTTGATTGATTATGCAATTAGGATTTGGAAGAAGAAAATTTTTTTTGTAATGGAAATATTTTTTAAGAGGAAATTACCATTAGATCTAAAAAAACGAATGAAAATTTTGTTCCCCTTAACCGAGGAGTCTTGAATACGTTACTGGGAAGAAGTCCACATCATACAAACTATATATATATATATATATATATATATGAGGAAGTGTTATGGAGAGTTGGACATCGGTCGACCTCCCTTGTCTTATTTTTCATGGAGGGCCTCCTTGATGAAAGAAAAATTTTTTTTGGATAAGCATACAAATCAATACGTGCTATTGAGGGTGGAAGGTCGAGCTGTAGATAAATTCATATGTATGTACGTATGTATATATATATGTGTGTGTGTGTGTGTGTGTGTGTGTGTGTGTGTTGTATTGATATATATTGATTGATTAATTGATATCTTGGTTGATTGATATAGATGGATTAATGTGTACAAATTGTTGTTTAATGAAGGCCTAACATCTATTACAAATAATTCAGTTTTTTGGTCATTTGACTATGCTTAATGACTTTATCGCAGTTGAATTAGTGACATTAATTAATTGCGCACCTTGTTTCTTTACGGTTCGACCCTTGCACTTTGCCACTACTTTATATATTTTATTTATTTATTTTTTGGGTCAAGACCATCTCAAGTTTTTAATTTAAAAACTTTGGGATTCTTGTGGGCCTGGAGTCCAGACCCAAAAAAACCACAAAAAAGAAAAGGGCCTAAGGACTCAATAATACATAAATGAACAAATAGTAATAGCAGTCAAATACAGTAGGAATGATTCAGATTTCAGAGCCAAGCCCCCCCCCCCCCAAAAAAAAGGAATCATAGAAATGATACTTTATTTTTTTTATTTCGTATACTCATAATTTATTTTTTTTAAAAAAATTGAATACATAATCTATTAATTAATAAATTTGAATTTTAGTATCAGTGAAATCTTGAATTTCCTTTCCAACCACGAATCTAATTATTCAGAAATATTTTTGAATGTATTTTTTTCTTAAAGTAAATTTTTTTATATAAATATGTTTATATACAACTATAAAAAAAACTCATATGCGCGCTATATATATATGCATACATACATACATACATAGAGAGAGAGAAGAAAGAGAAGTCCAATAAGAAGTATATATATATATACTTCTTATTGGACTTCTTTTTCTTCTCTCATTTTAAGTAATAATGACAAATACAATAACAGTTACATTTATGGTAAAGGCGGAAAAAGTAGTGAAAGCGAGAGTTCCAGTATAATAACTCGCACGAATAGTACGAGTGATCGTGATTTAACAATTTTATATATAAATAATTTTAAATATACATTTATATAACTATAACATTTATATAACTATAATAAATTAATAATATATTATTAATATATTAGAATATTAGATTATATATTTATATATATTATTATATATTATTTATATATATATTATATAATATTATTTATATATATATTTATATATTTTATATATATATATTTATATATATTAATTATTTATATATATTAATTAATAATATATTTATATCAATAATATATATATATATATATATATATATATATATATATATATATATATATATATATATATATATATGCATACATACATATAGAGAGAGACGAAAGAGATATATGTATATATATGAAACTCACTTTTATTTCTATATCAGAATTACGATCAAATTTTTCTCATATTTTTTATATTCTTTAGCCACTTATCCGATGGAACAAGTTCCTATGCTTTTCCTTAAGAAAAGTAGGTAGGTAGTTGTTGGATCAATTAGATCTAATGGTCACCATTACTTTTTTTTTTTGTATTAAATGTATTTTTTTCTTTCAATAGCTAATGGTGTGGTGACACATGTCTGCTCAATGTCTTTTTTTTTTGGTGCTTGCTTTTAGAGACTTATTTAAAAGAAAAAATTTCAGATAGGTTCCAATGCTTTTTTTTTGTTTATGCCTGCTTTCAAGCACCTATTTGAAGGAAAAAAGTTTTTGATAAGTCCCAATGATTTTTTTCTTTGTGCATGCTTTCAATGACCTATTTGAAGGAAAAAAAAGTATTGGGACCTATTTGAAATTCAAATAGGTCCCTAAAAGCAGGCACAAAGAAAAAAAAACGCATTGGGATCTATCTAAAATTTTTTTTTTCAAATAGGTCTCTGAAGGCAAGCGCAAAAACAAAAAAGTATTGAACAGACACGTGTCGTCACACTATTGACTTTTGAAATAAAAAAATACATTTAACATAGAAAAAAAACACTAGTGGCTGTTGAATTTAACTGATCCAACAACTACCTGCTTTTCCTTAGGAAAAGCAGACCTCTGTTTTTCCTAAGGAAAAGTATAGGAACTTGTTCCCTTATCCGTTATGAGCTCTCTCTCTCTCTCTCTATATATATATATAAAAGCTACCCGGATTTCATTTTAAATCTTTTGTTCTTACAAGAGACCCTTTATAAATATTGGTTAGAAAATGGTGTCACATATGGAATTTTGATGATTTTGTGTTTTAATGTCCAAGGGAGACATGGGGGGTCATTTTCTTATGTGGAATGCTACCATGTCAGTTGATAAAATTATTCATACACTTACCCATACTAGTTACATATCTGTTTTCTTAATTCTTCTTGTTACTACCTCACGGGTATATATGCCTCCCAAGATTACATGAGAGAATAGAAGTTCAAAATTTTATAGAAGAAGAGGCTCATATATCGATAATACTTGGATATGCCCTGGAGACTATAATATAGTTTTTATAACCGAAGGATGAGCTAAGTATATCATCTTCCTAACTCGGGATACATTTAAGAGGTTCATTGATAAGGTTGTATTTATAGAATTAGAAGGAAAAGATAAACATTTTGAGAACAACACCTCTACATTTTCTATATTTGGTGGCGAAAAATGTAGAGTGAAGTTAAAATCTTAGATGTTCGATCATCAAATGGACGAACAAAATTGAATGAATGAAATTAAAAAAAAAAGGTTGTATTATTCAATCATGACCATCAATTTAATGATCGAATGGCTGTGACTGAGATTTTAACTTCACTATGCATTTTCTGCTACCAAATATAGAGGAGCTGTTCTAAAAAATCTACATTTTACTAGTGCAGAGTTTGATGATGAGTTGTTTAAAACAAATGTTGGAGATCCTTATTTAAATGAACCTGCAAGTTAAAAGCATTTGATTGGGAGGCTAATCATTACTAAAAAAAAAAAAGGAAAACCAGAAGTCAAAGACAAAATTTTTCATCTTTGATTTAAACAAATTTCGTCCCTGATGTATTAAGGGTGGAATCAGAGACAAATTTAATTCCATCTCTGATGTGGACATCTCAAATTTATGAGACTTCCATTCTTTTCGTCTCAGAATTCCAGGACAGAATATGTCTGTCTCAGAAGAAGAATTATGTCTTTGACAGAATTTTGGGAATTTGAGACAGATTAGCTTCCATCTCAAACATGACACAAATCTTCCATCCCTGGATCCATTTCTATTCAGAGACAGATATTTTTCTCTCAGTTGTAGGACGGAATATTCCGTCTTTGAATTCGTTTCAGTCAGAAATGGATTCATTTGTCCCAAAATCCATCTTTGATCAAAGACGGAATTTGAGGCAAATGGATCTGTCTTTATTTTGGGACGGCTCTTTTTTGTCTTTAATTAGGGACGGAATGTCCATCTCCCATTCCGTCTCTAATTAGGGACAGATACATGGAGACAGACTCATTCTGCTTATAATTAGAGATGGATTAATCCGTTCCAATATCTGCCTCTAATTTCCCAGAAATTTCTTTATTTATTTTCTTTAGAAAAAATTGTTTTTGGAAAACTTGTATTGCAGCAATTATATGATAACATAAGAAAGAATCGTTTCACATAAAGAAAAATGAATTGTTTAATTACATGATAAATGTAGCAAATTGTCACTCATACATAATAAATGTCTAGTTTAAGGGGTGATATGGGAGCTGAGTCTCATCATCATTAGTTAGAGGATCCATGGGTCTATAGGGACTAAAAGCATAACGTACAGCACAAAAGATTCAGCATTATTTTCAACTTCACATTTCCTTTTAAAATTTTAAGCAACTCAATGCTTTACTGGATCAGTCCTACGTTTTCGAAATTGAACAGACACTGCATATGAATGTTTGGAAGTTCCACCCATTAAGAAACATGAATATATATATCAATATGAAACTGAATAGTTATTTATTTTCACAAATTCTTAATTCAAATAAGAAATGCCAGTTAAGAAATATTAATGAAGTTGAATGTTGATGTGGGAATTAATTAATAACATAGGACAACAGAAATAATGTAATTCTACTAAGAAAAAAGCCACCAAAAGATGTTCACAATACAACCAAGACACCCCCCAAACAACAATTATGCAACACGCACAAACACTCACAGTAACAGTGTTGACATCGGCAGAGAACACACACAGAAAACAAAAAGGTTGCTAGCAATTATACATCAACCTAGAAACACAAGGAAGCACATCTATAGTTTAATACCCCACCCATTAGAAATTTAGCATTCACTAGATTGATTTCCAGAATAGACGTATAATCTTTGTAGAAAATATAGTTTATTAACTTTTTCTTCATAGATTACCTTTACAGATTGGACAAAAGAAGAATGTACTTAAGAGTTTTTGAAAGAGAAGTTTGGGATAGATTTTTGCTGGCAAATTTCAAAATAAATCATATGCTAAATCTGAACCAAATGGCCCAAATCAAGAACTAAGTAGCCAAATTTCAAAATAACCTATAAACTAGAACTACTTTTTGTTTTTAAAATTGAATACTAATCACCCATTTTTTTTATTGAATATCTACCAAATGGCCCAAATTGTAGAAGTCACCCATTTTTTATTGAATATCTATCTATGTACTTCTATTTGTCTCCCACAACACACACCCTTATTTATATATTATTATCTCACTCTCCTCCTTATTAATTCATGTTTCATACCTAAAATATCTATCTATGTACTTTTTATAGACCTATGCTCAATTCCATTAGAAAAATATTACAGGGTAAATTATATTGCTAAACTATATTTGATATGTACCTCTACTGTATATCTTAATTAATTCAAAAGTTACATTCAAATGTTATAACATTTTAATATATTTCGCAAAAATTTACCATCCAATTTATTTGTTGTGTAATAAGTACTTAAATTTCTATCTAGAATGAAATTGTAAACTTATTCTTAAGATAATTACAAAGACAATTAAATTGATGTTAAACTCCAAGATCTATGAAATTGTAGTTTTTAATAATATAATAATGAAGTCTCTTGAGTGATTATGTTACTTGAAAGAACACGCATTGTACAAAAGGTTAGTTAATCAACCATACAAGAAAGTTAGAAAGTAGTTGGGTATATATAATACCCACGTGTAATTTAGCAAACTTTTGAGGAAAATAAGTGTAATTTATTCAAAATTACAACGTAAACTCAACTTCTCTCTTCAATATTTTTGTGTGTGTATTGGAACAATGGCTAGCTGCCTAGCTTCATAGCAACATCCTTTTTAAGAGAAAAAAAAAATACTAATTAGTTTTGTTGGATGTGGTTTATGGAGAGAGAGGGAGAGAGTGAACTGACTAAATTTTATTGGATGTAGTTCACTACTTTTTGCACTCATAGATAAAGAGACGAATTAGTTTTTTTTAGCATGATTGCACATTGACCTCCGAATTAGGTGAAGAAACCCATTCAAAAGATATACAACAACCTAAGATCTTGATCTTGTAAACATAGTGGATTAGCTAAATTTGGGAGAAATGCATTAAAAATTTATAATCATTACATCAAACATAAGATGGATAATATAATTATTATTTCAGTAAACTTCAAAACAAGTGTATTTATGCATTAGTTGGCATTTTGTTGAATACAGTCATCAATTCAATAGGCATGATTATTGTTTACTAGAATGAACCTAGATTATTCAGCAATTATATCTAGCAACAGCAACAACAACAATAGCAGCACTAACAGCCACACAAAAAAAATGCTCAATACTTTAGAAAAAAAATACCTTACTTGATCTGCAAATGAATGATGGAGGAGAGGAGAAGAGAGGAAAGGCGACTTTAGCAACCACGGACGCACTCTTCAATGGCTGTGAGAACAAAGATGAAGACGGGAATGAAAGAGTGAGAGAGTGAGATGGCAAAAAAGAAAAAAATCCTAGAAAACGTAAATAGCATAGAAGAACCATACCTAAAACACTAGGAGATCGAGCTTAAGGAGATGATTGAGAGACCAGGAGCTTGAGATAAATAGCAGAAAGAATGGGAAAGGGTGAGAGGATTTCGGGAAAATGGGGATTTATGAGAGGTAGGGATGAGGATGACAATGGCATATGGGGAATTAGGGCATGGGTAAATACGAGCCAAAACGACATCGTTTAGAAGATAAGAGATTAGAGACAGAATTTTGGGACTGCCAAATCCGTCTTAGAATCAATACGGTGTCGTTTTCAACTCATTTACTTAGACACGACCATTATGAGACAAAATTATCTATCCCTATGTTTTTACATTTTTTAAAATAATACTAAAAAAATACTTACACATGGCCTTCAGAGACAAAAAATATCCATCTCTAGATTTTGAATAATTTAAAAAATTGAGAAAAATATTAGAGATAGTTTTCTACACGAACAAATCCATCTTTAATATAAGGGATGGAAAATTCAATCATAGACTGATAATTTTCATCCCAGAATTCGTCTCTGATTCCCAGGTTTTTAATTTGAAATCAGGGACGGATTTTGAAGCAGATCAAGGACAAAATTTGAGACGGACAAATTCAATCTCTAGAATTTGTCTCTAATTCTGGTTTTTTTTTGTAGTTAATGTATTTGGGAATGATAAGAACCGATATTTGTTATGTTATACAAACTTTAAGCCAGTTTATGCATAAGTCAAAATAATGTCACATGGATGTAGCCCTTAGAGTTGTTCGTTATGTGAAGAAAGATCTAGGTTTAGTCTTCTTTGCCTAGCTAAAAATGAGTCTTTATTAGTGGCTTTTTGTGATGAAAATTGGGAAACGTGTACGAGATGTTCGTTGGTTTCATGTAAGTCAAAGAAACAAAACATTGTTTAATGTTCATTTGTAGAGGTAGAATATAGAATTATGACAACTTTTATTTTGGAGATCTTTTGGATCACAGGAGTCAAAAGGAGTTAGGGGTATAAATGGAGTAACCTCTAGATTTCATATACAAGAAGGTTAATTGCAACTTGATTGGACTCGTTCCCAAGAATTTCAACAGGTTTTAAAAGATACACTTGTTCACAATATGAGTAAATCTCGTGAAGAAAATTTGAAAAGATATGAGGAAATAATGAGGGAACTAAGTAGTTAGATCACTACCATGGATACTAGACTCAATGCAATGCAAATGTAACACTCTGGAGAATTTTTCAAAATTTTCTTTTTTTATATATATGGTTTGTTGTATGTTGCTATAAGCCTATAATAGAAATGTGTGGATGAATTTAAAGCTCTTACATATGCATAAATATGATGATTAAAGCAAGGGTAAATAATTCGTATGATATGTGTGATGAGTCAGATAAATCTGATTCCCAATGAATAGTTAAAGAGAGGGCCCAAACTGCAAAGATGTTAACATTTTTGGACCAATGTTGTAAATTTTGAAATTGGGATGTTGGGTGAGTGATTGGGGTTTTAGGAGTAATAATTGCTAAATATGGGGAGAAATTGAAAAGGAAAACAACTTAATTGGTTTCGAATGAGAAAATACCTAATTTGCACCATGACCCGCACTCAAGATTTAATAAAGGATTAGGTGAGGGGCCATGGTGCAATTTTTGAAAATTTGCTCTCTCCATACTTAAGTAAATCAGATCCCTCATCTCTTTCTCGACATCTCTCTCTTCCTCTCTTCTTTTTGGTGCTTCAACTTCCATTCACCCAATCTGCCAAAATCCTTGCTTTCTATTTGGTGGGTGCTTAATTTCTAGTCACCAATGGCTCTTTCTTACGGTGGAAAGCTTCAAGAACCAAGGTAAGATCTAGATTCTTGAATCTCTTCCCCATTTTCATATTTCATGCCCTAAGTGCTGAAAACTTGGGTTTTGGAGAGATTTAGGTGCAATCTTTGAGTGTTTTGTTAGATTATGGTTTCTTAACCTTCCTTCCCTTAATCCTAGTTGTTTTGGCTAACCAAATAGGTGGAAGAATCTGAGTTTCATGGTAGGTTTTGTAGCCATGATAGAAAAATTGAAAATGGGGATATTTTTGGGAAACTTCAGTTTGATTCTTGAAATTTAAGATGAAAACAAGTTTTGGAAAGTGTTTTTGTGGTTGGATGCTTGTTTGGATGGCAAAGACAATGTAGGAAATCTTATTTTTAGGTTGGATGTAGTGGGAAGAGATGAAAAGGTTTAAACTTAGCTAATTTGCTGATTATTAGTTGACCATTGTATGAGTAGCTGTTGACTAGTTGTTCTTGAAACTTCAACTAGTTTTAGGCTGAAGCGTATCAGTTGATTGGCAAGTCGCTAATGGTCGACCGGTTATTTTTGGGCTGAAATGGTATTTCTTACAGTGGCAAATACAGTTGACCAATTGCTCTCTATTTCTACCACCCAATTTTTATTAAACTCGTAATGGTTGATTGGTAGGTGACCATTGGTCGACCACCTGCCCTTAGAAATATTTTAAGAGTTCTAGTTTGATTCTTTTCATGTTGGGATCATTAGGAGATGATTCTAAATAAAAAATACAACAGATACTCTCTGATCATCACACGAAACCTAGATAAATGCTAAATTTGGGAATTGAGGTAAGTAGGCGACCTTGCTAACCTATTTTCTTGAATTTATAACATCATATTTCATACTTTGTGTGAGGAATTTGGAGTCCAATAGGGCATAATAGTTGTTGGTATTTCTATATGTGATGGATAAATATTAGAAAACATGTTAGGTTCAGTTAGAGAACTTGTATTCATATTGAGATCGAAATTGCATATGATTGAGATATGTGATTCATGATATTGAAATTGTGCACCATGATAAAGAATCTATATTGCATTATGTGATGGGAATTGTGTATGGCTGAGATGATGATGCATGATGTTGAAATCATGTATGTGGTTATGATAAAGAGTTCATATTAATCTTGTAAGACATGTGGGTGAACATGTTAATGGACTGTATTTCAATATGTGGTAGTTAATACTATAAACATATAGTGATCTTGTTAGTAGATTTGTATTCCCTTATGTGGTGAATTGTGTGGAATTTTGATTGTAGATGAGGCTTGGTGATACACTCCTGAAGATCAGGAGATGCAGATTGTCGGGTGAGAGTATGAACCATGGTTAAGGGAATGAAATGTTCACTGGTAGAAGTTGAGATTTGGATGTGTGCATGACCTAGGGTCCCTAGAATAGACTCCCAGTGATGGTAGCCAATAGATATCCAAGAGTGGCGTGGCTAGAAACCAGGATGGGTATGTAATTTGAGACCGTAGCTGGTGATTGCTTGGATGATCTGTGATTGTATGAATAATATGTGGTTACTAGATGCTAATGTGACTGCTGGGTTATTGATATTGTTATTGCCTATGATATGGATTATATCTTGAAGTATGATAGTATGATGTTATGTATTGATATTTGTTTTCTCGCAAAATCGTCTGCTTATCAAGTTGTGGAAAACTCATGCCGTTTGGCATTAATATTTTCAAGCTCGATCATTAAAGAAGGAGCATCTGCTAGAGGAATAGTGGGGCTTCAAGTTTGAACTCACCCGCTTCTTAGGTGGGTCATAGTCTTTAATTTTGTGGTAGTCTATAAAGTTCTATAGTCATATAGGTCTTCTAGGATCTTGGGTATTGTAAAATGGTGATTGGAATATTTTTGTTTATGTGGATTAAGAATGCAAATTATTTATAAATTTTGATTCATTCTTGTTTTTTTTTTTGGGTTATTAAGTAATGAAATTTTAAGAAATAGAAATGTTGAAGAAATGAATTGTATATATTTTTGGCTTTGCATGGTTAAGGATGGGTTAGGCTTACACACTACAAAAAAAAAAACACAATGCCACTAACAAATTTAGTGGCGTTCGTGGAAAACGCCACTAAATTTGGCTTCACAAGCAACCTAGTGGCATTTTTCATCAAATGTGGGCACAAACGCTACAAGATGTACACAATGGCATTTTTATGGCGTTTATAATCGCCCCAAAATTAAAAATCATGCTGGGAAAATAATGAATTTAGTGGCGTTTGAAGCTCCAAAACGCCGCTATATAATGGTATTTGTGGTAAAAAAAATGCCACTATGTTCCAAAACACCACTATATAGTGGCGTTTAAAGTCGAATTCGCCACTATATAGTGGCATTTGTGGTTAAAAAATGCTAGTAAATAGTGGTGTTTTAAGCTTAAAAATGCCACTATATATATCAATTTAGTGGAGTTTTGAAAAGTAAATACCACTAAATGTCAGTGTTTTATTGCTTCAAATTGCCCTCAGAATATTACAATTTATACAGCCCAATCTAGTATTTATAATAAAGATTTGTATTACATAAATTGAGAGTTGATTCAACAAAAACATCAATGTATTAACATAAATCTGTTTAATCAATAGAGAGTACTAACAAAATATAAAATTGAGAGATGATTGTAAGCATAAAAAGATACAAATTAATAAAATCCTAAGGCAAATCGTCGTCTTCATAATCTTCATCATTGTCTTTATTATCTTCATTCGCTTGATTACAATACAATAGAGAGTTTGTTACTAGTGCAGAACTATCTCCACTCCCTTGATCAAAAAGCTACATTTATAATAAAAATTAATAAATAAATTATCAGTCATATATGAAACAAATTAGTAATACAATTTGGTGGTGTACTTACCCTTGGGCAAGATTGTAATACCCGCCAATTTTGGAATCACATAATTGGCAGTATTATGGTTGTTGTAATTAAAATTTCCATTTTTTAATGGAATTAATTGGTTCTTTTTTATTTCCATATTTAATTTATTATTTTTTAGTATTATTTATGGAAGTGGAGATAAATAATTAGACCGGGTATTTTATTACAAATAATATTTGTAAGAGTTGAGGAAAGATAAGAGGAAGAGGAAATTTCATGGAGATAGAATTGAGAGATGAGGAACGGAAAGAGAGTAATCATAAGCCATAGAGGAGATCGAGTACCTATAAGGTCCAAAGAGGGACTAAAGTGAAATGAGGAACTAGGTGGCACTTAGGATATAGAAAATACCAAAATTGGAGAAATTATGAATTTGTCACTATCAAGGTTAACCAAGAGTTACCTAGGGGCAATGTAGTAATTTCACCCTAGGTGAATATATATAGGCAGCTCCATGTCTTTTTCTTCATTTTTCACTTTCCTCTCTCTCTCTCTCTCCTCACTTTCTTTTCTCTCCCTTCTCTCTTCCTTCTCTCTACCTTTCTACCTAAATCCTCAACGAGCTTCGGAGAACCTTTCTACGATGGTGGGGTGAGGCATTGGAAGCCAAACAACCTAAGGAAAGCAAGGAATCGAGGTAGGGATTCCAATTTCTTGAACTTTTTCTCTATTTTCTAGTTTTTAGGGTATATAAGGTAAAATTGAGATTCCAGCTTCGTTTATCGATGAAAATTAGGAATTTTGGTGTATAAATACTCCTTAGATATCAAGGATGAGATTCCATAGAAGAAATCATGGAAAACAGTGAAGATTTGGCTAGATTTGAGCCAAATATGTGAAGAAATTGTGAAGTAGGAGTCGTGACACCTCAAGCGCCAGTTGGGGCAACTCAGGTGCCATCCTTGAGTGAAAATGAAGGGTCTTGGCATCCCAAGTTCCATGTGTGGGGCCTCAGGTGCCAAGCCCTTGATTTTAGGTAGAAAGTTGGGCGTTTGGTGCCTTGCCATACTGAGGGTTCTTTGGTCCATTTTCAAACCACTATAACTCCTTTGTCCGGACTCCATTTTTAGCAAACTTTATATCGTTGGAAAGCTCGTTGAGTCTAGTTTTCAATGTTATATGATTTTTTTCAAAAACTTATTATTAGTTAAGAGTTATGACCAAAAGAATAACCAAAGGTTAGGGTTAGTGGTAAGGATTTTCCTTGTTTTATTTAGTTATTGATTTGGGTTGATTCCAGGTGACTTGGGAGCTTCTTTGACTTTATCTCTTGGGACTTTTTGATCGGTAAACCTTATCAACATTGAGGTGAGCGAATGACCTTACCATTTAAATTTTATTAAATTACTTGGCCAAGTCAATATAAATCCCATTCACACCATAATTGGTAATTCATCACTGAAATTCCCTAGTTAGTGGAAATAACTAGATTGAGGGATTTCATTGAATGATTATGGGAGTTATCTTATGGAGTTTATTTTGTGGAATAATGGATTTTATGTTTAATTGTATTTTAAGTGGCGAATTGATGTGGTATGTGCTATGAGATGTTTATTTAGGAAAATGCATTGCATATCATCATTTATATATTCATATTATGAGAAGTGGAAATGTGTGAAAATAGAGCGGGAAGTTATCTATTGCGTAATACCGCTTAGTGGTATCAATAGGTATGCATACGCATTGAGGCTAGTCTTCAATGTGATGTGGGAAAGAGTGAGATAAATATTGCATATTACATTTGTCCACATCACGAGAAGGAACAGAGGGATGGACCTCAGAATAAACCCATTGAGGGTTAGTCTTCAATGTGGTAAGTATAGAAAGGATGTAGAAAAATACAAACATACATCATGCATTGCATAATGCATTTTGGAGTGGGTGTTTACTTATGCTTTTTATTTGGTTGAGGATTATTTTATGAATTGTTTTGTGAGATTATAGACTTGCACTGAATCATGGGTTTTGGTTGCGGGATAAGGTACGTTATATATATATATTATATTATATTTTGTACTAGTTTGTGTTAGAGGTATTTATTCTGATTATGGTAGTGAGGCTTGTATTTGTACTTGTGCCTTATTTTACGGCACAGTCACCTGCTCAATAAGTTTTTGATAAACTCACACTCTATTACTGTTTTTAGATTTAGCAGCTGAGAAGGATGGAAAAATTGTTAGAGGTTAAAGGCTTCGGGGTATACTCCATTAGTTGGTGGGTTCTAAATGAACCAATAGAAACAGTCTGTAATCCTATAGGCCACCTAGGTCCTACTGTGTCTAGAGGGGTTTAATTATTTAATTGTAATTTACTTTGTAAATTATACAATTTATAATTTGTATAGTGGTGGATATTAGGACTGATCAGGGAGAATATGGGCTACCATTGAGGTACACCCTGTAATATATATATATTTATATGCCCAATTTTTGGGGCGTTACAAATGGTATCAGAGGGAAAGTTTGTGTTTAGGTCTCCTGTAGATTACAGAGCTTGGTATTCTTTGTAAGCCCTTCCCCATTGTCATGAACTACGCAGCATGACCATGGGTTTAGATTCCATAAAAGGCATTATAGGATGTTAAGTTTTCTTTTGTGACTTACCCTTCGGTGGAGTGAGTCAGAAATAATTTTATTAATTAGAGAAGTGTTTACTCTTATGTGTGGGTTGTTGGCTCTGGATGGAGGAGAAATCCTCGAAGCACAGAGAGCTCATAAGCTCAGTTCAAGTATATCTTTGCTACATTACCACCGAGGTGGTTGTAGATATTTTTGATAAGGGTATGGGACTATGTGTGGTTATGTTTTGTTGAAATATGGAATTTTCATGTGATGTGTGGTTATTTGTGATATTTTATTTTTGATTAGGTATGTTGTGGTATGTAAACTTAATTGTTTACTAGAAGGTATGTATATGTTTATATATGTATCTGTAATGGGATTGTAAGTCGTAAGTGGGAAACTGATATATCGGTTGTTAATTTGGAAAGGTATGACAAGACTTGTCTTGTCAATGTGTAGTGGTTTTATGAATATATATTCATACTTATATATTGGCAAGTTAGAGAAAACTTGCTGAGATTTCTTATGGTGAATTTCTGTGCATATATTCTACACAAATTTTCATTAATATATTTTAATGTATTGTAGAAACTAGGTTGTTGGGAAAAAGAGTGTAAAGAATAGATTTTTGGGAAATTTCTTCTCAAAATCAGTGAAGAACACTTGAAGGGCGCTAGACCATGTGTTAAAGGCTTAAGCTTGGCACCCCAAGCACTAGGCATGACACCTCGGCACTAAGAGGGAGCTTGTGGCCGAGAGTTTAGGGGCACCAGTTGCGCCCTTTAGGCTGAAAGGGAGACTAAAGTGTGTTTTGGGGGAAAATTTGGAATCTTAGATGTATAGTTGTTAGGGCTTATTTTTAGGTGTTTTTGTGGGATTATTTGGGATTTTGTGAATAAACACCTTTGTGGATGGGCGTATAGTCGATCCTCTTGAGTGCTGATGGCATTCTAGATGGGTCATGTATAAGCAGATACTTCAACCAAGTTATTTTGAGATGAAATTAGATGGTAGAGGTTGAAGAATTTATGAGTCGTTAGGAAGAAAAAGAGCACAAGAGGGAGAATGCTCATGTGAAATGGGCTAAGGGCTAGGATGTAAGTTATAACATGGGAATTGGACGCTGAAGTGGTTATGTTAGTCAAGGTAGGGATGTGTACATGAGTGTACATCCTAGAAAGAAACTAGCAAGGTAGGATTAGATTGAGGGAACTGATTTAAATTATGTAGTTCTCCCGAGGGAGACACCTTAGTGAGGAGGAAGGCGACATAAGGGTGATTGGAGTGAGTTGTAAATCTATTGGGGGCAACTTAATGCGTTGTACCCATCCAGTTGAGGTCTGTTAAGGGTAGAAATGTGTGGTGAGTATGCTTAGGATTATAGGATTAGTCCTAATGGGGAAGAACTTGCGAGACATGTTCTAGATGGCAGATTGGGTGATGATGTTATATGTATAGGGTGTGCTAATGTAAATAAAGAAAATAGAGGTTAGAGTGAGTTGTAAATTTCTTGGGGCAACTTGATTCAGTTGCACTCATTTGGTTGGGGTTTTGTAGGTGGTAATATTGTACAGTGAGTTTGTTTAGGTAGGTAGGATTAGTATTGGAAAAAAGAAAAGACTCATGAGACAAGTTCTCAGTAGTCATTGAGTGGGGATACAATAGATGTGGGGTGTGAGGATGCGTGAGCTCTTTACACCAAGAAGGTCAAATAAGGTAGAGGGTAGTTTATGAGAATTTTTATCACAGTGAAAGGGTCAAATCCTCATGACCTATAAATAGTCTGAGTGTGCTGTGTGTAAGCTTTTGGCATGTGTGTCATCTGAGTTGAGTAAAAGTGATGGTGGATACCTGACGTCGGAGGTTAATGGGAGGTTTGGCCCACTTTTCTTTGATAAGAGGGCCTATTAGTTTATAATGTATGCATATCAGTGAAGATGTAAAATGCCTGGGTGTTTGCATACAGCCAGGTGAGGTGGAAGATGTAAGTTGGTAAAGCGTGCATTTAGGGTACTCTATGTTAAGGGTAAGGAAATGGTGCCATAAATATGGCTCGAGATGAGTTTAAATTAAATCTAAGCTCATTAGCGATGAAGTGAGTACTTTAGAAGCATGTGCATTAGTTTGAGAGGGAATGCATTTAGGTGTGTGTGGAAACACAATGATTCACATACAAACATACATGGAGTGTGTATATATATGTAGTTATATAAGAATTTCGAATGAGGGTTTATTTAAGCAGAATGACCTTCTTGGGACTGGTAGTCCTGAAGGATTGAATTGAGGGATAGTGGTGTGTAGTGGGAAAATCCTACGATCGGATAGTCCCATGGCGTAGTTATAGGTACACCTTTTCTTGCAAAAAAGGTTGATGAACTTTAGAGAAGATTGTACCTACTAATAGGCTTATAGGGCCTGGCTAATTGGATGGTCTAAGTGTTAGTTTGAGGAGGAGTGTGTGTAGATGGGTGTTGAAGCTTAATTACTTGCATATGAAGATACACGGGGTATGTGTATATGCGTAAATATGTAAGATCCCAAATATGAATTT
Source organism: Biancaea sappan (assembly GCA_037074585.1). Lineage (NCBI taxonomy): Eukaryota > Viridiplantae > Streptophyta > Magnoliopsida > Fabales > Fabaceae > Biancaea > Biancaea sappan. The sequence goes on along the minus strand of CM073492.1, from coordinate 73,278,803 downwards.
ATTTGGGGAAGTTTAAGGTGGGCTTAGTTTTAGTTTCATGGATAGGGGTAAAAAGGCTTTGACCTGTAGGTTAGTGTGTTATAGTTGTGGGCATGTTCCTGTTGACCTGTTGTTGGTTACGAGCATGGCCCAATAGGATCGAGAGTTAGGACAAGCTTAATGCGCACAAGAGTTCGATGATACTCATTGTGAGGATATGCGCTAAAAGTTAGTGAAGCAATTCATTTTATAACCCAATTTTCCAAATGGGCCTCCTAGTATTTATAGACAATTTATGTCGTTGAGACTCAGAGGCTAATGTCTAGGAAAGAGTAGGAGTCCGGTAAGCTGGTCGAGTGATTAGTAGATAAAGATGTGGAAATGGAATGGTGTACTCCTGAGATCCAAAACTGGTAGTTGCCCAGTATAGGGAACGTGGTTTGGGGTTAAAAAGGATGCACTTGAAAACTAAAGGGTGGAGGGACAAAAATGTGAGGATGTATATCTTCACAAGGAAGTGCCTGTGGGGATATTCAGTCTGTGAGAACATAAACTCATGTGATAGGATTATTGAGTGGGAATCCTATGGAATCGTAGATCTATGAGGAAGATTGTTTGTGTGGTGTATATGGCTTTAAGTATAATTTATTTTCTTTTTGTTTATTTAAATAATTTATTTTTTATTATTGTGGCAGTGGATAATAGATATGATGGCATTAAGGAAGCCCAAGTTGAGCTTGATTCCAAGGGTTAACCTGCCAATCATGTGGTGATACCTACGGGTGAGGCATCACCTTTCAGAGGGACATCGCCTATGGGTGGGGTGCTTATATTTTATCTTATTGTGACATATGTGTGTGGTTTATATTTGTGGTACATTTAATATAAAGTGTAGGACTAATGAGGTTAATGGATGTGAGGTAATATATATAATGGTATCAACATACACTATGCGTGAAGTGAGAGTGAGATGCTATATTGTGCATATGATTTCGGTGTGACTGAATATCGTGTGGGATAATTATCTTGAGGGCATTTTTGTATTTATGCTTTTGTATGTGGGTGTTTTGAGGTTGAGTAGTAGAGGAACTTATGTGTGGTAGGTACTTAAGCCACCCTAAGTTCCTTAAGTTTGCTTGTGGTAATAATTACTAGAACATCATAGATGTGATGCCTTTTAAGGCTTCATATAGGAGGCCCTATGCTTTGGGTTTTGATTATTGGAGCAATTTATGCTCAACCCTGAATAAGGGAAGTTATAGAGCTCCACGATATATCGGAACTGTATAACAACTAGAGATCTTAGTTTTTATTTTTATTTTTGCTTTGGAGAATGTGGGGCTTTGTGAGTGATAGTATTTTATACTTTAATTTTCGATGGAAGTTAGGGAATGCCACTTCTCATCAATTGATGTGGCACTTTCGAGGTTTGTAGTGAATTTTTGAATTCGAGGGACAGAATTCTTTTAAGGGGGTGGAATGTAATAACCGCCAATTTTGGAATCACAAAATTAGTGGTATTACGATTGTTGTAATGAAAATTTCCATTTTTTTTAATGGAACTAGTTGGTTCATTTTTTATTTCCATATTTAATTTATTATTTTTGAATATTATTTATGGAAGTGGAGATAAAAAATTAGATCGAGTATTTTATTGCGGATAATATTTGTAAGAGTTGAGAAAAGATAAGAGGAAGAGGAAATTTCATAGAGATAGAATTAAGAGACAAAGAATGGAAAGAGAGTAATCATGAGGCATAGAGGAGGATGAGTACCTACAAGGTCCAAAGAGGGACTAAAGTGAAATGAGGAACTAGGTGGAACTTAGGATATAGAGAATACCCAAATTGGAGAAATTATGAATTTGCTACTATTAAGGTTAACCAAAGAGTTACCTAGGGGCAATGTAGTAATTTCACCCTAGGTGAATATATATAGGCAGCCCCACACCTTTTTCCTCATTTCTCACTTTCCTCTCTCTCTCCCTTCACTTTTTCTTTTCTCCCTTCTCTCTTCCTTCTTTCTACCTTTCTACCCAAATCCTCAATGAGCTTCGGAGAACCTTTCTCCACTGGTGAGGTGAGGCATTAGAGGCCAAATAACTTAGGGAAAGCAAGGAATCGAGGTAGGATTCCAATTTCTTGAACTTTTTCTCTATTTTCTAGTTTTAAGGGTATATGAGGTACAATTGAGATTCCAGCTTCGTTTACTGATGAAAATTGGGGATTTTGGTGTCTAAATACTTCTTAGACATCAAAGATGAGATTCCATGGAAGAAATCATAGAACACGGCAAAGATTTGGCAAGATCTAAGCTAAATCTATGAAGAAATCACGAAGTGGGAGTAGTGGCTCCTCAAGCACCACCCTTGAGTGAAAATGAAGGGTCTTGGCGCCCCAAGCACCAAGCCCTTGGTTTTAGGCAGAAAGTTGGTTGTCTGGTGCCCAAGGCGCTAGCCATACCGATGGTTCTTTGGTCTATTTTCAAATGGTCATAACTCATTTGTCCAGACTTCGTTTTTAGCAAGCTTTATATTGTTGGAAAACTCTTTGAATATAGTTTCCAATGGTATAAGATTTGTCTAAAAACACCTTACTGGTTAGGAGTTATGACCAAAAGAATAACCAAAGGTTGGGTTAGTGGTAAGGATTTTCCTTGTTTTATTTAGTTATTGTTTTGGGTTGATTTTAGGTGAGTTAGGAGCTTCTTTAGCTTTGTCTCTTGGGACTTTTTGAGCAGTAAACCTTATCGACATCGAGGTGAGTAGATGACCTTGCCATTTAAATTTTATTAAATTATTTGGCCAAGTCAATATAAATCCCATTTACACCATAATTGGTAATTCATGAATGAAATTCCCTGGTTAGTGGAAGTAACTAGATTGAGGGATTTCATTGAATGATTGTGGAAGTTATCGTGTGGGGTTTATTTTGTGGAATAATCGATTTTATGTTTAATTTTATTTTAAGTGGCGAATTGATGTGGTATGTGCTGTGAGATGTTTGTATGGGAAAATGCATTGCATATCATCATTTACATATTCATATTATGGGAAGTGGAAATGTGTGGAAATAGAGCAGGAAGCTATCCATTGTGTAATACCGCTGAGTGGTGTCAATGGGTATGCATATGTATTAAGGCTAGTCTTCAATGTGGTATGGGAAAGAGTGGGATAAATATTGCATATTGCATTTGTCTACATCATGAGAGGGAACAAAGGGATGGACCTTAGAATAAACCCATTGAGGGTTGGTCTTCAATGTGGAAAGTGTGGAAAGGATGTGGAAAATTGCAAACATACATTATGCATTGCATAATGCATTTTGGAGTGGGTGTTTACTTATGCTTTTTATTTGGTTGAGGATTATTTTATGAATTGTTTTGTGAGATTGTAGACTGGTACTGAATTGCGGGTTTTGGTTGTAGGGTAAGTTACGTTATATATGTGTATATATATATATATATATTATATTTTGTACTGGATTGTGCTAGAGGTATTTATTCTGATTATGATAGTGAGGTTGGTATTTGTACTTGTGCCTTGTTTTACGATACAGTCACTTGCTCAGTGAGTTTTTGATAAACTCACGCTCTTTATTGCTATTTTTAGATTTAGCAGCTGAGGAGGATGGGGAAAACCACTGGAGGTTAGTGGCTTGGAGGTATACTCCATTAGTCGGTGGGTTCTAAACGAACCAATAGAAATGGTCTGTAATCCTATAGGCCACTTAGGTCATGCTGTGTCTAGAGGGGTTTAATTATTTAATTGTAATTTACTTTGTAAATTATACAATTTATAACTTGCATAGTGGTGGATATTAGGACTGATCAGGGAGAATATGGGCTACCACTGAGGAACATCTTGTAATATATGCATATTTATATGCCTAATTTTTGGGGCGTTACAAAGATGCTGAGGAGGAAGCTGACCCCGGAGGCTCTGGAAGAGCTGCATCATCTCATTATGTCTCCTAGTCATGTCCTCTATATGTGACTTAAGACTTAACATCTCCTTAACCTGAGGTTGGAGACTCGACATCTCCTCGACCTGAGACCGGAGATTCACAATCTATAATTCTTGAGCAGACTGACTGGAAGGCTCGCCTGCAAGGCATGGAGTGTGTCTGAATACTTGAGTAGGGCATGGTCCAAAATCTGATCCACGCACTCATCCAGGATACTCCTGGCTTCCTAAAGCCAAATCCAACAAATCTTGTGTCGATACCTCAGTAGATGCAGTCCCCTACGACTCAATTTTAGAAATTTTATCTTGCGCATCCACATATAAAATAAAAACAATATCAACAAATTGATAATTGAATAAAATCAACTATTAGTTCAGAAATTTAGATAGAAAAAACTTACACTAATAGCTTTAGCTTCATTGCTGACAAATGAGCCATCTTTCCTCTTGTGTGTCGTAATCCACAATTCTGCTTTACTAGCACGCCTTCCATCCTCAGCAGCCTACATAATTAAAGTTAGTTAATTATGAAATAAAATGATATATTTTGATTTGAAAATATGTTTACCATATCGGCTCCTTTTCAAGCCAAGCTCTTAGTGCCTCTAGTATGATTTAGCGTTTGACGCTGTCTGCTTGCTTTATTTTTTGCAACTTTCTCCTAATAATTTAATAAAATATATTAACAAAAAGTAATGTAACAATAGTGTTTCAAAGTACTATTACTAGATAATGTGGGTCATTTCGATGCCTAACGTATGATACCTAATCTTCCCGTGAAACTCCTTCTAGAACATCTGCTGATATTTCATCTCTTATTCTTATCCTGTTGTCACAAGTCTTATAGAAATTTGAGCGCCTGTTCTTCCAATGGACACCAACTTTTTTTATAATAAATTTTTACTCTTCAACATTATGAATAACAAATCTGGTTTGAAAAACAAAAAAAAATTAATTAGGATATATATATATATAATTAAAATAATAATTAATATTTATAAATTATTACTGCTATATCGTTTGCAAATACTAATTCCTTATACTCACATGGAACTGTCTTCCACTCTGGGTAAGAAAGAGGTAGCATAATGAAATTACATCCCACATTGCCCATGAATGATGATAGGAGCCCTGCAGCTTCTCCAATGGGCTGTATAAGATCTATCACGACCAATATTTGGTATGTAATCAGTGCAGACAGTACTTGACCTGCACCACCGCAAGCCTATTCTTAACTTTAAAACTCAGTGTTTTTCATCTACTAAATTAAATCTTTCATTATAAACTAATATTCATAAGCATTACATATACAAACACATTCATACTTAGCAATTCATAAACTACATCATCATTTCTTTTAATTCTTTTGTGCTAATTCCTACTATCAATACAAGAGTACACATCATAGCATGGCCTACCAGATTACAGAGCTTCTACTAAGATTATCTAACTAAACATGATTAAAATGGGTACCTTACCTTAACCTGAATGATGAGGAGGTAGTCACAACTCACATATCCTCGGGTATGAAGTCTCCAACACCTAAAACTTTAAGGGGGTGAGTCTAACCACTTGACTCACCTAAAACAGTCCTCTTTTAATAACTTATTTACATATATGTATACAAAAAAATGAAAGATGTCACAAGAAGAATGCATAAATGTTTTAACTCAACATAAATCAACAATCGAAGTCATGACACACAATTCATCATTTTTCACCTTCTTGCTTATTCTATGCATAATCGATTATTACTTATGTTAATCCTATGGGACAAAGTTGAAGACATGGTATTGAGAGTATAATGAAAATCTTAAAACATCTCATATCAAGAATAATAGCTTGATGACATTTGAACATATCCATCAATATATCACTTAAAAATCACACATACTCAGTCAATCAAGTCGCTATGGGCCATCACCATGTTCAGCTCCAGAATCCACCATGCCCTCTTGACAAACTCACGGGTCATTAGGGAAGTCGTCCCACCATGCCCTTTCACTACTGAGGACGTTGAAGACCCATGGCCTACCGAGTTCCTTTCGTTACCGAGGTCACTGTGGGCCCTTGTCAACCTAGCCCCTTACCTCTCCATGGCCATGGAAACACGGGAAATGAATTAACCACAATATGAGAACTTAGCAGCACTTTTGTGCGCAACATCAAACAACATGAACAAATGTGCACATAATATTGCATATCAACATTATAGTTTCTTAGTTTCATTTCATAATTTAACAACACAACTCATTTGTATCTAATACTCATATACATAATATCATAGCAAATTCACAATATCAATCATCATGCATCAAAATCTTAATCATGCAATTATCAAACCTTGAACTAAGGATTTCTAAGTGACTTATTGTGAATGTCTCATGCATTAGAATACTTTTATTTTAGCTTATGAATTGAAGCCATGATTCCTTTATTCATATACACAAATATTACTAAAAGAAACATCATAATTTTGCTATGGTCACATTATTATCTACAAGCTCATATAACCTTAATTTACTTCACTCTACAGCTTACATACCTCTTTACACACATAAAGAAGAGACTAAGAGAGATAAGAATTTCCCTTACCTTTGTTCCATCATCTTACCTCATTACCACTCAAGATTCATTTCATAAACATTACTAGAAGCGCCATGCAACGTCTCCATCATGTAACAGTCATGAGCCACTAAGTAAAATTACTAATCTACATATAATTCTGACCTTGATAGTTGGTGTTCTTCCTTCTTTCATACATACATTTCTAAGAAACATAGAGGTTTAGGAATTGAAATGATGCAAGATAGGACTAGCTCCCCTACCTTGAATTTGTAGCACTTCTGGCCTTCGAGAAATCCTCCCTAGCTGAGCCTCAATCGGTAATCATACCTACGGAGCATGGAAAAACATCTCAGCACTAAAAATCCAGGGCTTTCTCATTTGTCTAGACCATGGTGCCTTGGGCACCAACTTTGGTGCCCAAGACTCTCAGGTAGATGGCGCCTGTGGCACTAGCGCCCAGTTCCAATTCTTCAAATCCAACTTTGGGATTTCTAGCCCAAAATCATCAATTCTTCATCATTTTTCATGATTTCTTCAATGGAGTTTCTATTTTGATGTTGTAAGATCAATTTAGCATTAAAATTCCAAGTTAATTTCATGATTCTAAGCTTGAATCATGGATTTCTAACTTAGAACCCTAACTTCTTCCTATCTCTTCTTATTCATGAAATTCATCCTTAACCAAGCTACATTCATGCATTTGCTGATCTAATCCCATCAATAAACATCCCAGAGTGTTTTTAACACACTACCCATGCCTTCAAACTTACAATTCACCTCATTCCTTTCCCAAGGCCTAAAAATTTGATATTAAGATGGGGAAAGGAAAAGAAAGAACTCTTTTGCATAACTTTTCCGGCGCAGTGACTCGCAGGAAATTCGTCCCTTTGCCAGAAGGTTGGTCGTCGAATGCTTAGGGAAGGCTTGAAGGAAGAAGAACGTCTATGGAGAGGGTGAGATCGAGAGAGAGGGAGACCATGAGAGGGGAGAGAAATTATATAAGAAAGGATGATATGTGTATTTAAGTAATATGTGTGTGGGGCCTATTTTGCTTTCTTTCAATTTCGTCCCATGGAGAAGTCTCCTCAAGTAAAATCTTGCCAAGGATTTGGGACAACTTGACCATTATTAGAACACCCAACTACAACATAAACACACATCATCATATCTCATGGCTAAAGAAATGCTAAAATCCCTCATATGACTATTTTAGTCCTTCTCGATATCTCGAGTTCCACTTTAACCTCAAACCATCATCCTTAGGGTGTCATACTCATAATTCATCTTCAAAAATCTATTCTTCCTCATAGGTTTCTATTTGATCTTCTCCCAAAAGAAGTTCATAATTTGTTTCCTTTCACTTTAGTCCTTAGATGTACTTCTTACTCCAACTACTTATGTTTTCTCTTCCGTTCTAATAGTTCTTGATCCAAGACATATCTTAACCCTTATTAAACTATAAGGCCCTTTGTTTTCTCTAGTTAGGACTCTTTAATCCACGAAAAATTATCACTCAAATGAAAATACGTACTTTTAACTATATCGTAATTACTGGGGTATTACAAGATTATTCTATTGTAATTTAACTTTTATTTGACTTGCCCATAAATCATTTATTGACACTCACTCAGTACGATCAACCTCATTTTCATTTGTAATAATTGAAAATTTATTAGCTTACATAAATTATATTAAAATTAAATAGTCACATAAAATTAAAATAATTTACCAATCACCTCCATCATCCAATAACCACCATGGTGGGAATGTTGTGTGGAAGAAGTCGTAGGAGATGGAGTCTTAGGCTGTCTTGATAATGTCTTAGGCTGTACAGTACCAAAACCGAAAGGAAGATATGACGTTGATGACGTATGTAGAGTGGTCTGAGTCTCAGGTGGAATGATTGGCTTTATGATCTGTGGCCTTACACCACAACTAGCCAGTAGAGTCGGTAGAGGGTTATCACTACTAGATGCATCCTGTCTAATAGTAGGGTATGATCTATTCTTCTTCTTAAATAATTGCTTCATTCTTATATTTTTAAATAATAGAAAAAATCCACATATTCAGCTAAATGGAAAAATAATAAATTAAATACAAAACAAATCATAATATAAAAAATTTTAAACATAAGTGAAAAATGCTTGACTACAATTCTTAATCTGCATTGTCAAGGATCTCCTTGGCTAGTGATAGTTTAGCTTCACCATTAGGGAACAAAGACTCCAATTCTTATAGTTGATACAGTTCATTCTCCTATATCAACTCCTCTTTATCATCTCCATATCATGCAAACCCCTTGGTTTTAGATGAACAACTATCTTCCAATTCTTGTTGGCTCATCATCCACATAATAAACTAAGCTTATGAAGCTTGTATATACGGTTCATCATCTTCATAGTCACTAATGTGGATCAACTGTGAAAAATTTATAGATGTAAAGCCAAAGTCACTAGCAATAATCCCCCTAGGATTAGTCGTATTTGCCCATTTGCATTTAAATAGCATTACATAAATCTTCCACGGTTATTTAGCTTAATTATATCAATGGCTTGACCATAGTAAGACACAACTTCAAATTGTTAGAAAAGTGCTCTAAAGGCAATCACTTTTAGCATCAGATGTACAAACTTAATTATTAATCCAAAAAGATTTTCTTCGTTATTTATATTCATATTCATAAACTTAAGATTAGATCGTAAACTAAATAATGAAGTCCATGACACAAAACATAGCATGAAGGAAATTATGATGACAATCATAATGTGAGATTCCTACATGTGTAATTATATATGTATCTAAACAATCCCTAGTCATAGGATCACCTGAGGCTGGACATCAGTGATCTGGATAGACCATCACATGTTATGCTTCTTGATTTGGTCAAGTAGCTGTCCTCATAAATTGTAAGCATGAGATGTTTTAAGTGAACATGTGAATGCTTGTTAATGGTAACAAGTATATTGGATGACCTGCATGAGATATCACATGGATACCTATTCAAATATCAATGATAGGTCTCATAGAAGTTAACAGTGCAAGCATCTTTAGACTTGAGGAACTCAAGATATCTTGGATATGGATCCTGTGTTTTGACTCCATTCCTTGTTACCCACCATGGGTCGTTCTTAGGGTGGTGATTGGGCACAATGTAAAGGATTCAAAGATATTTGAGTAGTCAACAAAGGATTCACCACTCCTGATAAAAGGAAATATACCCATGGCCACTTGTCGGGATAATCGCTAAGAAGTCTTTGGCCAAAGTAGACTTGTGATGAAGATAGTATTCAGACGCATAGGCTATACTTTGAACTAAGTAAGCATAAGACGGTGAAAGGACACATTGCATAGACACGCTTTAGCTACATAAAGGTTTAAGTTAAACAATTGACTTTCCAGTCAATTGGAGGTCACGATGTGTTGCTAGATACCGCTCGTGATTTATTTACACTTAAATGTTAATTGTGAATGGCTAACATAACCAGAAACCTAATAGGTCACACGCATAGAAATTCACTGGGAATGTAAATGGGTTTGAGGATTTGATCCTATGTTGTAGAATTAATTAAAAGGAGATAAAAGAATAAAAGGAATAGGAATATGTTCCTATTCCTACCCAAACAAGGAAAAGCCCAAAAACAAGAACCTCTTAGGCATCACTCTCTCAAGGAGATTAGGCCTCTTAAGATGTCACTTTAAGAAGCCCAATAAAGGAATGGCACCTACTAAGGGAATTAGGGCTTTAGGGTTTGTGATTGCACTATCACCTTAAATATGATAGTGAGAGCCACATGCCAACCACCACTCTCTCTTAATTGTTAAGTATTTATTTTAGAAACACTCTTGTTCTCTTTTCCTTCAACCAAGAGTGTCTTCTCCATAGGGTCTATATACTCTGCCTCTCTTTATTTCTCTGTTGTACTTCTCTTCTCACCTAACTCCACTCAAATGTAACTTGAGGTTTCTCATTAAACAATGTAATTAGATTACATAGGGTTAGTATAGGAATGAGACACAAAAAAGAAACTGTGGAGATAGAGTCGAGACCATATGAAGAGAAGAAATAGAATTTCTATGTTTTCAATGTAAAATCATGCATATACCTAGGTTTGACCTAGTCATCTCTTTTGGCTCAATGAGTTAACTATAGATAAGTCCATAACCACGCCATATAATTTAGTATCTATATATGCGTAATGTGATCACACACATGATGCATGTCTAATTTAAAATCTAATGAGACTAATTAAGAAAACCCTTGAATAATATTAAAGCTAAAGTCTTTCATTAATATGGTGTTGGACCCTTTCTAAGCCTAACTTTAAGTTGAACATGTTCAAACTATTGAGATATAATCTTATGATTAATGGGCTGGCTTTAACTAGAATCATTGATTTGTTGGACTCTCTCCAAGGTCAATGTGGATAGAGACTTAGCTGCGCTATATAAATATGATGTATATGAGTCAAGAGTTGACATGCCCAATGATTAGTACATACATCAATAGTTGATAGCACTACTCAATGGTTGCATACACAATGCAATTGGTATAAGATACCTACCATTTGATCCAAGATGTCTTGTTAGACTCCCTCCAAGGTCATGCAAGGTAAGTTTTGGACATCGAGCCCACTAGGAGAACTTTCAATGGGTTCTTCCAGATCTAAAGTGGGAGCTTTTAGATTTTTAATAAAATAGTGAGAGTAATAATGTGTTATATTATAACCGTATATCATGCATTTATGTACATACTGTAACATACTCATTTTTTTTTCTTACATCTAGGTTGATAGAATCATGACATCCACCGTGAATTTAAGATTTATTCTCGAGTTAAATAAGTTGACTGGGGAAAATTTCTTAGACTGGTTAAGAAACTTGAGAATTGTTCTCAAGGCTGAACACATAGCCTATGTTCTTGATGAGGCACTCCCTAAACCCCCTACTGATGATGCTGATAAAGACCAAGTGTTGGCCTATAACAAGCATATGGGTGATGATGAGCTAGCAACATGTATCATGTTGGCCTTTATGACACTCGAGCTTCAGAAGCAGCACGAGGCCATGGATGCAAGCACCATGATCTATCATCTAAAGGAACTATTTGATGAACAAGTGAGAACCGAAAGGGTTCGATGTTTCACAGTCACTTTTTCATTCCAAGATGCAAGAAGGGGCATTTGTGGTGCAACACATACTTAAGATGAATGGCTACATTGAGAGGTTAGCAACCCTAGGTTTCATGATAGAACATGAATTAAGTGTTGACTTAATTCTCCAGAGCTTACTTGATAATTACGTAGCGTTCGTAATGAACTATTAGATGAATCAGATCTCATCGACTATACCAGAGTTGATCAACCTACTCAAGGCAACTGAACCTTCTATCAAGAAAGAGAAGAAGCCTATGATGCTGGTGGATTCTTCTAAGATTAAAGGGAAATGTTGCAAAAAGAAGAAACCCATTAAGGCCAAGGGAGGTATTAAGAAAAAACAGGCCAAGAAGGCAGAGAAAGCTATACCCAAAGGGACTTGCTTCCATTGTGGCAAATAGGGCCATTGGAAGAGGAACTTCAAGACCTATTTGGAGTCCTTGAAGAAGAAATAGGCATCCGATGCCGAAACTACTTCAGGTATTTTTGTTATTTAGATAAATATTGTTTCTAGTAAAACTTAGGTATTAGATACTGGTTGTGGCTTACATATATGTACCGATATACAGGGCTTAAAGAACAGGAGATAGTTGACTGGAGGAATGATGGACCTACGAGTTAGAAATGGAGCAAGAGTTATTGCATTATCTGTAGGAACTTATGTATTACCTTTTCCTAGTGGTTTAATTTTAGAATCAGACAACTACTATTTCATTCCTTCCTTGATTAAAAACATTGTTTCAATTTCGAGTTTGAATAAAAAGGGTTTTCATTTAACATTTAGTAACAATTGTTGTCACATAATGTTAGATGGTATTCTTTATGGCATTGGAATGTTATGCAATGGGATTTATGTACTAGATACATCTAACCCAATTCTCAATATCAAAAAGGGCAATCCTAAATGCCTAAAACAAGATAATCAATTAACCTCATATTTATGGCATTATCACCTAGGTCATATAAGTGAGAAACACATAAGTATGTTACACAAAGAAGGTAACTTAGGATCATTTAATTATGAATCATATGACACAAGTATCTCTTGCTTAAAGGGCAAGATGACTAAATCACCTTTTAATGGAAAGGGTGAATGTGCAACTAATTTATTAGGTCTAATACATATCGATGTATGTAGACCAATATCAACACATGTCAGGAGTGGTTATGTCTACTTCATTACATTTATCGATGACTATTCTAGATATGGGTATGTGTATCTAATGAGATATAATCTGAGACCTTTAAGAAGTTTAAAGAATTCAAAAATGAAGTAGATAAACAACTTGGTAAAAGTATTAAGACACTAAGATCTGATCGAGGTCGTGAATACTTAAACCAAGAATTTTAGGATTATCTTAGGGACAATGGGATATTATCCCAGTAGACTCTACATTACACACCACAACATAATGGTGTGGTTGAAAGGAGAAACCAAACCTTTTTAGACATGGTTAGGTCTATGTTGACTCATGCAGAGCTCTCTAGGGCTATGCACTTGAGACCACTATTCATATCCTGAACAAAGTTCCAAATAAGGCAGTTGATGTTACTCCATTCGAAATATGATATAACAAGAAACCCATCTTATCTTGGGTTGTCCAGCTTACGTGAAGTAGATAATGTCAAATAAACTTTAGACAAAATTTGACAGATGTCTGTTTATGGTATACCTTAAGGAAACAAGGGGATATCAATTCTACCACACTTCAGTACAAAAGGTGTTTGTTTCAAGACATGATGTCTTCTTAGGGAAAAAGTTTCTCTTAATGGAAAATAGTGGGAGTATGATTAAACTTGAGGAAGTTCAAGATACTCAAGTAAACATAGAATAATTGCCTGCCCAAGAGCTGACAGATACAAAAAATCTACCAGCTCAAGAGCCAGAGCCGTTCAGTCATTCTAGAAGAGTAACGGCCAAACCTTCTATACAAGCATAAATGCTTTGTAAGTCTAGTAGGGTACATAGGTTTCCTGAGAGAAATGGATTTTTGATAAGTGAACCCAACAATGTACTAATTATAGAAGATGAAAAGCCTACGACCTATAAAGAAGTTCTGAAGAGTTTAGAATCTGATAAATAGCTCAACGCCATGAAATTAGAAATGGATTCCATGTACAACAATAAAATATAGGCTTTAGTTGATTCACCTAAGGGGATTAAGCCCATTAGGTGTAAATGGGTTTTCAAGAAGAAAACTGACATGGAAGGTAATGTTGCAACCTATAAAGCAAGGTTAGTTGCAAAGGGATGTCATCAAAAACAAGGTATTGAGTATGACAAAACCTTTTGCTAGTAGCCATGCTTAAATCCATAAGAATACTCCTAGCTATAGCAATTCTTTATGATTATGAGATATGGTAAATGGATGTGAAGACAGCTTTCTTCAACGGAAACCTAACCAAGGATGTATATATGATACAACCCGAAGGATTTAAATCCAAAGATAGCAACAAAGTAGGCAAGTTTCAGAGATCCATTTATGGATTGAAGTAAGTATCCAGGAGTTGGAACATCCAATTTGATGAGACAATCAAAAAATTTGATTTCTTACAAAATCTGAATGAGCTTTGTATGTACAAGAAGGTTAGTGGGAGTGCAGTCGTATTCCTTGTATTGTATGAAGATGATGTACTACTAATAGGAAATGATGTTTCTATCCTTCAGTCTATGAAGATTTGGCTTTCTAAGAATTTCTCCATGAAAGACCTTGAAGAAGCAACCTACATATTGGGGATAAGGATCTATAGAGATAGATCTAACAGGTTGCTTGGTCTTTCGCAGTCTACATACATAGATAAGATGCTAAAGAGATTTAACATGGAAGAGTCCAAGAGAGGATTTATTCCTATGACACATGGGATTATGCTCTCAAAGTCTATGTGTTCGAAGACACAGGATGAAAGAACTCGCATAAGTATGATCCCTTACGCCTTAGCCATGGGATCAATCATGCATGCTATGTTATGTACTAGACCCGATGTATTATATGCTTTGAGTGTCATGAGCAGATATCAGTCTAACCTTAGAAAGGGTCATTGGGTAGCTATTAAGAATATCCTTAAGTACTTAAGAAGGACAAAGGATTTATTCTTAATATATAGAGAAGTAGATCTCAAGATAAGCGGGTATACAGATGCCAGCTTCCAAACCAAAAACAGGGATGATTCAAGATCCCAGTCAGGTTACATATTCATATTAAATAGAAGTGTAGTTAGTTGGAAAAGTTCCAAACAAGAAATGATTGTAGATTCTACCACCGAAGCAGAGTACATTACGACTTTTGAGGCAGCAAAAAAAGCAGTTTGGATTAAGAAGTTCATCATTGAACTAGGAGTAGTTCCTAGCATTGTTCATGTAGTACCAGTCTATTACGAAACCAATAGAGCCATTTCACAAGCAAAGGAGCCACAGTCTCATCAGAAATCTAAACACATACTCTAGAGTTACCACTTGATTAGGGAGATCATTGGTAGAAATAATGTGAAAATAAAGAAAGTTCCCACTGATAGGAATCTAGTTGATTCACTAACTAAGCCACTAGCCCAATATAAGTTTGAGACACACACATATGCCTATTGTGTTAGATACAAAGACGATTGGCTTTAACACAAGTGGGAGATTATTAGAAAGCTGCTCTAAAGGCAATCACTTTTAGCATCATATATATAAACTCAATTATTAATCCAAAGAGGTTTTCTTCATTATTTATATTCATATTCATAAACTCAAGATTAGATTGTAAAATAAATAATGAAATCCATGACAGAAAACATATCATGAAGGAAATTATGATGGTGATCATAATATGAGATTCCTATCATGTGTAATTATGTATGTATCTAAACTATCCCAAATCATAGGATCACCTGAGACTAGACATCAGTGATCCGGATAGACTATAACATGTTATGCTTCTTGATTTGATCAAGCAGTTGTCCTCATAAGTTGTAAGCATGAGATGTTTTGAGTGAACATATGAATGCTTGTTAATGGTAACAAGTACATTGGATGACCTGCATGAGACATCACATGGATACCTATTCAAATGTCAGTGATAGGTCTCATAATTATGTTTTGACTCCATTCCTTGTTACTCACCATAGGTCGCTCTTAGGGTAGTGATTGGGCATAGTGTGAAGTATTCGAACATATTTTAGTAGTAAATAGAGGATTCACCACTCCTAATAGAAGGAAGTATATCCACGGCCACTTATCAAGATAATCGCTAAGAAGTCTTTGGCCAAAGCAGACTTATCATAAAGATATTCTTTAGTGATATAGTTTATAGTGATTGTTCCCACCGGACAAAGAACTGACTACTTGGGATGGACATGATGTAATCAAGTCTAGTGACGGTTGACATGTAGGCCATACTCTAAACCAAGTGGGCATAAGACGGTGAAAGGATACATTGCATAGACACGCTTTAGTTGTAGAAAGGTTTAAGTGAAACAACTGACTTTTCGGTCAATTGGGAGTCACGATGTATTGCTAAATATGGCTCGTGATCTATTTACAATCAAATGTTGATTGTGAATGGCCAACATAGCCAAAAATCTAATGGGTCACACATATAGAAATTCACTGGGAATGTAAAATAGGTTTGAGGATTTGATCATAAATGAGAGAATTAATTAAAAGGAGATAAGAGAATAGAATGAATAGGAATATGTTCCTGTTCCTACCTAAATAAGGAAAAGCCCAAAAATAAAAACCTCTTAGGCATCACTCTCTCAAAGAGATTAGGCATATTAAGATGTCACTTTAAGAAGCCCAATAAAGGAATGATGCCTACTAAGAGAATTAGGGCTTTAGGGTTTGTGGTTGCACCTATCACTTTAAATATGATAGTGAGAGCCACACACCAACCACCACTCTCTCTCAATTGTTGAGTATTTGTTTTAGAAACACTCTTGTTCTCTTCTCCTTCTACCAAGAGAATTTTTTCCATAGCTTCTTCATGCTTGCTAGCACAAGAATGAGAAGAAACCCTATTACCTTAAGAGGTTTTTCTTTTGTGTAATTTCGCATGAATTACCATTAAAGGTATCCTACTTTGGATACTTGCTTTGGCTTGGAGAGGTTGCTACGCTACAAGAGGTAATTCTTTTCGTCTTGTTTTTTATGGTTAATGTAATGGTAATATAGGTTGATCCATCAGTGAACGAGTTTTAGAGAAATTTTTAAACTTTGCTGTGTTCTATGATCTCTAAAATCCTACATAAATTGATGTGGTCATCATAGCTGCTCGCATAACTTCTAGTTTCAATTATACCAAAAACTCCACTATTTTGGGTCCTTAAACGTTCATCATGTTCAACAACTCAGAATTTAAATTTGTTGACATTATATGCAGTAAATTGCCTTACTTTATCAAGGGGGCCTTATGCAAGAAATTGAAGATCTACAGAATAGGATATAGGATCCTTCATAATCTAAAGGAAAAAAAACAAGTCTAATTAAATAGATATCGAAGCTAGGCCTTGTATTGTGTATGATACAATTAACTTAATATAAAGGAAGATGGATTTTCATAGCTATAATGTTGTGAAGATATATAAATGAAAAATTATTTTTTTCAATATAATGACAGATTTATTTTTATTATTTTAAAATATTTTTTAATAAAAATATTATCCATACAAATATAGACTAGAGAAAGTGTGTTGAAAATAAGTTTTGGAATTATAAGAGAAAACACATATAGGAAAGAAAGAATAAGAATAGGTTGAATGGTGAGGAACACAGTTGAAGTAGGTCTATGTTGTGCGAAATTAATTGATTGTGCTTCAGAAAATTTCTTAGGGTTGCAAATAAATGGTGTGTTCAAGTATGATGCTTTCCTGCTTCTATTTTAAGAGAAGGCTATTATGAATAATTGTGGGCACAACACAGGCAAGTGTTTTCAATGTTCATCACAAAATGTTAGCACATTGATTAAGAGAGTTAATTCTGTAGAAACGCCAAAGGATAGGGACCCATCATGAGCCCCTATGATGATAGTTCCTCAAGCTCCATAATAAAATTAACTGCTTACCATAACTCTTCAAATATTTAAAGGTTTTTTTTTAAAAAAAGAGGAAATAAAAAAAATGACTACTTAATTAAGATGTATCAACAAGAAAAGAGAACCTAATCTTATTAGGAGGATTGTCCTAAATGTACAACTGTGTATAGTTTATATTGAAGTCATTTAAGTTCTAAATACAAAATCGAAGCAACCCTATAAGCTAACACTTGGAAAGTTGCAAAATTTTCAGATAGAGTTGCTTAGGACATTCGCAATAATTTCAAACTTCACCATATACAGAGTACCAAGTGTGAGCTTCTCAACAATAATGGAAAATGAACTATGTCATATGTCATGGGAGAAAGAGAAAGAGGCAAAGCAAAAAATCAAATAAAAAACAAATAGAGGCCATATCAGATATCGCAGCAAGTGCTCTATTGAGTTCTCAATTTAGTACCATTTTGGTACTAAATCCTATCTCTTTTGATCTCTTTCTTGTTGGCTTGTAATTCTTAACCCATGTTTTGAGTAGTTTAGGTTAGTTTTAGTTTTCTTTGATCTTTTAATAAATAGAGTGATTTCATGATTCTTTTCTGCAATTTAATGGTGTTATTTGTTATTTTTGGTGTAGGTTGAGTTGGTAAAAAGTTCGTGTTGGAAGATGGAATGCTACAGCTGAAATTCTTAAGATGCTGAAGTGATTGCTGTCTCCCATAGCTATAGCGGTCAATCTACCGCTATAGTGGTGGATTGTTGAAAAAAAGTATTTTGGAGCCTTCTTCTCTGCCAGCCACCACTATAGCAGTGGTACCTGGAAAAACACATTTTTAAGCTTTCTTCTTTGCCTTCTTACCACTGCTATAGTAGTGGTTCGTGATTTTACACTGATTTAAACTCGCCAGAACATGTTTTTTAGGGTATTCTAAGTTGGAGATAGAGAAGAGACGCCGATTCTGCTAGAGGAGAAGGATGAATCTATTCCCGAAGCCGATCAAGCCCGATTTCCATTAACCCAACCTCGGATTCATGGAGTTTGCTTATTCTTTTATTGTTTTCTATAGTTTTAGAGCCATGAGTGGCTAATTTCTTCCTTCTAGAGTTGCTATGAACTAACTTTCAGATTAGGGATTGAATCTCTCTTTGTAATTATGATTTCATTTTATTAATATATGTTTGTTCATTTGTTTATTGAACTTGCTATGATCTTGGCCGAATTATAGTTTGTTTGTTGCTTTTATTGATCTCAGGAGAGAGAGGTGAGAGTAGAACATTGAGTGGATAGGACGAGTGTGTTAACCTTAAGGGTTTTCACTTGTTAACTAAAAGGGATTTTAGTTAATCTCGTTTAATCAAAGTTAGGTTGGTTACATTTGGCTTAACCCACGTAAAGGATTGTGTAGGAGTTGAGTAGCTTAATTTAGGTTTGGGAGAATCACTTTAAGCCATAAGATAACCTAAGATTAACATGCATGATTAATTAGAACCACAAGTGCAGAGAGAGTTTAACAATTCCTAGGATGGAAGAAGGGGATTAGTAACTCTAGGCCTTTTATTTGAATTATTTCCATTCGATTTTATTTTAATCCAATTTTACTTCTTAGTTCTTTAATTAAAGCTATCTTCAATCAAAAATTTGTTTGCCTAAATAATACGTTTAAACTTCTGGAGTACTTAGCACGTTAGTCCTCGTGGGTGCGACACTCTTTACTCATTTTTACACTATATTACTTGTGCGACTGATGCACTTGCCAGATCTCCCAACAAATTTTTGGTGCCATTGCCGATGACTAACGGTGTTTAGCTAATATTCTAAGAAATCTGTTTTGTTTTATTTTTCTTTATTTTCTTATTTTTTTGCTTTTGTATAAATAGTCATTTTTGTTTTTAGAGTTACTTTTCTGATTTCCTTTTTGTTTTCTAACTGATAATTTTCTACTGTGTATGCGAGGTACCACTCATACTTCTGATCTTCTCTTTGAGCCTGAGATTAAAAGACTAGCAAGGAGAACTAGAAGGGAAGCGAGAACTAGGAGAACTCAAGTGAGCCAAGCTATACAAGAAGAAATGGCTGAGGATAACTAGAACCATCGGGGTGTTTGAGTTAATGCTGGTAATGAGCCTCAGGAGGATGACAATAGAGTTGTGTGGGATTATACATCATCCACTGAGGCTGGACACGCGTCTAATATAGTGAAACCTCTGCTTGATGCAAACAACTTTGAAATAAAGGCAGTCTTGATGAATTTAGTCCAGCAGAATCAATTTAGGGACACCCGATAGAAGACCCAAACAACCATATCACAAATTTTCTAGATATTTATGACATGGTTAAACTTAATGGAGTAAGCAACGATGCTATTCATCTCCGTTTGTTTCCTTTTTCCTCGAAGGACACGGCTAAGAGTTGGTTGAATGCTCAACTGAGAGGGAGCATCACAACTTGGGATGAACTCCAGAACAAGTTTTTAGATAAATTCTTCCCTCCATCAAGGTCGATTAAATTGAGAAATGAGATCTTGGCCTTCTATCAGCATGAAGGCGAGAGTCTTTATGAGGCTTGGGAATAGTTTAAAGATCTTCTGATGAAGTGTCCTAATCATGGCCTTCTAGAGTGGCAGCAGTTAACTATCTTTCGCAGTGGTCTCA
Organism: Biancaea sappan; assembly: GCA_037074585.1. Classification (NCBI taxonomy): domain Eukaryota; kingdom Viridiplantae; phylum Streptophyta; class Magnoliopsida; order Fabales; family Fabaceae; genus Biancaea; species Biancaea sappan. The sequence continues at coordinate 73,258,479 of CM073492.1, read as the reverse complement.
TATATGAGACTCGAGATAAACTAGATACCGCAGCTGGCAGTGTGTTGATGGCAAGAACAATTGCTAAAGTGAAAGAAATTATACAGACTCTGGGGGCAAGCCAAAATGCTTCAAACCAGACTAGAAATGCTTCAAGGAGAGGAGTTATAGAACTAGATACCCTTAATGCTCTTCTGGCTCAAAATGAAGCACTGAGCAAGAAGGTTGATATATTGTGTTCGAGGCAACAAGAACCTACAAGAGTGAATGCAGTAATCACTCCGGGACCCAAGTGTGATTTTTGTGGAGGTGCTCACATAAATGGTTGTTGTGAGGAAATTTCTACTATGGAATAGCTGAATTATTTGGGTGAACATCAGTGAAGCCAGAATAACCCTTATTCCAACTCATATCATCCAGGGAATAGGAATCACCCAAATTTTTCATGGGGTAACAATCAGTGCCTAAATCCTACAGTTTCTTCATCTTCTACTAGGCCATCTCAACCTCTTGGCTTCAATAACCAGAACAACCTCCCTCCTCAAAACAGAGCTCCACTACCTCAAGTGGAAAAGAACCTTCAATGGAGGATATGTTCATGAAGTTCATGGAAAGGAGTGAGTCAATGTTCCAGACTCAGAATTTGGCAATCAAAAATTTAGAGACACAAATAGGACAAATGACACTTGCTTTGAAAAATAGGCTACAAGGTAATCTCCCCAGTGATACTGAAAATAACCCAAGAAGGGAGGGGAAAGAGCATTGTAATGCCATTACCTTAAGAAGTGGCAAGGAGTTCCCAGATACTATTAAATCACATGATCCACCTAAACATGTGATTGTTGAAAAGGGAAAAGATAAGGTTGCTAAACCTCAAGAAACTGTAACAGAGGAAGTTGATGTTTCAGAGGAAAAAGGTAAATCTGAAAGGGTGGTAAAAGATGTGGGGCTGAAAATTGTGTGCCACCACTACCTTATTCTTAGGCTCAGAGGCCCAAAAAGAACAATGAGAAGCAGTTCAACAGATTTTTGGAGGTATTGAGTAAATTGCAAATAAGCATACCTTTTGCTGAAGCTTTGGAACAAATGCCTATGTATGCAAAATTCATGAAGGAGATGTTGCTGAAAAAGAAGAAAATGGGGAATAATGTGAAAGTCACATTGAATGAAGAGTGCAATGCAATCATACATAAGAAGTTGTCTTCGAAACTTAAGGATCAAGGGAGTTTCTCCATCCCTTATACTATTGGGGACGTCACATTCAAGAGGACTTTATGTGATCTTGGGGCTATCATTAATCTTATGCCATTATCAATTTTCAGGAAACTCAGGATTGGTCAGGTAAAACCAACCATGATAACTCTTCAGCTTGCCAACCGATCCTTGAGACATCCACATGGGGTAGTAGAAGATGTGCTAGTCAAAGTGGAAAAATTCTTTTTTCTTGTGGATTTTATGGTATTAGACATGGCGGAAGATGAGGAAATCCCTCTTATTCTAGGTAGGCCATTCTTGGCTACTTATGGAGTGGTAATTAATGTGGCTCATGAGACATTAACTCTGACAGTCCAGAAGGAGATAGAGACTTCCAATGTGTTCGATATTGTAAAATCATTGATGGAAAAGGAAGCCAGCAATAATAAGGAAGAAATAATGTCGATTCAGCTTCAAGACTCTTCTATGGGTTGTTGTGATCAGGATAAAACTGGTAAAGTCTGGCTGAAGACTATAAACTTAGCGCTCTTGGGAGGCAACCCAAGTTTATTGCTTTCGTAGTTTTTTCTGTTTTTGTGGTTTGGTGTGCTGCTGTTGGAAATATTTTAATTGCTATTTTAATTCATATATGGATTTGAATTGATAAATTCTGAACGTGATTATGATTATTATCTTGGTGAATGGCAGTTAGGATGTTTGTAAGAGCATTTTGTTTGGTTTTGTTTTGTTTTGTTTGCTATGTTGTTTATTCTTTTCCTCTGTGTGTTGATTTAGGACAGTGAGGACACTGTCAAATTTAAGTTTGGGGGAGAAGTTTATCATGTTGATGGTTTTCTTCTTTGAGAAAATTTTGGTTAATTTTGTCTTGTCCATAAGCATGTGTTATAGGAGGATAATTTTTGAAAATTTTGAAATTTGAAAGTTTGAAATTATTTGGCAAGTCAAATTATGTCAAAAGAAATTCTTTTTACGAGTTACCTCTTGAGTTTGCAAATCTTAAGTTTTGTATATTTTTATAAGTGTTAGCCTTATCACTTCAAAATAACATGAGTCATGTTGTTATCTCTTTGAATGGTTTTTAGATCATATTCATATATAAAAAAAAAGAATTTCAATAAAGGGCTAGTGAAAAAAGGATTCAATAAGAGGATAGCTGAAAGTTTTAATAAGGAGCCTTATAATTAAAATAAAATAAGAAAATTTGCAAAAATTTCCAAAGGAAATAAGAAAAGTAAGGAAGCTATATCCTTGAGAATAAAACAGCGAAGCCTTTGAGAATCGAAATAAAATGATGCCTTTGAGAACAAATTAGTAATTTAGTCTTGGAATTTTTGTGAATTTGGTTTTATAAACCGTTGCAAGAGGTGAAGCCTTGATTTCAAGTTTTCTTGTGGTTTGGTAAACACTTGTTATTGAATCCTTAAGATTGCAAATTCTTGAGTTAAATATTTTGAGTAATGGTTTGATGAGGCTCGGCTTGATTTAATTTACATTTTTAGATCTTTGCTCCTCCTATTTGCATATATTCCTTGTTACACATATTTTTCTCATTGAAAGTTTTTGCTTGAGGACAAGCAAAGGTTCAAGTTTGGGGGAGTGTTGGGTTCTTAATTTAGTACCATTTTGGTACTAAATCCCATCTCTTTTGATCTCTTTCTTGTTGGCTTGTAATTCTTAACCCATGTTTTGAGTAGTTTAGATTAGTTTTAGTTTTCTTTGATCTTTTAATAAATGGAGTGATTTCATGATTTTTTTCTACAATTTAATGGTATTATTTGTTATTTTTGGCGTAGGTTAAGTTAGAAAAAAGTTCATGTTAGAAGATGGAATGCTAGAGCTGAAATTCTAAAGATGCTGAAGTGATTGCTGTTTCTCACAGCTATAGTGGTGCATTCTACCGCTATAGTGGTGGATTACTGAAAAAAAGTATTTTGGAGCCTTCTTCTCTGCAAGCCATCACTATAGTGGTGGAACCTGGAAAAACACATTTTTAAGCTTTCTTCTCTGCCTTCCACTGCTATAGCTGTGGGAATTCACAGCTATAGCGGTGGTTCGTGATTTTACACTGATTTAAACTCGTCGGAACATTTTTTTAGGGTCTTCTGAGTTGGAGATAGAGGAGAGGTGCCGATTTTTGCTAGAGGAGAAAGAGGAATCTATTCCTGAAGCCGATCAAGCTCGATTTTTGTCAACCCAACCTTGAATTCATGGAGTTTGCTTATTCTTTTACTGTTTTCTGTAGTTTTAAAGCCATGAGTGGCTAATTTCTTCCTTCCAGAGTTGCTATGAACCAATTTTCAGATTAGGGATTGAATCTCTCTTTGTAATTGTGATTTCATTTAATTAATATATATCTATTGATTCATTTATATTGAACTTGCTATGATCTTGGCCGAATTATAGTTTGTTTGTTGCTTTTACTGATCTCGGGAGAGGGAGGTGAGAGTAGAACATTGAGTGGATAGGACGAGTGCGTGAACCTTAGGGGTTTTCGGTTGTTAACTAAAAGGGATTTTAGTTAATCTCGTTTAATCAAAGTTAAGTTGGTTGCATTTGGTTTAACCCACGTAAGGGATTGCGTAAGAGTTGAGTAGCTTAATTTAGGTTCAAGAGAGTCACTTTAATCCATAAGATAACCTAAGATTAACATGCATGATTAATTAGAACCACAAGTGAAGAGAGAGTTTCGCAATTCATAGGATGGAAAAAGGGGATTAGTAACTCTAGGTCTTTTATTTGAATTATTTCCATTCGATTTTATTTTAATCCGATTTTACTTCTTAGTTCTTTAATTAAATCTATCTTCAATCAAAAAATTGTTTTCCTAAATAATACGTTTAAACTTTTGGAGTACTTAGTACATTAGTCCTCGTGGGTACGATACTCTTTACTCATTTTTACACTATATTACTTGTGTGACTGGTACACTTGCCAGATCTCCCAACATGCTCCATAACACATAACCCACAATGGGTGCACCCATTAAAATTTGGGAATTTGAAAATCATTGTCTCTCAAATTTTAGATGTCTTTTACAATTATAGCAATAAGTGAGTAGAGATAACCCTATTCTAAATGAGGTGAACAGATTCCAACAAAACATGCAGCATGCTGAACCAGATTATCAAATTTTAAAAAAAGGAATGTGTGCTAACCGAAAGTTAAAGAACCTTATGGGAGCCTCCGGTGGGCAGTGAGATGACAAAAAGGAGTGGTGGACAGTGAAGATGAGCAACGAATAGCGGATTTGGGTGATGGACAGAGAATACAGATGGACAGAGTTGAAGATAAGAGGTGGATGACCAAGAATAGACTAGGATGGCAAAGACGAAAGGGGACGACAAAGATGAAAGGCAGATGGTGATGAATAGAGGCAGAGAGTAATGAACAAGGCGAATGACGAAGATATGCTATGGACGATAAGATCACAAGAAGGTAAGCACAAGTTGCAAAGGGCGAGCACAAGTGAATGAGATTTAGGAATAGAGTTTTAAAATGCCTAACTTGCATTTTGATATCAAAACGCCACTAAATAGTGGCGTTTTAAATCCAAACGCCAATGTCCAGTGGCGTTTAAACAACTAAACGCCACTAGATAGTAGCATTTTGGATCTAAACGCCACTGTCGAATGGCATGTTTGATCCAAATGCCACTAGGTAGTGGCGTTTGGTCATCTAAATGCCACAGTTTAGTGGCGTTTCAACATATAAACACCATTGTCCTTATTATTTTTAACATAAAATAATAACATTATTTTTCAGTATTTATTATTAATTTATTGATAAAAACTCAAGTGTAATTTTTTAAGTATTTATTATTAATTTCTTGATAAAAATATGATAGCTATTATTTCTATATTTTTTAACATGTCATGATATAAGTTTTAAAATAAAATTATTAGTGTATATTATATATTTTTATTAAAATTTGATAAAATAGAAGAAAATTGAAAATAACATTTACAGATGAACTCGTTCAATAATAGCTTATGCTTCATAAAAGATTACTCAAATTTAGAATTGCTGGTATCTCTAAGAAGAAATTGTAAAAAAGAGGGTTTATGACAGATCAAGAAAGTTAAGAATTCATACATTTGGAAAACAAACTGATGTCAAAATGAATAAGACTACGTATAAATTCTTTAGATGCAAGAATATTGTTCTCCCAAATTCAAGATTTCTTATAAAGATTTGGAAGCAAGTGGTAACCCCTTATATTTTTTTTTTTCTTTAGGATCAAGAGTTTCAATGTAAGAAATTTGTTGTAACAGAATAAGATAGCAAGACTTCATTTATTTTAGTCCCAAGTAGTCATCGTGGCATTGTAGTGAGTTTCATGGATTGAAGAACATAATCATTGATCTTCATGTAAGAAGGTTTGCAATGAACATAATAAACAATGCAAGAGCATAAAATAGATCAAGAAATGGGGACCAAAGATTGGCAATAACACATGAAGCAAATCGAAAATATGAATATTGGAAAAGTATCTGACACTTAATTATTTGCCTCTGATTCGATTGTCTCCCACTATGTTTTCTTGCTTTATAACTTAGGGCTTCTTCTCTCGTGACAAAGGTGCCTATCAACCAAGGGAGTAGACAAAGATAGCAAAAACTAAAACAAAAAGGAGCATCAATGATAGAGCGAAAGAATTAAAAAAAATTGAATATACATTTATGGCATAAACTATATAGTGGCGTTTGGTACCAAAACACCACAATATAGTGGCGTGTTGTTGTCAAACGCCAGTATATTGTGGCATTTGAGCGAAACACCACTATATAGGATTTTAGTGGCGTTTCTTTACAAACGCCACTAAATTGCTTTTTTTTTTTGGTAGTGACAATATTGAGAGAGTGTATTCTTTCGTATTGTGTTAGTCACATGCCTCGGTTGTGAGCTGTGACAGCAAAGATTGTCCTTCCCATCCACCTCAACATTTATTTTATGCGAGTTCAAGTGATAAAGAAAATATAGAAGTATATCGACTAGATGTGATATCTATAAACAATGTTTTCAATTTTTATATTTCTCTTGATATTCCAGCAATTATCGATATTCGAAACAATGATGAGGATGAGAAAAATTATGAGAATGGTGACAAAGAATAGAAATACGTATTATAAAATTTTTTTAATTTTAATTTTTTTATTGTAATACATTCTCTAGGTGACTAGTACACTATTTATTTAATACAATTTACTAATTAGTTATGTTAATTTATAAATATATTTGAGTATTTAATACAATTTATATACATAATTATTCTTATCAATAAAATTCTTGATTTTTTTTATTTATGAACATACAAATAATGAATTATATATTAACATACAAATAAATATAAAATATATAAAACTTTATTTCAACGAAATATTCAAACCCAATTTTATGTCAAAATAATCAATTATTCAATTATATGTCTTTAATAATTAAAAAAATGTAAAAGTATTATAATAAATTATAATGTACATTTCATGGAAAATTTATTACTGACAATCATTTTACATATTTCCTAATTCACCATAACTAAAGAGAAAAAAAACCTACCACTATTATATATTTCCCAATTGACCATAAAGGAAAAAAAAAACCAGTGCGGGTTGTGGTCTCATTTTTCGTGACACCCCTAATTTGTTTGAATGGGATATTATTTATTTTAGCCTTTTTTTTTGTGAAACTATACAAACTTTTATGCGTCACTTAAAAGTATTCATTCTCCGCCCAATTATCTTTATATAAGAATTCTTTCTTCTTTTCTTCTCAACATTTTCTCTTTCTTTTTTGTTTACACTTTCATTCATCTTCCTCTTCTCTCTTATCATTTTCTCATATCACAATTAAGACATATAGGTTAAACAAAATATATTATACAATTTAATTATCCTCATATATCATTTGTCTCTTCAATTTTAGCATTTTCTTTTCTATATCACAATATTCTTCTCTTCTGCTTTAATGGTTTCACTTTTCTTTCGATGTATGACAGTGTATCGCAGTTTTTATTTTGTCTTTTATACAGGTAAAAACTCAGTTTATTTTCCTATCAAATTATTCTTTTCTCAATATCCTTTTTCCTTTCATTTTTCTAACATTGTTCTTTTTTGATGATTTACAATCGATGATTCTAATTTCTTTTTCAAGCTAGGTAATTAATTTTTTCTTATTCAAATATTTTGTTCAATATCTCATTTCTTCTCTTCTTTTTTCAAGGTTCCTATCTCTAATGTGTTTAGATTCTTATGTGTCAATAGGAAGAGGAGCTATTAATTTGTTTGGAGCCATTAATTTGTTTTTCTGAAACATTCTGATTTGCTGCAACACTACAAAAAAAATGGTCATTAGCCAGGTTTTAAACTGTGGCTAAGATGGCGTTGCAACGGTTGGAGAAATTGAGGCAAAATTGGGTGTGGGTTTTTTTATTAGCCACGATTTTTTCGACCGTGGTAACATCCACTTTGCCACGGTTAAAACCGTGGGTAATGATTTATTTTATTTTAAAAAATAAATTTAATTAACAATTAGCCACAGTTTAAACAATGGGAAATATTTTATTTTGTTAAATATTTTTGAGTAATTATTAGCCACGGTTTAAACTGTGGCAAATAATTACCATTTATTTTTTTAAAAAAATATGTATTTACTAAATCAATATATAACAAAATATACATATCAACATATCTAACTACATTTAGTCAAAAAAATATACTAAACATATATAAGATCTAATGTTAACTACCAAACACTATAAACTTATATACAAGGAGAATAGATGGGAAACCATTTACCTTTTCCTTCTCAATCTGCTCCTTCAGCTGAGACAGTTCTAATTCCTAATACTATGCATGAAAGACCATTTAGAAAAGGTAATCATAAAAAGTTAGCTTTACAACCATTCTAAACAAACATTGGAATTTGAAAACCATAAAAGAAACTGAAAATTCACTACGGCATGATTTTGAGATGTTTTATCTCACTATGGTTTTATGTTTTAGTAGCCTACATCATGATAACACAAAAGAAGCAAAATATTAAGGTCATTAAGAATTGCCAATCAATATAGAATTCCTAAAAAGATGCATAAAGACCTCATCATCCGAATCTTTGTCAAAATGAGCAGTTTCATCCTTATTTGGCAAATATTAAATACAAACATATGGAGAGCATAAAATTCAATTCTTCCAAGATTTAAGAGAAGGATTAGCATTTGAAATCTTAAGAAATAACAGTTTTGAACACTAGCATGTATTTATATATTCTCTTCTACTGCCTTCTTATTAACCAGAATACATATTAACCAGGAACTCCAAAAATATTACAGTTAAGAAGAAGTTTTCTAATTCACAAACACCTTGGTGTATCTTGATCCAAAGATCTATATATATGAAAAACCAATTTTGTACATCAATTTCCATTGGCTCTGTATTAATTAAGCTCAGTTTGAATTGTAACTCCTAATATCCATCATGCATGCCAAAAGTAACAGTAATAAGATATCCAAAGCTATTGAACCTAAGAAGCATCAATCTATAATAGAAATAAATTTCAAGCATGTATAGAGATGTTCCTAAAGAATAATGTCATTACATACATAATGTGGATGATATGGATCTACATGCAAATAAGTTGAATGAATAACACTAAAAAAAAAAAATGACTTTTGGTGGCGACTTTTAAAGTCGTAACCAAAAGTCACTTGTCATCTTTTTGGTTTCGGATTGGCCCGACGGTTGACTTGAAACCCATTCGACTCATGCGAGTCTTGGCCAAACTAATTACTCGTTGCTCCGGGGTGACTCAATTTTTTTTGTGCAGTATTCAAGTTTATTTAAAATTAAACCAAACATATACATATCTGATATTCGAACCTGGGTTCCTTGCTTGCAACCATGTGTGTTTTACCATCCTGCTGCTACTTCATTTATATTATGTAAGTGCAAAATATTATATATATATAATCTGTTAAAATTATTTTAAGCCAAAAATATTACAAAACAAAAATAAAATAATATTTAACTTAACAAAAAGTAAATATATTATTATTATGGGAGTCACCACAAAAAGCCCGACTTCAGCTAATTTTATTAAAAAAAAATCGACTTTGGTTAAAAAAAATCTGATTTTTTAAAACCATTAAAAAATTAAAAAAATTTTAATTTCTTTTAAATAAAATTAAGAAAATTAAAAAAAATTAAAAATTTGAATTTTTTAATAAAATAAAAAATGAATTTTTTAATTTTTTTAATTTTATTTTAAAAAAATATGACTTTTTTTATTTTTTTTAAAATAGACTTTTGGTGGCGACTATGAGAGTCACCACCAAAAGTATTTTTTTATTTTATTTAAAAAAATTGGACTTTTTTATTTTTTTAAAAAAATTGACTTTTGGTGGTAACTATAGAAGTCGCCACCAAAAGTCAGACTTTTTTTTAATTTCATTTTAAAAAATTTCACTTTTCTTTTTTTTTTTTAAAATTGACTTTTGATAGCGACTATGAGAGTAGTCGAGTCGCCACTAAAAGTCTGATTTTTTAATTTTATTTTAAAAAATTCTAATTTTTTTATTTTTATTTTTTTTGGCGACCATAGGAGTCGTCACCAAAAGTCTATTTTTTTAATTTTTTTTAAAATCTGAATTTCTTTAATTTTTTTTTAAAAAATTGACTTTTGTTGGTGACTTACTTAAAAAAATATGACTTTTGGTGGCGATTCCAAAACTAAACTTTTAGTGGCGTCTTATTTAGTTGCCACCAAAAGTCGATCTTTGGTGGCGATTTTAAAAGTCGCCACTGAAAGTCAATTTTTTTGTAGTGTAACAAGTTCCAAAAATCTTATAGATTAATCATCAATGAAATGATATCTGCTTTAAGTCAGGTGTAAGTTGAACATGCCACATGTAGACATTCAAATGCAGTTAAGTACCAAAATTAGAAACAACAGTAATACTAACAAACCACAGCAGTCCTAGTTGGCATCCAAAAACACATCGTATAAAATACTAACCAAATGAAGCGATTAATAGTTGCTATTGGAACAACTTGCTTGGATGTCAGTGAGCTCTCACTAAGTGCCATAGGAGTGTTATCTTCAGGTGGATGTTTAGGGTGCTCTGCATTACTCATCATCTCCACATCATATCCTGATTCAATATGCATTGCACGTTCCTTAGACTCGTTTCCATTCAATATGCCAAAAGCATGATCTTGAAAACTAGGTAGTTACATTTGTGAGAATCTCTAAAAGGCAATAAAAGGAAGAGAATGGAACAATAATGAACAAATTAACTACCAACACTAACATAAGATGTATATCCAAACAATATTTTACAATTAGAAAAGTAATGCTTCATCTAACAATAATGTATTTTTGTTTCTTCCTTTTTCTGCTATATATTTCTGTTTCTTAGCAATAAAATCTTTAGTTCTTCTTTGGCGAAGTGTTGGTTTCTATCACAACCTCATCTTACAGTATATGATGTTTTTAGATACTCCAAGGGTCTATATTCAAGTAATAACTACAATAATACTTAGTGGTCTAAAAGAGACATTAAATCTAACGTTTTGGAATTTTTTGAAGTTCCTTAATTAAGGAATCCGTAGATGTTCAGAATTCAGTTCTCATTTTTTATATTTTGGTGGTGGTTTGGAATAAATTAAAGGTTTATACATTCTTTGCTTACATTTCTGGAAAGGAGGAATGAGATGCCAAAATAATGACAAGGAATTATTTTCCCAATCTCTATTACCTCATAAAGACTTAATATATGTGAGGAATCTAATTACACATGCTGTTTAGACCATAATGATTCAAGATACTTCCAGATTGATTGTAGTATTGTCGACATAACATAACATAGTAAAAATAATTCAAACACAAGAAGCGTAACATACCAAGGAAGTTGCATGTAACATTTGGAAGTTTAGCATCAGCACAAATAGCCTGGACGTAAGGCCCTCACTCTAGTATCTTTGAGCATAGACAAGTCCTTTGAAAATTCTAAGAACTTGTGGCTTTTCTTCACAGCCTCAACAAAGTCAATAATCTCAGACTCAACCTTTTCCAAGGCATTAGCTTTTACTGCTGCTATATACAAAGCAGAGGTGTAGTTTCCTGACGCCCCATATAAAGCCAAAGGCACCTACTACAAAATGATCACAGAGCAAGAAGACAAGGCAAAAACTAATCAAAATTAATGCTGACAACATGAAGCGAAAACAATTTTTATCATACTTCAATTAGAGAAGTAAACGAACTACACTATGCGGTATATCAAATGTTAAGAAGCATCATCTAGAGTTTCAAAACAACACATAAAGTAGATTTGTAGAACCTAAAGCTCATTTAAAATGGAAAAGAGAGAAAAAATACATACTTGAAATATGAAAGAAGACAGAGAGAGTGAGTGTGCGGAATCAGATTGAAGGTTAACCTCTCCTTTTTAATAATCCTTCTCTTCAATATGAAACCTAAAATCAAAAAAGGGAATATAAAATCAGAAATCAAAAACATGCAAGAGTCAAAATACATACTTTGGTGTGAGAAAATAGAGAGAAGAAAATGTCAAAGACATAAAACACTAAATGCAGAGGAAGCAGTGGCGGAGCCACGTTAGGCTCAGCACCCCCTGAATTTTTTGCTAAAATTAAATTTTTAATTATAATATTTTAAAAATTTATATTTTGACCTTAAATTTTAAATTTTTTTCATTTTGATCCTTAAATTTTTGGCTAAAATTATAATTTTATATACAATATTTTGAAAAGTTTCATTTGGGCCCTAAATTTTAAAATTTCTTTCCACTTTGACCCCTAAATCTTTGGATAAAATTACAGTTTTAAATATAATATTTTGAAAATTTATATTTTGGCTCTAAATTTTAAACTTCCTTTTCATTTTAGCCCTTATAATATTTTAATAATTATATTTTGCACCCCCTAACTCAGGGATCCTAGCTACGCCACTGAGAGGAAGTGTGCAAGTGCGAATACGGAGGAAGAAGACAGAAGGAGTGTCGAGGAGGAGAAAAAATGCACAAGAGAGAAGAGAAGTTTGAGAAAATGTATCGGCCTTCATGTCGTCTTCTTTGGAGGGATTTCAGAGTAGAAGTTTTGGGAATTTAGGGCTGTGCAATTTCTAAAAAGACTTGAGCTCTAGGATTGTGTGATTTATGAGAGAGTTGAACGAAAAAAAAAGGAGGGAATCATCAAAACAAGAAGAAGGGAAATGAAAAAAAGTAAATGACGCTTAAAATAGCCACAATTTTAGATGATTTAGCCACAGTTAAAGTAACTGTGGTAATAAACTGTGGCAAATACTCGTTTTTCTTGTAGTGCAAGAAGATGGAAGTGCAAAAAAAAAACACAAAAATTATACAAGATGAAGAGAAAGATTAAATTATTTCATATGACAATTTGTAAATTCATTATTTTATTTAATTTTCAGTATAAAATAAACAATTCATTTACATCAAAATTTGTAAATTGATAATTTTTTTTGCAATAAGAAGTTTCAAATCATTTTTTGAGCATGCCCTCAAATAGAATTATAAATATGTAAGTTAATTGTTCTTTTTTTTTCTTTACATAGTTAAAAAATTACATAGCAACTAAAATGAAAAAAGTCCACATAACAGCTAAATTGTAAAAAATCTACATAAATATAATAAAATCAGATTTATTTTAAAATTCACAATTTTTTCCTTAGCAGATCACAAAATTTTTTAAAAAAAGTGGCTCATGTTGAGCCACATATGTGACTAAATGTTGTCTATGTCAAGTGGCTCGACATACTGGGTTATATATATAAAAAAATTAATAATCAAAATAAATAATTTATATTTTATATTATAATAATTAATAATTAGCTAATTATATATTTTTCATTTTATTTTATAAATCTATTAATAAAAATTATTACTAGTATATGTAACATTAATTAGATAATTATATATATTTTATTTTATTTCATAAATTTATTAATTAAAATTATCACTGGAATATGTATATATTTATATATTTATATAGTAGACAGGTGGCAGATACTGGAAGAGTGAGGGATGATAATCTCCGACTGAAAAATAGTATTAAAAATTCAGTAGATATTATTTATCAGTAGGAAATCAATCGAAAATAAATTAGCGACTGAAAATATTAATAAGAAATTAGTTGAAAAACTTATTTTCCTACTGAAATCCTCATCTTTCCTATTGTTTTTGCTTTAGTTATGGCACGTTATTGCTATAGTGTTCTGCGTATCACATATACCCTTAAATCTAAGTGTCAATTTCTCTTATTATTATTTTTTTTTAAGGAGATGTGCTTCTGTTTCTGTTTATCTGTGTTCCCTTTGGTGGGAGCTGAGGCCGCGTTTGGTCCTTGTTTGACTATCTTTGTTTTAGGCTCTAATATTCTTGTGTGGTTTTTCTATCAGATGAACACATCCCTACAGTCCAAAATCTAAGCAATATGGGACTTATCTGTGCTTCTCATTCTCACTTCTCACACAATATGTGGGATTGAGCAAACTCTTTTTTTTTTTTTTCGCGATACAAAATTTTTTTCTTCATTTTAGCATGTATTGTCTCTTTCTTTCTTCTCAATTCTCATAATAATTAATATTATTTTTACTACAAAGAAATAAGAGAACAGAAATTATATATACAAGTTTATCAATTAATTAATTTATTATATTATACTTTTTAATATATATATATATATATATAATTATTACTAGTTCAATTTTAATTCAATCGTAGGTAAATTAATGAATCTTGAATTAATACTTTTACCAATTTAACACGGGTCAATTTTGAAATAATAGATAGAAATTATTTATTAATTTTTATAATTCAAAGAAGATACTTATAAATGAGTCATAGTTAAAAGAATCATTTTTCGCGTTCTTCTTTAATTTTAACAACCTTTTTAGATGATTTAAAGGTTGATAGAATGTGCCAAGTGTTGAGTTTCAGGTAGCTCAGGAATCATATATGAGGATCAATGGAAGCTGCCCCCTTTAACTTTTAGTATAACGAGAGAATGACATAATTAATAAATTGAAGAATATGCATGAAGTATATATAAAGGATAGCGAAAGAGGAATAAGTCAATAAAACAATTATTGATTGTTTTCCGTGGAATCATCTCGTCATTTATGTTTTGTCTTTTCACTTTTTATTCTCCTCTTCCTTTTTAATTTTTTTTATCATCAATATCGCGTAATTCTCTTTAGCTGTTGATACTTAAAGCTCATCAAAATTTGCAAAATTATAATCTTGCCAATTTCTTGATATTAGGCCTAACTATTTCTTGATAAATTTTTTAGCCCTAAATTACTTCGTCTTTAGTCTGATTCAGTTCCTTCCTCTGCCAATTTAGAGAAGATTCTATCTTTCATGCTTAGTAATTTTAAAAGGGATTATGTTCCATTCAATTGAGGGAGAGTATACCTTTAATAAACTAAAGACAAAAAAACATGTCACTTGTCATTTGAAAGCAAATGCTCAAACCAACAAGATGCAGGCCCAAAAATAACCTTTGACATAAATGCTGAGGTATCCATAAGTTTTTCTTTAGAAATTACAATTTTTCAATCCTATAAAAGTGGTTATTCTTGAAATTTTTCCTTGAAGTAATTTTTCCTCTCCTCTTCTCGCTTTTTAATTTTTATCATTCGAACCCAAACGACCACGCAGAACGTTATTAATTAGTCAAAGAATGCTTAATGACGTGAATTTTCCCATCAATTTTCTCTTAGCTTCCTAATCATATGTCAGGACTTATTAGTCAAACGTTTGACGTATGAAACTGATGAGCAATCGATCATATAGTCGCAACAATTCAATGCTTTATATAGATTTCGAAATGTCTAACCTTTTAAAAAATAATATATTTTAGAAAATTTCTTGAAAACTAGTCTAAGAAATGAGTTGGTTGTTAGAATTAAGATATGAAAATTTAACTTAGAATTGGAATGGAAATGAGATTTAGAATTTCATTTCCATTCCCATGTTTGGTTAGGTATGAAAAGGGATGGAAAAAATCAATTTTTTCCCTTGTTTAGTTGAAAGAATTTGTATTGGAATGGAAAGGAATTATAAGAAAATCACTATAATACCTATGAATGTAAAAAGTTATGTAAATATTATATAAAAGAACATTAGTAAATAAATTAAATAAAGAAATTGAATATAATCTTTTAATATATTACACAAAATTAAATATTACATAATAACATATTAAATATATTAAATGTTTTATATAAGATGTATCAAAAACAAAATTTTTGTAGAGTTAATTTATAGTTATAATTAATAATCAAGTCACTAACACTTTTAATAACTTTTTAATAATAAAATATATGAAGTATCTTTTAATATATTATGACCACGCCGTAGATAGTGAAGATTGACTTCACTCAATTCACAACTCCAAAATTTACAAGTTGCATGCATGCTTGAAGTTTTAAGGATTTTCAGATAAATTGAATGTGTATGTGTGTGTATATATATATATATATATATATATATATATATGTTTATATGTATTACTTTTTGGAAGATACAACATTCTTATTGAGTTTTACAAATAAATGAAATTAATTAATGATAATTTTTTATCTACTCTTATGAAAATATTCCTTGCGCTTAATTTTGTTTATATTTATTTAAAAATGACTTAAATCCCCAAAAAAGCGATATAAATTGTAACAGAATAAATTACTTAATCTAATATTATGAAGATGCTAAAAAAGATTAAATTATGGTAAACTAACTATTTTAATCAAATATTACAAAAAAAATAAAATATAATTTGTTAAAATAAAGAATAAGCTTACAAATTAAAATAAATATTGCCTCTAAAATTTTAGTACCAACGTAAAGCTACAGATACTCTAGAGCAACTGAATGAGGTTAGTTACAAATAAAAATAATAGTGTAATTTTAAAAATTTTATAAGAGTATAATAGTCAAATTATTATATTAAAAGTATAAGAAAAGTTTATTATTTCACTTGAATTTGAGAATCCACATTCTCTCAAATGAGAATTCTAATAGCCAAACATAAAAATATTGACAATTTCTATTTCTATTCAAAATTTTTAACTCAATTCCAGCAATCAAATGGAATGTACGATAGTATATTAATGATAAAAAAGGGTCTTAGTTTCAAAAACAATAACTCATCTCGTTGTATATATGATATAACCGAAATTTCAGGAGAGTAGAGATTCTGACCAATCAAACATATATTTGGACCATTCTTTTTCGTTTTCTTTTCATACTCTTTTATTCTATGAAACTAATTGTACTCAGAAAAGGGCAGGTAAAAATAATAAAAATTGAGTATTTTATTAGAACACTTTAACTTAGATTATTTTTTAAGAGGATAGTTTAAATAATTTCTCACTATCTTTCTTGATTTTTTACTCTCTCATATTATATTACCGAATACATCATCCTGCCAAACATGCCCTAGAACATTAGATGTCAGTGGGTGACCCTATAAAGGAATGTGAAAGCAATGAGGCCCACTGATTGGAGTCATCTCCTTACGGAAATGCAACTGAATAAACAGTCCAATTACATATTCGCAAACTTTAGCCAACAATACGGAAGATATACTAGAATTTGAAAGACCCACTATAAGTAGGGGCTAACCAGAGAGAACAATTGTGGCATGCAATGCATCAGAGAGAACAAAGGAATCAGAATGATCCTCCAATTTCCTCGTCCTTTTCCATCCTCTGGCGAAAATTGACCAGTAAAAGGAACATCCAGCCAGTTTATATAGGATTTCGAATTTCCAATTAGTTCAGAAAGCAAATAATGAATATGGAACATTGGATCAGAATCCCTTTTTCATCTTCTGTACGTTATGATGGAGAAGCAGCAACGTCTGTCATAATTAATTTGTGGCAAGCTCCGTTTGTGCCCAATATAGTGCGTCTTATCTTATCACAGAAATGTGCATGGCATCTCCATTATTTCTGTTCCTGCTTCTTTCTTTGTTTTATACGATCTTTACAGCGTTTTTGGTTCGCTGCTTTTTCATTGAGTTATGATGGAAATTTTTTGTTGAGTTTTCTTTCCCTCGTTTGGTTGGCTGGCGACAATGGAAAACCGATTTCCATCAATAGAAAAAGTGGTGGTAGTTTTCAATTTTTTTTGTACAATTAATTCCTTCGATTGGCAATGAAAAACCGGTTTTCTTCAATTTAATTGGATTGCTCTCTCAATGTGTTTTGTATTTCTATTGCAGTCCTCGGTTGAAGCCCTGTGCTGTTGGTCTTCTTGGCTGATTGCTGTCGTTGTCTGCACCATCCTCTTCTATAGCGTCTCTACATCTTCTTCTTTTGCGGCATCTCTATTTCGTCTGTCTTTGCTATCTTTGCTTCGTTTTCTGCAGCCAAAGGCAAGTCAAAAGGAGATGGCTTCTGTCATCGAAGAAGGCATCTACTCGTCACACTGGCGTCGAAGGAGATATATAGGATGCACACTATCGAGGGTTCACGTTGTCAAGGGAAATGGAGTCTGAAAGAGATTTGGGCATGATCTTTTCCTTTTTTTTTAAAACATAATACAATTTTAACATAGGGGTAATTTAGTAAAATTACCCTATAATATTCCATTTCCTTGCCCTTAAAAATACATACTAAATAAAATTTTCCTTTTTCTTTTTTCATTCCCTTTCTTTTTTCTTTTCATTTCTACTCTGTCCTACAAACCAAACATGCTCTTATGGTACTCAATTTGATTTTTGATGAAAAATTTAAAAATACTTCCGTCAATTATAATTCTTAAATATTTCTAAAATTATAAAAAATAATAAACAGTCTCTTCATTTATTATTGTACCTTTTGTCAAAAATTAGCCATGTTAGATCTCTTTTGAGCCAAAAGGCAGTTCTTGTTTAATCTTAAGATTCCAAATCCTTCTTTTATACTGTGAGCATTTCCCTCCATTCGTAAATCTAACCAATGGGAATCTTAGTAGCACTTCTCAATTTTCACTTCTTACGCTGTGAGGGACTGATGAGCAAACTCTTTTTCTTATTTTACCTTTTGATACAAACTCTTCTTTTTAAAGCTTGTTGTACTTTCTCTTTCTTTCTTCTTAGTTTTTCATCAAAAAATCAAGAGAAGAGCAATTTCATGTATATATAAGTTTATAAAACAAAGTACGAATAGATTAATTGATTTATTATATTATATTTTTGATACATGAAATTAATATATATATTAAATATTACTAGTTTGATCTCAATTCAACTAATTGGAGTACTAATGAATCATGAATCAATATTTCCACCAATTTAATAATTAGTCCAATTTTAAAAACATAGATAGAAAATAGTTATTAATTTTTATAGTTCAAAGAAAATAATTTTAAATAAGTCTTAGATAGTTAAATATTTGTTTTTTGTTTCTTCTTCCTTAATTTTAACAACTTTTTTAGATGATTTAAAGATTGATAGAATGTGCCAAGTGTTGTGTTTCAGGTAGTTCAAGAATCATACACGTGTATCAATGGAAGCTGCCCCTTTATCCTTTAGAATAAGGAGAGAATGACAATTAACAAATTGATGAATATGTTTAAAGTAAAAAGCCGACAGTGGAAGAGAAAAACGTCAATACAATATTCAATGATTGATTCTTTTGCGTGGAATCATTTCTTATCCCTTTATCTTTTGTCTTTTTATTTTTCTCTTTTTGTTTATTTAGGGTTTATTACAAGAAGGTCCATGTGGTTCGTTTTGTTTTCACACTGGTATATATCTTATGGTTCATAAAGTACTAATCTAATGGTTTGTGATTTACACCATTGACACTGTGGGACCTTGTGATATGCTTTTGTTCAATTTTTAATGGAAGAGCCACATGAGATGAGATCCACATGACACTACAAGAAATTCAACATATAGTAATGGAAATTTTTTGTTGGTAAAAAGTATAAATTCGTGGGTATCGCACCAATTTACCTAAACCCACAGTTCAATATCTTATCATATTTGATGACTGTTTTTTTATTGTTACTATAACATATACCAACACTTTTTTAAATTAGGAACCTTTACGTACGATTGTTTTAGTGCCACTGAAAGTTCTAGTGACGGATATATTTTAAATCACTATATGAGATAGTGAAGATTTCTCTATTATCACTAAAGCTTGTAAAAAGAGTTTCAAACACCACAATCTCTGCATTTTTTTAAATCTTTTTTTCTTTTTACATTTATTATCATTGTCACACCCCGAAACCAAAAGTGTGACTGACACGGAGAAGCAAAAAGTATTCACCTCCGTAAGCCATTACTAATCCAAACTACCCTTGCAAAGCTTAAATACAAACCTCTTAAAATCCCAACCTAGGCACATACATCTTCAAACATGGCAAAGTCTCATTCATTCCCATACGTAAAACAACATTAGAGAATTTCAGAAAAAAACTCATTCAGAACCAACTCAAGACTCAAAAAATAAATACTATGATTTTATATATATCGAAAACCAAGTTCATAAATGAAATTTCGGCAGAGCTTCCCATGAAAGTGGAACCTTCTGAATATGTATACAACAACCCATAATCAATACAATAGCATAGAGAGCTTTGCTCTCAACATATCATTACAAAACTATAAACATATAACGGTTTACCCAAGACTACTTCTTACAAGCTGAGGATCAGCCTGTAGTCCATGGAGTGATTGTTAAGGTACAAACTATATACTACCAAATGTAGGTACACACTCATTAGACTCAAACTACTTAAGGTACTCAAGTGACTTTATGTCACAACCCATAATCTGAACACGTAACCGGCACAAGTCCAAAGATGTACCTTTCAGACTAGTAAGCCTAGATTTGATTTGACTGACTTAGATTATAGCATTTCACATAACATTGAAAACATTTGACATACAAGAAAACTGAAATTTTCAAGAAGATACATAATTTATTTAACAACCATTTTTTTTATTAACATCTCATAAGACATAAGACCTAGGTGACATGTATGATTATAGAGTTTTTTACACAAAATATGAACAAATCATTTACAAGCATACTAGCCCGAAACAAGGGGGCCATACGAGAGATACCCGTTACTCTTTCAATGGATACTTTCTGCGCACAAAAGCAATACTTCGGCCAAAAAAATTATGTTTATGACAATAATTTGCTTACATTCGAAGTCGTCTTAGAGAAATCATAATTTTCTCACAAATTCAAATGCGTTTATGGCAACATTCATACTTTCTGTTATAATCAATATCAAATATAATTCAAATATTGAAATTAAAGTTTGTGTATAGTTGAAGGTAATTTGATTGTAATTTAATGTGAAGGCCATTGAGATTTATAAATAGAATACTATGATAAGGTGGTTGGAGATATGGCTAGAAGTTTTTTGGAACCCAAGCTTCGATATCATGGATAAAATTTGAAATAGGGAGAAATAGAAGAGTGGCAATTTCGTAATTGTTGAGTTAGAAGTGATTATTTCTGTTGATGATGATGAGGTAAGGAAGGGAGAGAGAGTGTAGATGGCAGACTATGAGAAGAGAGATGGGACGTAGATGCAGAGGCTATGGAGTAGGAGAATGATTAGCTAGCTTGTATTCAATTTCTTGCTCAAGCTCCACATTCCAATTACACACACACACACACATATATATATATATATATATATATATATATATATATATTAATTCAAAGTCGGCTAACCTTTTCACCGCCTAGGAGGAGATCTTTCTTCACAATTCTTTAAAATATCCCAATCTACTTCTCTAACATGTTCTGCATAATTGATGGTGACGGCCCAATTCATTAGATTTATTATTATTTTTTATTTCTTTTGGATTTTTCTAAATTATTTTATAATAGGAGATACTTGTGATTGTTGTGGAAGGTTATGCACAGTAGCCTCCCTCTGAATGAAATTTTGAAGGAGAGAGGTTTTAATATGCGAGGGTTCTGTACATTTGGCTGCGAGGAGCATGAAACCATTGAGCACCTTCTTCGGCATTGCCACTTGGCCTGGGCAGTTTGGCTTGGCTCTAATATTGGTATATGTCGGAAGTATGCTGCAAATGAAACGATTTCATTTGATTTAGCGCCCTCCATGTTCAAGCGTAATAGTCACAACAAACCAACCTACAAGATATTAGATATTCCACCAGTGTCCTGTTGCTTTGCTTGGGCAATTTATAACCATCGAAATAAGGTCTTATTTGAAAAGTTGCTCCTGAATGTTAGAACGTTGTGGAACGGGACACACAATTACAACTGAAATAGAAGTGAGAAAAAAAAATTGAAAATGATGAACACCAAATTTATGTGTAAAACTCCTAAACAAATTAGGAGAAACACCTTGGGCAAATTGTAGAAGAATTTCACTAATGCAAAAGGATTACAACAATTTCTCTCTAAAATAAGGAGAGAACAATTGACAATACCCTCTCTTATAATAGGAGAAAACACACACTCTCTCTCTAACAAAAGGAAAGACAATTTTAGGAGAAATCTCACTTTTTTCTCTCTCTAAAAAACTCTCTCTCTTTTGCACCCAAAAGGAACTTTGTCTTCAAGACTTGAGATGATCCTTATGAAGCCAAGAGACATGTATTTATAGGGCAAGGGGGGTGAAGAAGCAGAATTCAATGTCCACGATATATTGCAATTTTGAAACCCAGCTTACAGCTCCTCCAGCAAGAGTAAACACATAACCTGAGGTGAATTTACTCTTATCAAGATCACCTGCATAATTTGAATCAACATAGCCTCTAACAATAAAGTCTGATCCTCCATAACATAATGCAACATTTGAGGTACCCTTTACATATCTTAGGATCCTCTTCACAGTACTCCAATGCTCTTTACCAGGATTCGCCATGTATCGACTAACCACTCCCACTGCTTGTGCAATGTCTGGTCTTGTGCAAACCATAGCGAACATTAAGCTACCCACTGCTGATGCGTACGGTACTCGAGACATTTCCATCCTCTTTGCTTCATTGCTAGGGCTCATACTTGAGGATAACTTGAAATTAATAGGAAGAGGGGTAGAAATTGGCTTACAATCTTGCATATTGAAGCGTTGCAAGATTGTCTTTAAATAATTTTTCTGAGAAAGCCATATCTTCCTATTATCTCTGTCTCGGTATATTTGCATCCCTAGAATCTTGTTTGCCGGTCCCAAGTCCTTCATTTCAAATTCCCTAGCTAACTGCACCTTTAAATCTATAATATGATCTTTGTTGGGGCCTGCTACCAACATGTCGTCAACATACAACAACAAAATAATGAAATTATCATCACCAAATCTCTTGTAGTAAACACAAGGATCTGAACTATGTCTGTTGTATCCATGGCTCATGATGAAGGAATCAAATCTCTTATACCAACATCTCGGCGCCTGTTTAAGACCGTATAGAGATTTGTTCAACCTGCAAACCAAGTTCTCTTTACCTTTTTCTTAAAAACCTTCTGGTTGGAGCATGTAAATCTCTTCTTCAAGTTCTCCATGAAGAAATGCAGTTTTAACGTCTAACTGCTCTAAGTACAAGTCAAATGTAGCACACATCGCCAAGACTACTCGAACTGTTGTAAGTCGAACAACAGGAGAGAATATTTCATTGAAGTCTATACCTTCTTTCTAAGCGAATCCTTTCACCACCAATCTAGCACGATACCGCTCCACTTGGTCATTGCCATCTCGTTTGATCTTATAAACCCATTTATTCCCAATGGCCTTCCTTCCTTGTGGTAGTGGAACAAGATTCCATGTCTTGTTTTTGTGTAGAGCTTCAATTTCTTCTTGCATTGCTGCCATCCACAGAGAAGCTTCTTGGCTTTTTATAGCCTCATGGAAAGTTGATGGCTCTCCATCCTCTGTTAGTAGACAGTATGCAACATTTCCCTCCATGATGTACTCTGAATGCCAAGCTGGTTTTCTTTTCTCTCGAGTTGACCGACGAACTTATGGAGTTGCAAACTCAGCTTGCTCTTGTTCTTCGTGCTCTGGTGCTGCTTCAGAAGAATCTGGAACTTCTTGTTCTTCTCTTTCTTCAACTTGAACTGTAGTAGTCTCTGGTTTCTCTTTTGAAGTGCTATCATTTTCTTTCTCTTGTACATTATCTTCTGTAAATATCACATCTTTGCTGATTATCACTTTGCGGGCAGTGGGATCCTACAGGCGGTACCCCTTAACTCCATCAGCATACCCTAAGAAAATACATTTTCTGGATTTTGGATCCAACTTTGATGTTTCTTGGGCATTGTACATAACGTAAACGGGACTTCCAAATGTATGTAAGTGAGAATAATCAGTTGGCTTACCAGTCCACATCTCCATTGGCGTTTTCAGATCAATTGCGGTTGATGGTGACCGATTGATCACATAGCAGGCGGATTTGACTGCTTCTGCCCAAAATGACTTGGCCATCCCCGCAGTTCTCAACATTGCTCTTGTCGTTCTAACAAGGTTCTGTTCATTCGCTCTGCTACTCCATTTTGTTGTGGAGTGTATGCCACCGTGAACTGCCTTTTGATACCTTCTTGTTGACAAAAGATATCAAATTCATTACTGGTATATTCTCCTCCATTGTTTGTCCTCAAACACTTGATCTTCTTATCAGATTCAAGCTCAACCCGCGCTTTGAATATTTTGAAAATTGGAAATACATCTGCCTTATTTTTTATTGGATACACCCAACATCTTCTGGAGTAATCGTCAATAAAAGAGACAAAATATTTTGCTCCTCCTAGGGACAAAACTGGTGCTTGCCAAACATCAGAATGGATAAGTTCTAAGATAGATTTACTTCTAGCATTAGAACTACTGAACTTTAATCTGTGCTGCTTACTAGTAACACAATGCTCGTAAAAAAGGTAGTGATACCTTTTTGAGCCCTGGAAGAAGCTTTTGTTCAGCAAGAATCGTCAATCCTCGTTCTGACATGTGGCCAAGCTTATGGTGCCACATCATGGTTAATTCTTCTGCCGAACTTGACAATGCAGTGAATGCTTCTCCATCTTGTTGTGTTTCTCCTTTAAGCATGTACATATTTGTAGTTATCTTTTCCACTTTCATCATTATCAGTGCGCCTTTAACTATTTTCATGATCCCATCTTGAATATGGGTTTTACACCCACTATTATCTAATTGTCCTAAAGACAATAGATTTTTCTTTAGGCCTCTCACATGTCGTACCTCTTGGATGGTGCAAACCATACCATCAAACATCTTTAATTTGATGGTACCAACACCTGCAATCTCCAAGGCATGATCGTCTCCCATGAATACTGATCCACCTGAGATAGGTTCATATTGATGAAACCATTCTCTCCAGGGAGTCATATGCCATGTCGCTCTTGAGTCCATAAGCCAGACATCAGCGAGTCTTCTTCTGCCTTCAGTAGCGGTTGTTGCCTCACTGTATAAAATTTCACCATCATCCGAGGTGCTTGCTAAACAACCCTGAGCTTTTGATGACTCAGAATCTTTTCCTTTAGCTTATTCTTTCTTCTTGAGATGCCAACACTCCCTTTTGTAGTGCCCTTTCTTGCCACAGTGATGACACTTGACATTTTTCTTCTGAATTTTGATCTACTCTGATTTTGACTCCCACTGGGGCCACGCTCCGTTGATCTCCCTCTCATTATTGTTAAAGCTTCAGCTTGATGTGAGCCTCCCGATCTATCTTCTTTGCTCTTACGCCGACTTTCTTCTTCAAGAACCGCAGCTGCAATATCATCGAAGACTAGAACTTCTATATTGTTTGTTAAGTTAATGATGAGTTGATCATACGAATCAGGTAGACTTTGAAGTAGAATTTCAGCACGTTCACCCGTCTCTATGTTATGCCCCATTGCTGTGAGCTGTGAAAATAAAGTGTTGAGGGTGTTGATGTGGTCAGTCACCAAAGTTGACTCCATCATCCGAAGGGTGTAAAGTTTTCTTCTCAAGAAAATTTTGTTATGCAGTGATTTGGCCTCGTACAATTTGGTTAGAGTATCCCATATCTCTTTTGCTGTCTTTTTCTCCGCCACACTTGACAATACTCCATCGGCTAGTGCAAGATGCAGATTAGCAATAGCATTGCCATCCATCTCGTTCCACTTGCCATCGTCAGTGATCTCGTCGGGCCTTTCTCCAATTGCCGCCAAGCAGTTATCTTTTCTCAAAACTGCTTTTATTCTCATTTTCCACAATGAGTAATTATTCCCATTGAACTTCTCTACTTCGTACTTCGTTGCCATTATTAAAGATGCCTCCTTTCCACTAACTGGATCTAATTGTAGCACGATAACCAGGCTCTGATACCACTGTTAGAACGTTGTGGAACGGGGCACACAATTACAACTGAAGTAGAAGTGAGAAAAAAAATTGAAAATGATGAACACCAAATTTATGTGTAAAACTCCTAAACAAATTAGGAGAAACACCTTGAGCAAATTGTAGAAGGATTTCACTAATGCAAAAGGATTACAACAATTTCTCTCTAAAATAAGGAGAGAACAATTGACAATACCCTCTCTTATAATAGGAGAAAACACACACTCTCTCTCTAACAAAAGGAAAGACAATTTTAGGAGAAATCTCACTTTTTTCTCTCTCTAAAAAACTCTCTCTCTTTTGCACCCAAAATGGAACTTTGTCTTCAAGACTTGAGATGATCCTTATGAAGCCAAGAGACATGTATTTATAGGGGAAGGGAGGTGAAGAAGCAGAATTCAAATTGTCCACCATCTTTGACTATTCAAAGAAGTAGAATTCAAATTCTCTACCACTTTTGATTAAGGAAGCAAAATCCAAATTCTCCACCATATTTGACCAAAAGAAGCAGAATTCAAATTCTTTTCCACTTTTGACTAAGGAAGTAGAATTCAAATTCTCTACTATCTTTGACTATTCAAAGACTTAATATAGAAGCAAAATTGCTTCTTATCTTTTTGGTCAACAAAAGTGGCTTTACCACCACACTGGATCCTTCTCAGGAATCCAACATTTTCAAATGATTAGAAATAATCTGTCAAGTTTCAGCATTTTCAAATGCAAGTATCAAGATTTATAAGGGGGTTTACGAAGAAAATATGAGGCCGCTAAGAATCAAGCTCTTCCAAACTTGATACTATATTAGATCATTTCAACTTGAAAGTTTAAGTTGTTAAATAAAAACCTAAAAAAAAATTTTTTAAACACATTATATATCAAGAAGGTCGTTAGAATTTGACTATCATTTCAGGATTAGTCAAATAAGAATGAGTCATGACATGGAGATATATAGATGGTCGACATTTTATTAATTCACCCCAAAATGTTTCTGATGGGAATTCGTAATAACAATAGTAGCCGTCAATCATGCTTCTTGCAAACTGAAACAACCATTTCGAGGTAGAAACGGAGATATATATCATATATAACTAGAAGTATAAGAATATATAGCCACACTGCTTTCCTGTCAATAATTAAGACATCAGAGCTCATTATTATTGGTTGATTATCTTATCTCTAATTATAGTTTTCGACGCGTTAACATTATTCTCTTCTTCTTCCACCACAACCACGTTCTCTCTGACAATTAAAATAAATGGCTGCAACAGGCAATCCAAGATTATTGATCTCAGCGAACTCTCTGGTGTTGAAATTTTGGCGCCATTCAGGTGCAAACACAGTTTCTCTACCCAATTGGCGGAACAACACAATTGCAAATCGATGAATCCCTGCCATTGGTTGTGGGCTTTCATAGAATACAGCCTCCTTCCCTGCATCGAAGTTATATGCAATATTGATCTCATCAGTTTAATATTGAGCTATACAATATAATTCACAAAGTATTGGAATTTAATTGGTCATTATTCATTACATAAAACCTATATACGGGTCGGAGTCAAAGTAGATTAATTACTACATAGGAGTTAATTGCGAATCATGGCATATTACAGTAGATGAGCATTTTTAACTGTATATATATATATATATATATATGGGTGTGTGTGCGTGTGTGTGTATAACCTGTATAACCTGATGGTTATTAGTTATTACAGTTCAAAATTAGTTTTATTCATTCTCGTACAACACGTTAAAACCGAACAGGGATATGCCCTATCTATAAGGACTAGCAGAAAAGATAGGGCATGGAAATACATATAGAAGAGAAGATGTAGTCGCTAGTCAGTAAGTAGTTAATTACCAAAGGTTGCATCTGTGGTCGCAGGAATATCTGTCACCATCCTGAAAATGTTGTATAACAAAATGAAGATTAATAAATTAACAGGTCACCACCGAATATTCATTGAAGATTTACAATTTGATTACATCGTGAATAGAGATTCAAGATCATATTATGTCACTTTCTTTTAGTGGATGCGGTCAATATGTGTGTATGTGTTATATAATTTGTAATATTAAATTAGAATTTAAATCCAATATCAAATAAAAAAGAATGTGTAGAAGTATTTAAGACTTAAGCAATATTTTATGTGATCAATGTCAATTAATTGAATATATTATGTTAATTAATTTTAATATACGGTATGTAAAATATATATATACATATTTAAACTTCTTGAACTTGATCCTTACAATTAATTAATATCTTTTCTAATTCATTTTGAATTTGAAATGATGTATTGGTTAAAATTTAAATTATTTCAAAATTTGAAATAATATATTTGTTGAATTATAAACTATTTTAAGATTTGAATTAATATGTTGTTTCAATGTTAAAATTTAAATAGAGGCTCGAAAATTGGATGGACTTAATTTTTCAAAAACACACACACGCACATATATATATATATATATATATTTATATATATTCTTTTAAAATTTCACACAAAGTTGTATTTGATAGAAAATATTCAAAAGAAAAAATTCTAAAAAGTTTTGTTGTATTTTAGAAGAGTTTTTCTAAAATTTTTAATATATAAATATAGACTCTTTATAATAGTAATATATCGCGCCTCATCAAAGTCTGTGAAATTTATATTCTTGTAACAGCTTATTCATGTGTTTGAGTACAGGACTGTGAGCACCGAGAAGAAATTAAATGTTCTCTCGTATAAATAAAGATGTAGATTTGCCTGAAGATAAAGGAAAAGGGAGCTGACCAGTGCAAGTACTCCCTCAAGAAAGGATTACTAGGGCTAGGTGCATCTGCGTCCACCATTATCTGAGATCATTGATAAATCATCGATCAGAATCAGTGAATAATAAAGTTAACGCCGTACTCAAATTCAAGATTAATATATAATGCAGATAAATATAAATTACCAGAGTGTAGAAGGTCCTGAGGTCATTTCCACCAATACAAATTCTAGGGCGGTTAACAACTTGGGAGGGCCTGAGTTCATAGCCATTATTAATCTCTCTGTTACCAAATACAACCCGAATTGAAACTGAGCTCGTGAAAGGGTCTAGAACATCCCCTATCACCCTCCCAACTACAAGAGGCTCCCCACCATCCCGTGAGGTTGCCATATCTGTTAATATGTTAATTATGTATGATATGATCACACCAATACAATAAATATAGGTCGATCGATATATATATATATATATATATCCGAACGAGTATAGAATATATATATATATATATATAAGGCTCTCTAGCATCTACTTTTGCTTTAGTCTCATCAATGGATTCTTGGCTTAGTACCATATGGGCATCATCTTCTGTCTTTCTCTCTCCCACTTTATTACGAACGATATCTCCAGGTGCTTTTTGTTTTCCACAGATCCTTTCATAAAAGGATGTGTTAAGCATGTTTGTTTAGCCTAACTCACATCAAAAAATAATTCATGAGAGAAGAGATGTCTAAATTTATATAAAAAATTTAAAACACATTATTCTCTCTATAAGACTTTAACACACCCTCGCGTGCTCAAGATTAGGTATATAGAGTATGAAACTACATTGAAACTATGGGTAACAATTTAACTCTGACTTTATATTAAGTATAATACTTGAGCTTAACTCATCTTAAAAGTTAACTTGTGATTCGAGAGAAATGCTTAAATTTATATAAAAAATGTGAAACATATTATATCCTCCAATACACATAATGAGATGAGATGTTTGAGCATTTCTTGGGGTTGCAAATCTATTCTCATGCTAAATTAGACTTTAAGTACAGCTATATATGTATATGTGCGGGCAAATATACGTGTTGAAAGCTGTGCAATCTAGGCTGTTTATTTTCTCGAATTTAAATGGGAATTAGGAAATTTTACATTTGGACTATATGTGATTTGCGAGGGAACTTCTCATGTCGTTTTCCTTCCAAAAGGCGTCATCAGAGTACACTTTATGCTTGCACAACCAACAAAAGGTTCATGTCAAACGCAAATCTTCAGCTAACGGAGTTGTACGCCTCAACCTTTTTTTTTTTTTTTGATAAACAAGCATATGGTATTTGAATATTATGCTTGTATTGATTAATCTAAATTTAATACAAGTGGAATCATAATGAACGATAAAATTTTTTTACTAAATTTTAACACAATAAATTTTAATGTAATTATATTTATACGATTTAAACTTGAAACTTTTGATTAAGTTATAACAATTTTTTATCAGTTGATATATATGTTTGGTAGTATTGCCTCAACTTTAAAAGTTTTATAATATATAAATTTCACTAAATTTTTAATTTTGTACAATATATTTTTTGCATTACCTTTTTTTTTTTTTCCAAAAACGCTAATACTACTTCTCAATTGTAAGGTAAAAAAGACCAAATTAAAAATATTCATCTGATCTGTCATCTTAAATGATAAAATATTAGTTTTTCCATCATTTTATTCTACATTTTTTTAAAACAAAAAAAAACCTCTGAGAGATGTAACTTTCATTATTCTCTTTCATGGAGACGTCAAAGTTTTGGGCCCAAAGGTCAACGAAGGAGTTTGAAAATTAAAAATTTAAGAGGGTTTATTTGTAACTTTTAGAATTAAGAAAATAAATTACACAACCTCTAAAATTAAATAGATTCTTTGAATTTTCACCTAAATTTTATATCATTTGTAAACACTCCCTTAATTTTTAAAAACGGAAGTTATCTCTACTTTTCAATTCTTTAGAATTTGATAATTTTATATTTAGAGTTAGGGTATTTTATTCTAGTGCAAGGCCTTTAAAAAAAAAAATTAACCATATAAATATATGGCGTAACATGTGGTAAAGGAAAGGCACGAAAGTAGTGGCATTTTCGCTCAAGGGAATGGGCAAAAGGATTTTAAAAATTAAACAGTGAAATTTTAATTTAGTGAATTAATTTCTGATTTGTAATGTTTGAAAAATTATTAGTAAATAATATACACTTAATAATTTCTTCTGAAAAAAAAATATAAATTAATAAATATGAACAATTTTTACAACACTATTATTTTGGTCAACAATTATTTATTTCATTCAAATTGAAGGATGTATCATAAAATCCTCAAAATAAAATTTGTCCAGCACAACAGCAATTCAAACATATACTTTAGGGCGCATTTGGTACAAGGGAATGTTAAAATCATTTCAAAAAATATTTTATGGGGATGTTACATTCTCACGTTTGATACATGGTTTGAAAAAAAGATTCACGAGAATGTAATATTTCTAATAATCAAACATTCTCACAAAATCCTTATTTTTCATTCCCATCAAAAAAGGAGAGAATGATAGATTCTCGTATGATAGAAATATTTTTTTGACATAAAATTATTTATTTATCCATATCCCTACTTCTAATTATAAAAAGAACCCTATTTTGTTCCCTCACAAATATGATCTTTCAATCTGGTCCTTTATAAAATTTTCTTTTCAATTTGGTTTCTCATATGTGAAATATTTTTCAATTTAGTCACTCATAAAATTATCTTTTTTAATTGGTCCTTCAAATAAGGATATTTTTAGTTTGGTCCCTCATATATGAAATATTTCCCAATCATGTCACTCATAAAATTATCTTTTTAATTTGGTCATTCACATATAAGTTATTTTCAATTTGGTCTCTCTCATGAAATAATTCTGAACTTAGTAATTCATAAAATTATCTTTTCTATTTGGTCCTTCACATATGGATATTTTTAAATTTGGTCCCTCACATAAAATATTTCTTAGTTTAGTAACTCATAAAATCATCTTTTCAATTTGATCCTTAGCAATTGGATATCTTTCAATTTGTACCCTCACATGAAATATTTCTCAATTAGTAACTCATAAAATTAACATTTCAATTTGGTCCCTTACATATGAAATATTTCTCAATTTAGTCATTCACAAAATTATCTTTTCAATATGGTCCTTCACATATGAATATTTTTCAATATGGTCTCTCAAATAAATGTTATCAATAATTTCCTTTTGTCAATATGTTATAGAGTCGGCACAATTTGACAACAGTATATTTATATGTAAAAATTAATAGGGATAATTTCAAAAAATTGCCGAATAGAACGTCAGATTCCCAAGAATATAAAAAATATTCATAGGAATGTTTGTAATAAATCAAACATGGGAATGATATATTCCTAGAAATCACATCCTTAACATTTGTAGATAATTATGAGTTGTAGATAATATTTTAACAAGTATTTCTGTTACATCATGTGAATGCATGCACTTCGTGGCAGTCTGTGTTAAATCCTTAAATAATGTGGTCCATCTACAGGGAACATGGGAAAATGGAATTGGATGGTTGATTTTTGTAAGTTGCAGAGAGAAAAACAACATTGTAAATGGACAGTAGTGGTAGTGCGCTAGCTGTATCCTTATCCCAGAATATAATCTTATAAGGGACTCCTCAAAACTGTTCCGGGAAGATTTTTCCAACATCACCTTCTTTATCTATATATATGTCGACAAAATTCAGTATGTGATTCATTGGTATCTGATACATGATGGACAACTTGCAAGGACCACTCTGCCTACATTTTTTGTCGTACTGATCAGGCATTTGGAACTGTCTCATATTTCCTCTCCTTAAATGTCTTCTCTAAATATTAAATATCGGAAAAGATAGAGAAAACTAATAATTTGGTCCCTGAATTTGTTATACTCTTTAGCTTTGATCCTCATATTTTTTGTGTTGCACTACACGATTCATCAGTCCCCGACTATATGAAACTCGTTCCAATTCAATCCTTTTTCTAAACTTTCATCTAAAAAAGCTGGTGTGGGACTTTAATGCCCGAATCTGGCACGTTAATCTTCCACTCAACATGCTCATGCAAAGCCCTATCGATTGGAAGTAGAACAGTGTGCTTGAATGGGCATGTCTAAGAAGGAAGATTAACATGCCAGATTGGAGCATTAACCTCTCATACAAGCATTGTTAGATGAAAGTTTAACAGAGGGACTAAAGTGGAATGAGCCTCATATATTCTATGACTAAATCATATAACGCAAAATATTTGAGGACTACAATTAACGAGTGCAACACATCTAGGGACCAAATTGTTAATTAACTCTAAGATATCATACAATGAGTTTTACACATCTAGGTTCCATGTCTATTTAACTGTTCTCACTCTTTGTGCTTAAAATTTCAAACGCGTCGCGTAAATATCGTAATAGTATATATAAAGAAATTATTAAAGAAGTTGAATTGGCAACTACTCATCAAATGGTTCCAGGAAGATACTCATCAATGATGATTCATGGAATTTTGCAAAAAAGTCAGTATCTGAATATGATTTGATGAAGGACGGACAGATTCTTAGGGAGCGCATTCTGATCTAGTGCATCTTTTGGTTCGTAAGTTTTTCAACTATGGAAAACGAAATTCCCTCCTCCTGCTGCTTTTCTATCATTTGGTTGGGCTTAGGTGATGGAAAGAAAGATTCCATCGATGGAAAGAAGCGGACATTGTTTTCCCATTTTTTGTACGGCCTTTTCCATTTGAATGTCGATGGAAAATTGCCTTCAGTGATTGAAAATGCTCTAAAATTACTTGTATAGTCTTAATTGTGCTAGCTATTTCCATTGCAGTCCTTGTTGTGCTGTGTTGGTGTTCTGCAACATCTTCGTTTGCTTCGTCTTCCTCTGCGGCGTTTTTTGTCTTTTACAACATATTCGTTTGCTTTGTCTGTCCATGATTCGTCTTCTACGGCTGAAGAAGGAATCATAGGATACAGTCTGTTCACATCTTTCGGTCTAGAGGAGGAAGGGGAATGACGAAGACAAGAACAATGGAGAGAGGCGAGTATGATGGAGAAAGGAGAACAACAAAGACGAGACAGATGAAGATGAGAACGACAAAGAGAGGCGAGCACAACAGAGATGAGACAAACAAACAGTCTTTTCTTTTTTTTTAATCATAACACAATTTTTAGGAGTAACTTAGTAAAATTACCCTACAACAATCCATTTTTTGTCGTTTAAAATACATGCCAAATACACTTTTTTTCCCTTTTTTCTTTTCTCTTTTTCATTTCATACTAAACAAACTTTTTTTTCTTTCCTTTTTTCTTTCCATTCCTATTCTGTCCTGCAAACCAAACGAGCCAAGTTGATCAACTTCTTATTGGCACTTTGAGTTATCTCATGGTCAATTTCTTATTCAATTATTGGCTTATTGAATTGTCTGAGTTGAACTTCAGACCAGTAATTTTTGTATTCGATATGAGATAGGGTTTGTTTGGATGTTTTTTTATTTTTTGTATTTTGAAAACAAATTTTATAAAATAGTTTTAGAAACTAATTTTAAAAATGAAATTGTTTCGCTAATTTTTTTGAAAAAAAAATTTAAAACTTCAGGAAACAAAAAAAAATAGTTTGAAAGATTTATGTTTTAAAACAATATTTCAAAATTATTTGACACAATGAAATAACTAATAACCATATTTTAAAGATAATAAAAATAAATACAAGTCCACTATATTAATTGTTATAACCTACACTACATTTTAATGAATTAGTTCAATCACTAAAAAAAAAGGCAATAGTAGCAATTTTTTTTTCTAACAAATATAATAATTGTTACTAAAAATATAATACAACAACAACAATAAAACCTTATCCCACTAAGTGGGTTTGGCTACATGGATCGCATGACGCCATTGAGCTCTATCAATGACCAATTACTAAAAATATAATACGCTAACAATTTTTTCTATTATTAAGATAATTACTAGCTTTGCTTACAATGTTTTCCGAAAGTGCTAGAAAATGTTATAGATATTTCAGCAACTCACAATTGCTACTAAAGTTAAAAGAAAGTATTTATTTTCTATTTTAGTAAGTCCCACGTGGTTAGTTTTGTAAGTGAAGATTAGGGGTTGTAGTATAAAAGAGAGAAACTTGTATAACTTGGAATGTTAATTCATGGTTATCCATGAATAATTACATGTTCATACATTGATCCTATATATTTTATTTTATCTTGTATGCATAGTTGTTTATATTTATAGTGGTAGGGTTGTTTTTGGTGAGTCAAGTGGTTGGACTCACCCCCTCACTGTTTCAGGTACGGAAGACCACGTAACCGATGACATATAAGCTGAGAGTACCTTCCCATTATTCGAGTAAGGTATAGTACCTTAGAGTTATGTTGAGATTGGTAATTCTAGTAGAGCTCTGTAATCTGGTAGGTCATGCTACGATGTGCACTCATGTAAAAGATAGTAGGAACTAGCACAAAGACAATAAATTGTTATTGAAAGTATGTTGAGCTAAGTGTAATGATGATATTTAATTAAATGCTTCGAATGCTAGTTTATGAATGTAAAGGAATTTTCTTAATTCTAGTTGCAAACTCAGTTTGGTATGAATCTAAAGATAGTTAAGTTAGTGAAAAGTATAAGGGTTCTATGTAAAAGTTAGGCTTGCGATGGTGTGGGCTAGGCATTGTCTATGCTAGTGGGTCATGACAGGTTCAGAAGAATCTCAAGGATTCACCTACATCCACTCCTCAGAACACATATTTATGAATATTTTTTTAGAAACCTTCAAATTGGATCAGTAAGATCTTGCTTTTATATTGAAGCAACTAGGACTTCCCATATCCCTAGCAAACAAACATAGGAAACTTTCTCAAGCAAAAAGGTGCAACTTAGCGCTTTTACTCCTAAACAGCTAAATACCCTACCAGGTACCTATGACCAGTCCTTACCGGATAGAGAATACAAATTATAGAAGTATTCTTCCAAATTCACTTAGAACAAGCAGTAGAGAGAAAACTCACTAAAAGGAAATATAATCAATACAATTCTCTTTCACATAGAAAGTAAAGAGATATAAATAGAAGTATAGTCACACACGATATCTCTTTGTCATCTTCAGTAGTGAATGTTGATGTATCTTTTGCCTTTTGTACCTTTGCAAATACTAGTCGTTGGTATAGAATGCTCCTCATTAATTGGAAGAATCAATTCTAATTGGAATTAATGTTTGCTTCCTTAACTAGTACCTCGTGCCTAATAAGGAAATAAATAGCTACATTTTTAATGTACTTTGTTGTTGTTTAATTCGCAAACGATTCTTTCCTTCTACATTTAATTCCCTTACATATACATAGATTTACTTGTTTAATGCTCGATACAATTGACTTTCAATGATAGCAGATTCTTCCCTTGATTTGCGGCTTAAGTGATGCTGAATTTATCTAATAGTATTAAGTGTGCACTAGGCAACCAGATTCCACATAAATTCCAGTAGGTACTACTTGGATTCTAGAATTAGAAACTTGATCCATCAGTAAGTCTAACTAAAACAAACATAAAGCATATAATAGAAGAGGCATAAATAAGATGAAACATGGAACATAACAGATATAGACTTATCTAATTAACCAAGAATTCAAGATACACTCTTCAGTTTATCCAAGAACTTATTACACATGAGTTTTTAGCCCTCCACGAAAGAAAAACATGAAGAACAAAACGAGGGGAAAACACTATAGAGAGACCTACGATGTGATACCCACAGTTAAAATTTACATGTATGTTTAAATTTTCTATGTGCCTATGTGAATTTCATCATCTTGGCTGTGCGCGCTAGTTAAAAGTAGGAGTTACACATTTAGTTTGCATGAATGGTGTGTAGGATGGATGCTATATAATGTGATGTTTATCCTATATATGAAATGTGATTCAGGCTAATGAGGGACTAATACAAAGAATAAAAGTAAGGGACTAAAATGAAAGATAAAATTTAGTTGGGGTTGAACGAAATGACCCAAAATGGGACCACTAGATAGGGATTAATTTAATAAAAATAATGTGATATTTAAAGGTAATTAGAGGTTCATAATTTAAGAAATTTAAATGCAAGGAAAATGAGGAAAAAAAATTCCTTGGATAAATATAATTTAAGTAGAATTAAATAAAAATAATAATAAATAAAGGAAAGCATGGATTAGGCATGAGAAGCATAATTTAAATGAAGACCAATAATGTAATAATATAAGAATAATAATAAATAAATAAAGATGGGATTAAGATAGGAAGGGAATTCAAATCTTAAAAAAATAATATTAATAAAATAATGATTTAAGATATTAATAAAATAAAAGGAAGATAATCCACACTTCCTAAATTTTAGGCAAGTGCTACTTAAATAAATAAGTAGGATTATTAATAGAATAACAAAGATTAAATAAAGATAAATATATACAAGACCATCCAAATTTAAATCAAGTAGACTTAAGTTTCAACATAATTTAAAATTCCTAAAGATACGTGAGTTAGTAAACAAATTAGATTAATTTAGATATGAATAGATTTTAAGGATATTTTTAAATTAAACAAAGTAGGGATTGATTAAATTAAAGATAAGACATTGGACATGTGAGTGCTAGGTTCGGCTATTGCCAAAGATTTAGAAAACAAATCAAAGAATTACATATATACATTAACAAAAGAAATAGGCATGCAAACTAGCTCCCATAATACTTAATCCACCAAATCTCTGGCGTCTCTCTCTCTTTCTTCTCTAGAAACCCTAAGGCTCCACCAAGAACCCTAGCCCCTAACTAGCGATCACACATACCACTCCAAGTGACCCTAGTCGTCTCCATCACTCTCTCTGTCACATTAGACGCTATACACAGCCAAAACACCTAGAAGCCTATATGCCACACATTAACGCAAAGCAAACATCCAGACGTGCACATCCAGAACACACCTTTGGGAAGAAAACTCCATAAAAATGTATGCTCATGGAACTCAAAATCTTAAATGGTGTAGTTTTAATTTAAATCTTTCAAATCAAGGGTCTTAAATCAACAAAGAAATTAATACTACTCTCAAAATAAAAACTTAATATTGTAGTTCTTGAATTCACTATCACATCTTTAATCCACACCCGGTAACGATAAAGACGTCATTGGAATCCATGTGAGTGGTTCGACTCTGTTTTAACTTGGTTTTAATGTTAAACATGATAAGGGTGACAAAGGGAAGTCTCCATAATACTATAAGGGATTTTGTTAAGATTCTAAGAGAAAGGATAACAATGAATAGGCGAGGCTTATGGTAAATAATGTCATAAACTGATTAAATTACCACATGAAAAATTTTATCTCAATTTAATTACGTCTATATGAGGGACGTTAGGGCTTGATCACTATGTTACTATTTAATTTAAAGATAAATTTTACCTGAGCATAACAAGAATATAGAACAATTGTTAATTTAATATAGAACAATTGTTAATTTAAAGTTTAATTTTGCCCGAGCATGTCGGGAATAATGAATTTTGGTTAATTTATAGATTTTGTATAGCCAGACGTGTTGGGAATAAAGAGTTAATGTTAATTTATAGATTCTGTATGTCTAGACATGTTGGGAATAAAGAGTTAACATTAATTTATAGATTTTGTATGCCTGAACATGTTGGGAATAAAGAGTTAATATTAATTTATAGAATATGTATACCCGGATGTGTTGAAAATATAGAGTTAATTTTAATTTATA
The DNA here is from genome assembly GCA_037074585.1 of Biancaea sappan. Taxonomy (NCBI): domain Eukaryota; kingdom Viridiplantae; phylum Streptophyta; class Magnoliopsida; order Fabales; family Fabaceae; genus Biancaea; species Biancaea sappan. The sequence continues at coordinate 73,220,378 of CM073492.1, read as the reverse complement.
GATTCTGTATGCCTACACGTGTTAGGAATAAAGAGTTAATGTTAATTTATAGATTTTGTATGCCTGGACATGTTAGGGATGGTGAATTATTGTTAATTTAAGATTTTGTTATTCTTGTATGCGTTGAGATTATGAATTGCACTTCATTGATGTGATTTCAAGAAAAATTTTTGAATAACATGTATGTCTGTTATCACAATGCTTAGATGATATTATTGGTACCTCCCTTTCATGTGAGGTCAAGGAGGGTGGCCGGGTGAAAATGGCTCCTGATGGCGCCTTGACCGGAAATGTAATACTCACTAATTTTGAGATCACATTACAATTTTTGTAATGAAAATTTTCATTATTTTAATGGAAATATTTGGTCATTTTTAATTTTTTCCATATTTAATTTATTCTTTTTGAATATTATTTATGGAAATAGAGATAAATAAATAGACTGAGTATTTTATTGCAGATGATATCTTTGGGATTTGAGGAAAGATAAGAGGGAAATAGTATTAGGGGATAGGAAATAGAGAGAGAGTAGTCATGAGACATAGAGGGAATCGAGTACCTACGGGGTCTAGAGAGGGACTAAAGTGAAATGAGAAACAAAGGTGGCACCTAGAGTGTGAGAAATACCCAAATTGGTGAAATTACAGATTTGCCACCTACCAAGGTTAACTGGGAGATGCCTAGGGGCAAAGTAGTAATTTCGTCTTGGGTAGGTATATATAGGTGACCCCACTCCTTTTTCCTCATTTTCTCACTTTTCTCTTTCTCTCTCTCTCCTTACACTCTCTTCTCTATCTTTCTCTCTTCCTTCTCTCTACCTCATCCTCTCCACCCAAACCTGCAAACCGAGCTCTAGTGAGCTGTTCTTCAGTGGTGGCCGAGTCATTGAAGGCCAAGCAATGTAGGGAAAGTAAGGAATCAAGTAGGAATTCTAATTTCCTGTATTTTTCCCTATTTTCTAATTTTAACGGTATTTGAGGTAAAATTGAGATTGTGGCTTCATTTTTTAGTTAAAATTGAGGATTTTGGTGTCTAAATACTCTTTAGACACCAAGGATGAGAACCCATGGAAGAAGTCATGAAAAACAGTGAAGATTTGGCCAGATCTAACCCAAAACCAAGGCCAAAACGTGAGGTTAGGATCGTTGCGCCTTAGGCGCCAAGTGTGTGTGTTCAGGTTGTAGTGCGTTTCTTGGTCCATTTTTAGATGGCCGTAACTCTTTCATTCAGATTTTGTTTTTAACAAACTTTATATTGTTGGAAAGCTCTTTGAGTCTAGTTTTTATGATATAAGTTTTATTTCTAAATTACGTACCAGATAAGAGTTATGACTAACTGAGTGACCAAAGGTTAGAGTTAGTGGTGGGGATTTTCCTCATTTTATTTATTTATTGATTTTGGTTAGTTGTAGATGGCGTGGAAGCTTCATTCGCTTGGTTTCTCAGAAACTCTTTCGTGGTAAACCTTGTCGACATCAAGGTGAGTAGGTGACCTTGCTACTTAGTTTTATTAAAAATTGCTCAAGTACAATATAAATCTCATTTACACCATAAGTGGATTTATATTTATTAAATTTCCTAAATTAGTTGTATTAACTAATTTATAGAATATTGGTGGTGATTTGTGAGGTTGTTATGTAGAATATGTATAGGTTAAATTATGTTTGGATTTGGGAAATGTTTTATGAATGTGTTTGTGAATGATGAGTGGATTGTTGGTTGTTATGTGCATTACATTTTATCATGTTAATAATTGCACATAAAAAGGAATTATGTAGGAATGAGAGGGAGCAGAGAGCTGGACCTCTGAGATGAAATCATTGAGCAATAATAGTTCGAGGGGAAAAACCTAGACTTAGTCTCAATATGGTAAGCATGGGAAAGAGTGGAAAAAACATTACATATAATTATTTGCATATTCATACCATGAGAGGGAACCAGCTAGTAACCCAATGATGTGGTTATTCTTGGGAAGAATGTTGGAAGAGTGGGAATTGAGGGGTGGACCTCTAGAATAAATTCATTGAGCAACAATAGTCCCAGGGGGAAAATCTGGACTAGTCTCAATTTGGTAAGTATAGGAAAGAACGGGAAAAATATTGCATATTGCATTTGCATATTCATATTATGAGAGGGACTCGACTGGTAACCTAAGGATGTGGATATTCTTGGAAAGAATGTCAAAAATTGGGAACAGAGGGGTGGACCTCCGAAATAAACCCATTAAGTAAATATTGTCCAAGGGGAAATTCTGGAATGGGTCTCAACAACGTATACGTGGGAGAGTATGGGAAAAAATAGCATGTGGTTACCTACATATTTATAATTTGTTTATTTTTTTATGCTTATTTATGATTGGATGGGATTGATATGGATTGTGTGAGTGTGGACTTGCAATGGCAATAGAATGTTATAGTCACAAAATCAGGTTCGCTTGTATTTGAGTATCTGAGTATGCCTGTCCGTGCTAAAGGTAATTATTTATATTGTGGTTATGATTTTAGTATTTGTACTTGTGCCTTATTTTATTGCACAGTCATGTACTCACTGAGTTTTGATAAATTCACACTCTCTGTGGTTACATTTTTTAGATATAGTAGCTAAGGAGGATGGGAAATCATTGGAGTTTAGTAGATTGGGGATATACTCTATTTTTAACTGGAGGGCTCTTGATGGATAAATTTTGGGCTGTATGCCAATAAAATCACTCTATAATCCTATAGGCCACCTAGATTTTGCAGTGTTTTAGGAATTTTATTAATCTTGGCTATAATTTATTAAGTAATTTTCAATTTGCATAGTTGTGAATATTAGGATTGTTCAAGGAATTAATGGGCTACCACTGAGGTACACCATAATTTGTATATTAAGTCATGTTGCCCATTTTTTGGGTATTACATAATGGTATCTAGAGGGAAAGTTTATGTTTAGGTCTCCTATAAATTATAGAGCTTTGGTGTTCTTTGTGGGCCCTTCTCTATTGTCATGAACTATGTAGCATGACCATGGATTTTTGTTCCATAAAAGGCATTATAAGACGTTGAGCTTCTCTTTTATGGCTTATTCCTCGATGGAGTGAGTCAGAAATAAGTTTATTAACATAAGAAGTGTTTGTTCTTATGTGTAGGTTTTTGGCTCTAGATAGAGGAGAATTCCTCAGAGCACTAGGAGCTCACGAGCTTGCCCAGATGTAGCTTTGCTATAATACCACCGAGGTGGTTGTAAATTATTTAGAAATGGATGTAAGTGTGTGTATGGTGATGTATTATGGAAACATGAGTTTTCCCATGTGATGTGTAATTATCTGTTATAATTTATTTTCAGTTTGGTATGTAAACTTAATTGTTTACTGGAAGGTATGTATATGTTCATATATGTATCTGTAAGTTGTAAATGGTAAGTGAGGAACCAAGGTATTGGTTACTGATTTTGGGGGTATAATAAGACTTGTCTTGTCAATGCGTGGTGGTTTTATGAATATATATTCATACATATATATTAGTAAGTTGAAGAAAACTTGTTGGAATTTCTTGTAGTGGGTGCCTGTGTGTATAATTTGCACAAATTTTCATTCATATATTTTAATGAATTGTGGGAGTAGGAAAGTTAGGAGGAAAGTGGGAAATGGTTATAATATATATATATATATAACTTATATACTTTACATGTGTGCATGTATTATAGTATAGCTTATGGTAAGTGTGTGGGTAATCTCCTGAGGCTTTGGTGGATTGGACACATGGAGTGACGAGCAAAGATGCTTGGGGATAGATACTTATATAGATTAGTCTATAATCTGTTCTCTTAAGTGTTGGTGGTGTCCTAAAAGGGCCGTGCGTAGTCATGTACCCTTGATGGGAGGAGGTTCATAAGAAGTAGGCTGAGTGCTAAGATATGGGTTACAATATGAGAGATAGACACCGAAGTGGTTAGGTCAATTTGAGTTAGAGTGTATACTTGATCTCATGTTTTGATTGACCTTGGAATAGTAAGACCCAGTTGAGGGAACCAAGGCAGATGATGTGGTTCCCATGTAGGAGACACTATAACAGGCTTGTGTTGTACCCATTCGGTTGAGGTTTGTTAGTGATGTCATTGTGTGGTGGATGTGCTTAGGAAAATGAGATCAGCCTAGAGAGGGAAGAACTTATAAGACAAGTTCTAAGTGGCGGATTGGGTGAGGATGTTGCACCTATGGGGTATGATGATATGAATAAAGAAGAGGGAGGCTAGAGTGAGTTGTAAATGTTCTGGAGCAACTTGATTAATTTGCACCTATATGGTTGGGGGTTTGTAAGTGGTGATAATGTGCAGTGAATGTGCTTAGGTAGGTAGGATTAGTCTTGGAAAGAAGAAAAGACTCACAAGACAAGTTCTCGGTAGTCATTAGGTGAGAATATAGTAGGTATTGGGTGTAAGGATGTGTGAGGTCTTTATACCAAAAAGGTCAAACAAAGTAAAAGGTGGTTTACGAAAGTTTCTATCACAGTAAGAGTATAGAAATGTCACGACCTTAGAATGGTTTGAGTGTGCCATGGGTAAGCTTTTGGCATTTGTGCCATTTGAGTTGAGTAAAGGTGGTGATAGATGCGTGATGTCATAGGTTATGGAGGCTTGGCCCACTATTCTATGAAAAGGGGGCCTATAGTGCATAGTGTGTACATATTGGTGAATATGTAACACGCTTAATAGGTTGTATATGACTGAGGGTGGTTGAGGATCTTTATATGTTGGTAGAGTGAGTATCGAGGGTGTTCTATGTTAAGGGTAAGTACATGGTGCCATAAACTTGGCCTGGGATGAGTTTAGGTTAAACCTAAACTCCCTTGTGTTATAGCAAATGCCTAGGTGGTATAAGTGTTTATTAAGGAGGAGTGTATGCGGATGAATATGGAAGCGTAATTACTCATAAATGAATATACAGGGAGTGTGTGTATATTTGTAACCTAAATATGAATTTATTTGGGGAGGATGACCTCCTTAGGGCTTATAATCCTAAAGGAAGAAATCGTATTAGAACTAGAGGTTAGAGAAAATATGTCAATGGGGAGGAATGGGGTGAGCTTTAATGGACTTAGTATTAGTTTCTTGGTTTGAGGTAAAAGTTTTAGCTTGTTAAGTAATTGTAGTGCGGTAATGGGCATGTTACCGTCGACCTATTACGAACATGACCAAAGAACTGAGAATTGGGATAGGCACCCATAAGTCTAGTGAGGCTCAGAGTAAGGGGTTTACGTTAGGAGACCAGTCAAAGGGTTTATCTTATAAATCGATTCCCTAAAATAGGCCTCTTAATAATTATAGCCAACTAATGTCGTCGAGACTCAGAGGCTAATATTTGGGAAAGAATGGGTGTTTGGGACCAGCCTATAGTAGGACTTAAGCTAGTCGAGTGATTAGTGGATAGAGATGTGGAAATGGGATGGTGTACTCCTGAGATCAAAAACCAGTAGTCACCAATGTGGGAAACGTGATTTAGGATCAAGAGGGATGCACCTGAGAGCCAAAAAGCTTGAGAAATAGGAATATAGGGAGGGTTCATTATGTGGTTGTTGATTATGTTTACTTATATTGTGTTGTATGTAGGATACATGTTATGGTTGAGGGCATAGTCCAAGAGACCGGATATATGTTATGGTTATGGATATGACCCAAGAGGCCGGATACATGGTTAGATTCCTCATGGGAATGTAGACCCATTTGGAATGGTATAAGGCGTCATGGTATACTCTTGGGGCTAAGATGACAATTGTTATGGTTTAGCATAAGCCGAAGCTCAGGATGGGAGTTGTACCAGAAGGACAGTACGCCTACGGGTAGGCATATAACCTTCAGGTAGGATAACGCCTACAGGACAGGATATTGCCTGTGGGCGGGATATAACTTACGAGTGGGATAACGCCTTCGGGCGGGGTGTATGCATTCTATAACACTATGAATTATGTGTGTTTTTTGTGTTTGCTATGCATAGTGTAAATTATGTAATTCTTAAGGCTAATGAGTAGGATATAGCATATAATGGTATCAAGGTTATGCTCTATGAGAACCGCGAGCGAGATACCATATTATGTATACGCTTCCAGGGCGACCAGATATAGTGCGGGATAATTATCCCAAAGGCATCTTTATATTTATGCATATATACGTGGGTGCTTTTGGTGTTGAGTGGCAAAGGAACTTATGTTAGGTACTTAAGCCACCCTAAGTTCCTTAAGTTTGCTTATGCTAATAGTTACCAAAACAGCACAGATATGATGCCTTTTGAGGCTTTATTTGAGGAGCTATGTGTTTTGGGCAATTTATGCACATCCCTGAGTAAGGGAGGTTATGGAGCTCCATGATTGTCACGACCCGTTTTCTAGGCACATGACCGGCACAATGATGAATATCCCATCACTGTAAGCCTTTCGACAAATTCTACCCATGAGTTAGATTATTAATCATTATCTCTATATTCTCAAAATAATCATTCCTTAATAAATACGAAGAAAATATATCAAATTTCTTAATTAATAGATTCTCAATACAAAATACATTATCATACTGAAATACAAGCCAAATACCAAACCCCTGACCTAGATGTCCTAGACGATTATAGAGCAACATAATCTACAACAATAGAGGGGCCTACCCGACAGCGAGAATGTCCAAAGTGATCTACTCTTCTAGCGGATATTCTTTATCGGCAACCTGATCTGAACAAAAAGGTTTCACAGAGAGTGTGAGCTTTTAAGCTCCGTGAGCGAATCGGCCTCGCGTTAATAAAATTCAAATACATTACCAGTCATGCAAGTATATCCGAAGGCTCATACTCAACCAATAGACATAGTTAGAAATTACATACAAGAAAATAAAATTCATCCAATTCAACAAACGTTACTAGTACTCATCAATGGTAATATATCCCGGAGAGCGCACACAGGCCGGCTCACCAATTTTATATTTCCGCCATGAGGCACAACCAATTCAACAAACGTTACTAGTACTCATCAATGGCAATATATCCCGGAGAGCGCACATAGGCCAGCTCACCAATTCTGTATATTTCCGCCATGACGCACAACCTCATCCTTTTAGCTAGGGCACCTCACGGATTTATCACCAATCCGGGCTATATCCCTATTGAGGGAATCGTTGTCTCCACACTCATTGGTCAAGACACCCTTTCAACCGGGTTTTTCGCCTTACCATGAGAGGGGGTACTGTCCCGCTCAATCACAATCAATAGTACAACATTTCATATCATAATCAGAAGTACAATATAATATTCATCCATAAAACAGGTATAGTATATAACTATATTATAGATTTATAAACAGCAAATCAAGATAGCAATTAAACTGTTTTGAAGAGATTCAAACTTCACATCATCATGAGATACTTGCTTCGTTTTATCCATACTTCTGGATTAATTATCTCATTAGATTTGTCATTCTGAATCCAATTTCCCCCTATGAATCTTGGGAGTGTCCTACGACATACTTTTTATCACCAGTAATGCTAAAACTCTATTAAAACGGGGTCGTTCCACTCACCTGGATTCCGTACGAGTATCGCTTCTCTAAGTCGTTCCAAACAAGAGTACTCAGGTGAATTTCAGTATTCCGCTACAGAGATTTTCATGAAAGATTAGAGAAAACAAGTTAGGATTGTTTTCATACAGACACTGTTCATACATACGGTTACTATTCATACATACGGTCACTATTCATATATACGATCACTATTTATACATACAGTTACTATTTATACATATGGCACTATTCATATATACGGTCACTGTTTATACCAGAAATAGAGAATACAATCTGTAAAAGAGTACACCAGGTAAGTTCCCAGAAAAGAGTGGAGGGTCACAATGGACACACTTAAAAATCAGGTCTTTCCTTAGCCAGAACTTTCCTAGACATGTATTCTTCACAGTTTATATCCTATTTTGGTAATCAGAAAATCAAAATAATATGTAAGTAGCTAAGGACATTTTTTCTGATGTGGAAGATCAGCCAAAGACATAGAAAGGGCATAGTATCCTTACCTAAGCTGAAAAGGAAAGGCCCAAAATCTCAGAGGCCTAGCATTGGAGTAAGAGAAACTTAAGGAGAGAAGAAGAGAAGTTGAAGGTGTGAGTTTAGAAATGAAATGGAATGGCCTATTTATAGGAAAAGTCAATGGTACTATTTAATACTATGCGCTAATAAAATATTCAATTTACTATTCATGAAAGCGACATTTCTAATAATTCACGCGTTAACACTGTGCAAAATGCGGAAAGACAGGTGGCTTTGAATTTTTTTTTATTACTATTGAAAACTTAAAGGGAAAACTATCCTTTCACCTTAAAACTTTAAGTTTCTTTTCAAATCAATCCTTTCAATTTAGTCCCTGAGGGTATTTTTATACATAAAACGTCATTTTCTCCTACGAACTTCTTTCTAGTTTTCTCTTATAACCAAACCACATCTAGTACTTGACATTTTGATTGTATAAATGAACAGTACCATATACGTAAATAGTATTATATAGGTGAATAGTACCGTATACTGAAATAGTAACAGTAGTTTGTAAACAAATATTTATATTTTATTTTTCATGGGTATTACATTATTCCGAATCTGTATAACAACAGGAGATCTTAGTTCTCACTTTGGTTTTGGGGAACGCAGGGTTTTATGAGTGGCATACTATATGCTTTAGTTTTCAATGGAAATTGGGAAATACCACTTCTCATTGATTGACGTGGTGCCTTTCGAGGCTTGTGGTGAGTTTTTGAATTCAGGGGACCAAATTCTATTGAGGGGGGAGAATGTAATACTTGCCAATTTGGGATCACATGATTGGTAGTATTACGATTTTCATAATGAAAATTTCCATTATTTTACTGGAAATATTTGTTTATTTTTAATTTTTCCAATATTTAATTTATTCCTTTTTGAATATTATTTACGAAAATGGAGATAAATAACTGGACCAGGTATGGATGATATCTTTGGGATTTTGAGGAAAGATAAGAGGAAGAGAAAATTTCATGGAAATAATGTTAGGGGATAGGAAATAGAGAGAGTAATCATGAGGCATAGAGGAAACTGGGTACCTACGGGGGCTAGAGAGGGACTAAGGTGAAATGAGATACTAGGATGGCACTTAAAGTGTGAGAAATACCTAAATTGGAGAAATTAGGGATTTACCACTACCAAGGTTAACTAGGAGTTGCCTAGGGGCAAAGTAGTAATTTTACCTTAGGCAGGTATATATAGGCCGACTCCTTTTTCCTCATTTTCTCACTTTTCTCTCTCTCTTAACACTTTCTCTTCTCACTTTCTCTCTTCCTTCTCTCTACCTCACCCTCTCCACCCAAACCCACAAATCGAGCTCCAGTGAGCTGTTCTTCAGTGGTGGGACGAGTCATTAAAGGCCAAGCAGTGTAAGGAAAACAAGAAATCGAGGTAGAATTTCGATTTCCCAAACTTTTCCCTATTTTCTAGTTTTAAGGGTATTTGGGGTAAAATTGAGATTGTGACTTCATTTGTCAGTTAAAATTGGGGTTTTGGTGTCTAAATTCTCCTTAGACATCAAGGATAAGAACCCATAGAAGAAATTATGACAAATGGTGAAGACCTGACTAGATCTTACCCAAAATCGGGCCAAATCACAAGGGGTGCCACAATTCAGAGAGAAAGAGTAAGTCATGGCACCCCAAGCACAAAGTGTATGTGTAGCGCCAAGCATGCTAACGTCATGCTGACATTAGGCTGTAGCTTGTTTCTTGATCTATTTTCAAATAACCATAACTCTTTCATCCGGATTCCATTTTTAACAAACTTTATATTGTTGCAAAGCTCTTTTAGTCTAGTTTCTAAATGTATAAGTTTCATTTGCAAATTACTTACTGGATAAGAGTTATGACCAAATGAGTAACCAAAGGTTAGAGTTAGTGATGGGAATATTACTTGGTTTTTTTTATTTATTGATTTTGGTTAGTTCTAGATAGTGTGGGAGCTTCACTACCTTGGTTTCTCAAAAACTCTTTCACGATAAAATTTGTTAGCATTAAGGTGAGTGGGTGACCTTGCTACTTATTTTTATTAAAAATTGCTCAAGTTCAATACAAATCTCATCCGCACCATAATTGGATTTATATTTATTAAATTCCTTAAATTAGTTGTATTAACTAATTTATGGAATATTGGTGGTGATTTGTGACATTGTTATATGGAATGTGAATAGGTTAAATTGTGTTTGGATTTGGGAAATGTTTTGTAAATGTGTTTGTGAATGATGAGTAGATTGTTGGTTATTATGTGCATTACATTTTATCATGTTAATGTATTGCATATAAAAAAGAGTTGTGTGGGAATGAGAGGGAACAAAGGGGTAGACCTCTGAGATACACCTGTTGAGCAATAATAGTCCAAGGGAAAAAATATGGACTGAGTCTCAATGTGGTAAGTGTAGGAAAGAATGGGAAAAACATTACATATCATTATTTACATATTCATACCATGAGAGGGAACCGGCTAGTAACCCAAGGATGTGGTTATTCCTGTGAAGAATGTCGAAAGAGTGGAAACAAAGGGGTTGACCTCTAGAATAAACCCATTGACCAACAATAGTCCAAGGGGAAAAATCTAGACAGAGTCTCAATGTGGTAAGTGTGGAAAAGAGCTAGAAAAACATTGCATATTGCATTTGCATATTCATATTATGAGATGGAACCAACTAGTAATCCAAGGATGTGGATATTCCTGAGAAGAATGTCAAAAATTGAGAACATAAAGGGTGGACCCGTTAGGTAAATATTGTCTAAGGGGAAATTCTAGACTAGGTCTCAACGAGGTATGCATGGAAAAGTGTAGGAAAACATAGTATGTGGTTGCTTGCATATTTATAATCTGTGTGTGGTTATTTATGCTTATTTGTGCTTGGATAGGATTGATGTGGATTGACTGAGTGAGGACTCACAATGGGAATAGTACGTTATAGTCATAGAATCAAGTATGCTTGTATTTGAGTATCTGAGTATGCATGTACGTGCTAAAGGTAATTATTTATATTGTGTTTGTGATTCTGATATTTATAATTGTGCCTTATTTTATTGTACAATCATGTACTCACTGAGTTTTTAATAAACTCACACTCTCTGTGATTATATTTTTTAGATATAGTAGCTGAGGAGGATGGGAAACTGCTGGAGTTTAGCGGATTGGAGATATACTACATTTTTAACTATAGGGTTCTTGATGAACCAATTTTTGGGTTGTATACCAATAGAATCGCTTTGTAATCCTATAGGCCACCTAGATCCT